>CM062808.1:272322818-273522818 GCA_031772625.1 Pinus tabuliformis
GTTGAAATCTGAACATTCCTAAGGGTAGATGCTGCTGAAATTATGACTCCCTTATAGAGCTTGAGAGGAGAGATTCCAATCCTTTCTTAGCTTCATTTGGAAGTGGGTGAGCTGATCAAAGCAGAGGAGAACTCTTGTTGGACCCTGGGAGGGACTTGCACAACACCAAGGCACTGGTTGTAATGGTTTCTTTTGTTTCCAATTAATACAATTAAGTTCATTTTTCTCAACAAGTTGTTATATATAATTTGTTTCATAAACTCCTTGGTCTTTATGATGAATATGTTTTATTATATGAGTTATTCAGGTGCTATGTAATCGTTTGCTTGTTAGTGAATGCAGGCTTCAAGGAGAAGGAGCTCATCTGGATCGAAGAGGCTTGGCTGCTACAAACAACGTTGGACTAGAGGTAAGCCTTAAACACCTGGTTACTTTTATTTTAAATGCATATTTAGGGAAAGATAGTGCTTGATTGTTTCGTTTGTCACTAGAAAAGCCTTGTTTTCTAGGGAGGTGGGTTTTGTCCGCAAAATTGACTCTTTCCGCATGACAAAATCGCGACTCCACTGGGGAATCCATGGATTTGATTGATTTCTCTTTTGATTGATACTTTGATTTGAGAAACGTTGATTTCTTTATAGTTTTTGACTGATTGACTGTGAATTTGGGTGGATTAGCTTAGGATTGAGTTAGTTTTTATTTTTCTTGGCTTTGAGAGAAGTACGCACCCTCCGGGTTAAGTACAATGCATACCTGTACGCACTTCTGCTTTGTACACAGCATGGCCGCACCTGTGAAAACAGGCTGCCTGCGTACCCTCTCAAAAGTTTAGAAAATTTCAATTTTTTCCCTTTTTACCTTTTAGATCTTGTTTATAGTTTATTTATTGCTGCCCAGATCCACTTGTTACCTGTCAGAAGTTCTCATCTAGGCTTGTTTCATTAGCATCAAGGGTTTTAGTGAAGTTCATAGAAGTTCTAGCCCTAGGTTTGATTTTTGTATTGGTCTTGTAGTGACTCTGGCTTTAGAAGTTGTAAAAACCTTGGATATCCTTGGTCTTTTCAGTCTTCTTAGGAGTTGGACTATCACACGGAATCAGTCAAGGGTGCGGACATAACTGACCTTCCTAGAAGTCTAAGACATTCTAATGACAAACAAAACAAACTGGAGCTATCCTTCTCTAAACATACATTATGATATGAGAAATCAAGTGTTTCGTTCTTACCTTTGTCCAAACGCTCTTGTAGAAGTCCAAGCTTTGTTGATCTGGATGAGCTCCTCCTTTTCTCCAAAACCTGTAATCACCAACAGTCAAACAATTAAATAGCACCTGATTATAACATAAAACAAAGCATATTCAACAGATAGACCAAGGAGTACATGAAATAACCCATAAACAACAAGTTATTGAGAAGAATGGACCAATTTGCATTAAAGGTAATCAAAAGGAACCATTACAACCTGAGCCTTGGTGTTGTGCAAGCTCCTTCCAGGGTCCACAAGAGTCTTCCTCTACTTTTACAAAGCTCACCCACTTCCAAATAGAACAAGTAAAGATGACAATCTCTCCTCACAAGCTTCTAAATGGGAGTCCTAATTCCTGCAGCATTTACCCTTAGAAATCTATAGCTTTCAACCTTCTTCCTTCTGGCTCAATGCCTCTTTTTATAGTGCTCAAGAGGAAGTTAATCAGGTCCACCATCAATGGGATAGTCCCCTCTTTGGATGGGATCACTCCCTTATTGATGGGATAAGTTCCTCTTTGATAGGAGTGCATGAACCATCTGGAGGCGCTCAATACACATCAAACAACCTTCTAGAATGCTCTAGAAATGACCACAAGTAAGTTTTTGAAGATAAAACTTGCACATTTTAACCTTTTCAGAGGGACGCACCTGTCCCTTTAGATACAGAGCGTCCTTGGACGCAGACCTTATGAACAAAAGGTGCGTACGCACAGGCAAGGCTTGAGAGAACCTGCGTACCCAGAGATAAACATGTTTATAAAGACTTTCTCTCTTTCTTGGAGTTTGACATGAATAGCAGAGACATAAGAGTTGCTCAAGAGGGTAGTATGACTGTTGATAGAGCCATACCGACTGTAAATAGCCATGGTGACATTTTTTAGTGTAACAGATTGCCCCCTAAAGTGCGAAGCCTGGAATAGATTAGGGTTTTGTATTATCTAGGAAGGGTGAAGCGCTTTATCATTTTGAGGATTATCTCGTGGCCAACCTGGTTGGAACCTGCAATTTTCAACACAAAATACATGGATAAGATTATATCATCACTGAGGTAGGCATTCCCATACTCAGATAAAAAATTTAACTAACAGACTAACTACTCTGATACAGGAATGATTTTGCAGTACATCATAATCATAGACTTTTGTAGACACAGTATGGGCGCAGCCATCTGTTTATGATTAGTCTACTTAGATAATGAATACAAAACTCCTCGCAGCCTGGATGGTAAAGATTCGATCCAGGGTCTTCATTCCTACTTCTCGAATTGGTATGATTCTATCCATGTGAATAAATGAGTCGATGTCGAACATGGTAGAAACCACTTGATTACCAGTCAATGATGTGAACTGTTAACAAGCGTGAGAGAGACCACCAGTAATGTCAATGGTTCTCAATGTACCCAGTACAATCTATGAGATGTGAATGAATGAGTTGATGTCGAACATTTCACGGAATCCTTCGATCGAAAGTCAATGATGTAAACTGACGTCAAAGGCGATAAACCTGCCATTGATGCATGCAGACTTCAAGGCACTGACGATTTCTAAGTCATCTCTCTAGATAATGTGCTGATGTCGATAGAAAGTGACCTGTTGCAGGCAAGCCCACAACACGAAATCATTGTTCAAGTTGAAGAAATATTGTTGTAAGGACCGACTCAGGGATGGTCAAATGGATGACAAGTATTTTGCAGATGAAAGTTTTGTTTGCAGACCTCTTGGACACATAACGACACGACAAATGGTTTGGTGCTGAATAACTCAAAGTTAATCCCCGGAACCCGGTTGAAGACTTTCAAAAGTGGTTTGATTGACTGTGAGGTAAAAGATTTCCCAACCCAGGTGAATGAAAAGTGTCGTGTCCAAGAGTGGTAATAAAGTTTCTTCTCAGACAAAAGGTAACAAATAGGCTCATTCTTCTCTTTTTTCCCCCACCATTTCTGGCAAGTACCTCTTTATTTTTTAACAAGCTCGAGGAGGATAACATATGCTTGATTGTAAGCTCATCCTTCGGACGAGTCCAACCCAGTTTTGATTCAAACCCTAGGAAGGAGTGGTTCGTTCCTATTTGTAATTGAACAGGTCCTTTACTGTGAAATGTTTAACGAGCCCAGTATAGGAGAAACTCGGCGTTTTTCAATTTTAGAGAGTCTGAAAAACTTAAGAAAACTCCAGGTTGAACTTTTTCGTAAATTTGTGTCCCTCAAGCCCGAAAAAGTATAAAATAATACCTGGGGGAACCGCTTGATCTTGCGACCAAGGAGTACTTTCATAATTAGTGTCAGTGACCTGAAAAGTAAAAAGTGATCAAGGACACGTCGTTTTATTTCCGTATCGAGTTTGAAACGACAAAAACACGACACTCTTTTCCTGATTTTACGGTCAGAAAAGAGCTATAAGGGGACCGTCTTTTAATTCCATTTTAACGAGTGTAAAAGAAACGCTCGGCAATCTTTTCATGTTTTTAGGAGTCAAAAAAGGGCTTAAAAGATGACTCTGATATTTTATTTGTGAAAAATGACAATTTTCCCTCTAAGTCCCTTTGTCCTGCACAAAAGCGACACATTACTCATACCTGTTTAAGATAGGCAAAAATTCATCGAAAAACATCTTTCCATGGTGAAAAATGAACAAATTCATCCAAAAAACCTATAAAAAGACTTTTTACCATGTCATTTTTACCGTTTGACTGTTGAGGTTGAAAAATGAGCTTTTGACAAGAAACTTCCCGTGGTCGCTGCGGAAAATCCGACCGTTAGAATCGAACGTCGTCTCTTCCAGGTATTTCACAACATCCTCCTTGTCAATTTCATCCGTTTAGAATTTTGTTTTAGGTTTCATTTTTGATTTTTGGGGGGTTTTCGGTTTTGGAAACCGCCCTGCGGGGGACGCAGGTTTCCTAAAGGTTGGTCTGCGTCCCCCGACTTTTTCCTACACAGGGAAAAGGTTGGGGGACGCAGGTTACCTTCAGGCCACCTGCGTCCCGACGCACTGTGCGCCAAACGCGGGGTGCGTCCTCCGCAAAACGCGGGTTTTGAAACCCCAAACTCCCAATTTAACCATTGAAATTTCCCAAAATTAATTTTAATGCCTGTTTGTTCATGTGTAGGACACTTATCATGCTGGATTGGAGAGAAAGAGAGCATGAGGAGGTTGATGAAGCTGCAATCAATCATCAACCTTCCCTCGATGCCTTAAGAGGATGTGGATTATACAAATACTGGGCCATACCCGATATGAGAGCTCAGGTAAGATTCTTGGAGTGGCTGGTTGAGAGATGGAATGTTCAAGAGCAATGCTTTTATATCGGCGGGCAACAACTCGAGATAGAGCGTGCTGATATCTACTTTCTCACTGGCTTGCCGAACAGAGGTGAGCAACTCAATCTGGCTGGGACTAGGCCGGGTGGCCAATCCCTTGATAGTCTCCGAGCAGATTGGTGCCTACCTGATTGAGAGCATAAGAAAGGCATAGAGATCAAATATGTCTCTCAACGTGAACTCATGGTCTTAGCTTTCACAGTGACCAGGATTTGTGGCTCAGCCACTTTACATATTGCTACTGGGTCTCAATTTCGAATGGCAATTGATTGTCTCCAAGGCACCATTTTCAACTGGTGTGATGCGTTGTTGGCTAACTTGAAAGCCCAACTGACCAGGGCAAAGACCAGGAGACTAAAGACCTTTGGATATGGGCCTATAGTCGTGAGCTTTGCCCTAGAGAGAATTCCAATGCTGATCCCTCAGCATCTCACTGTTGATATTTCGGGTCCTCAGGAGCCAAAGCTGGTACGATGGGTTGCGGTGATGGCCCGGCATCCGGACGAGGGTGCGGCAGTTGTTCGATTCACTGACAGTTATTTTCACTGGTTAGAGGACCAGGTGTTCGTGATTCAGGACTTTCCGTATGTCGGAATAGATTTTCGAGGTGATCCGGACATGGTTCTTCCACAGGGAGAACAATGGGATGACAGAGGTACTTTATTTTTCACGAGTTTTCAAATTATGTATTTTTTTTTTTTTTTTTATATATATCGTCTCAAACTGACAGTAAAATTTTCAAAATGCAGATGTTGGTCCACAACGTCCAACCAACCTCCGGCCTTTCGAGAGGAGACATCCAGTTGCACCGGTACCGGCCCCACAGGACGCGGCGGCTGCAGAGGTACTGACTGAGTTGGAGCATGATCTACAGCGTCTGACGGTGGATATACCGGAGACTTCTATGGATGATATTCCTATCAGACTTCAGCGCTACGTAGTCGTGGTCCCTGGACCGTTGAGGAGATTTTTGCGCAAGGTAGCCCGTGCAGTGGTGTCGTATAGGGAGCACCACCAGTGATTGGCTAGTCACTTTGTAGACACATGTGACATTTTGACTTTTTGTACTTATCATTTTGCCGATCATAAGGTGTTTTTCAACCTATGATCGAAGACGATGTATATTTTTTGACAGACTCCTATCTATATATATCACTATTACCGGCTTATCTTGTTTAACATGTATGATGAAATGTTTTTAAATTTACTTGCATGATTATCGTAAATGTCTGTCCAACACTCGAGAAGCAATTGCATCTGCTAATGTATTTAAGGACCTTGGAATATGCTGATATTCAATGTAATCAAATTCACGTTCCAAGAGACGCACTCTCAAAAACAACCTTAATAACACAGGATTTCTAATGGCATAAACTCTATTAAGCTGTAATACAACAAGTTCAGAATCTAACCTCACTATCAAACGTCGAATTCCAAATGAAATAGATTTGGATAATAATTCAACCACTGCACTGTATTCTGCAATGTTATTCGTTGTTTGACCGAGGCTTACCTCATGCATAGAAACTAACTCGTCAGAGGGTGAATAGATAACCCAAGCTGCGGAAGAGATATTCCGTGTACTACGACAAGCACCATCAGCAAATCCAATGTATGTTTGGAGGGGCGTCGACATCTACAATATCAAGAGCAAAACCAAGATAAGCCAGAATAACGACGAAAAACACACTCACTAAGCTAAGCACACTGACTAACTAACAATCATACTAGCTAGAAAGAAAACCTAACCTAACTAAAAATTCTCCATACCCACCATTTAAGCATAATACCTCTTTAGGTAAAGTCCATTTCTGGGTTTATCCAAAGAGTCCCCATCAAAATCTACTAGCTCATAAGCCCCTTTTGCTAGCTTTCGCTTTACAATATAGGGTCCATGCCACATAGGAACGAATTTTCCAGCACCTAGCTTATCGTTAGCTTGATCATATAAGAGCACTAGGTCTCCTCCGAAAAACTTCGAGGGGTCACATTTCTATCATACTGAGCTTTCATTCGCTTCGCGTGAGTCTCGATTGCCAATGCAGCGTCACGTCGAGTCTCATCTAATTTAGCTAAGTACAATAAACGTTTCTCCTCTTCGGAAGTAGCTGGAAGTAATTCGACAGCCATTTGAAGTGATGGGATTTCACATTCAATGGGTAACACTGCTTCTAAGCCATAAACTAGCTGGAAAGGAGTGAACCCTGTTGAGGTTTTCACTGAGGTTCGGTATGCCCATAGCGCCGAAAATAACATGTTGTGCCAATTCGACCGATGAATGCCAATGGTTCGTCGGATCATGATAACCAGAACTTTGTTGATAGACTCAACCAAACTGTTGGCTTGCGGATAATAAGGAGTAGAGCTGTCATGGCACAAACCAAGCTGGCTTGTAAGTTCAGTCATCATGGTGTTTCGAAAATGGCTCCCATGGTCAGTAATAATTGCTTGTGGGACACCGAACCTAGTTATTATATGATTGAATATGAAAACTGCAGCTGTTTTGCCGCTTGCGTCGAATGTAGGCATCGCCTCGGCCCATTTAGTGAAATAATCAACCGCGAGGATGATATACGCATGCCCCCCAGCCGAGTGAGGGTTACAAGTAATAAAGTCGATACCCCATTTGGCGAATGGACCAACGGAAATTATAGGGTGGAGAGGAGCAGGTGGTGCGCGCATCTTTCGATCAAACACTTGGCAGTTGTGGCACTTCCGGACTGCAATGATACAATCTTTAAACATAGATGGCCAGAAGTAACCAGCGCGCAACACCTTCTGAGCTGTGGCATACCCAGACATATGACCGCCACATGCTCCAGAGTGACAATCATTCAAAACTCTCTCAGCCTCTTTGTGAGTTAGACAACGTCGAAAAACTAAGTCTGCCCCCCGGCGATAAAGTGTATCTCCAATAATTTTGTATTGCTGGGATTGAAACCTAATTTTTCGACGTTCCGCTTTTGAAGCTTCAGGCCGAAAGGTTTGGGTTTGGAGATAGATGATTATATCCCCGAACCACGGATCTAAAGTACTGATAAGAAACAAAGATTCGTCCGCAATGGACTCTTCTGCCACAGTCTCTGTGTCAGTACGCGGGAAATCACACATCAATTCCGCAAAAACTAAGGATTTCTTAGACTTGGACTTCTCGAACTCCAAGTCGAACTCTTGCAGGATAACGATCCATTTAGAGTACTTGCCCCCTAGCAATTGTTTTGTCAAAATGTAAATCATAGGGTTGCAATCCGAAATAACTGTAGTTTTACGGAGAAGAATGTAGTGACGAAAACGCTGGACAACTTGAACGGCTGCCAGGGCCAATTTCTCCACATGCGAATATTTTAGCTCAGTGGGATTTAAGGTTTGACTGAGATAATATATCACATGTTCTGCTCCGAATTCATCTTCTTGAACTAACACCATTCCAATGGTGGAATGTGAAGCTGCGAGGTATAAGAAGTAGTCCTGGTTGTAGTTGGGAGGATGCAACAACGGTGCATGGGTCAACGCGTGTTTAAGTGCATCAAAAGATTGTTGGGCAATCTCGTCCCAAAAGAATTGAACGTTCTGTTTCAACAACCGTGTAAAACCTTTAGTGACCTCGGCGTAGTTTGGGATGAATCGACGTAAAAAGTTCGCTTTCCCCTGCAAACTTTGGAGTTGGCGCAAACTCGAAGGAGGAGGCAATTTGATGATCGCCTCGACTTTCGAGGGATCGACGCGAATGCCGGCTTTTGAAACAACAAATCCCAGCAATCGACCTGTTTCTATACAGAAAACACACTTGTGGGGATTCAACCGAATTCGATAATGCCTACACCTCATAAAGATTGCTCGTAGGTGGTCAAGGTGATCAGCTCGTCGTAAAGAATGAGCAGGCAAATCATCGAGATACGGTTGCACAATGTGCTTGATGTCGTGAAATGCGTAAGACATCGCCCGTTGAAAAGTGGCCCCGGCATTCTTAAGCCCAAAAGGTAATTTGCAATAAGCAAATGTCCCCCATGGACAAATGAATGTCGTTTTTGGTTGGTCGGCAGGTAGAATATTGATTTGATTATAGCCCGAAAAACCATCCATAAAGGAAAACATTTCACTTCCGGCACAATCATCAATAATTTGATCGATATAAGGCGTAGGATAGTTGTCTTTTGGACAAGCTCGATTGATATCCCTATAGTCGATACAGATTCTTATTGTTCCTTGTTTCTTATTGACCGGAACAATATTCGATACCCAATCCGTTAACGGGATCGGATAAATGAAACCTGCTTTCAACAGCTTTTCGACTTCTGCTTTAATCGCAGCCGCTTTTCGAGGGTGAATCTGACGCAACCGTTGCCGGATGGGTTTAGCATCCGGGTAGGTTTTGATTTCATGAACAACAATGGCAGGATCGATTCCCGGCATTTCCTCGTAAGACCATGCAAACACATCGCGGAATTCTTGGAATAGGGCCTTGTAAGTTTGGATTTCTTCTTCTGTACATGCGGCACCTATATGAATGTTCTCCTCAATTCCGGGTTTCACTGAAATATCAATGGGAATAGTACGAGAAATATTCCCTAAATTCAACTCTGAATCAGAATGTTTCGTTGGATCCTGAGCGTCTTTGACATATTCAGCGGTAAGATAGATGAAAAATCATTTTAAAATGCATCATCCTTAGGTAAAAACGAAGATCTGTGATGGAGATCTTCCCATGGTAGATCGTCTACACTTAGGATTTCGCGAAGTTGTTCGTCAGATGACACGACTTCGGGAAACGCTATCCGTTCTAAGGTTGAGGTGAAAAGTGATTCTTCACTGACCACATTCATTTGGTCGACTTCGGTTGAATGAAAATCGGTAAAAGACATGAGAGCTTCATAAGCAATTTCATATGGACTCAAAGGCATAGCATTACCGAATGAGTCTATCTCAGAGTCAGATGGGACATACCAAGGATCATCATAAATAATGTTTTCTGATGTAATCATATGAATTGTTGCAAATGAAGGTTCTACGCTGAGTGGAGGGAGAGGAAAAGTTCCCAGTAAACCGGAATCCTTAACTAAACCTACACCAACGTCCCTATAAGGGATTGTCGTCTTACCGACATGCTGGATACTCTCTGAAGAGGCTGGGTCGGATGAAAAGTATGTCAGCTGATCAATAGTCACGATCTTACCATTATGTGGAAAATTAATTACTCTAAAGACCGATGAAACGACCGCTGTCATAGCATATGACCAACTTCGACCCAAAAGAAGGTTGTAGTCTAGAGGGGCATCAACCACTTCCACATCCAGACTAACGGTTTTACCTTCTACCCCTATAGGCAATTCCTGTAGAATACCAAACGGACGGAACCCACGGCCATCAAAGGCCTTAAGGATGGTGGGGGATTGGTTCAACGAAGGAGAACCAAGGCATCTCCAACATTGAATTGACATAATACACGTAGAAGCTCCCTCATCAATCACAGTTCGATGAATAGGCCTGTTTTTGACTATCACTGGAATTTGGAAAGCCATTTGATGGGGGAGTCGTGGTGTACTATTTTCTAGATCGAAGATCATTAGATTCGGATCCTGAACATCAACAGCTCCTATAGCCGACAAAAGCAATTTTCGTTGTGCTGGGCATGATTGCAGCACTTCTAACGCCGACATTGCTGAGGGTGAAACAACTAAGTCCTCAACAATGTTGTAATTCTGGGCCGCTCTCGCATGTGGATTGAAAGCAGACCTTCGAAGTACACCCTTGGCGGGCGGTTTAATTACTAAGTCTGGGTTAGGTTTCTCGATCTGTAGTGGATCGGAACCAGGAGCTGAGGTTGATGGGTTAGAGTGAGAAGATTCTGCTTCTTTACCATCAACAGGATTCTTACTACCATAATCTTGCGATCGAGTCGCAATCCTGACATGAGACATCATCAAAATGGGTTCTTCACTGGCATTCGAGGAAGAACATATCATCTTATTCTCCTGCTCCGGAAATGGGTTTTTTAACACAGCAGGAGTGGGAGAACCTTTGACTATTTTCACCACCTCGGCCTGATGAGGGCAATCTCTTGTAAAATGATCCTCTTCACAAATAAGACAAGGATATCGAGGTTTGCGCTTTTCGTCATTGGTTTCCGACTTTTTAGTTTTCTCCTTCGGAGCTTTGTCTGCTTTAGCCTTCTTCTTTCCTTTCTTCTTTCCACCGTTTTTTTATTTTGCTGTAGATGACTCTACAGCGTGAATATCGGCGGTAAGTTCAGGAGAAGACTCTCCTGTCGGGGAATCGGGCAAAGTGATAATAGGAGTAGTTGAAGCCTTGGAAGACTTCTTCTTGCTCTTTGTATTCACGATACCAATCATACCATCAGCGGCATGAGATCCCGAAGGAGCAGCAGCGATTTGGTTCGAATTTGGAAGATCCGGAATCTTCTCGTGTAATGTACTCGACTGCGTGTAAACTAAGTCAAGGTATTGTGCCTGAGCAATGACTTGCTCCTCAGTAACTACTCCGGCCTTAGCTACATCTTCAGTAATTCTTGGTAATAATGATTTAACAAACCATTCAGCTAAGATTTGGTCTGGGATAAAAACTTTCACTAGCCTTCTTCGACGTCTCCACTCATGAATGTGATCTGAAATATACGTGGAGGTTGATTGTTTTAGTGAAGTTAATAACTCCGTACCGTTATCGTATCTGACCGGTAACTGAAAGTGAGTTAAGAACGAGGTAGCTAACTGGCTAAAATTGTAAAAAGAGGCCCGTGGTAACTCAATGTACCACTTGGCCGCGAGACCAATGAGTGTACGCTGGAAAAGACGTAAGAGGATAGAATCATCTGAGATGGAATTTGAAGCACACCAGAGGTGGTAAGTCATCACGTGATTGGACGGATCCTCTCCAGACTTACCTTCGAACTTGGGTATATCGCTGGGCAACTTATTTGGCATTGGCGGCCAGAACGGAAGATATTGAATTGGATCGTTCGTTAGGCGCGTCAAGTCTGGTAAATCCAAAGTTGCGATAAACGGTAACTGCCGGTTAGGATCTCTAAAACTCTGGGTCACAATACCGGCCCCAGGAGGAGGATATCCAGGATAACTAGGAACAGGAGTTGCATTTGGGATATTATATCCTCCTGGAAAACCAGGATTAACCGGACCGTACTGGGGTTGCTGAGGTTGTTGATAAGTGTACCCAGGATACGGTTGATACTGGTAAACCGGTTGTTGGACAGCTTGCCCAGGTTGATACTGTCCCTGGTACGGAGGTTGAACAAATTGAGGTTGAGTAGTAACAACCGTACTTATACCAGGTTGGCCTACAGGCATCTGGACTGTGGTTTGAATCGTAGATCCAGACAACGGTACAGATGTCTGAGGAGTGGTTACAGAGACAGTAGAAATCGGAGCCGTCGATACTCCAGAAGTAAGTATGGTAGATGTGGCGGTAGTTGCAGCAGCCGTTTGAGATGGAGTACTAGGTGCAATTGGCGGTTGAGTAACTACTGAAGTTACAGAGGTCTGAACACTTGACTGGACAGGTTGCGGTTGTTGGGGTGGACCAGAAACTACAGGTTGTCCTGCTTGAGGTACCGACTGTATACTTGGCTGCAACATCTGTTGACCCTGTGAAGGATCCCACACTAACATTCCAGGGTATTGACCCATAACAGGTTGAGGGTACTGAGATCCATAGCCGGATTGAGGATAGGATTGATAACTGTAAGGTGCAGTCCCCATACCTGGACCATATGATTGACCTTGAGGTGGTTGATAACCTTGACCTGAGTATTGACCTTGAGGTTGATAACCTTGAGGTAAATACGGGTACTGGGGTTGACCTTGACCTTGAGGTTGGTATCCTTGAGGTTGATACCCTTGGGGTTGATACCCTTGGGGTTGCCATCCTTGAGGTTGATATTGATACTGAGGTTGACCTTGGGGTACATATTGAGGCTGGGGTTGACCTTGAGGTATATATTGCCCCATAGGAGCGTACTGACCTTGAGGTTGCCCCCCAGACACGAATGAAGTACCTTGAGGTTGCCCCCCAGGCATTAATGAAGGTTGCCCCCCAGGCGGTAATTGGCCACCTTGAGGTTGGGTAACGGGAACTGAACCTGACATCATGTAAATGTCTCCTACACCCAATGGTACATTACCACTGTTTCCAACTAATAACCCATGATCAACGGGTTTAGGAGACGCTCCCGCAAAGGTACCAGAAAGAGATTGATACCCAGTAGGAACAGAAGGACCACCATGTAAAAAAGATTCAGGACTTTGTGTAAACACAGATGACTGACCAGACATATTTACAGGAGTATGAATACCTCCAAGTGGAAAAGGAGTACGAGGTGTGGAAAAACCTAGCCCAAAGTTGTCTAAATAATTGGTTAACGAAAGGTACCAAGTAGTACTTCTAGGAGGACTGTAAAAGATAGATTCACGCTCCCTTAGATCAAGGGTAATTTGATCTTCACGATCAGAGACGCCTATTTCTTCCTCTGGAACAAGTTCTTCAATAGCAATCAAACCAACAGGAAGATTTTTGCTGATAATTCTTTCTATTCTCGGTGAATCAGGAACACTAGGAGTCAGAGTAACAGGTTCGGATATTTCTGGTTCTTCACCTGTATCACTAGCAGACGAAAAACTACCAACAAGCTCAGAAACTGTAACAGCTTCGGGATTATAACCTGTCTCTAAACTTTGGTAATCTGGATGGACTACCAAGGAAGATTCTCCTTCTTCAGGTGAACCTACTCTACTGCCACTAGGAGGAGTTACAAGGACCTTTAAACCTTCTAAATGACTGGACTCGTCTTGAGGAGGTTCACCCCTAAGTCTACGGGATCTTCTCAACAATTCGGCCACAGAAACAACTTCAGGAGACTGGCCCCGAAGTCTATGGGACTGTCTCGGTAATTCCGCCACAGCTAAAAACTTTTAACTACTACACACGAAAACAAAATAAAATTTCAAATCAAACCACCTAAAGTCTCTAAAGAACCAAACAAATTTGAATCACACGCCTAAAGAATCTAGGGCGTCAAACCAAACAAAAACAGTATTCTTCCGGACCAAAAGCACTAGTTGGTGATTAGGCCCAACCTCGCTGGATTCAGTACAGAAATGGCGGGTGGAACAGTTACGCCGACAACCTGCTTAATGAATAGACTGGACCAAGTTCCTCCACTTTAACCGTCTCGAGTGAAGTGAACCCCCCAGAAAATCCAAGTGAGTATAGCCGACGTCTGCTCCAGGTACAGTGGGACCTTCCCTCCACCGTCACCTTGGGTAGAATCCTAGAGATTATGGTCACTAAGGTTACCAACGGCCACAAGTACACCTGGGGTAACAGTCTAAACTCCGACAGCACGCAAGGGCAGAGTAGCAAGCTCAATCCCCTTACCGGCTCCTTGACAGTAATCCAAGGTTTACCGATAAGTGACCCCTGGCTCCTCGACAATGGTTAATCCGAGGTTTACCGTTTGTAATACGTACTGTCTGGCGTCGTTCCCAACGAGGGGGGAATGATCCCCTCACTGGTTCGGACACGAGCTCGTGCTTCTCCTTTAAGAGGAGCTTTCCCAGAGTGTAAATGTAACAATTGGATTTGATTCTATCACAAGATCGACTACTTGTTTGGTTTTACTGTCTTGGAGAGTTAATTACTCACCTACTCCAAGACACTAGCCTGATCTAAATTGATGCTTCAGAGCCGTAGAAAATAAAAGTTACTAGTTCAATTTTACTTTAAGCGTTACTTTTAAGGTTGTTCTTTAAAGTCACAAGGTAATGGAAGTGAAACCAATGGTGTGTAGACTCGACTCCAACCACTACAAAGATGCACCTAAGATGATCTATGCTACTTTGCTTTTTCAATGAAATTCTTTAACTAAGAGAGTTGAGAGAATGCAATTTTTAGAGAAAACAACTTCCTTAGAAAAGACAATCAAAGAAACAATTCTCTTTTTCTTTTCAAGCACACAAACATAACCACTCTTTACTGCATGAAAAACTCTTTTTCTTTCAAAACTTTCAAAGCTACTTGAAACAAAACTTTTCAAAGGAGATGTTTTTGTATTTTCTCTTTTTAATAAAGCATGTAAACCTACCTTTAACAAAAAAACAATCTCAAAAGCTACAAAACTATGAAAACTTGACTCACAAGCAAATCAAAAGAGAGATTACTCTAAGCAAACCTAACAAGGCAAAAGCTCACAAAGATGATTCTAGGATGTTTTACTTGATCAAAATCAAATCAAGGACTAGCTAATGCAGAATCAAAAGACTAGTCAAAACAAAACTCAAATCTTTTTGTTCTTTTCGTAAAATGGAATTCAAGACTTAAATGACAAGCACTTCGAAATTGGCCCAAAAGACAACTTGATGGTAAGTTGCTCCTACAGGTAGACTTTATGACAGGTCTGACTTCTTAGAATGTTGACAAAACCAGAGATATCTAAGGCTTGACAACTCCTACCGTTAAAGTCACTACAAGACCTACTCAAAATCAAACCCTAGGGCTTATACTTCAACGAAATCCACTAAAACACTCAATGCTACTGAAACTAGTTCAGGTGAAGATTCTGGGCAAGGGACTGATGAATCTGGGCAGAAAAAACTAAGAAAAAACAAAATCTAAGAGCAAAAAAGGCAAAAAGTGGAATTTTCTCAAATTTTGGCAGGGGACGCAGGCAACCCGTTAGCACAGGTGCAGGCCCGCTCTGTGCATACACCAAAAGTGCGTCCAGGGACGCACTGTGCAGCACTCAGAGGGTGCGTCCTACTGAAAAACTCAAGAAAACCCAAAATAAAACTAATCCTAAGCTAACCCACCCAGAAACAAGGTCACAGAGCCAAAACCAGAAAAATAAACCAATTTTCTCAAAGCAAAGTTCATACAAAAGAAAAGACTCTTCTCATCAATGGAATCTATCCCCAGTGGAGTCGCCAATTTGTCACACGGAATCAGTCAAGGGTGCGGACACAACTGACCTTCCTAGAAGTCTAAGACATTCTAATGACAAACAAAACAAACTGGAGCTATCCTTCTCTAAACATACATTATGATATGAGAAATCAAGTGTTTCGTTCTTACCTTTGTCCAAACGCTGTTGTAGAAGTCCAAGCTTTGTTGATCTGGATGAGCTCCTCCTTTTCTCCAAAACCTGTAATCACCAACAGTGAAACAATTAAATAGCACCTGATTATAACATAAAACAAAGCATATTCAACACATAGACCAAGGAGTACATGAAATAACCCATAAACAACAAGTTATTGAGAAGAATGGACCAATTTGCATTAAAGGTAATCAAAAGGAACCATTACAACCTGAGCCTTGGTGTTGTGCAAGCTCCTTCCAGGGTCCACGAGAGTCTTCCTCTACTTTGACAAAGCTCACCCACTTCCAAATAGAACAAGTAAAGATGACAATCTCTCCTCACAAGCTTCTAAATGGGAGTCCTAATTCCTGCAGCATTTACCCTTAGAAATCTATAGCTTTCAACCTTCTTCCTTCTGGCTCAATGCCTCTTTTTATAGTGCTCAAGAGGAAGTTAATCAGGTCCACCATCAATGGGATAGTCCCCTCTTTTGATGGGATCACTCCCTTATTGATGGGATAAGTTCCTCTTTGATAGGAGTGCATGAACCATCTGGAGGCGCTCAATACACATCAAACAACCTTCTAGAATGCACTAGAAATGACCACAAGTAAGTTTTTGAAGATAAAACTTGCGCATTTTAACCTTTTCAGAGGGATGCACCTGTCCCTTTAGATACAGAGCGTCCTTGGACGCAGACCTTATGAACAAAAGGTGCGTACCCGCAGGCAAGGCTTGAGAGAACCTGCGTACCCAGAGATAAACATGTTTATAAAGACTTTCTCTCTTTCTTGGAGTTTGACATGAATAGCAGAGACATAAGACTTGCTCAAGAGGGTAGTATGACTGTTGATAGAGCCATACCGACTGTAAATAGCCATGGTGACATTTTTTAGTGTAACATGGATCTTTCGTAAAATCCAGCTTTGTTTGAGAAACCTACTATTGTTTTGTCTCTTTGCGGAATTTCGAGAAGGCTTGTTTGTTAAGCTGTGAATTTCATTCTTAAGAAAAAGAACAAGAGCTTTTTATTTTTGTTTTTGTTTTTGACTGATTTATGATTCTGCATGAATTAGTCCTTGGTTGAATTGTAACTGAGTAAAAAACCTGGAATTATATTTTGTAGGCTTTTACCTCATTAGATTTGCTTTTAGGTAAATTTCTCTTAGATTTGCTTTTAGGTAAATTTCTCTTAGATTTTCATAGATCTTAAAATTGATTTTTGTTAAGTAGTTTTACATGCTTTGTTAAAATAGGAAAAATACAAAATCTCTTTTGAGGAAAGTTTGTTTTAGTAGCATTTGAAGTCTTTGAAAAGAGAAAGGAAGTTTTCGTGAAATAATTAGTGGTCTTGTGTTGTGTGCTTTGGAAAAGATAAAGAGATTGTTTCTTTGATTTTCATTGCCAAGAAAGTTGTCTTTATAAATTTTGCATTCTCCAACTCTCTTAGCTAGGGAATTCATTGAAAAGGAAAGATTGTTTTTTCATCCTAGGTGCATCTTTTTAGTGGATTTGAGTCTAGTCTACACATCATAATTTTCATCTCCGCTACCTTTTGTCCTAAAGAAAAGCCATAAAAATTAAGGCTTAAAGTAAAATTCGCTTAGTAACTTTTTAGTTGCTAGGGCTCTGATACACCAACATAGATCAGGTTAGTGTCTTGGAGTAGGAGAGTAATTAACTCTCTAAGACAGTAAAAACAAACAAGTAGCTTATCTTGCGGTAGGATAAATCCAACTGTTACATTTATGCTCTGGGAAAGCTCCTCTTAAAGGAGAAGCACGAGATCGTGTCCGAACCAGTGAGGGAATCAATCCTCCTTCATTGGGAACGACGCTAGATATGCACGTACTGCAAACGGTAAACCTCAGATAACCATTGTCGAGGAGCCTGGGGTCACTTGTCGGTAAACCTTGGATTATTGTCAAGGAGCCGGCAAGGGGATTGAGCTTGTTACTCTGCCCTTGCGTGTGTATCGGATCGTAGACTGTTCCCCCAGGTATATTTGTTGTTGTTGGTGACCTTAGTGACTATTATCTTTAGGATTCTTCCTAAGGTGACGGTGGAGGGGAGATCCCATTTTACCTGGAGCAGATGTCGGCTAGACTCACTTGGATTTTCTGGGGGTTTCACTTCACTCGAGACGGTTAAAGTGGAGAAACTTAGTCCAGTCTATTCATTAAGCAGGTTGTCGGGGTAACTGTTCCACCCGCCATTTCTGTACTGAATTCTTCGATGTTGGATTTCATCACCAACTAGTGTTTTCGGTCCGGAAAGTTACTGTTGTGTGTGGTTTGACGCCCTAGATTCTTTAGGCGTGTGATTCGAATTTGTTTGGTTCTTTAGAGACTTTAGGCGGTTTTCTTTGAGATTTTACTTTGTTTGCATGTGCAGTAGTTAAAAGTTTTTAGCTGTGGCTGAATTACCAAGACAGTCCCGTAGACTTCGGGGCCAGTCTCCTGAGGTTGTAACCGTGGCTGATTTGTTGAGGAAGTCCCGTAGACTTCGGGGCCAACCTCCTGAAGAAGTCCCGGACCATTACGAAGGTTTGAAAGTCCTCGTAACTCCTAGTGGCAGTAAAGTAGGGTCACCTGAAGAAGGAGAGTCTTCATTGGTTGTTCATCCTGATTACCAAACTCTAAAAACAGGTTATAATCCTGAAGCTATTTCGGTTTCCGAACTTGTTGGTAGTTTTTCATCTACTAGTGATATATGCGAAGAACCTGAGATATCTGAACCTGTTACTACAACATCGGGGTTAGTCTCTCCAACTTCTAGTGCTCCTTATTCACCTAGGGTAGAAAGAGTAATCACTGAAAATCTTCCTTCTGGTGTGATAGCTATTGAATAACTTGCTCCGGAAGAAGAAATTGGCATCCCTATCCCTGAAAATCAACCTACTATTGATCTAAGGGAGTGTGAATCGATTTTTTACAGTCCACCTAGAAGTACTACTTGGTATCTTTCTCTAACTAATTATTTGGACAACTTAAGGTTAGGTTTTTCACCACCTCGTGCTCCTTATCCACCTAGGGGTTTTTATACTCTCGTAAATATGTTAGGTCAGTCGTCCATGTTTACTCAATCGCCTGAATCTTTTTTGAAAGGTGATCCTTCTGTTCCGTCTGGGTATCAGTCACTTTTTGGTACTTTTTCGGGAGCATCTCCTCAACCCATTGAACAAAGGATATTCTCTGGAAGCAATGGTGTAAAGCCGTTGAGCGTAGAAGACATTCTTATGATGTCAGGTTCTATTCCCAATTCTCAACCTCAAGGTGGCCAGTTACCGCCTGGGGGGCAGCCTCAATTAATGCCTGGGGGGCAACCTCAAGGTACACAATTTGCATCTGGGGGGCAACCTCAAGGATAGTATGTGCCTATGGTACATTACATTCCTCAAGGTCAACCCCAGACTCAATATGTACCCCAAGGTCAACCCCAGTATCAATTTATACCTCAAGGACAACCCCAGTATCAGTACATGCCTCAAGGGTATCTACCCCAAGGTTAGTACTCGAACCAAGGTTTCCAACCACCACAAGGTCAATATTATGTTCAAGGAACAGGAAATGTACCTTTCACTTACCAATCCTACCCTCAACCCGGTTTTGGATCTCAATATCCTCAACCTGTTATGGCTCAATACCCTGGAATGAACATAGTGTGGGATCCATCGCAAGCCAACGGGTGTTGCAGTCAAATGTATAGTTGTCATCTCAAACTGGACAACCCTTAGTTTCTGGTTCACCCCAGCAACCAGTCCAGTCTAATATTCAAACTTCTGTACCTTCGGTAGTTTCTCAGTCTGGGCCTATTTCGCCTCGTACTCCATCTCAAACGACTGCTGCAACTGCGGCAACATCTGTTCAATCTACCCCACCTACTTCTGGAGTATCGACAGCTCCGGTTTCTACTGTCCCTGTATCTACTCCTCAAACATCTTTACCACCGTCTGGATCTACGATTCAAACTACGGTTCAGATGCCTGTAGGACAACCTGGTTTAAGTACGGTTGTTACAAGTCAACCACAATTTACTTATCAAGCGTACCAGGGACAGTACCAATTCGGTCCTGCTGTCCAGCAGCCAGTTTACCAGTATCAACCATATCCTGGGTACACTTATCAACAACCACAACAACCCCAGTATGGTCCGGTTAATCCTAGTTTTCCAGGAGGATACAATATCTCGAACGCGATTCCTATTCCTAGTTATCCTAGATATCCTCCTCCTAGGGTTGGTATAGTGACCCAGAGTTTTAGAGATCCTAATCGGTAGCTACCGTTTATCGCAACTTTGGATTTACTAGACTTGTCGCGCCTAACGAATGATCCAATTAATTATCTTCCGTTTTGGCCGCCAAGGCCGAATAAGTTGCCCAGTGACATTCCGAAGTTCGAGGGTAAATCTGGAGAGGACCCGTCGAATCATGTGATGACTTACCACCTCTGGTGTGCCTCTAATTCCATCTCGGATGATTCGATCCGCTTACATTTTTTCCAGCGCACTCTCATTGGTCTTGCGGCCAAGTGGTACATTGAGTTACCATGGGCCTCTTTTTATAATTTTAGCCAGTTAGCTACCTCGTTTTTAACTCATTTTCAGTTGTTGGTCAGATATGATAATGGCACGGAGTTACTAACTTCATTAAAACAATCGACGTCCACTTATATTTCCGATCATATTCATGAATGGAGACGTCGAAGGCGGTTAGTGAAAGTATTTATCCCGGACCAGATCTTAGCTGAATGGTTTGTTAAATCATTGTTACCGAAGATTACTAAAGACGTAGCTAAGGCCGGAGTAGTTACTGAGGAGCAAGTGATTTCTCAAGCACAGTACCTTGACTTAGTTTATACTCAGTCAGGTACGTTACACGAAAAGATCCCAGATCTTCCCAAGTCATATCAAATCGCTGCAGCTCCTTTGGGATCTCATGCCACTGATTGTATGATTGGTATGGTTAACACTAAAAGTAAGAAGAAGTCTTCCAAGAATTATTCTCCTATCATAACCTTTCCTGATTCCCCGATAGGAGATTCTTCCGCTGAACTCTCCGCCGATATTCACGCTGTAGAGTCATCTATAGCTAAATCAAAATCCGGTGGGAAGAAGAAAGGGAAGAAGAAGAATAAAGCACGCAAAACTCCAAAGGAGAAAACTGAAAAAGTGGAATCCAATGATGAAAAGCGCAAACCTCGTTATCCATGTCTTATTTGTGAAGAAGAACATTTTACAAGAGACTGCCCTCATCGGGCAGAGGTTGTGAAAATTGTCAAAGGTTCCCAAATTCCTGCTGTCTTGAAGGATCCATTTCCAAAAGATAGCAAAATGATAGGTTCTTCCTCAAGTGCTAATGAAGAACCCATTTTGATGATGTCCCATGTAAGGATTGCGACTCGATCGCAAGATTATGGTAGTAAAAGTCCTGTTGATGGCAAAGAAGCAGAATCTTCTCATTCTAATCCATCAACCTCAGCTCCCGGTTCCGATCCACTACAGATTGAGAAACCTAACCCAGACTTAGTAATCAAACCCCCCGCCAAGGGTGTACTTCGAAGGTTTGATTTCAATCCACATGCGAGAGCGGCCCAAAATTATAACATTGTTGAGGACTTAGCTGTTTCACCCTCAACAATGTCGGCTTTGGAAGTGCTGCAATCATGCCCAGCACAACGCAAATTACTTTTGTCGGCTATAGGAGCTGTTGATGTTCAGGACCCGAACCTGATAATCTCTGATCTAGAAAATAGTACACCACGTTTGCCTCATCAAATGGCTTTCCAGATCCCAGTGATAGTCAAAAACAGGCCTATTCATGGGACTGTAATCGATGAGGGAGCTTCAACGTGTATTATGTCGATACAGTGTTGAAGATCGCTTGGTTCTCCTTCACTAAATCAATCCCCGACAATTCTTAAGGCCTTTGATGGCCGTGGGTTTCATCCTTTTGGCATTCTACAGGATTTGCCTATAGGGGTTGAAGGAAAAACCGTTAGTCTAGATGTGGAGGTGGTTGATGTCCCTCTAGACTACAACCTTCTCTTGGGTCGAAGTTGGTCTTACGCTATGACAACGGTCATTTCATTGGTCTTCCGAGTAATAAAGTTCCCAAATAATGGGAAGATCATAACAATAGACCAGCTGGCTTACTTTTCATCCGACCTAACCTCTTCAAAGAGTATTCAGCATGTCGGTAAAACGACTATCCCATATAAGGATGTTGGAGTAGGATTGGTTAAAGATGCTGGTTTACTGGGAACTTTTCCTTTTCCTCCACTCAACGCATCATCTTCGTTTGCAACCATTCATATGATTACGTCAGATACTATTTATTATGACAATCCTTGGATCGTTCCTTCTGCATCTGAAATAGACTCATTTGGAAATTTTATGCCTTTGAGTCCATATGAACTTGCCTATGAAGCCGTGCAGCCTTTTACCGACCCGTGTTCAACCAAAATCGACCTAATGAATGTGGTCCGTGGGGAATCACTTTTCACATCAACCTCGGAGTTAATAACATTTCCCAAAGTTGTTTCATCTGACGAGCAACTTCGTGAAGTCCTGTGTATAGATGATTTACCATGGGAGGATCTCCATCATAGATCTTCGTTTTTACCTGAGGATGATCGTTTTGAAAATGATTTCTCATAAATTTTTACAGCTGAATATGTCAAGGAAGCTCAGAATCCCATGAAACATCCTGATTCAGAGCTGAATTTGGGAAACATCTCTAGAACTATTCCCATTGACATTTCGGTTAAGCCTGGAATTATTGAAAACATTCATATAGGTGCCTCGTGTACAGATGACGAAATTCAGACATACAAGGCCCTATTTCAAGAATCCCGCGACGTGTTTGCCTGGTCCTATGAGGAAATGCCAAGAATTGATCCCGCGATTGTTGTTCATGAGATCAAGACTTACCCGGATGCTAAACCCGTCCGGCAACGTTTGCGTCAGATTCACCCACGAAAAGCTGCTGCAATTAAAGCAGAAGTTGAAAAACTGTTGAAAGTAGGTTTCATTTATCCGATCCCATTAATGGATTGGGTATCGAATATTGTTCCGGTTAACAAAAAACAGGGAACAATAAGAATATGCATCGATTATAGGGACATTAATCGAGCTTGTCCAAAAGACAACTACCCAACACCCTATATCGATCAAATCATTGATGATTGTGCCGACAGCAAAATATTTTCCTTTATGGACGGTTTTTCCGGTTACAATCAAATCAATATTCTACCTACCCATCAACCAAAAACGGCTTTCATTTGTCCATGGGGGACATTTTCTTATTGCAAATTTCCTTTTGGGCTAAAGAATGCCGGAGCAACTTTTCAAAGGGCGATGTCTTATGCGTTTCATGACATCAAACACATTGTGCAACCATATCTCGATGATTTGCCTGCTCATTCATTACATCGAGCTGATCACCTTGTCCATTTACGAGCAATCTTCATGAGGTGTAGGCATTATTGTATTCGGTTGAACCCACAGAAATGTGTCTTTTGTATAGAAACAGGTTGATTACTGGGATTTGTAGTTTCAAAAGTCAGCATTCGCGTCGATCCCTCGAAGGTAGAAGCTATCATCAAATTGCCTCCTCCTTCGAGTCTTCGCCAACTCCAAAGTTTGCATGGGAAAGCAAAATTTTTACGACGATTCATTCCTAACTACGCCGAGGTTACAAAGGGTTTTACAAGGTTGTTGAAACAGAACGCTCAATTCTCTTGGGATGAGATAGCTCAGAAATCTTTTGATGCACTCAAACACGTGTTGACCCATGCACCGTTGTTGCATCCTCCCAACTAGAACCAGGATTACTTTTTGTATCTCGCCGCCTCCCATTCCACTATTGGAATGGTCTTAGTTCAGGAAGATGAATTCGGAACGGAACAAGTGATATATTACCTTAGTCGGACGTTAAATCCAACTGAGCTAAAATACTCACATGTGGAGAAATTGGCATTGGCAGCCGTTCAAGCTGTCCAACGTTTTCGTCACTACATTTCACTTCGTAAAACTACAGTCATTTCGGATTGCAACCCTATGATCTACATTTTGACCAAACAATTGCTAGGGGGCAAGTACTCTAAATGGATTGTTATCCTGCAGGAGTTCGACTTGGAGTTTGAGAAATCTAAGTCTAAGAAATCTTTAGTTTTTGCAGAGTTAATGTGTGACTTCCCGCGTGCTGACACGGAAACTGTGGCAGAGGAGCCAATTGCAGACGAATCTTTGTTTTTAATCAGCACTTTAGATCTGTGGTATGGGGATATCATCGTCTATCTCCAGACCCAATCCTTTCCGCCCGAAGCTTCAAAGTCGGAACATCGGAAAATTCGATTCCAGTCCCAACAATACAAAATTATTGGAGATACTCTTTATCGCCGTGGGGCGGACTCTATTTTTCGACGTTGCTTAACTCACGAAGTGGCTGAAAGGGTTCTAAATGACTGTCACTCTGAAGCGTGTGGCGGTCATATGTCTCGGTATGCCACAGCCCAAAAGATATTGCGCGCTCGCCACTTCTGGCTGTCCTTGTTTAAAGATTGTATTACTGCGGTCCGAAAATACCACGGCTGTCAAGTGTTTGATCGAAAGATGCGCACTCCACCTGCGCCTCTCCACCCTATAATTGTCGTTGGTCCTTTTGCCAAATGGGGTATCGATTTTATTACATGTAACCCTCACTCGGCCGGGGGGCATGCGTATATCATCCTTGCGGTAGATTATTTTACTAAGTGGGCCGAGGCGATGCCTACATTTGAGGCAGACGGCAAGACAACTGCAATTTTCATGTTCAGTCATATAATTGCTAAGTTTGGTGTCCCACAAGCGATAATCACTGATCATGGGCGCCATTTTCGAAACGTTATGATGACAGAACTTACAGGCCAGCTTGGTTTACGTCACGATAGTTCAACTCCTTATTATCCACAAGCAAATGGTCTGGTTGAGTCCATCAACAAAGTTTTAGTTATCATGATCCGACGAATCATTGGTATTCATCAGTCGAATTGGCACAACATGTTATTTTCAGCGCTTTGGGTGTACCGAACCTCAGTGAAAACATCAACAGGGTTCACTCCTTTCCAACTAGTTTATGGTTTGGAAGCTGTGCTACCCATTGAATGCGAAATCCCATCACTGCAAATGGCCATCGAGTTACTTCCAGCTACTTCCGAAGAGGAGAAGCGTTTATTATACTTAGCTCAATTAGATGAGAATCAACGTGATGCTGCATTAACGATCGAGACTCATGCAAAATGTATGAAAGCTCAGTATGATCGAAATGTGACCCCTCGAAATTTTTCAGAAGGAGACCTAGTGTTATTATATGATCAAGCTAATGATAAATTAGGTGCTGGAAAATTTGTTCCTATGTGGCATGGGCCCTATATTGTCAAGCGAAAGCTAGCAAAAGGGGCCTATGAGTTGGTAGACTTTGATAGGGACTCTTTGGGTAAACCCAGAAATGGACTTTAAATAAAGAGGTATTATGCTTAAAAGATGGGTATGGAGATTTTTAGTTAGGTTAGTTTTTATTTCTAGCTGGTGTGTTTGTTAGTTTAGACAGTGTGCTTAGCCTAGAGAGTGTGTTTTTTCGTCATTATTCTATCTTATCTTGGTTTTACTCTTGATGATGCAGATGTCGATGCCTCTCCAAACATACATTGGTTTTGCTGATGGTGCTTGTTGTAGTACACAGAATATCTCTTCCGCAGCTTGGGTTATCTATTCGCCCTCTGACGAGTTAGTATCTATGCATGGGGTGAGCCTCGGTCAAACAACAAACAACATTGCCGAATATAGTGCAGTGATTGAGTTATTGTCTGAATCTATTTCATTTGGGATTTGGAGTTTGATAGTGAGGTTAGATTCTGAACTCGTTGTATTACAACTTAACAGAGTGTATGCCATTAGAAATCCAGTGTTATTAAGGTTATTTTTGAGAGTGCATCTCTTGGAACGTGAGTTTGATTACATTGAATATCAGCATATTCCAAGGTCTTTAAATACATTAGCAGATGCAATTGCTTCTCGAATGTTAAATAGACATTTGCAATAATCATACATGTAAATTTTAAAACATTCCATAACATGATTTACAAGATAAGCCGGTAATAATGATATATATATAGGAGTGTGTCAAAAAATACATTGTCTCCGATCATAGGTTAAAAAACACCTTATGATCGACAAAAATGATAAGTACAAAAAACCAAAACGTCACATGTGTCTACAAAACGACCATCCAATCACTGATCTCTATATGACACCACTACACGGGCCACCCTACACAAGAACCTCCTAAAAGGTCCTGGGACCCCGACTACATAGCGCTGAAGCCTTATTGGAATATCATCTATGGTAGTCTCCGGTATGTCTGCTGTAAGATGATCTAGGTCACTTTCCAACTCAGCCAAAGTCTCTGTGGCCTCGTCCTGTGGGGCCGGTGCCGCTGCAACTGGTAGTCTCCTCTCGTAAGGCCGAAGATTGGCTGGACGTCGTGGACCTACATCTACATTTTGAAAATTATTACTATCAGTTTTGAGACGATATAAAACAAACAAAAAAATAGATAGTTTCAAAAACTTGTGGAAAATGAAGTTACCTGTATCATCCCATTGTTCTCCCGGTGGAAGAACCATGTCCGGATCTCCACGAAAATCAACTCCGGCATAAGGAAAATCCTGTATAGAAAAGACCTGGTCTTCTAACCAGTGAAAGTATGCCGGAGTAAATCGGACAACCTCCGTCCCCTCATCAGGATGACGGGCCATAACTGCAACCCATTGCATCAATTTGGGCTCTCGAGGAAGCCCAGCCTCAACAGTGAGCTGCTGTGGGATCAGCATCGGAACCCTCTCTAAGCCAAAACTCACAACTAAAGCCCCATACCCAAAGGTCTTTAGCTCTCCATTTTTTGCTCTAGTCAGTTGGCTTTTTACATTGGCCAACACAGCATCACACCAGTTGAAAATGGTACCTCAATAGCAATCAATAGCCATCCGCATCTGGGATCCAGTGGCAATGTGTAAAGCGGCAGCCCCGCAAAGTCTGGTAACTGTAAAGGCAATCACCTTAAGTTCAAGATGGGATATAGTTTGATCTTTATCCACTTCTCCTGAGACTGAGTGTTACACCACTCTAGTCGGAGACTAGCGATAGACTGGCCACCTGGCCTAGTCCCGAACAGAGTCAAGTGTTCGCCTCTCTTGGGCAAACCAGTGAGAAAGTAGATATTTGTGGGCTCCATCTCAAGCTGGTGCCATCCAATATAAAAACACTGGTCCTGAACGTTCCATCTTTCTACCAGCCACTCTAGAAAGCTCACTTGGGCCCTCATGCCAGGTATGGCCCAGTATTTATAAAGGCCGCATGCCTTCAAAGCATCAATTGATGGTTGATGATTAATGGCGGCCAAATTAACATATTCATGCTCTCTCTCGTGCCAATCGAGCATGGTGAACAATCTACATGCCAAAACGCATCCATTAGATTCAATGAAATCAGAAAATTTTGGTCCATTTTGGAGAATTTGGGGTTTAAAAACTCGTTGTGCGGAGTACGCACCTCGCCTTTAGGAACAGAGCGTGGGTACGCAGGGTCGCTGAAGGCAAGGTGCGTACCCCCGACATTTTTCCAACTGCAAAAATGTCGGGTTACGCGGGTCCCTAGTGTGATGCCTGCGTACAACAAGAGGCGGTCTTTGAAACCCCAAAACCTCCAAAAAATGAAGTCTAGGGCCTTAAAAAGAATTCTAAATGGATGAAATTGAAGAGGAGGATGTTGAAAATTACTTGGAAGAGACGACGTTCGGTTTCGATGGTCGGATTCTCCGCAATGTCCACGGGAAGTTTCTTGCCAAAAGCCCTTTTTCTCTCCTCAACAGTAAAATGGTAAAAATGAATTGGTAAAAGCCCTTTTTATAGGTTTTTTGGGTAAATAAATGGTAAATTTGTTTATTTTTCACCATGAAAAGGTATTTTTCAAAGTATTTTTATCTATCTTCAACAGGTATGAGTAATGTGTTGGTTTTTGTGCAGGATAAAGGATTTTCAGGGAAAATTGTCATTTTTTACGAACAAAAACATCAGAGTCATCTTTAAGCCCTTTTATGACTCCTAAAAGATGAAAAGATTGTCGAGCGTTTCTTTTACACTCGTTAAAATGGAATTAAAAGATGGTCCTCTTACAACCCTTTTTTGACCGTAAAAACATGAAAAGATTGCCGGATTTTTGTCGTTTGAAATTTGATATTGGAAATAAAACGACGTGTCCTTGATCGCTTTTTACTTTTTAGATCAGAGACACTAATCATGAAAGTACTCCTTGGTCGTAAAGATCAAGCGGTTCTCTCAATTATTATTTTATACTTTTTCGGGCTTGGGAGACACAAATTTACGAAAAAGGTCAACCCTGGAGTCTTCTTAAGTTTTTCAGACTCTCTAAAATTGAAAAATGTCGAGTTTCTCCTATACTGGACTCGTTAAAATTTCACAGTAAAGGACTTGTTCGATTACAAACAGTAACGGACCACTCCTTCTTAGGGTTCGAATCTAAACTAAGTTGGACTCATCCGAAGGATGAGCTTATAATCAAGCAAATGTTATCCTCCTAAAGCTTGTAAAAAATAAAGAGGTACTTGCCAGAAATGGTGGGGGAAAAAGAGAAAAATGAGCCTATTTGTTATCCTTTATCTCGGAAAAACCTTATCACCACTCTTGAACACGACACTTTTCATTCACCTGGGTTGGGAAATCCTTTGCCTAACAGTTGATCAAACCACATTGAAAGTCTTCAGCCGGTTTCTGGGTATTAACTTTGGGTCAATTTTCACCAAGCCATATGTTGTGTCGTTATGTGTTCAAGAGGTCACTGCAAATAAACCATTCATCTGCAAAATATCTGTCATCCATCTTGACCATCCCTGAGTCAGTCCTTATAGCTACATTTCTTCAACTTGATTTATGGTTTCGTGTTGTGGGATTGCCTGCGACGGATCGCTTTTTATCGACATCAACACATTATCTAGAAAGATGATCTAGGAATAATCAGTACCTTGAGATCTGTATGCCTCAATGGCAGGTTTCTCGCCTTTGACGACAGTTTACATCATTGACTTTCGATCGAAGGATTCCATGACATGTTCGACATCAACACATTCATTCACATCTCATGGATTGTACTAGGTACTTTGAGAACCATTGACATCACTGGTGGTTTCTCTCACACTTGTTAACAGTTTACATCATTGACTAGTAATCAAGTGGTTTCTACCATGTTCGACATCAACTCATTTATTCGCATGGATAGAATCGTACTATTTCGGGAAGCAGAAATGAAGACCCTGGATCTAGTTTCTGCCATCCAGGCTGCGAGGAGTTTTGTATTCATTATATTGAGTATGGGAATGCCTACCTCAGTGATGATATGATCTCATATATGTATTTTGTGTTGAATATTTGTAGGTTCCGACTGGGCTCTCCACAAGATAATCCTCGAAATGATAAAGTGCTTCACCCTTCCTAGATGATATGAAACCCTAATCTACTACAGACCTCGCACTTTAGGGGGCAATCTGTTACACTAAAATTTGTCACCATGACTGTTTGCAGTCAGTATGGCTCCATCAATAACCATACTGTCCTCCTTGGCAAGTCTTATACCTCTGCTCCTCATGTCAAACTCCAAAAAATAGAGAAAGCCTTTAAAAATCAATATAACTCTGGTTACACAGTTTCTCTTACTCTTACCTATGTGTACGCACCTCAAGTATATAATACCTGCATACTTGTATGCTCTGTCTGTAAAGGGGTGGGTGCATACTCCTGTAAGAGTCAAAAGGCGCAAGTTTTACTCCAAAAAACTTACTTGTGGTCAATTCTAGAGCATTCTAGAATATGGTTTGACATGGATTGAGTGCCTCGAGATGGTTCATGCATCCCAATGAAAGAGGAACTTATCCCATGAAGAGGGGAGCTATCCCTTTGAAAGAGGGGTTTATCCCATTGATGGTGGACCTGTTTAACTTCCTCCAAAGCATTATAAATACAGGCATTGGGCTAGAGGGAGGGGAGGTTGAAAGCTGAAAATTCCTAAGGGTAGATGCTGCTGAAATTAGAACTCCCTTATAGAGCTTGAGAGGAGAGATTCCAATCCTTTCTTAGCTTCATTTGGAAGTGGGTGAGCTGATCAAAGTAGAGGAGAACTCTTGCTGGACCCTGGGAGGGACCTGGACAACACCAAGGCACTGGTTGTAATGGTTTCTTTTGTTTCCAATTAATACAATTAAGTTCTTTTTTCTCAACAAGTTGTTATATATAATTTGTTTCATAAACTCCTTGGTCTTTATGATGAATATTTTTTATTATATGAGTTATTCAGGTGTTATGTAATCGTTTGCTTGTTAGTGAATGCAGGCTTCAAGGAGAAGGAGCTCATCTGGATCGAAGAGGCTTGGCTGCTACAAACAACGTTGGACTAGAGGTAAGCCTTAAACACATAGTTGCTTTTATTTTAAATGCATATTTAGGGAAAGATAGTGCTTGATTGTTTTGTTTGTCACTAGAAAAGCCTTGTTTTCTAGGGAGGTCGGTTTTGTCCGCAAAATTGACTCTTTCTGCATGACAGGAACTTGAGAAGATAGAGTTTGAGCTAAAGGAGGGAGAATCACACTCTATAGCAGAGAAGGAATCAAAAGATGAAGAGTCACAAACTCCGGGTGTGAGAAGATTAGTTTGAGAAATAAGGCAGCCAGAAAGGTATAGTTCATCAGCTTTTTGTTCAAATTTTTCTTTATCTATTACTGATGATGATCCCAGAACTGTGAAGGAAGCAATAGATTCAGAGGATGGAAAACTCTGGAAAGAGGCCATGGTTGATGAAATGGCATCTTTGCACAGTAATGAGGCTTGGGATCTAGCGGAGTTGCCGGCTGGAAGGAAACCCATTGGCAGCAAATGGGTGTTCAAGAAGAAGAAAAATGCAGAAGGAAAGGTAGAGAAATACAAAGCTCGGTTGGTAGTAAAAGGTTACTCCTAGGTGTCGAGAATTGATTTTGGTGATATTTTTTCTCCTATTGCCAAGGTAACTTCTATTAGATTACTTTTATATGTTGCTGCTACTTTTGTTTTTGAGGTAGAATAGATGGATGTGAAGACAACATTTCTTCACAGGGATCTAGAAGACGAGATCTACATGAAGCAACCTGAAGGTTTTGTGGTGAAGGGTAAGAAAGAACTGGTATGCAAGTTAAAGAAGTCTTTGTATGGGTTAAAATAGTCACCAAAAATGTGGTATCAGAAATTTGATACATTTATATGGGGACTTGGCCTCACTAGAAGCAAAGCAGATCACGGTGTGTATTTTAAATTAATTTGTGACTGTGTTATTTATCTGGTCTTGTATGTGGATGATATGTTGTTGGTTGGAAATGACAAAGAAATTATACAGGATTTGAAGACCCATTTTCCCTCCAAATTCGACATGAAAGATCTTGGTGCTACAAACTGTATTTTGGGCATGGAAATTAAAAGAGATCGTACAAAGAGAAAGCTCTGGTTAAACCAAAGGAAGTATGTCAAGAAAATATTGTAAAGGTTTAATATGTAAGATAGTAAACCGATGAAGGTTTCTATTCCTGTAGGTGTAAAGTTAGCTGCTGAACAATGTCCTAGGACACAAGAAGAGGAAGAGGGCATGTCTCATGTTCCATATGGAAGTGCAGTTGGTAGCTTGATGTATGCGATGGTCTATACTAGACCATACATTGCACATGCAGTGAGAGTATTGAGCAAGTTTATGTCAAAACCAGGGAAGGAGCACTAGACATCAGTGAAGCGGGGTTTTAGGTATTTGCGTGGCACTAGTGATTATGGTTTGTGCTACAAAGGAAGACCAAGATTGGACAGAGTGTTGGATATTCATGGATTAGTTGATGCAAAATGGGCTGGAGATCTGGATCAAATAAGATATACAAGTGGGTATGTGTTTAACTTATTTGGAGGTGCAGTTAGTTGGATGAGTAAGAAAGAATCTATAGTGGCACTATCAACTACAGAGGCAGAATAAATGGCAGCCACTCATGCAATCAAGGAAGCAGTTTGGTTGCAGAGATTGTGTTCAAGTACGGGGTTAGTGTAGGGATCTATAAGGATAGACTGTGATAGACAAAGTGAAATTTTCTTGGCAAAGAACCCTACATAACATTGAAAGACAAAGCACATTGATTTTCAATATCACTTTGTGATGGATATGATAGAATACAAAAAGGTGTTGTTGGTTAAGGTGGAAACTTTAAAGAATACTGTAGATGCATTGACAACATCTGTGAGCTTTGAGAAGTTCTCTTGGTGTATAGAAACAATGGGCATTGCAGGGCTAGATAAATGACTAAGCTCTCTTGTGGCCCCCTATGGAAAGAAAACAACAAGTGGGAGAATGTTGGGTTGTGTTATATTCTTTCCATGACTGGCCCACGTAGTTAACCGGGGGATTAGAAGGGGGGTAGAGCCCCCCCTTCATCGCACCGATTACATAGTGGGGGGGGGGGGTCACAGGGGGTTTGATGGGTGCAGTTAACCCCACTCTATGGGGTCCAGGGAAGCGCCTCAAAAATTTTTCTTTTTCGACCATATATTAGGTTGGGCGGACCTACCTATGGTTTTGTGCATGATTTTTCACACATGGTTTTGGACGCGATGGTTTTTGGTCCATGGTATTGGATGTTGCAGCATGTATAAATATGTATTGTAACATTGAAAGGAACATAATGATAAATCAAGCTAGTAGTCCCGATTTTAGGATCCAAGGAAAAATTTCTGTGTATATGTGTTTTATGTGTTATGCTCTCACATTGTTTATTTCATGTGTTTTAGAATTCGTATGCAGGTAATTTCTGTACAGGGTTAAAACCTACATTCAGTAGCTACAAGAAGGAATTGACCATGAAGGCTTAAATTGGTGCGCTTCTCGAACCAGAGTTGCAATTTCACTAATTTGTACTTCATTGTCACTTTATTCTTGGGATTATCAATGTAAAGGATAGCGATATGATCGAATCGCAATTACATTTGAATTTAAAAGGTTCAACCATCTAAGCCCATGTCCAATTTACATAGAAATTTATTACTTTTTGGGTGAATATAATCTTGTGCCATTTTGATTTGTTAATTCCTTCTGAGCCTGTTCTTGAGAAGTATATGGATTTTGGACATATGTTGCATCCAGACAAGTCTGTTGGTGCCAAATTTTTGAAGCATGATCTTTAGAGATAGAAAAGTGAGATTGGCCCACATAGTAACAATTCTTTTACAACATCTGACTCAGTGCGCAACAATCATTTATGTTAAGAGGTGAAGTGTGGTGAGCTATTTGGAATTGTAATTATTATTGTGAATAATTAATTGCTATGGAATTTTCTTCCACTACTATACATGCAGGGTTTTAAGACAATATTTGAAACAATTTTTAGGTAAATTGTCTTAACTTGAGACGAGAAAAAATTGTTTATTGTCTTAAATATTTGTCTTAAAGGGAGTGTCTAAACTTACTGTCTTAAAAAATTGTCTCTATAAAGCTAATATATAACATAAATTTTATCGCCTTTTAGAAGACAATTTATTTTTTGTCTCTCTATAAACAATAATTGGGATTAAATAATATTGCCTTTATAGACACAATATGTCTTTAATCCTAGCTATTGTCTCTCGAGAGACAATAAAAATTATATTTAAATAAAATAAAATACCACTTTTGTCTCTTTAGAGAAAATATAAAATAAGGAATCCAAAAGAATATCTCCATTGAAATAAATCAATATCAAAAGTATTTAATTAAAATTAAACTACAATATCATTGATTAATTTATGTTAGTTATAGTGGAAAAGAACCACCAACCTCCTGCTTATAAGGAAGGTGCTCTTCCATTGAACTAGAGCCCTTTAAAGAATTATGTGAGGATTTATGGTGATCCTTGAAATTTCATATATAAGCATTGATTTTAAAAGGATTCTCAACACATAATAGCATAATCTTTGTAAATTTTATAATCATGTAGCACCTATTTGTAAATCAAGAAAAAATACTTAACTATGTCTTAAATAACTTATCAAATTCACAAACCAACAATGCATCACCAAGTTGGAATTATGCTTCACATACTACTCACCTTTCTCATCCATTTTTTGGTTACAAATAAGTTTGTGCAAACAAAAGCAATTTTCCATTTATATTAACTTTGATTTGGAAAACTGTAAGTTTTGTTTGGAATTCTACATCGTGTTAGTCACAAGCAAACTTGAATAAATGGTCACTTATCTAGATATACAACTTCATAAGAATCCAATTGGACAACATCAAAACATAATTTATAATTAGATTTACATTTCATCGCAAGTAATCATCAAAGACCATGAAAAACATCACAAAATTTCCTTGTTTTCATGGAAAGATAGAAACTACATTCTTTCAGTGAACTATCTATACTCTCATGATGAGATGTAGCTTTACGAGGGTAGAATTAAAAAAAAAAATCGATGTTATACACAATTGGTTGGGAGGAAATATCCTTGGATGAAGGTGTAGAATGAGATTTACAAATATTTCCTTTTATTTTCTTGTTCTTACACACATTATCCAATGTCATAGTAGTGACAACACTGGTTACTATAACTGCATTTTTTTCTGCCAAAAGAAAGAACATGACATAGTACTAGTGCCCTACTCATCTTTTCCTTAAGAAACTACAAATCTAAAGATTCCCCCTTTCCTTGTCAAATCATTATCATACACCACCACGTGGGGGAAAAAGGGTAGTGGGAATCCATGTCAACCTAATTTCAATCAAACTTCATAAGAAGCAAAATAGTCACTCGGTTCCAATAATAGGTCAAGATCAAGAACGAAGATAATCACTGATTAATATGGGAATAAACCTGCCTAAATGAAATCTTACCCGAAAATGGAAGGAAAATAAGAATTGGAGATGTATGGAAGCAATCTATGACTTGACTATCAAATTTCAAGTAGAAACCCTATAGAAAAGCCTTTGTTCCTCATATCACACATGGGGCTTCTTTGTATGCTATGCCATAGAACTCTGAAAAGTTTTCATTTGTACTATGTTTGGTCATTTTTTATTCATATTTTAGGAGCCACTCGCTGGCAAGTTTGGTTTTCAAAACCGTTAGCACTTCGTAATTCCTCCAAGCTGAGGAGAGGAACCCACAGGTAACCACAAATCACTTTAAAAATGGAATCTATCCCTTCCAGTTTTAGAGAGGTCTATCTCTATATCAATATTCAGTATTAGGTATTAGGTTAGGTATTAAGATAAGATGAATAGGTTTAACAGTTTGATGGTAGGGAAGAGGGAAAATCCATTGGTCATGGAGGCATATGGAGCGAATGATTTTTAGTGATATGATGGGAAATGAGGAATCCTTAGACAAGGGTAAGGTAGGAAATCCTTATGGTCTTTTTTTGTCAATTTTCACTTTAGAGAGGTTAGTGGAGGAGTATTGCAATTGATAAAATGTAAAGCATCTAGCTAAGGATGAATTTTAGGTATTATAATAGAGGAAAAACACTAAATTTTTAGTTACCTATAACAGAGCACTTAAGAGTAAATTCTGAAACAAATTATTACTTAACTAACCATGAAGACATAACAAATCAAGCATGATTATAACAAGAGATAAATTCACATACATAGGAGAAAATATCACCATAAGAATTTGACACATGAATCCTTGTAAAAGTAGACTTCGGCCTTCATTATTCACTAAAACTTAAGGAAAATGTATAGTGCACAGTGTCTTCTCTATCAAACCCTAACCAACCAATTATTTTCTTAGTAAAAAAATACATCGTATATAGATGAAAAAACTATTATTTCCTCCCTTTAGGAAGCAAATTCCCCAAAAATATTTAGTTTTTTCCTATAACATTGAATATAGAACTACTTTCTAGAAACTAGGAAATTGTTTTCACTAAGAAACTCTTAAACAAATAACTTGAATACATGCATAAAATGAGGCTCAAACGTCCTAAACACCTAAGTTGTTAGGTCCCTATACTACTAGTGCAACCCCTTATTGTTATTAGTACAACCCCCTTATTATATGGTTGTGCCCATGTAGTCCCCATATTGTTATTTTTGTGCCCCATAGAAGCCCACTATTGTTATTATTGTGTCGTTACATTATTACTGTTATGTCGTCTCTGATTATATTATGATCCCTTAGACTCCTATATATAGAAAGGACGTCTTGTCATTAGTATCATGTAATCACTGTTCATTTGTGTAATGTAAAGGAGGTTTCCCCCTTGAAGAGGCTTATTTCTAAGATGTTTATCTATCTTCTCTATCTTTTTGTGAGCTGGTTTCTTAACATTTGGTATCAGAGCTTTGGATTCTAGGGTTTCACTGCTCCAAACAAGCCATCATGGAATTTTCACTATAATGTTTTTCTGCGAGGTTTCAGAATCTAAAAAAAAACCATTTGAGAAGAAATAGTGTTGAATTTCGAGTCCGAATTTCAAATCTTGTATCGCTATATTTTCAGACAGATGATATGAGGAAGTTAGGGTTTTGCAAGCTCTAGAATTTCATCTAAAATAGTTCATCGTGGAATGTTCCCTATAATGTTTTTGATACAAAGTTTTAGAACCTAAACAAAAAAACCATTTGAGGAAAAATCAGTCTGAACCTCAAGTCTGAATTTCAAATCTTTTCACACTATATGTTCTAATATATGATCTGAGGAATTTAGGGTTTTTGCAGAATCCCGAATTACATCCTAAATAGGCGACCTTAGGAACATCATCATAACTTTCTCTCTGAGCGTCATATTGAAGTTTCGTCAGAAGTTATGGAAAGAGGGTGGACTTTATTTTTTTCTGGAATAATTTTTAGAACCTATGGTTGAAATAACGACACATGGTATGCCGTACAAGTTTACTCTACTGAACTAGTCTATAATTAGGTCATCTTGGGAGATTGGGAATAAATATTTCTTCGGGAATCCAATTGCGATCAGACTTGCAGAGTTAGAAAGAGGACTCAGAGGGCTATTACTGACTGAACTTTCAGAACTTAAAGATCCGAAAGTATAGAGTTACAGTGATTTCAAGATTGAGCTCCTAAACTCAATAAGAAGTGAGATGAGGAAGTTTAATGGCAAGGATCCAGTAAATTTGATACTATAGATGGAGAAATATTTTGATCTACATGGTGTACCACTATTACAAAAGGTACGCATTGCATCTAATTATTTATAACCAAATCAATTTTTATGGTATAAATGGATTTGTTCTCGTAAACCACTTGTCACATGGTCAGTTTTCACGTAGGAAATGATAGCACATTATGAGGATACAAAGAGAAACACCTTCTTTAGCCAATTGATATATCTCAAACACAAGATTTTAATGGTAGAGCACATTGAGGACTTCCAAAAATTGAATATAAGGGTAAATGGTATTCCAGAGAATAAAATGTTTGATGTCTTCATAGGGACTTTAAAGGATAACATTCAACACGAGGTTCATCTTTGGGAATCTGATTCATTGGAGAAGGCATTCACGTTGGCAAGAAAAATTGAAAGTGAAATTATGGAAATAAGGAATCCCACAACTCACGACTATAATTATGGAAGTGTTTTTCCTCCTACCCTTCCACAATCTACAAGTTTTACACCACAACAATTGGAAGAAGAAAGAGAAAAAGGGCTTTGTTACAATTGTGATAGACAATACACTAAAGGCCATAAGTGTGCTAAGAAGAAATTATTTTACATAGATTATGAAGAGGAAGAAGAAAAGGATCAAGAAACATCAAAAGAAGAGGATATACACTAGGAACCCACCCCAGAGAAAGAAGAAATGAATCTAACTATATCTTGTAAAGCATTAGAAAGAATTACCACTCCTCAAAATCTCAAGATAGAAGGACATATCAAGAAGAAAAAGATTCAAGAAGTGAAATATCACATCAAGAAAGAAGAAATGAATCCATCCATATCTTGTAATGAATTGGCCAGAATCACCACTCCTCAAACTATCAATATAGAAGGACATATCAAGAAGAAAAATGTTCAGGAACTGAAAGATCACATCGAGCATCAAGAATTGAATCTAACCATATCTTGTAATGCATTGGAAGAAATTACCACTCCTCAAACTATCAATATAGAGGGACATATCAAGAATAAAAAGGTAATAGTGTTGATTGATTCGGGCAGTACCCATAATTTTATTCATTGTAAGATAGCCGAGGAATTTAATTTCTTCCTATATCTAGCACCAGAGTGTCAAGTGATGGTTGCAAGTGGAGGAACCATAAATTTCTCTAGAAAGTGCCATAATATCAAGATATCCATGGGAGAATATATATTGAATAGCCCAATGCTTTTGATTCTAATGGCTGGTGCTGATGTTTTACTAGGAGTCCAATGGCTACAATCTTTGGGTACGATAACTTTTAATTTTGAAGAACTTTTCTTGAATCTTTTTTGGGAAGGAAAGGAAGTTGAATTGAGGTGTATCAAAGGGAAACTGGGAAAGATAATCAAATCTAACAACATGACAAAGCTTCTAAATAAAGAACAATGGGGTGTAATTGTACAATTATGTTCATTAGAGGTTCCCACATCGAAATCATGTATTTCTCCAGATCTCAAAATCGTTTTGGACAATCATTCCAAGGTTTTTGAGACTCCCAAAGGCCTCCCACCTATTTGTGATCATGATCATGCTATTCATTTGATTCCAGGAAGTGTTCCTCCAAACATCAGGCCTTATAGATATCCATATGCCAAAAGGAGTGGGAACCCATTCAAAAGTTGCAGAAGATCCTAGTTAAAACAGTATTGCGAAAACTTGACAAGGACGGAAAAATCATATTGGAACCTGAAGCAGTCATAGAATCGAGAAATCAACAGGTACGAAATAGATCAATTTCAAAGTATCTCATCAAGTGGAAGAACTTACCCACTGAAGAGTTCACATGGGAGGACAAGAATTTATACAGAAGCATCAAGAACTACTCAAGCATTGAGGATAACACTTTTTGAAGGAGAGGTGCATGTTAGGTCCCTATACTACTAGTGTAACCCCTTATTGTTATTAGTACAACCCCCTTATTATATTGTTGTGCCCATGTAGTCCCCATATTGCTATTATTGTGCCCCATAGAAGCCCACTATTTTTATTATTGTGCCCTTACATTATTATTGTTATGTCAGTTCTTATTACATTATGACCCCTTAGAATCCTATATATATAAAGGAGGTAGTTTCATTAGTATCATCTAAGAATTGTTCATTTGTGTAATGTAAAGGAGGTTTCCCCCTCGAAGAGGATTATTTCTAAGTCGTTTATCTTTATTTTCTATCTTTTTGTGAGCTGGTTTGATAACATAAGTACATTTATCATAATCATGAGAGTCAATTACATGAGGTTTAGATTCAAATTCTGTGGTCAAACTATTGAATATGTGGAAGCATAGTGTATTCACTGCGCTACTTTAGCAGAAACCCAACAAAAAATGCAACGAGTTGATGATTTGAAAAATTATGATCATGATCTATACTTCTTGATGTGCCAACAAGTAAGATAAATCTCCTAAATCATCAGATACCAACTAGAAAACACTTGTCTAGACTGTAAGCTTCCACCCATAAAAATGATCACCTACAGCAGAAGCGCAATGCCTGAGCACAACAAATTTGCACTTGCATATGTTTGACTACTTTTTGAGCTCTCTGGCTGAGGAAAATATCTTTTTGATCATTCTCATAGTCTTAAAAAGCTCCTGAAGCCTCCATACATAAGAAATAGCACCAAAAACACAGATCCTCTATCAAATTTTAATATTTTGATAGTAGCGCAACAATGTTGTTGCATTACTGTGTCATGTGCCTCTTTTACAAAAGCAATACCAAAAAATCATAAGATGTGATTTATATATACTAATTAACTTCAAAAAAATAGGTAAAAATCAAAATTTGTCTTAGTTCTTGTCTAAAATCAAACCTTTGCTTTGTTAGTCAACAAGTCTAGATTTCCTCTTTCTTCCTTCTAGTTTTCTTGCAATGCCTCCTATAACTGTTGTTTTGTAGCCCTTAACTCCTTTTTCATAGTGATATTTTGCCTGCAAATGTTCTTGAGCTATATGTGTAGGGTTATAATTCTCTTCAACATACTCTTAGCTTCAAACATTGCTAGCTCACAAATTTTCAAGTGGTCATGCATCTTCTGTTTCTCCCTCTCATCTTGTTCTCTAAGTATAGTAATTTCATTTTTTGAGCTTTATTGAACTGCTTAATTAGTCGATGGAATTGTGTTTCCATTCATCCAACTCGCCCTTCTTATTTTCTTGCATTGGCTCTTCTTTCATCACAATTTCTTTCTATAGTTGCAATTTCTTGGCTAAAGCCCTATGTTAAAATTGGAAACCAGGGAAAAATTCATGTGGGTCATCTTATTCATGGCTGATAATATTTTTATTAGATTTCTCTTGTCGAGAGGTGTAGGATTGATATAAAGATCATCTGATTCCGATAAGTATTTATGGAGATATGAATTTATTTTGATTATGGAATTATTATCAAGTCGACCTACAACTCATGTAGGCTCAGAAGCCCAACAGTCACATCTATTAAAACATCATCAGTTCTGTATAAATGAAAGAGAACTTTTCCTCATTTCCACTCACTCAACTCATCACATCTCTCTCTCTATACTACGCAGAAAAGAGTCTGTTCTCTATTGCGCAGAAAAGGGTCTCTCCCTCACACATGTGAAGCCAAAAGTTGCTAAAACTGAAACTCTAACTGCAGAAGTAAAGTTTTCCCTGCATGGACTAGAAGATATCTTCATTTTAATTGCACCATAGGTTCATCTAAACCTCCTCTTAACGTCACAACTTTTGGTGGTGGAATCAAGTCAATCCGACGGATGGTTGGCAAGATATCAACTGCCCTAGTTTGAAGGAAGATGCTGAAACTGAAGCTGCAACTGCAGAAATGAAGTTTGACCTACATGGACTAGAATATTTCCTCATCTGAACTACATTGTAGGTTCATCTGTACCTCCTCTGAAAGTCACAACGTTTGGTGGTGGAATCAAGTCAATCCGACTGACGGTTTGCATGATATCGACTGCCCTACTTTGAAGGAAGCTGCTGAAACTGGAGCTGCAACTGTAGAAGTGAAGTTTTGCCTACCTGGACTAGAAGATATCCTCATCTGAACTATGTTGTAGTTTCATCTAAACCTCCTTTGGAAGCCACAACTTTTGGTGGTGGAATCAAGCTGATCTGATGGTCGATTTGTGAGATATCGTCTGCCCTAGTTTGATGATGAAGCCGCTAATGTTGATGCTGCTGATCTAGGGTTTGCTACTACTCATATAAATCAGATTTATTGTATTATTTTTCTTTGCTGAATTATTGAAGATAAAATAAGATTTGATCAAAGGGTTTCCCCACACATTATGGGGTTTGTCCCTGGCTAGCTGCCACATCTTGTGTCTCTTGTCTTGGCTTATTTTCTGTTGATCGTTTAATGTTCTATCTGCACTTTACTTTATGAACATGTGATTGCTAATATGTTAATTTTAATTATAAAAAGAAGTAAACTATTATAAGCATAGAACATACCATATATTAACATGGTATTGGAGCTGAGGTGAAGACAAATCTTGAGAAAGAGCAAGAGAAATCACCGAAGAGAAGATAGGCAAGGCTATCCTAAAAGAACTATGGGGTCCTCAAAACTATTTCCTGCCAAAGACAAGCTCCATGAGAAAGATGACTATCACAGATGGAAGATATCTATCAATCTAACCCTAGAAGATCAAGGAGTGCTGGACCATGTAAGAGAAAATATTGTTGAGCCTCCATCAAATGCATTCGTTGTTGCCTGGAACAAATGCAAAAACGGAGGAGTAAAAACAAAGAAGATCATCCAGGACTCTATCAACAAGCACTTGGTGGCCTACATCTCTAACCTAAACACCTCCAAGGAGATCTACGATAGACTGGTGAGTTTATTTAAAGTTAATGATGGAAATCAAGTTTTGTTTCTTAGAAATAAGCTGAGGGAAATCAAGAAGGGTAAAGATGAGAGTATGCAAGCATACTTCTTAAGAATCACTGAGATCAAGAATGATATCCTATCTATTGGGGAGACTATTATTGATAGGTAAATGGCACTCACGACTCCTGGAGGATTACCATCTGAATGGTACATGTTCAGTGACTACTCTTCTAAACAATCATGTAGTTCCTGGTTTCAAGGAATTAATGGCTAGATGCATTCTAGAAGAAACAAGGGTAGAATAGCAAGAAATGCCTTGCCTAAGGGTCCTCCTACTACCTTTTCTTCTCATGCTAAGAAAAGAAATAATTCCGGGACTAAATCAAAAGGAAAGGCTGGACCCAAGGGTGGAAGAAAAGGACAATGTTATATTTGCAATAAAGCAGGTCACTATGCAAGGGAGTGCCCTGATAGAAAGGACTCACACTGGGACGATGATCAAAATCCCTTTGATGGCAATCAAAGGAATGAAAAATTCAATAGCAAAGGCAAGAGGAGAGCTAGGAATCAAGGAAGAGGACAAGCATTCAAGAAGGCTAGAAATTCCAAGATGTATTAAATGCACCTAACCTTCGAAAGAACCTGGTGTCCATCTCGGCAATGGAAGACAAAGGCTACAAGGTAACCTTCAGCAATGGCAAGGTATGTGTATCGAAAAATAATGTTGAAGATGCCTTTACTCTTAGGTTTCATGTTATCAGGTCGATAAAAGTCAGGCAGGTGTCATGTCTTATGACACATCTCTTCAGTCTGAACTTTGGGATTGGAGGTTTGCCTACCTTAATTACAAAGATCTACTCGATGTAAGACATATGGCAATAGGCATGCCCGAATTCCGAGTAGAAAAAGAAGGTGTATGTTCGGGATGTGCTGAAGGAAAGCTCAAAATGGGACCATTCCCCTCAAGCCTAAGCAAGACCTCTGATATATTACAGTTGGTTCACTCAGGCATACTTGAGGTTGGCATTAAGAGGGAGACTAATACACCACATACTCCGGAGCAGAATGGTGTGGCACCATATGATTGTGGAAGCTATCTCTATGATGATGTAATAATGCCTGATGTGGAAGAACCGATGGATCCTATTTATCCACCTAAGCCTTCCTCTTCTAGGAAGAGGCCTTCATGGATTAGGGGGATACTTGATGATGCTAAAAGACATGCTACACCCTGAGGAACCTTCTATGAAGGTAAGAAACCCAACATGTATCAGGGATACCTGACCAGTATGAGCACAATCATACAAAATGAGCCTTCATCATTCTCAAATGCCGTCAAGCATCAAGTATGGAGGGATGCTATGACCATTATGGAGAATGATGTCTGGGAAGTATTTCCCAGACCCCAGGACAAGACAATTGTTACTTCAAAATGGATTTACAAGATAAAGTTGCAGCAGATGGAAGTACGGAATAGTATAAGGCTTGTTTTGTTTCTCATGGTTTCTCCTAGAAGGAAGGTATAGACTATGATGTGATTTTTTCACCTATTGCTAGATATACGACCATCCGCTTGATCATAGCCCTTGTGGCTTCACAAGGATGGAACCTACATTAGATGGATGTCAAGACCGTGTTCTTGCACGGTTCGATCAAAGAAGAGGTCTATGTGGAGCAACCCAAAGGATTTGAGGTTTAGGATTGAAAATCTCATGTATGTAGGTTGGAGAAGGTTCTCCATGGGTTGGAGCAAGCACCTCGAGCATGGTATGAAAGGATCAATAGCTACTTGATGAAGTTGGGATTCACTAGAAGTGAAGCCAATCCTATTCTTTACCTTAAGGTTGAAGATGACAAGCCTCTCATACTAGTGTTGTATGTGGATGACCTCTTTCTAACAGGTGCAGACCCTCTCATTCACAAATGTAAGAGGGAGTTGGCTTCTGAATTTGAAATGAAGGACCTTGGACCAATGCACTATTTCCTAGGACTTGAAGTGTGGCAGAAGCCAAGCGAAATTTTCCTATCTCAAGGAAAATATGTGGTGAAGATTCTGAAAATATTTGGTATGATGGACTGCAGGCCTGTGACTACCTCAAGGATCTTAAATTTCAGAAGTTATATGGTAGTGATGTCGGACCAGATTTGGGAAATTCCTATGAGTTTCAAAAACTCATTTGCGTTGATGTTCTTGGTGAACCTCCATCCGAACATATGTTTTGCAGTTAGCATTGTGAGCTCATATTTGGTTGAGCCTCACTAGATTGGTGCCAAGTATATTCTGAGATGTCTTTAGGACACAATCTCTCATGGATAGAGATACATTGCTGGAAATATGAAATTGCATGATTATTCGAATGCTGATTAGGCAGGTAGTGTCGAGGATAACTGGAGCACTTTTTAGTGTTATTTCTCTTTGGATTCTACCTCGATATAATGGATGAGCAGGAAGAAGAAGTCAGTTACCATAAGAACTGCCGAGACCAGATACATATCTACAAGTATGATCTCGTATAAAGTTGCCTGGTTGGGGAAGCTCTTCAGTGAGCTATTTGAACACATACCACTATGATTCTCTGTAACAACCAAAGGTGGGATTTGATTATTTAGGAATCTCGTATTCGTCGATTGCTCTAGTAGATAGACATCATCTGGGATATGGTAAGTCGATGAGTAAGGAGGCTCCATCGCATTAAGATGATGTACAGGTTGATACACCTTGTCAAAGCCCCGAGGAAAGATCTAATCTGTGATTTTCCCAAACGACTTGGAGTCTTCAAGAAACCCTTGTACAAAGGTCTTGCATGTAACATACATTGAGCTCTGGGAGCTCTAAGGACTTGCGGTTCTTACTAGAGCAACATACAACCACAGGGTGACTCACCCTCCCCTAGTGGTGCACACTAGAACAAGATGATTCGCTCTCTTGTGGGACAAGATGATTCGCTCTCTTGTGGAACAGGATGATTTTCTCTGTTGTGTAGCAGGATGATTAGTTCTCCTGTGAGGCCTAGATTGATGTGTTCTCCATGGCAATTGTAGCAGGATTGATGTGTTCTCCTGTGAGGCCTGGATTGATGTGTTCTCCATGGTGATTGTAAAGATTGATGTGTTCTCCTGTGAGGCATGGATTGATGTGTTTTCCATGGTGATTGTAGCAGGATTGATGTGTTCTCCTGTGAGGCCTGGATTGTGTGTTCTCGATGGCAATTGTATCAGGATTGATGTGTTCTCCTGTGAGGACAGGATTGATTAGTTCTCCTGTCGAGGCATCCTACCCATGTAGTCTGGGATTCATGGGAAGTACCTCTCAACTGATCAATGAGCAGGGAAATGAAATTAGGGACCATAGTAGTATTGATGGATGCATCATTGTATCTACCATACTCCCTACGCTAGGATGACCTCCATTGATCGTGGATCAATGATAGTGGTCTGTGACCAGTGGTAGGAGTTGTACCATACTATGACACTAACTTCGTGTTAGTTGAGATTGGTCTGGGACCAGTGGTACATAAACTTAGATTGACTCGTGTCAGTGCAGTACAAGTCTGGGACTAGTGAGAGTGGTACATACTATGACATTGACTTCAGGTTGGTTGAGATTGGTCTAGGACCAGTGGTACACTCTCTGAGACTGTGATACTGGTCTGGGACCAGTGGTAGGAGTGGTACTATGAAGCTGATTTTGGGTCATTTGAGACTGGTCTGGGACCAGTGGTATGCACTCTGAGACTGACTTTGAGTTAGTAGATGATGATACTAGTCTGGAACCAGTGGAGTTGTACTCACTATGATGCTAACTTTGAGTTGGTTGAGACTGGTCTGCGATTAGTGGTACATACTCTGAGACTGACTTTGAGTCAGTATGATACATCCTTGATCATTTCTTACTCTTCATAATTTGGACAAAAGCGGAGCAGAACAGAACAAATCAGAGCAACGCATAATAGACCAGAGCCATACATATCAGTATAGGGCAGAACAAGACAAAGAAAAATAGGTAGAATAGATCAGAGCAGGGCAAGGGTCAGGTTGTACAGGGCAGTGCATTTGATGGATTAATAATAACAACCAATAGATAGATTGCAAATGAAGTTCTCCCTAGTTGAGAGGGAGTGTTAAAATTGGAAACTAGGGAAAAATTCATGTGGGTCATCTTATTCATGGCTGATAATATTTTTATTAGATTCCTCTCATTGAGAGGTGTATGATTGATATAAATATCATCCAATTCCGATAAGTATTTAGGGAGATATGAATTTATTTTGATTATGGAATTATTATCAAGCTGACCTATAACTCATGTAGGCTCAGAAGCCCAACAGTCACATCTATTCAAACATCATCATTTGTGTATAAATACAAGAGGAATTTTCCTCATTTCCACTCACTCAACTCATCACCTCTCTCTCTCTCTACTACATAGAAAAGAGTCTCTTCTCTACTGCGCAGAAAAGGGTCTCTCCCTCACACATGTGAAGTCGGAAGCTGCTAAAACTAAAGCTGCAACTGCAGAAGTAAATTTTGACCTACGTGGACTAGAAGATCTCCTCATCTAAACTATGTTGTAGGTTTATCTAAACCTCCTCTAAAAGCCCCAACTTTTGCTGCTGGAATCAAGTCAATCCAACGGACGGTTTGCAAGATATCGACTGCCCTAGTTTAAAGGAAGCTACTGAAACTGATGTTGCAACTGTAGAAGTGAAGTTTGACCTGCGTGGACTAGAAGATATCCTAATCTAAACTTTTTTGTAGTTTCATCTGAACCTCCTCTGAAAGCCGCAACTTTTGGTGGTGGAATCAAGTCAATCCGGCGGACGGTTTGCAAGATATCGACTGCCCTAGTTTGAAGGAAGCTGCTGAAACTGAAGTTGTAACTGTAGAAGTGAAGTTTGACCTACGTGGACTAGAATATCTCCTCATCTGAAATATGCTATAGGTTCATCTGAACCTCCTCTGGAATCCACAAATTTTGGTGGTGGCATCAAGATGATCCGACAGTCGGTTTGTGAGATATCGTCTGCCCTAGTTTGATGATGAAGTTGCTAATGTTGATGCTATTGATCTAGGGTTTGCTACTATTGATCTAAATCAGATTTATTGTACTATTTATCTCTGCTGAATTATTGAAGATAAAAGAAGATTTGATCAAAGGGTTTCCCCACACATTGTGGGGTTTGTCCCTATCCAGACGCCAGATCTTGTGTCTCTTGTCTTGGCTTTTTTTCTGTCAATAGTTTAATGTTATATTTGCACTTTACTTTATGAACATGTGATTGCTAATCTGTGGAATATAATTAGAAAAAGAAGTAAACTATTATAAGCATATAACATATCATATCTTAACACCCTAGTTCCATGAATCCTTGTTGATGAGGTATCTAACTCTTGAATGTTCTCTTTTTCTACATTTGCTTTACCTTTATACTTAGTGGTATATGGATTTGTCTTCATCACTAGTTCTACTTCATCAGTCTTAGGTTTCTTCTCCAAAACATTCTTCTTCAACTCCCTATTGTCATGTTGAATTTGGGAAATGACTAAATGAGCCATTTTCAACTATTCTTCTAGTTTTATAATCTCCTTATCCTTGTCATCTAAATCAACATTCCTTTGTATGGTATCTGGAAATTCAGTTTGTTCTTCAGGTGTTTTCTCAATGGGTAATCTCTTTGCAACAACTCTTGTGAGTGGTTTCTTGGGAACCTGCAATACCTCAAGAGAAAAATGAAGTTTTTTACCCTTTTTCTTGTTTGATGGGTCAACTGAAGTAGATGGCATTTTTATTGAGATCTCCACTACTAATTGAACACCCTTTTCTATAGATGAACCTTATCTTGCATCTTATCAATGCTCATGAACAAGTAGAAAGGTAAACTCTGATCGATTTTACTTGTGAAATGCATCAGCAACCTGAAATGATACTGATAAACTCTCCCAAATCTACCTTCACAAGTGAAATATCTATGGAATACCTTGAGTAGTTTTCTATAGGATTCAAGAAGATATTTCTTTTGAGCAATAGCTCCATACTATTCATTTTGGTACTTTGGCTTGAAGAAGTCTTTGTAGTGAACTATATCTAAAGGCATTCCCTTGAACCAATGTTCTTCATGCATAGGGATCTTTGTAGCAACTGAAATGGTAACCTTTGACAATGGGAATATCAAATCTCCAACCTTAACAACTACCCCAGTTAATTTTAAAGAAAACTATTTGGTTAATTTAACACTGTAACCTTATATCTTTTCACAAAATCTGATAAAACTAGTCTTGTCAAATGAAAACCTAATGGTTGGATCTATGTTTATCGAGGCAAGATCTTGAGGCTCAGAGTTGACTATGTCCCCTCCTTTGTGCTTCTTCCTATCTGGTGTGCTCATAGCTTACAATGAAAAGATAATTCTATGGTTTCTCAATTCAATTACAGTACTCAACAACTTAGCACAAGAAGAAAGCATAGAAATTATGAAATTAGGGTTTAGATGAGAGTTTCTGGCATAATTTAAATGGAAATACCCTATATTAAAAATTTCAAACTACAAGAACCTAACAAACAAACTACAATGCAACAATTTGTTGTTTCAAAATGTAGTGAATTTTTCAATACACAAGTGCAGCAAGAAAGTGTAGCGTAACACCCTCATCCCACATTTACCCAAGTAACTTGCCAACTGGGGTAAATATGTGATGAGAGGCCACTATAATGGAATTAAACCTCCTAGGTGTCCTTCGGGATGTGGAATCAATAGAAACACACCACAAAGACCTTCCACATCAGTGAAAAAACTCCCAGGGGCCATCCCAACCACGTAGGTAACCATCCCCTATGACCATCTAATGTTTTAGACCATTAAACCCCTTGATTCTCCCTTGATATTGACATGCATGAATCTAGGAGGCTCCAAACATTCCCATAGCCTAGGTATGCATGTGTCTGGAGACTTTATTACTCATACCTATCCCTGCAACTATGGGATTTGTGCTATTTTTCAGGCCTAGAGCAAATGTCACTGCCTCAAAATCAATGACACTTTAAAAATTGGAAGATAACAATAGAATCAGGATATAAATGCAATTACTTGAATAAGGACTTGACTAGATGCCTACTAGCCATGACATGCATTTCTTCAAACATGTCACAAATATGTAATCTATAGGTTTAAACAATAGATATGAGAATAAGGGTCTCATACTTATATGAGAATCACTAAAGAATTGTTCCCTTATATCATTAGCTACATTATCATCTATTAGGTCATAGATACCTTGTTCATTCATTTACAAATCAAAACATGAGGAGAGCCATACGTCACCACTCTCATAATACATGCTTATAACTAGCATAATAACAACAGAAACATCAAGGATACATCAGCCATATAACCCACATATAAACGAGTACATTTTCTCATAAGATATCAAGGAAAGAACCTCTTATTAATCAATGAAAAACCAAGCTAGGGTGGGACTACCACATTCCACCTGAGCATAGATTGGTTGAGCTAAGTCTCTCTTCAACCAATCGACCCTGTGCCACATTCCAAGCATGAATATGGGACTCAAACCAAAAGAACCAACCAAGGTATCCCGAGGCTAAACCACCTCACCCTCATCAATAGAAACCAGGATTTACTACAATCCACCCAAGATCACTAGGACAAAACAATACACATGTATAATAGGCTTTTCCATAATCTCCACCAGATCACTATGCCAAAACAAGCATGGATGCCACTAGATTTCTCCACATACACTGTGAAGAATTTTCCTGTCTCCTATCCACAGTTCAATCCAAGAATTATTAGGCCCTAAATTGAGACTCCACCCTCTAGGCTTTACCATATGTCCCACCATTCACCGAAAATGATTCCTAGGACTAATCAAGAGAAACCACCTCTAGGGTTTATCGTATATCCCACCGTTAACAGGTAGAGGGTTCCTAGGCCCACTGAGGCACACAATACCTAGATTTACCACAACCCACAGTCTGGTTGAGAGGTCACTATGCTAGTGGGTTTCCTGCAATCCATAGTCTCGTTCATGGATCACTAGGCTATGTGTATTTCTTTTAGAGATCGACCTCACTCAACTTTGAATCCATCCGAAAATCTAACTCAACCAAAACATGAGAACCGCATCACACCATGGCTATTCAAAAATAGCAAGGCTATGATGAAAACATTATCACACATGGAAAATGACACGCAATAACAACAAAGAATCACATGCAACACCGTGCATGCCAAATCTAGCAAGGAAAACACACATGAAAATCAATACCTACAAATAATCCTAATGTAGCTGCTTTATCTTACTCTTCCTTTCTTCTTCCTTCCTTCTTCTTGCCTTCTTTTCCTTTCTTGATCCAATGCCCAAATGGTCCAAGAAAACTTGAAGGGTCCAAGAGTGAAAGAGAGAGAGAATAATGAGAAAGATCCAAAAATAAACTGACAAAAGGTACCAACTGATCCTCAGAAGCATTTTTATTAATTAGACCTCTATTTTCTTCATTTTCCATTATTTTCCTTCATTTTCCTCCTCACATGCAACCTGTGACCTTTCACCTTTCTTTTCTCCTAATTTTTATTATTTTCATAAATAAATGTGCCAAAAATAGCAGTTTTCCTTTCCAAAGCCTTAGTCGTTTACTTTCCCGATTTCCTTAGCTATAACAAACCAATGAACACCAAAACTAGGATGTCTTGGACAACATTCAGCTTGGAATAAGTGTCCCATCAATCGTGGTTATTATTTTTCCTTTATTAAGTTTTATCACATGGAATTTTCACCAAGGTTGTTACAGAACCCTCCCCCTTGGGGGACACCGTTCTTGGTGTTCAACCACACCTAGACCTTAGCAAAACTGCTGAAAAGAAAACATACTTCCCATGGAGATTTATAACATAGCTCGATGCAATATTTACAATGATCATCCTCTTGAAAAGAAAAACAACATGACAACTATAATGAAATGACACCCATACCACTTTTTGCAGCTTTATAACTTAGCGCATGTACATATACCAAACATCACCAAAACATGTACCAAAAACATATACCAAAACATCCACTCAACTAGTGAATAAGAAGGGATTCATAACCCGCATATGATCTGCCATCTCCTATGTAGCTTTATTGGACCCAAATTGCCTCCACTGCACTTTAACCTGCTCAATTGCTAGGTTCCAAAGCATGAGAACCTTATTCTGTAATATATAGTGAGGCTCTAGCTCAAATTCACCATCTCGATCGACCTGCAATATAGACCAGTCAATCGCATGATCAACATATTTAACATACTTCTTAAGCAATGACACATGAAAAAAATCATGGAGTTTCACTGTTAGAGGTAGTGCAGGTATATAGGCTATTGACCCAATCCTCTCAATAATCCTAAAAGGTCCACAAAACCAAGGTGCCATCTTGGCACATGATCAAGTCCACAAGGATCTCTTGTTTAGTTTGATGCACAAGTACACTTGTTCCCCAACTTGGAACTCCTTGAACAACCTATTATGATATCGATAGCACTTGTTCCTATCTTGTGCTACTTTCAAATTGTTCTTTATTACTTGCATTTCCCGCTCCATATCTCAAAACATGTCCGGTCCAATTAACACCCTATTAACTGGATATCTCCAACTGATAGTAGTATTACAACTCCTCCCATACAATGCACCGAAAGGACTCATTGTCAAATCTTGATAACCATTGTTTCATGCAAACTCAACCAATGGAAGATAGTCCTCCCATCTTCTTTGCTAGTGCATCACGTACATTCTCAACACATCCTCCAAGATCCTGTTAACCCTCTTTGTTTGTACATCTGTCTAAGGATGATAAGTTGTACTGAAGGCAAACTCTATACCAAAACTTGAAAATTTCTCCTTTTAAAGCCTTGAAGTGAGCTTCGCATCCATATTTGATACAATATTTAGAACAAAATGAAATATGACCACATCTCTAATGAACACATGTGCCACATCACTAGGTAAATACATAGTCTTCACTAGAATGAAGTGCACAACCTTTTCGACTTTTCCACAACAACCATCATGGAATCATGCAGTCTAGATGTATTGGGAAAAACCGTGATCAAGTCCATGGAAATGAACTCCAATTTCCACTGTAGAATCACAATTAGTTGTACTAGTCCACCTGGGTTCTTACATTATTCCTTCACCCATTGACAATCCAAAGACCTAGCCACAAACTCTGTTACATCCTTCCTCAAATTCAGCCAATAATAGAATTTTTTTCACTGCTGTCAATGTCTTCTGATAGCCTGGGTGACTTGAATATGGTTTTGCATGAAACTCCCTCAAGAACACCTTCTTGATCTCACTATTGTTTGTCAAATATATCATGTCTCTAAATCTGATCAATCCATTTTCGATCAGACAATAGTCCACATCTTGTGAACCTATACCTACACCTGTACATGTATGACTAACTGTACCTTTACCTATACATTTACCACTAATTGTCAATATACTTGTACCTATACTTTGTTGTAACCTATCCATAAGCTCTCTATACCTATCATCCTTTTCGCTAGCCTGCAAGATCCTATCCTCTAGATCTATCCCATAGGAACTCATAGTTGCTATATGATTTACCTGTATCTGTTTGCTAAGAGAATATGTGACCATTTTCTCCTTCCCTTTGATGATCTAGATCTCAAAATCAAACTAATGTATCATGTCTAATCATCTAGATTTCATGGTGTTAAGATTCAACTGGTCAAATAGATACCTCAATCCATTATGATCACTCATTAATGCAAACCTCCTGCCAAGAATATAGTGCCTCCACATCTTCAATGCATGAATGATCATTGCTAACTCAATATCACGTGTTGGGTATTTATTCACATGCTCATTCCCTTTGTGTGACTCATAACAAACTACATGTCCTTCTTGAATAAGGACCCCACCAAGTCCTCTCTTGCAACAATCTGTACATACTACAAATTCTTTGTCTGGATCTGTAATCTTTAACACTAATGCTTGTGTCAACAACTACTTGAGATGCTCAAAACTAGTCTCATAGTCCTCTTTTGATTCAAATTCTTACCTTACCTTTGCAATGATGTAATAGCATAAGCAATTTGTGATAAGTTCCTGATGAACCTCATGTAATAACCTACCAATCCCATGGAGGATCTCACCTCATATACATTTCTAGGAGATGCCCACTCCATGATAGCTCTTACCCTTTCTAGATCCACTTCTATGCCCTCCTTGGATACAACATACCCCAAGTAATGTACCTCGGTTTGAAGGAAATTGCACTTGTTTAGCTTAGCATACAACCGATGCTCTCTCAACAACCTCAACACTGCAGCCAAATTCTCAACATACTCTTCCTCATTTTTAGAATATACCAATATGTCATCAATGAACACAATAACAAAATTGTCCAAATATGGATGTAACATGCTATCCATCAAGCACATAGATGTAGTTGGAGCATTATTCAAACCAAATGGAACTATACCAAACTCATAATGACCATACCTGGTCCAGAAATATGTCTTGTATATGTCCCCCTCTTTAATCCATACGTGATGATATGTGGATCCCAGATTAATCTTCGAGAACTTTGTTTATCCCTTCAGCTGATTATACAAGTCATCAATCCTCGACAAATATACCTGTTCTTGATGGTCACTTTGTTCAAATGCATATATTCAATGCAAAAACTAAGAGTACCATCCTTCTTCTTCACAAACAATACCGATGTGCCCCATGATGATACACTTGGCATAATGTATCATTTGTCAATCATCTATTTTAGCTACAAATTTAACTCTACCAACTTAGGTGTTCTCATGTTGTAAGGTTCTTTCAATGCTAGAGCTTCCCTTGGAACTAACTCAATAGAAATGTCTAATTCGTTGTGAGGTGGCAACTCTGATATCTTTGCGGGAAACACATATTGAAACTACTATAGAATTGGGTACCTTCTCAAAACATCTACATCCTCAACTTCCTTACCTTTTTCATTAGAGAAATGTACTAAATAACACACACCTTGTCCTGTGACTACACTTAGCCTGCATAATTGTCACCATCATAACTGATGTGGATTTATTCGTTCCTTGTAAGACTCTTGGTTCCCCATTTTCATCCAAGCACTCAATGGTCTTTTCATAACAATCCATATTGGTCCTGTGAAGGTATAGCCAATCCATACCCAATACCATACTTTATGATCCCATCAAAAATATAATCAAGTGCGCTTTTGTAGACATGCCATTCAACTCAAATGGACGAGCTCTTACCCAATGATGTACTCTTTTCTTTGTACCTATAGCCAACTACACTAACCAAGATTTTGAATGGACTTTTTTTTATTGAAACCACACTTACCCACCAAGTTAGAACTAACATAACTATAATTAGATCCAGGGTCAATCAAAATAGAAACAAATTGATCACAAATCTTACTGTCCATCTCAATGATAAATGCCTCATGGTCTGCCTATCTCTTATTTAATGCTACATAGATCCTAGGAATACTCTGTCCAATATACCCAATAATTTATGCCTCCTATGTTCTATAGATCTAAGGCCTACCACCTCGATTTGGTGGAAAATCTCTCTTAAGGTGTTCCTTACCGCATGTCCAACACTCCAACCATCCAGGACCATCATCTCTATGATGTTGTTGTGATCCATGTTTTGTGAAGGAAAATCCCCTCTGTAGACAAAGGTGATCCCTCTAGCCCATTGAGTGGATCTAGCAACAAACCAAACAATCTAATGCACACTTTCCTAGCTTATGCTTGAAAAATGTAGGAAGAAGGATAAACCTACCTCATTTTGATGTTAATCACTCGATCCTTAGAGATGGATTTAAATCTTTTTGTCTAGGCCTTGCTCCTTAGTTGTTCTACATGTCTGGATACCTACAAGGAAGATCAAATTACTATGGAAGATACGAGAGCATATATAACATACATCAAACATAAACTACTTAACAAATCAAGGAACATTAATCTAATACCATAGGAATTTACGTAATTATGGAAAGTGAACATGAGATGTATATATGAAAAAACTAAAAATGGAAGCATACAACCTATGCCTTGATGTTGGAGCCCTCCTTTTGGTGGATGTCCAAGTCTAAGAAAAGACTCTTCAACCACTCCTTCTCCAAGCTAGAATGGGCAACGTGTAAGCATAATCTCAGAATAGGGTTGGAGCAATCAATGACCCACCATTTGGGGATGGAATGGAGTGAATTTATAGGAAGGGACAGGGAGTTGGGGATCTAAGAAAGAGGGAGGATGGTCCACATATCAAGGGGAAAGCCTATAATGATAAGATCAAGAGGCCCAAATGAGAGAGCTTGACCATATCAACAACAACCAATATCCATCTTGATGTTCCCGAAGGTTTTATTAAGTGAAGCTTGTCCTCCAGTTTGGGAAAGCCTACTAGAAGAGGTTCAACGTTATTTTTCCTATGAAAACTCACACTGGCAGTGTGACTTTATAACTGAGCAACCTACTATCAACATGGGCAGGTAGTGGAGCAAAATGCACTGATGCCAAAAAATAGGTTTTTAGGCAACATTCTCCAAAATGAATTCAGGGAAGTTTTCTTTTGATTCTTCAGGGAGGTTTTGGTTTGTATATCACGATGGATATGTTGCACAATAGTCAATGTTTGGGCACTTTAGAATATGGTACGAGAAGTGAACATGAGATATGAAAAAATATTGTGTAACAGATGCCCCCTAAAGCGTGTAGGCAAAACAGGGAGTGATGGTTGAGATGATTTACAAGTCAATACAAGGATGAGAACAACATTGTTAGGAGACCTAAAAATAAAGAATATACATATACATGTCTAGCATCTCTGATGATCATGCCTAACAATACAGGTATAGGCATCTAATAATACATGAATCCATGGTATGGATCCAACCATATGTATAAAATGGATCATGTGCAAATATCCTCAGTATGGTCACATCCATTCGAAAAGAAAGGATCATGAGTATGGACCCATGGTATGGCCATAGCCATGTTTCCAGAGGAAACATGTGTACAATCATGAATGACTCATAACCCCCCATAACCTAGATTTTATCAGAGAAAATATAGGATCTTGTGCTCTATCGTTAGCTGATCAATGTACGAATTCTAACATGTGAATAGATGTGTCGAAGTCAAACATGATAGAAAATCACATGATTACTAGTAAATTATGTACACCATTACTAGGCATGAGAGAAAACAACAATGAAGACAATGGCTCTCAAAGGTACAATCAACATAATCCATGACTATGAATAGTGAAACTGATTTCGAACACCTATGGGATCATCTAATTGAAGGTCAATGATGTAAACTTGTCATCGAATGTGAAGAAATTTCCATTGAAGCATGAAAGATCTAAGGTACTAGAAGGGAGTTTCTAGATCATCTTCCGGGATAATGAGCTGAAGTCAACAAGAAGTGAACCATCGAAGGAGGGCAATAATGAGTCCCACATCATAGAGGCAAAAAAAAAGGATGTAGTAGAGTAAATAAGTGTGATCCAGGACTATGGAAGAAAGTCAGACAATGTATAGGAAAATCTAGTAGATAGGATTTCTCTTGAGCATATTGGCAACACGACCTTGAAATTTGGCAGCATTTGAGTCAACATAGGATCAGAGGTCATGATGAAGGAATGGTATGATTAGATGAGAGTCAAAATGGATTCCCCAAACCGAGTAAGGCAAGTGACCAAGTGAGGATGTTCCAAACCCAACATGAGTAACATATGAGTTTCATGTTCAAGAGTGACATGCTATCTTTAAAGGATACAAGAGATGAACACTTTCACCTTTTCCCCCACCATTTATGGTGAGTACCCCATATATTTTTTATCGCAAGCTTGAAGGGGGTATCATATACTTTCCATATAAATTCATCCTTCCGCTGAATCCATCCTAGTAAGTTTTACAAGCCCAAGGAAGGAGGAATTGGGTCTCGTCATAGTGACAAGTCCTGCTTCATTTAAGTTTTAAGAGTCCAATAGAGGTGAAAGTTAGAATATTTTTCATGTTTAGAGAGTTGGAAAAAGAAGTGAAAAGCAAAAATCCAAAGGTCCCTTTTTGTAAATCATCTCTTGAACCTAGAAATGCAGAGAAAAATATTCAAGAGAACGTCTTAGCCATTTTCGAATAAGGTATTCCTTTTTCATACAATAGTCTATCTCAATTTGGAAAAGGGTTAAACATATACTGAGTAGACTTCATTTCATTTACTTTTATGAGTTTGAAAAAAAAGTACTCAACAATCTTTTTATCTTTCGAGAGTGAAAAAAGAGCTTAAAGATTACTCTAGGGAGTCACTTTTTTGTTTATTTTTTACAAGCCTGAGAAAGTGATAAAATAAAATTTGTCCTGCCAGAAGAGGTTCAGCGTGAGTTTTCCTATGAAAATCCACACTGGCAGCATGAGTGTATAATTGAGCAACCTTCCATCAGCACGGGCAGGCAATGGAGAAAAGCATGTTGATGCCAAAAAGTAGGTTTTTAGGCAACCTTCTCAAGAATGAATTCAGGGTAGTTTTCCTTTGATTGTTCAGGGAGGTTTTGGTTTGTATATCATGATGGATATGTTGCACAGTAGTCAATTTTTGGGAACTTCGGAATATGGTATGGGGAGTGAACATGAGATATGATAAAATACTATGTAACACCATGTCCTTGTCTAGTTGCATTAAACTTCTTCTGTGGTGCTGCATTTTATTTTTCTTCTCCATTCTGAGGCCTTGTTCTTTTCGACTGCCATTTACCTTTAGCTTTACCCTTATCCTTCGCTTCCCATCCTTTCTTTGATTCATTCTTACGCTTCGACTGCTCATACAAATTCTTCAATTTCTCAATAACTTCCTCAAGTGACCAAGGCTCATCATACTCAATCGGATATCTAAATGCTAATGAAAAACCACTGACAAATTGTTGAACTTTATCATTCTCATCTTTAATATACAATACATACCTCAATAGCTCTAGGAACTATTCATCTGTCATTGATCACATTTTAATCTCATATAATTCTTTGGCCTTATTGTCGTATTACCTTTCTAATAAGTATCTCTTCTTGAAAAGCCTCTTAAACTCATGCCAAATCAATTCGTCCATCCTGATGTCTCTAACCCGCTTCACATCTTCCCTCTAGATATCTATTTTACCTTTAAAGCTAAAGATATCAATTCTGGCCTTCATGTTTTTTGTGTACTCATGATATCATTATCCCAAGTATCCAAGCCTTTGCATCTTCTGACTTCTTCAAATATCCATAAAAAATAGGTGGATTTTCTTACTTAAACTCATCTTGTAAGTGTCACCTATCACTCCTTCTGTAAGGGTGATAATGATGAAAACCATGATCCCATCAGAACTAGAACTAGAATAATACCTGTGACCATCACCTCTCCTAATATATGGAGTATAAAAAAACCAACCATATCTCACTGTTTTATCTCTATCTAAGCTATGACCACCATGATACCTACTCCCATATGCCCCATTAGTTTTGTCCTCCTGCCCATGGATGATGCCAAGTGGCCCCTATCGCTGCAATCCTAACAAACTCCTAAGGAGTATTTCATTAACCTCTTCTTGTTTCTCTTGTGCTTGCATTACTTTTCATTTCCCACCTTACAACTCCTTATTTCTTCCTTCAAGATTCGTAATGTGTCTGCTAAGTCAGAAGAGTGCCCAACACCACACTCTTCATCTAATTCATAGGGAGAATATATATATTCTACCACCTTGCTATTCATTTTGATCTCGTTCCTGCAAGGCATACTATGTTCGGTAAATGAAAAAACAATAAACCAATGTACCTTAGCATAATTCGAGGAGGATATCTCATCTACAAGATCAAAAAATCAAGGTAATACAATATAAACATAATTATAACAAGATATGAACATATAATAAATAGGTGTATAAACATCATTATAGCTAGAGTCATCAATGCATGACCATATAAACTACACATACCATGGTATCATGCATGACAACAAGAACCATACCAATGTACACTAACAATACGCAACCATAAAAAATGTGTAACCAATCATACACTCATGTTGAGATGCTTCACAACAACAAAATCCTCTTTCACATGGCGACATCACTACAACCATGAGGGACACAATGCATATACAACAAGCATATAGACCATAAGAATGCTTAACACATGGGCAACTGACATGAATGCATGACCAAATCACACAAGACATCCAATCCAAGGGGTGAACCATGCTCTGATGCCACTATGTAACACCCTTATCCCACATCCACCCATGTAACTAGCCAACTGGGGTAAATATGTGACAAGAGGCCACTATAATGGGATTAAACCTTCTAGGTGACCTTAAGGAAATGGAATCGATGCAAACACACAACATAGACCTTCTACATCAGCAACAGAACTCCCAGGAGCTATCCTAACCACTTAGGTAATCAATCCCTCAGACCAGCTAAAGTTTTTTACCATTAATCCCCTAGAAACTCGCTTGATATGGGCATGCATGCGTCTCGTAGACTTGAGACTCTCCCACAAGATTGGTAATCATTTGTCTAGGAACTTTTTTCCTCAAACTTGTGCCTAAGACTCTAGGATTTGTGCCATTTTTCAAGCCCAGAGCCTAGGTCATTGCCCATAACTCATTAACACTTTCTGAACTAAAAGATAACAACAAACTAAGGATACAAATCCAATTACTTCAACAAGGACTTGATTGGGCCCCTACTAGCCATGACATTCATTTCATCAAACATGTCACAAATATGTAATCTACATGTTTAAACAATAGATCTGAGCATAGGGGTCTCATACTTATCTGAGAATCGCTAAGAAGCATTGTTCCCTTATATTATTAACTACATTATAATATATTTGGTTATAAATACATTCTTCATTCATTTACAAATCAAAATATGAGGAGAGCCATACATCATCACTATCATAATACATGCTTATAACCATCATAAAAACAACATAAATATCAAGGATACATCAACCATAGAATCCACATATTAACCAATACATTAACACATATGATATAAAGGAAGGAACCTCTCATAATGAATGAAAACTCCAACCCGGGATGGGACTACCACGTTCCACCTGACCATAGATTGGTTGAGCCAAATATCTCTTCAACCAATAACCCTCGTGCCATATTCCAAGAATGAATGTGGGAATCAAACCAAAACAACCAACCAAGTCATCCCAAGGCTAAACCACCTCACCCTAATCAATAGAAGCTAGGATTTACCGCAATCCACACCAGATCACTAGGAAAAAATAATAAAATGTATAACAAGATTTACTATAATCTCACCAGATCACTAGGCCAAAAAAAGCATGGATGCCACCGGATTTATCCACCTACACTGTGAGGAATTTTCCTATCTCCTAGTCTCTCAGGATTTACCACAATCCATAGTCTGATCCAATGATCACGAGGCCCTAAAATGAGACTCCACCCTCTAGGCTTTACTGTATATCTGTCCATTCACTAGCAAGGATTCCTAGGCCTAATAAAGGGAAACCTCCTCTAGGAATTTCCGTATATCCTGCCATTAACTAGTTGAGGATTCCTAGGCCAACAAAGACACATAATACCTGGCTTTACCATAACCCATAATCTGATTTAGGGGTCACTAAGTTAGTGGCTTTATCGCAATCCACAATTTGATTCGGGGATCACTAGGCCATGTCTCCTTTCTTTCAGATATCCACCTTACTCATCTTCAAATCCATACGAAAATATAGCTCAACCAAAACATGATAACCCCATCAAACCATGTCTATCCGGAAATGGAAAGGCTAGGCTAGCAACACTGTCACACTTGGAAAAACCAATGATGTAACAACAAAGAACCACATGAAACACCATGCATGCTAAATTTAACAAGGAAAACATACATGCAAATCCGTACCTATAAAGAATACTACTATAGCTGCTTCATCCTGCTCTTCCTTACTTTCTCCTTCCTTCCTCTTATCTTATTTTCCTTTTTGGATCCAATTCTTAGGTGCTCCAAAAAAACTTGAAGTGTCGAAGAGTGAGAGAGAGAGAGAGAGAGAATAATGAGAGAGCTCCAAAAAGGAACTGAAAAACGCTACCAATTGATCGTCAGAAGCCTTTTTATCAATTAGGCCTCATTTTATTCATCTTCCATTATTTTCCTTCATTTTCCTCCTCACATGCAACATGTGACCTTTCACCTTCATTTTCTCCTAATTTCCATTATTTTCATAAATAAATGTGCCAAAAATGCCATTTTTCCTTTCCAAAGCCTTAGCCATTGCCTTTGCTAATTTCCTTAGAAATACTAAAGTAATGAACACCCACATTAGGATGTCTTTCCCAACATTTAGCTTGGAATAAGTATCCCATCAACCATGTTTATTATTTTTCCTTTATTAACTTTTATTACATGGAATTCTCACCAAGGCTGTTACATGAAATGACTCAGAGGTGCTGGGTGTTGCAATATTTTTGGGCACTTTTCAATTCCTATGGATGAAACTAACAAAGCACAACATTAATCATGCTAGAGAAGAAAATTTTGGAACCTATGAGTGATCGTGGTATAAGAAAACATCCAGCTTGAGGAAGCACAATGGGTCCCTTGCAGACTAAGTGCAACAACTTCCTTTAGCTATTTATAACATCTCAGGAGGAGGATAAACTGGTTCTATGGGTTCTTGAGAGCTAAGTGCATGCATTTTTCACCTTCCACACATTCCAATCCTCATTTGTTTACAATCATTAGTTGTAAGTTCAAATATGAAAGCGCAAGACAAATGATGAGCGCAACAACAACTTGTAATGATGGTGATGTGATGACTCAACCTTGTAAACAACTTGACAAGACACTACTGAACTCGACTCAATGATGAAAACTCATGATTAATTGACACCTCCACCTAAACTTTCTAAACTTAGACCTCAGGAGATCAATGACTATTTCCATCATTATTTGAAACCTTTTAAACATAACCCTTTTAAGACTCAAACCAACATATGATATGTCACTTGTCTAAGAAAAAACTAATAACTTGATCTCTAAGAGATCATAGCAACATTTTACAATTTGACCAAAAATAATAAAAATATTAAGCTTCACTTTTGACTACTATAACATAAGACACTAATGAAAACCTTAAACCATTTATTCCTTAGCCTCTTATCCCCATCCCAATGAATTATTGGAATCATTCTTCAATGAATGGTCCATATCTTCATAAAATTTTAGATGTTCCTTACATGAGTGAGTGAATGATGCAAAAGTTTTCAGAAATAGAGGAATATCCAAAATTAGAGAACCACACACTAAGGAGGTGTGAGTTTCAGGGGCCAAGAAAAAGGAATGGCTAAACACTTCACATGCCCTACTACTATAAGGTTCAAATGGAAATTTCAAATACCATCTAGAGACTAAGTGTTATAGACAATTTTGTGCCTTACAGCAACAGGCATGAATTGTCAATAATCCAAGGGATCCAAAGTTCCCTAAACATGATGTTCCTACCCCTAGAGGAACAAGGTCAGCAAACCAATAGCTCTCAGATCCGTTCTCCACCTGAAAACACTCAAAAACAAGCAATCCTGAAATCAAAGCAGGTGCTCCACTAGGCTTCTGCGCTGAAACACAACTGCTCCATGGTGTACCTGCGTTGCAAAGTAGGTAGAACAAAGCCCACCTGCGTTGAGCGAGTTTGGACATGTGGCACACTGAGTCATTGCTCTGCAATCTTCCAAAAATGACACTTGGATCAGGTATTTCGCCTTGTGATGAGTCAGAGGCTTTGTTTCTCCAAGTGGAAGCAAGGTTCACCAAGTGGACTCAAGAACTGAAGATCAACTAAAGATTAACTGAAGAGAGAGAGGACACAAGGCAGCTACACATCAGTTGCAAGCTGACTCATCCTTTCTCAATTCATCTATATATTGAGCTCTCTCCTATGAGCTCAGGGGGCTGGAATTTGGTGCAAAGTAATGATATGCTGTTGGTTTCATTATTGAGTTATTGGGTGATTGTTTGAGAGAGGTGAAGAAGAGCAATTCTTTCTGCTGGGAGGTGTTGCTGGGTTGGAGCCTGCAATGGTTGTAATACTCTCAGAACCTTTATTTCTTCATTAATAAAAGCTATTGAGGTTCTTCTATGTACTCTTGTTTCAATCATATATTGTGATGATTGCATGTTTGGTTTACACTAATCCATGAACCAGTTATGATTGCATGCTTCTTGTAGTTTCCTTCTTTGTTATTGTGCAGGATCTCATTGTAGCTGGGCGAGCAGAAGAACAAAGAGCTAGGAGCAAGCGGCCAAAGAGAAGAGTTTGGATTCGACATTAAGCGCAAGGCAACGGTTAGTGCTTTCTCCATTCTCTTTTGCTTTCATAAAGAAGTAAACCTTAAGTAGTTTGTTTTACAGTTGTTGCTAAGGAACTGTCACCCTTAGAGTGGGATAGGGTCATCCGATTCAGATACTTTTCCCTACAACAAACTGGCGACTCCACTGGGGATCGTATCCATTTGATTGTGTTTGTAGTATTTTGCTATTCATTTCCTGAACAAAAGAGTACCAAATCGAAAAGCTTTTGACTATATCAAAAGCGAAGTAGAGGGCAGCTACTCTTGCTCATTTTCTGAGCAAATTCATGATTTGAAGAGCTGATCTACAAGGATCCTTGTAAGCTCTTAGTGATAGCTTTGCACCTTCTAAATCATCCCTTTGAGTGTGCTTGACTGATTGCTTCTGATTTGAGAAAAAACCGTGCATTTTTGAGAAAATTATGACCCGGAAACTGTGAAAACGCAATTCTCGTTTTCCAAAGCAGGTAGTACACAGGCTACCTGCTTTGCAACGCAGGTCCCGAACTAGCTACCTGCGCTGAGAGCCAGTTTGGCTGTGCAGAGCCTGCGTTGGCCCAAATTTGCTTAGTGCATTTGGGGTTTCCTCCTTTCTCTTGCCTGTTTTCACTTAGTTTTGCTGCTAGGTGTCAGTCTTGTGCTTGTTTTGAAACCAATATTACTTGCCATCATTCTGCCTCTGTTATATAACGAAATTGTACTTGTTCTTTGTATTTCTTACTCATTTACAATTTCCCATAACGAAAAGTAAACTAGTCATGCTTTTGGCCTCTTAGATCTGAACCTGTGTTAGGCGTTTTGCTGGTCTAAAGAGTTAGCTTGTTTGCTGTCCATAGTTGATTAGTCATTTTACTTTCGTTAGTATGGTTTGATTTCATGTATTTCCAGTGATTAAGCAAGTGAATCTTAAGGTGTCTTTTGATTTTGGACAAACTTGTTTACTTTCGCTTTAAATCGAAATCAAAGTTATATAACCACTTTCTTTTTGTAATCCATCCACATTAAGAAAGGGAAAAGAAAATACATGCATTGTGCATTTTGCATTTGAAAAAGTTTGCATGATGATTTAGGAGAAAGTGCATTAGTTTGTGCTGTATGAACTGTGTGAAAAGAATTTGCTTTTCTTCTCCCTCAGTAGTTAAGATTTTCATCAGTCAAAAAGATTTGAAAAAGCTTGCTTCTCATCTTAGGCTGCATTTAGGAATTTGTCATATACATCTCGTGGTGAACCTTGAAAGGCAAACTTTAAAAAGATCAACTTAAAATATACTGAATGAACCTAACAACGCATTTGAAACATAACGCAAACATCTAGAGGTCTAGGTAGAGACGTGTTCCGGCGTCGTTAAACATAGTGACTGTCGATCTCTACGAAGGTGGGTGATTCCTCCTGAGAGTCGGTGGCACTAATACGGACTTGTGCTCCCACGTACCGTCGCGTATATATTGGGAGACCCCTATAGGCAATTATCCTTTATCCATAGGAAGCCGTGTCGGCCGCCCTACTGATCGCGATGCAGTGAACACAACATTCACGAAGATCGACCACCCGTACCGTAAAACGTATTCTGTGGTTTCGCGAAAGGTTTGGCACACCCTCTGCCTAGATCTCCAGAGCAGTTTCTTTTGGCCCTTTTCAAACTCTATAACTGTAAAGGTCCAACCGAGCATTTGTCACTTCGGGCTCGTTAATAAATCGAAGGCGACTAGAGTCATCTTTAGCTTTTTGTCGACTCTTAAAACATGAAAAAGCAAAGTTATGTTTAAAAGCGTCTAATAAAATTCATTCAAATCGGAAACACAAATTTTCCCCTTTATATTTTAGTTGATCGAGTAATCCACAATTGTGGAAGAAAGTCAATTGAATATCCGTCGTTCTCGGAGGCTTGCGAGTCAACCGTCTTTGTCTCCGGAATCGAAAACAATCCGGACAAAGAGAGCTCATTGAACCAGTTCAAAATCTCCTTTAAAAGTTAGAACAAGCGTTCCAACAACATCTGAGATTCTGGTCACTCCAAACATTTCCGGAAACCCTGCCTCTATAGAAGAAGTTCAATCGCCACAGAGGGACAGTAATACTGATCCTAGTCTGGGGGCAAATACTTGTATGACTGAACCAGTTCCATCTGTAACCGGTCCAGAGAGTTTTGTTCCTCAAACATCCGTCGCGGTCGATACAACCCCTTCTTCGGCACCGGAAATCTTTTACGGACCTGACGGTCTTCCTCTTCCACCTGGTCTGATTGTGATAGAGGAAATTATAGAAGAACTGCAAGTATCCACTCCAATTCAATTTGGAGTAGGGGTCGCTCTATTTCCTGCTACAACAAAAGTTTGTCCATCACCAGTGGAAGTTCTTGTAGAATCACTAGGTGATCAATTGGATAGACTAAAAATGACTGAACAACCGTCGACATCTAGGACTGTGTCGAATGACACGGCGACGGTAGAATTACCTGCTGCAAATCCAACAATGTTCGCCGGCATACCATCTGTCCCAACTAGCTCGCAGTCGCTAGAAGGAGTCCACCAAGAGACTATCTCGACAGTATGGTCTGTTCCTGTTTGTTCCGGAGTAATGTCTGGTAACTCTCATGGTGAGGCTCATCAAATTGACCCTTTTGGGAATCTAATTAGGCCATCCAGTCCTCCAGGACAGTCAATTGCCTTGAGTTCTGGGTTGCTACCGTATGGGGGGCAGTACCCATACGGGAGTTCTCAACCTTATTCAAGTTATGGCGGAATTGCAACGAGTAGTTGGGTACCTGTGCTATCCCAGCCACCGAGAGTTGTATATTCTATGCAACAGTGTGTACCTGTGACAAACATCCCAACTACACCGACTATTGTGACCGTGTCGCAAGTTCAAACAATGCCTGTTGTATGTCAACCTCAGATTGCTCAGGTTCTCATGCAACAGCCCCTTGACCCTGCGACCCAACCACAATCACCTACTGGTGGGACAACACAAGTACAGTTGGGTACAACTACCCCACATCTTGGTCCAATGGTTAGTGTAGCGCAACAACCCATGGTGTCGCAACCGTGGATAATGCAATACCAACAGCCGCAATTCCAACAAGTGTACCAAGGTTCTGAACAGCAAATATTTGCGAATACTGGACAACCATATATTCAAAATGGTCAAAATCAACCACTTTATAGTGGTCAAGTCCATCAACCGTATTCATCATACCAACATCAACTCCGTTATGCTGGTATGCAAAGACCGACTGTTCAGGCGATTCCATCGTATCCTGGTTACGCTTCACCTAACTTGAACCAGCAGTTACCATTCGTGGCGACTTTAGAGTTGCCTGATTTACATCGGTTAACAAACGATCCGATTGCTTACGCCCCTTGGTGGCCAGTGATTCCGCACAAACTTCCATCCGACATTCCTAAATTCAATGGAAATCCAGGTGAAGACCCGTCGAATCATGTGATGACATTTCATCTATGGTGCTCGTCGAACACTTTGAATGACGATTCGATAAGGCTTCGCCTCTTTCAGAGGACATTGACAGGTCCAGCGGCAAAATGGTATATAGAATTGCCTAGAGCTTCGTTCGACAATTTTGGCTCCCTTGCCACGACATTCTTGACCCACTTTCAATTACCAATAAGGTATGAAACGGGAACAGAGATATTGACTAACTTCAAACAGACAACCGCAACTCATATATCAGATCATATACATGAGTGGCGACGTCGACGAAGAATGGTTAAAACATACGTTCCTGATCAGCTTTTAGCTGAGTGGTTTATAAAGTCATTACTTCCGGCTATAACGGAAGATGTAGCAAAGGGAGGAGTCGTAACAGAAGAGCAAGTTATCGCTCGTGCACAATACTTGGATTTAGTATATACTCAGTCCGGCACGCTCTATGACAAAATACCAGACGCCTCTAGACCAGAGTTTTCAATCCCTCCTCCTCCTAAATCAAACAGTGACTCTCATGCCGGTGATGGCGTGATTGGCACGGCGAACACGAATCCGAAAAGGACCAATCAAAAGAAAGCCCGTAAGGATTCGAATCAAAATGCGCATGAAGAAGTTCTTGCTTCGGAAGTAAATGCCGTATCGACAGATAAGGGCAAAAAAACCAATCAACCAGGAAGCAAGAAGAATCAAAACAAAGGGAGGAAGAATAAACAAGGTGGGTCACCCCCTAAGAAAAATTCTTCAAACCCTCCTGGGAATAGGAAACGGCTTCCGTGTCACATATGTGACGACGATCATCGGACGGCAGATTGCCCGTACAAAGCTGAGTTTAAAAGATTCGTAAAAAATCCGCATACTCCAGCTGTGTTGACTGATCCTTTTCCCGACCCAAGTCAGAATCTGGTTGACAGTGGAAATGCTTCCCCATCACAAGTTATGATGTTGTCAAGTTTTAAGCGCCAAGATGATGCTTTAATTTCAACATTAAATAAAAGCCGTGGGAATCCACAGCCGTTGAATGGCGAAAGAAAAGGTCGACCAGGCAGTTCGACAACAACTTCGACAGAAGTTGAGCCGCCATCCAACACAAGAAGCATTCCATCGATCCATGGAGGCAATCATCCTCTCCAATATATCGGAGTAATTTTCCCAAAAGGCCCTTCTTTAATGGGCACTTTTACCCCACCACCGCCAAGTAATCTTGCGGAGTTGGATGCAACGGGATATGAAGCCTTCTATTTTTAATGGATCTAAAAGTTTCGAGGATAGTTCCTTTCTCAAGTCAACCTCGTTTAAAAAATGAAATAAGGAGTAAAAGAGGATAGTTCTTTGCGATGTCAACCTCATTAAAAAAATGAAATGTCCCCTTGTGATTTAGGGGGCATGTGCCTCATCTGCATTATGATTATGCTGGGGGCATCATCGAGCAGTTTTAGCAATGTTCATGCTCGTTAAAAAATAAACGCAAGAATCGAGCAGTTTTTGTGTAGAGTTCATGCTCGTTAAAAAATAAACATAAATTGTGAGCAATCTTTCCCTAGCAGTTCAAGCTCATCCAGAAAAAATGAACCGGTAAACAACCTCGAGAAATGTAACCTTTGAAAGCCATATTAAAAGCCCTTGGTCGTGTTTATATGCCATCACCTCCATCCGTTCATTTGGCCAATCGTTCACCTCCATATGTTTGTTTACCCATTTTGAGGAACAGCTGCGAAGAGTGATTTCACTTAGCCATCCTTGTGACACTGCCGTGAATGGAGAATTCCAACCTGTACCTGGAATCTGCTGCTATCCCTGTTCATCACTCGTTCCTCAAAAGACGAGTCTTCTTTGAGCTCTTTTCACTGACTCGTAAAATATGAAAAGTTTGCCGAGTTTTGGCCTTCCAGCTCATTAAAGCGACCGGAAAGCTATCCCTCCTCTAGATTTTAATCTTTTTGGACCTGAGGGATTATTGCACAAAAAGATCGAGCGCTTGTTTTGTTCGGCTCATTAAAGCAACCGAAAATTCATCCCTTCTGTATTGTTTTAAACTTTTTCGGACTTAAGGGATTAGATGACGAAAAAGGAATTTTGGAGTTAACTTTTCGTACCTTTTCAGACTCTCTAAAAATGAAAAGGACCGAGTTTTCTTTGTCGTTAGACTCGTTAAAATGATTAAATAGCGACAAACTTGTCTTTAGACGAGAACGAGTTTCCCTATCGCTAGGCTCGTTAAAACATAGCGATGGGCTTGCCCGAAGGGCAGGTTATAGAACAAGCATATGTTATCCTCCTCAAGCTTGACAAAAATAAAGAGGTACTGGTCAGCAATGACTGGGGAAAAATTGGGAGAACCTCACAGCATTAATGGTAGCAAGTCGCTCTTGAACATGACACTTTGTCCTCCGTATCACATCGGGTTGGGTTGTTTCATTCACCGGTCGCATAACCATGGTCCTCGCCACACCATCCGCAATTGGGGTAATGCTACCAATCCATCACATCAGTGTCGTTATATGTTCAAGAGATGTGGTTCTGTAAAGAGTCAACCGTGTTCCACCCACTACCATACATTATCCTTCATCCACTTCATGACCGCCACCCTGAATCATACATCACAGTTTGTTTTCACCTCATCACAATCACTAGCTCTGTTCCGTGTCACTGATGTGGGATTCATTAAGGCCCTCCTTTGACGGATCGCTCCTTGTCGACATCAGCTCATTATCCAAGGAGTTGATCTAGGAACACCCCCCTTAGTACTTTGAAGCTTGCATGCGTCAATGGCAAGTTTCTCACTTCCGGCGACAGGTATACATCAATGACCTTCGACCAGAAGATTTTGCATGGTGGTCGACGCCAAGTCTTTTATTCCCACCATGTAGATTGTACTGCCGTACCTTGAGGGTCATCATCCTTATCGGTGACTCCTCTCGCGCTTGTTAACGGTTTACATCATTGACCGATAATCAAGCGATGTCTTTCCATGTTCGACTTCAAGAAATTCTCACATGGATCGACTTGTACATCGAGTGAAGATCAGAAGAGATTGAAGACCCCGGATCTAGTTTCATCCATCCGGGCTGCGATATATATTCAGGACATAAAGACATTTGATATGTACATCATTACAGCAGATGATCATCCTTCTCAAAGGATGATAACTTCGGCAGAGAATTATCAGTCTACAATCAGACGATCGTCTATTCTATGTACCAAAATGTATTTATAAAGCTGAGCATGGGAATGCCCACCTCAGCTAGATCATGAAAAATGTATGAGAAATAATGTATTGTATTGTATCTTATTACAGGACATTTCTCAGCAGATTGAATGAACTTCGGATCCTCTCAATAAAGCATTTCACCCGATAAACGACCTCATACTTTAGGGGGCATCTGTTATAGACAATTTTGTGCCTTACAGCAACAAGCATGAATTGTCAATAATCCAAGGGATCCAAAGTTCCCTAAACATGATGTTCCTACCCCTAGAGGAACAAGGTCAGCAAACCAACAGCTCTCAGATCAGTTCTCCACCTGAAAACACTCAAAAACAAGCAATCCTGAAATCAAAGCAGGTGCTCCACTAGGCTTCTGCGCTGAAACACAACTGCTCCATGGTGTACCTGCGTTGCAAAGCAAGTAGAACAAAGCCCACCTGCGTTGAGCGAGTTTGGACATGTGGCACACTGAGTCATTGCTCTGCAATCTTCCAAAAATGACACTTGGATCAGGTATTTCGCCTTGTGATGAGTCAGAGGCTTTGTTTCTCCAAGTGGAAGCAAGGTTCACCAAGTGGACTCAAGAACTGAAGATCAACTAAAGATTAACTGAAGAGAGAGAGGACACAAGGCAGCTACACATCAGTTGCAAGCTGACTCATCCTTTCTCAATTCATCTATATATTGAGCTCTCTCCTATGAGCTCAGGGGGCTAGAATTTGGTGCAAAGTAATGATATGCTGTTGGTTTCATTATTGAGTTATTGGGTGATTGTTTGAGAGAGGTGAAGAAGAGCAATTCTTTCTGCTGGGAGGTGTTGCTGGGTTGGAGCCTGCAATGGTTGTAATACTCTCAGAACCTTTATTTCTTCATTAATAAAAGCTATTGAGGTTCTTCTATGTGCTCTTGTTTCAATCATATATTGTGATGATTGCATGTTTGGTTTACACTAATCCATGAACCAGTTATGATTGCATGCTTCTTGTAGTTTCCTTCTTTGTTATTGTGCAGGATCTCATTGTAGCTGGGCGAGCAGAAGAACAAAGAGCTAGGAGCAAGCGGCCAAAGAGAAGAGTTTGGATTCGACATTAAGCGCAAGGCAACGGTTAGTGCTTTCTCCATTCTCTTTTGCTTTCATAAAGAAGTAAACCTTAAGTAGTTTGTTTTACAGTTGTTGCTAAGGAACTGTCACCCTTAGAGTGGGATAGGGTCATCCGAGTCGGATACTTTTCCCTACAACACTAAGAGAGGCTCTTACTAAGCATATTTTTAGTAGAGAGACCTTGTTTCATGTGATGATGGTAACTTCTCCCACAAGATGATTCATTATCCCAACTTTCCAAATGAAATCCATTTCTTCCTTGCCCTTCTCTCTCCTTTCCAATGACATGATGACATCAATATTCAATGAATCATCCATATATTCGTAGTATTTTCTATGTTACTGAGCTAAGTCAGTGAATGATACATTTTCTCATGAGAACATGGGGTGTGATGGTTGATGTGAGTTATCATTCATTGTTTCCACTACAAATGTAAGTGCCTCCTCCACAGATTCCTTCTCCATTGCCTAATGTTGCCTTAGTCATTCCGAGAAACTTCTTTTACTTTCCTCAATATTTTTTTTTTTTCTCGCTACCAGCTTGTTCGTATTGTTGCAAAATCTACAAATAAATAGAATATATTATTTGCATACCAAGGAGGTAAACATAAACATCCAAAATCATGTTCGATGAATAAATATGTGGACATTGCCTTATTTTAGTCCCATATACAATTTATTTGAATCCCCTTCCAATGATTCATGTTATCTAAAAACTGAATACTAAAACCAAATTTACATAGAAGGATCTAACTAGTAAAATAAAAACTTCATATACACCTTCACATTTTTATCATGGCAGAAATTTGTACCAACTTCTTTGTTTTAAGCATCCCATCCCTATAATAAGTATCTGGTTATTATGTTTATTGTGCTGCCACAAATTCCGATGATTGACACATGTTCCTTAAAAGAGCTAAGGACTTATCCACATAGATCATAACCAACGCTTCTAAAAATAATGGTTACGGGAAAAAAGTGAATATCCTTGATGCAAAATGTTCAATACCATTTGTAATTAGTCTCCAAAGAATTAGTGTATTTGTGGTTTCACTTGAAATTGTAACTAGTAATTCTTGTTGTGGTAAATAATATTGGTTGAAAGACAAACCTCAAGTTCTAGACTATATTCTTATGGTTCTTCTTGTGCATTGGACTATAAATGACCAGTGACAGTTTCCTCCATAGTTATGCAGTGTGCCCAATATTTCAAAAAATGGCACTGCGTTCAAGATTTTTTACATGGACACATTCATTTTCATGTGTACTTATTATATGTTGCTTTCACTAAGATAGGGGAAAGTTTCCCTATAGTGCAAAGTGGGGAAAAACTAGTGTGTAATGAGAAAAAGTGCAAGAAATAACAAAGATTGGAGATTTACTAAATATGCACCGAAAGAATCAAATTTCTTTAATATCTGATGACAATGCTACTTATAATAATATTTATATATTTTACATGCTTCCAACAAAACATATCAATATCAATCATGTGTTTTCTCCCTATAGTAGGAAAATAGTATAGTAGGCCTTCTATTTGACCAATATTTACAACAATAGTGTCCTACTATTCAACAAGGAGATGCAAATTGGGTGTTGATCCTCTATCAATGTTTCGGTCATGAGTGATGGAGAATGTAGTTTAGGTTGATTTAGTTTTTCAGGGTGATAATGTAATAGTTGTGAAACCCTTTTTGACCATCCATACAATTCTAGGATGATATGATAATTTCTAACTTGGTTGGAGATGTGAACCTTGTAAGTCACAAGATGACCTGAATAAATAGTCCCCTATATAAATCGACAACTTTAGAAGCATTCAATTAGACAACATGAAAACATATTTTGCAATTTTATTTATAGTTCATCGCAAGTAATCATCAAAGAACATGCATAACATAAAAAACTTTCTATATTTTTAGGGAAAGATAGAAGCTACCTTCTTTTAGTGAACCATCTATACTATCATTTTGAGATGTAACTTTACCAGGTTGGCATTATTCCAACAAATGGAATTTATGCCTAGTTAGTTGGGAGGAAATATCATTGGTTCAAGGGGAAGAATGGACTTTACGAATATTTCCTTTACTTAGCTTTTTCTTAACTAGATTAGTCAATTTGATTATAGTGATAACACTGGTTACTATAAGCACAATTTTTACTTCCAAAGAAAAAACATGACATATTGGATTTTGTAATATCAGTATGCTATGCCATAGAAATCTGAAAGTTTTCCCTTGGATTCTATTTGATCATTTTGTATGCATACATCTAAAGCCACTCCCTTGCATGTTTGGTTTTCCTTTGTGTTCATAACATGTATGGGATATGGTTTCATGTGTCTTGGTGGATTTTGAAATCCTTATGAAGTTATCTATGATTATTCATATGGAGAACTTGGATTTAGGTTGAATTCATTACAAAGTTCCACAACCCTTGTAGAGCATTGATGTCTTAGTTTTGGGTAGGTTTTCTTGCTAATTCTTAAAATCCAATGACACAAGTTTTTCCTCGATTTGAACATTGATACAGTGAGGACACATCTACTATTCTAAACCATTTTTTGTTACAAACACATTTATGGAAACATAGGTGCTTTTTTTATATTAAATTTTAGTTGGAAAACTGTAAGATTTTTTTGAAATTCCAAAATAGAATGAATTAAGATAATCATAATCATGAATTTGGTAGGAATAAGTCAAAAATAAATATACCTTTTACAAAAATAAATAAGTTAAAGTGTTTGGTACAATCCAGAAAAATAATATGTGAAATAAATAAATAATTTCATTATTGATACAAGATACTTATTGAATTAGGTGTGCATAGTGACTATGGACCTTGACATAAAATCAGAAAACCCTTTATAAATCACAACAATTTTGCCAATAACTTGAATGGGAATTTAATCCATCTTTGTAGTTAGATATAAAAAAGACATCCTGGTCATCACCATTGTGAAATGATGGCCACCCCAATATTAATGGTTATGCAATACTTGAAAAATCAACAATATAAATGTAATGGTGATTCCAAGCTTCCATTTGGAGTGGATCTAAATCACATATCCCCAAAAAAATGTTCAGAAACATTAAATTTTATGGGCCAGAAAGAATTAGTTCTTTTAGCTAATGAATCAATAAATATGGGATGCTTTAACATGCATTATAAAACAAAACAATTGAAATCCACAAACTATAATGCTGAATCAAATGGTAGAAGTTGTAAGAGCATGAAACATCTGAAGGAACCAACCAATTATGGCTTAGGATGTTGTTGTTGTCTACCTTGCTTTTGAATTTGTGTTGAAAGACATGTACTGGACATCCCTGGGGTACAGATAGATAAAATAACTAGGTGGGCAATGTTTGACTAGGGTAGTACACTAGAAGTCTCTAGCACAAGAGTCTTTATAATTAAAAAATTTGACTAAGTGGGTGTAGCAGTGTAGCAAGAGAAAATAGTAAAGGAATGTCTCATAATTAACGGTTGAGCATGTCTTAGAGAGGATCGTCATTCATATCCACCTAACTATCCCCCCAAGACATTTTAGTGGGCGGGGGGTAACTTGTGTGACAATTATGTGGGCACTACCCCTCAGAGCGGAAAAGTCAGCGGGGCGAGATCGAGTGATCAACGACCTAGATTGTTTCCATGAGTTCTTGGCTTAATCACTCCCCCCATTCATTCACCCGCGGGAGATAGGTGGGGACCACCTTTCAAGCATGTACCTATCAATAGCAAGTGAGCATCGAAGATAATGGTAAAATACCGCCCTGCTCTTGTCCACCTATCACCCCTCGAATCATCTTACGCCACGTCTTCCCCTTGTGGCCTCATTTGACATCATGCGACCATTTCCCCTATGCCTATAAGAGTCTTTCCTAGTTCAAACATTTGAATTCAAATATTCTCTTCCTGCTGCACATATCTCCCACAGTTCAATTGGTCTGTGTCGTTGTTCATCCACAGAATTGATCCAGGGCTCCCATCAATGTCATTCTCTAACACTCACCTGCTTAACCAGGTAACCTTCCAGTGTCCCAAAGAATCCCCAAAGACCCCCAGAGAAAAATAAGTTGAACCCTCATCTAACTTTGAGCCACAGATGGACACAAAGGGACAAATCTTCAACCCACTCCATCGCTACAACCTACCGGATCTCCGGTTTGACATGTATGGCCACCATGTCAGGGGAGAGGAGCTTTTTAGGGTAGTTGAATTAGGGCTCTACTATCAAATTTTGACTTCTATTTATCATTTCCCAAAGTTTATTTCTTGGTTGGTTATGTCATACATTGAGAAGAAAAAATGTTTCATATCTTCTATTGGAGCCAAAATCTTGGAGGCGATCCTAGAGCTGATATAAAAAGATCTAGTACACCCAGCTTCCTTTGAGACTCATAAATTCACTAAAACTAGCCTATTTTATAGCTATGCCACCCTCTTAGCTGGCGAACAAAAATCCCTCTTGCAAACATTCTAACCCCTAGCCACCAATCCTTGCTTATTACTGATACCTTCCAAATATCTACATTTACAGAGGTAGTGCAACCCATCCTCACTCTAGTTTCCCTTATGTTGGAGAATATGATGCCAATATTCATATTAAATCCACTGTAGAGTTTATGGGAGAGATGATGCAACTAGGCCATCTATTTGATAAACCTTATTTGTTGGCCGAGTCCATAAAATTCCAACTACAACACTTTTCTATCACCTCATACTTCAAATACTATTCCCTAATATTTTATTTTTCCCTGTACACTCATGTTAATGAATTTTAATTCCTAGGTCTTAGTGTGTTGGATTCAAACAAGAAAAGGAAATTTTTCTTTGATTAGGATGTTGTTGTTAGGAAGAAACCAAACAATGAGGGACAATCCCAATTCATATGCTCTTACATGGCCATTTCTTACAAAATCATTCATAATGTCACCCCCAAGAATCTTTCCTCAACAAAAATACATCCTCCATCTCAGTAAGCACACCGACATGGGTGATTAGTATTCATTTGAGGAGTATAATGAGATTAGGATATATTGTTGTGAGATCCCCCTTATGGTATACATGTGTTCATGCTAATGAGATTTTTTCCTTGGAATTTAGTAGACAAATTTTGCACCTGGAACAAATCCATTTTGTCCCTACTAAAAGGGGCTATATTTTCAAGTTGGGTAAGCCTATAGGCCCTCTCATTGTTAACACCAGGCAAACCTTATAGCTAGCTGAGAATCTACTGAAAGAGATGAATTTTGAAAGCGGGATATTTGGCATTATTACCCTCACAATGCCATTGCAAAGAAAAGAAAAAAACTTTAATGAGTCAACTTATGATCATGAATATAAGAAAAAGATTGAGTGGAAACATAACTTTGATTCATGGCCCGTCAACATAGAGATGGAGATTGAGACTCCAAAAACAAACGATAAGACACAGAAAAGGAATGTGGACGAAACTAGAGATGTGGAGATGGAGGATGTTCACACCAGCAAGACGGTGAAGACCCAAGAAGTAGAGGAAGAGGAAATTGAGACAAGGTTGATGGAGATAAAACCATACAAGTCAGGCTTCTAGGTGACTTTATAAGACCCACTACAAGTCGTTGCCTCGTCATCTTTAGAGGTAGCTATTATGAGTTTTGTAGGGAGTGAAACTATGACAATTGACAATTGGTCTAAAGGGAAAATGATAGAATAAAGTAATAATAAAATGAGGGAAGAGATGTAGCAAGAACTAGCATCACATTCAATCCCTTATAAAAATGGACTACTAGTTGCCATGGACCTGTAGAGGAACTAAATGAAACTCTCACTACACCACCCCTTCGCACAATCACTACCATGAGGCTCATGATTTAGGGTTTTGGATGTGTCTATGGATCTGACAACTGTCCCTCTATCTGACAAGATCAACTTCTATAGGAAGGTGGCAGAAATGTTATACAGTGATCTAAGCAAGAATTCCACGACTATAAGCAAATCTAAAAAGTTGTTGGCAAAGGGTACAACAAAGTTGAAGTGAGAGAGATCTAATTCTAGATCTCTACATATCTAGAGTGATAATTTCAAGGAAATGATTGTGAAGCTGGGTGTGAATCTAGAAGACAAATCTGCATTCGAGAACCCTCTCTGAAGTTCACACACTTAGATACAGGAATTGAGGCATAAGATAAGGATTCGTGCTAGTGAACATGTGCATTCCAAAGAACTTGCATAGGTGGAAGAAGAAAAGGATATCCTAGTCAAGGATCTAAAGGATAGAAATAATGAAGTGGTGGCTCTCAAGCAGCAAGTAGTAGAACTCCAACAGAAAATAGATTCCCACATTTGTATAATGCTCGTGCCAGAGAATCCTCAAAATATTATAGAATAACTTACTAATACCCTCACCAAGCTACAACTCTCAGAAGGGGAACTCAAGGTGGTACAGGTAGATTTAGACAATGCCTAGTGAGCCCTTGCACAAAAGGAGAAAGAACTCAAGGCTACCAAGGCCAATGTAGAAATCATCAGCAAGAATCTATAGGCATCTAATGAAGAAATCACTGAGTTAGAATGTAGACTAAAACGAAACATGTCTCTCTTCCAGGATAAACAAATGATATGGGATGAAGTGATAACATAAATGAAGAGAAATTGGGAGTATATAACTCTAATGATAGAGAAACGAAGTGTAATCAAATACTATGAGTTCTTCATCTTAGCTACCAAGGAGGAGGGTGAAAAGAATGGTAGGACTACTAATAGATTCGTCTAATATGTCAATGAAAATATACTCATTGAGTTGAGGGCTATAGATGTGGTGGATCGAGTGTTTGCAATCATGGTGATATCTAAAGTAGTCCAGAAAGAAGATGTTAAAGCTAAAGCTGAATAATTCCTGTAGATAGTATTGAAGGGTGTAGCTGCTTTTGATTCAAAGTTTGAGGAGAGGGTTTGAGAAAGACTGCCTAGTTGTTGGTACCTTGTAGGAGTACTCATCTCGTGGGAACAATATAGTCAAATGTTGGTAGAGGATAAGAGTAGAGTTAATTCATCCCATGAGAATACCTGCAGAATGAAGGGAAAAACGTTGGTGAACTATTTAAGGAGAGATTTCCAACTGCCACAGCTAGTGAAGACCTTGTTTCACTCCAAGCCCAACTATGCAAGGCTAACAGGTCTTAAGATTTCTTATTAGGTTTTCTTTCACTCTCCTCAACTGAGTCCAACACTATGGGAGTGATGTGACTAGTTCATCAACCCTCCACTACTCCAAATCATCTATACAAAAACTCTCCCTCTTGAACTAGTCTACCATGAATGAAGAATTTTCTCATCGTGTAAATTATGACACTTCAATGTTCTATGTTTTCTGTAAATATTTTATTTCAAGAATTGAACTCCATTTAGGTAGGGTTTAGCTAGTACGATTGTGCTACTAACACGCTCACATACGTTTTTTATGATAAATCACTGGAAGCTCAATAAATAATATTTTGTAAGGGGTTCTCATCTTGAGGCCCTATAAAAACAGTTTATGATACATTATCAAGGGTTCAAAAATTTTCTTTCCAAAGGGGACCTAGCTTCGCGAATGAAGAGATAGATAAATGCATGCTCTGTCCTAAGATTAATATTTTTTTGGTGATTCTGGCTCACGTGAAGCTATAGTATTTATTTTTCTTCTCATATGACATGTAATTGTAGCTACTGGATGTATATTTATGTGTTTATGGATTCATCTAAGTCTAAATGTTGATTTAAGATGCCTATTGTTGGAAAGATTTAATATCCTTCATATGCGCTCCATTTAATATGATGTTATTTGTTTTTTCACTCATTCATTTCTTGCTAAATTTTGGTGCACTGGATTGTACCTTTAGCCATGTTTATTCGATTTCATTTCTTCATAGTCTTGTAGCTCACTTACTGTAATGGAAAAGAACTATGTGCTTTTGTAAGTTTAGCCATCAAAGTTCTATATTAATTCTTCTATGAGTTTGCTTTACTATTAATTGCATTTGTTCGCTTAGAAGAGGTTTTGAACCAATTATTTTTTTAAAATGTGTTAATTGTTGAGTGTAAGTGAATAATTTTAGTAAATATTACAAAAACTCATTAAGATGTTCTAGGCACTAGTCTCTCCTCAGCCCAGGAGTTGTCTCTAGGAGTTACAACATCTTCTGGCATCATTACCGATGACGAATTGGAACATTTTCCCTGGGTACAACACATGTACACCCCTCAGTTAGGTGAGAAAGAGGGGGTGTGCTTTAACATCCCTCATTAAAAATCCATGTAAAAATATACAATACCACAATCATGGGACATGTATTCAAAGCTGAATGGTGGGAAAAACATCCTAGTGGGTGCTCATTTAAGTTATTATGGCTAAGGAAATTGGAAAAGGAAATGGAAAAGACTTTGGAAAAGAAAAATTCCATTTTGGTACATTTATTTATGAAAATAATGGAAAGTAGGAGAAAAGGAAGGTGAAAGGTCATAGGTTGCATGTGAGCAGGAAAATGAAGGAAAATAATGGAAATTGAAGAAAATGGAGGCATCATTGATAGAAAGGCTTCTAAGGATCAGTGGGAAGGCTTGGTTAGTTCAATTTTGGAGCTCTCTTGTTTCCTCTCTCTCTCTCTCTCTCATTTTTCTTGGAGCACTCTTGGAGGTTGTGGTATGCTTGGAGTTTTGGAGAAAGAAGGAAAAGGAAGAATAGGAAAGCATAAGAGGACATCGATATCAATAGCTACATCAAGTTTTTCTTGCAAGTACCAACTTGAATGTATGTTTTCCTCACTAGCTTTGGCATGCATGGCACATGGATGTTGTTTATTAGTCATGATCCTTCACTAGGACAGAGGATTTCCTATACTGATGGTGGATTTTCGTAGGCTTGACATTTCCTGGATAACCATGGAAATTGTGGGTTTATTTACTTGTTTTTTTTTGGCTGTTTCTCATGTTTCCTTTAGCTTGGGTTGAGTTATTATCTCTCAGAGCCTTGGTTGGAAAAATGCTTTGGAAGCCATATAACAACTTGGGTTGAATTACTAGTCCCGGAGCCTTGGTTGGACAAAAACTATGGAAGTCTTGTAACACCTTGGGTTGAGTTATTAGTCTTGGAGCCTTCGTTGGACAAATTCTCTGGAGCCCTTGGTGGGTTGAGTTATTAGTCCTGGAGCCTTAGTTGAAAAAACTCTATAGAACCCAGAAAAAACTGTGGGTTGAATTACTAGTCCTTGAGCCTTGGTTGGAAAAATGCTGTAGAGCCCGACAATGGTCATGGGTTGAGTTACTAGTCCTAGAAGCTAGGTTGGAGCAACAAATTTGGAGTCATCAAAGTCTTGGATAGGGACCAATCTAGTAATGGTTTGATGATGTTTGACTTTGAGTTGGAATCACTGTTTGATGGGTTGAGGTGGTTGGCCTCTGGAAGCCCTGGATGGTTTTGGATTGATGTGTTTTATTAGATACTACATTCATCCTTGGAATATGGCAAGGGGGTGACTGGGTGAAGAGAGATTTAGAAAAATAATTTCTAGGGTCGGGTGGAACATGGTAGTCCCATACTAGGTTGGCTTTTGTGTAACAACCCTGGTGAAATTTTCATGTAATAAAGTAAATAAAGGAAAAATAAGACCACGAGTAAGGGACACGTATTCCAAGTTGAATGTTGGGAAACTATATCCTAGTTGGAATCATTGGATGTGTGTGTTTTGGCTAAGGAAAATTTGCAAAGGCAAAGACAAAGGAATTGAAAGGAAAAAAGGCATTTTGCCACATTTATCTACGAAAATAAAGGAAATGAGGACAAAAGAAAGCTAAAAGGTCATAGGTTGCATGTGAGGAGGAAAATGAAGGAAAATAATGGAAAATGAAGAAATGAGATGCCTCATGGATAGAAAAGGCCTCTAAAGATCAGTTGGCAGGTTTCTCAGTGTTAAGATTAGATAGTGTAAAGCTCTTAGTTATTTCAAGTTTGGAGCTCTCTCATTATACTCTCTCTCACTCTCACTCTCTTCATCACTTAGATTTTTATTGGAGCACTCTAGTTTGGAGAAAAGGAAAGGGAAAGCAAGGAAAGGAAAGGGAAAGAAAGCAAGGAACAAGGAAAGGAAAGTAGGATAAAGAAAATTCAACTGGAATACTTTTAGGTAATGTTTTGCATGTTTGATTTCCTAGTTGGTTTGGACATGTATGGATTTGCATGTTGGCGTATGGTTCTTTTGCTGTTAGTGGCATCGTCTTGTCGACTTATGATAGTGGTTTCCAGCCTAGCCTAGCATTTTTCCTAATGCCATGATATGTTGGCATGTTTATTTCTGTTTTGGAACTTTGGAATTGCTGGATGGATTTTGGAATCCGGGGTGGAGGTGGTCTCAAGGTTCATTCCCAAAGGTGTAGGAATCCCTCGACCAATTTTGGCAGAATACATGGTAAAGCCTGTGGGAACAATCTCAGTTTAGGGCCTAGTGATATGGATTTGGATTACGGTAAAGCCTGAGAGACAAGGAGACAGAAAATTCCTCAAGGATATTGATGGATTTTGGATGGAATTCCAAGTTCTGTTCGATTGTGATCGGACCAATGGTTTTGGTGTGATCACGGTTGGATGAGGGTGGATGTGGTTTAACCTCTGGATTCCCTTGATTTTTCTTGGATTGGTTGTTCTATGAGATCCCACATTCATGCTTGAAATAAGGCACAGGGGTGACTCGCTGAAAGAGAGATTTGGTTCAGCCATGTCTATGGTCGAGTGGTACATTGAAGTCCTGAACCTGGTTGGATTTTCCTATGATTAATAAAATCTAAGTTCTCTTACTTTTGCATTGATTTATATATGGATTTAGAGGCTATCATATCTCTGATATTTATATGGTTTTATGTTGTTTATAAGCATGATTGAATGACTGGTTCATGTCATGGTTATTTCATATATTCACTTGTAACTATTAAATCGTTGGATGCAAGACCTAATTGATGATGTAGTAGTTCAAGGCATAAGGAGATGGTCCTTCTGGTTATGTTTCATAAGTTGTTTTAGTACTTTATGCTCTATCTTTTATCCTAGATCTGTAGGTTGCATTAATGCCAAGTGTTTGACAAAATGTCAGTCCCGGTTGGGGATGCTTAGGCCTACTCTTGAGGGTGATTTTTGATTGAACATGGCTATCATGTTTTTAATGATTTAAGAAAGTTACAACAATTTTTGGGTTAAGGAAAGGATTCTGGGCTAAAAAAGTGGCTAAAATCCCACGGATGCTAGCACAAAACTTCTTATTCTGGACCACAGTCGCCAAGGATAATTTTAGGGGCGAATGTTCGCCCTTTGACGAAATTAAGGGGTTTTAAATTTTTAGTGGGCGAATATTTTGTATCATAGTACATTTTTACAAATCACCTCAAATAGCCCACCTTATTTTAAGGGAGAGGGTAAAAAAGGTAAATTTAGCCCTTGAAATTGGGACTTACAACCTTCCATTCGCCCATTTTCAAGAATAGGTTTTATTTAAGTGAATCCTATGGGCCAATTACCATATTTATAAAATAGGTATGGTAAATTAATAAAAATATAAGTAAATGAGAGGTATGGTAAATAAATAAAACATTTTTTATATTTACTCCATAAGTCACCTTATATACATGTAAGGGTGTAAACAAATAAAAATATAAGTAAAGTGGGGATATGGTAAATAAATAAAACGTCTTTTTATACTTACTCAAAAGGTATGGTAAATAAATAAAAATATAAATAAACTAGACGTATCGTAAACAAATAAAACCTCCTTTTATATTTAGTCCATAACCCTCGTTCTATTTATGAAGGCTCAAGAAAGAGGTTTTATTTAAGTGAATCCTATGGGCCAAATACCATATTTGTAAAAGAGGTATGGTAAATTAATAAAAATATAAATAAACGAGAGGTATGGTAAACAAATAAAACATTTTTTTATATTTACTCCATAAGTCACCTTATATTTACGAACACTCAAAAAATGGGTTCTATTTAGGTGAAACCTATGGCCAAAATACTATGGGACAAATACCATGGACTAGATTGTTATTAGTACCATGCAAAAAACCATTATTAACCCTAATATTAGAATTAATAAAAATAAAAATGGCACATGGTATTGACCTGGCACATGGTACTGACCCATGGTATTCACCTGGAATGTAGCCTATTTAAATGGGGGAATTAAACAAGCATGTAGCCTATGCTAAGATTCACTAGGACTTTACAAAGTTTTATTATTTAGTGAAAGACTCGCCAAGATCTTACAAGATTTTATAATTGAGTAAAATATTCGCCATGCCTGGTGAGAGATTCGCCAAAAAATTATATATACATATTATATTATTGATAAAATCGCCTTCCATTTTTCCTATATACCATGGAGATTCGCCCATTTATTATATTTATAAATTTAGGGGGGGTTCTTAAAATTTTCCCTGACAGTCGCTAGTAGGCAGGCCTGTGAGAGAAACTTTAGGTTGCTAGTCACTCCCTTGCCCATAAAATGAAAGCGACTGAGGCCTAAGAGGTGCAGAATAGCAATGGGACCTAGGGATAGGTTGTTTGAGTGGCTAATTTGTCTCCTCGGGTGTTTGTTTATGATGTTAGATGACTGTATGTGATGTTCCATTGATTCCACTTCCTTAAGGTGATATAGGAGGTCGAGTCTACTTGTAGTAACATATCTCCTCTTGTTTACCATGGTTGTCATGGTTACTTTGGGTAGACCTAGGGGGGTACTACAGGGTGGTATTAGAGTGGGTTGCACTCTCTTTGGGTAATATATAATACCATATAGTGGTATCAAAGCATGGTTACACTCTCTTGGGGTCATATCTGGTGTTACAGAGTGATATTGGATAGTGTTGCGCTCTCTTTGGGTCGTAACTAATACTACACATTGGCATTACATCATGGTTGTACTCTCCTTGGGTGAATGTGTTGGTCATGTGTGCATGTCATTTTCATGTGTGTCTCTTACACTTACATTTTGTGTGCTTGTTTCATTGCATAATGATTGATCATGATTGTAGTAAGGTTTTCATGAGGAACGATGATTGATTTTATGGAATTCATCATTAGAAGTATATGAATGGTTAAAGGATTATATGCAGCTTGATTACATCCTTGTATGTTGGGTTGTATTCTTGGTTATTTGATTACATTCATCAGACTTGTAGGTTGATTACAAAAATTGATCGCTTATGCTCGACTGCATGTGATTATGTGTATATGTAGTTGACTAACCATTGCTTATGTAGGTTGATAGTTGCATGGGGCAATGTGTACAATGGAGTAATGGTTGTGGTCATGCATGTATGGTTTGGATTATAGTTATGCATGAATAATAGGTCAAACATGCCTTGCGAAGCCATGGTATGCAAGTTAGGTCATCAGGGTGATATTGGTATGTTATGATGCTAATGTGTTGGCTGAGATAGAGTATGAGATGCAGAGCATCATAATAACATCACATCACTATACTTTGGGATACGAGCATATTGTCATACAAGTATTGTATGTTTGGCATGTGGGTACGTAAGTTAAGGATTGTTATATGAATTATGTTTACATACATTAGGGTTATGTATATGTCTTTTGATGCTATGGTTACATTCATGAAAGATGTTAGTTTATTAGTGTAGTTATATGCACATAGTCAAGAATGATAGTACCCTATAGCTTTTTGCAATGATATTGTTGTTTTATATTAGATAACCTCATGATTATGTTATATATTGTTGATGAGTATGTTATAGGTTAACATGTTGTTGTTATGGGATAGTTAGCTTGACGATTAGGTCATATGTTGTTGGTTATAATGATAGTTAATTTGATGATTAGGGTTATAGCATTTATACCTTAATTTTATATGGTGTTGTACTAATCTAAACTGACTTTGCATATGTGTGAATGCTAATTGTGTATGAGTTATTATGTAAACATGTTACCTAGTGAATATTCTAGATACCATGATCTTATTTATGTTTGAGTTGATATGTTGGGAAGTTATATTGTGATAACTAGATTGATTGTGTAGACAATATAGCCTCCCCTGAGACATAGTAAGGTATGAGTTTGCTTATGTTATATATTTGGACCTTGACTGTCTGATTATGTCGTCTAGTTGATTTTTTTTAACATGGTATGTTGCAAGTTGGTTGAATGTTTAATGAATTTCATAAAATGAGTATGTGTTCAAATGATCTTGTTTTAAGATGATTGTGCTAATATATATGAGTTGAGACAGCTAACATGTACTTGAGTATGAAAGGTGATAGGTGTAGCATTATGTATTATGACTATGAGTTGACAATGGATTATGAAATCATTGTTAGTCTTGGTAAAGGTTGATTTCAAATTGATATATATGATTGTCTTGATATGTGGAACATGTGGTTGACATGTGTGAGAAACTGCAAAAAACATGCTTGGTATTAACATGACAAGGTAATAGTTGATGTGTTTATATATCTAACAATTGGATGACGCAAAAGTGTATAGTAAGCATCAATTGTAGCAAGGAAAATGGTAAAAGAAATGAATTGGGAAAGAATTTCTTTGGCTATGTTTGGAAACCCCAATTCCAAACAAATGAGTGCTTTGCATACAGTGAGTCTTATTAACCTTGATTTTGTTCACATTATGTGGATATATTGTACATTCATGAACATGTACTTGACATGTATGTTAGCTAGTCTCTAGTTACAGGTGGACCTATCAAGATAATTGGAGTCCCTTGAGAGATGGCATGGATGTGTTCAGTTGCAAGGAAACAAGCTTGGAATGACAAGATAAGGTAACTGATTTATTGTTATGTTTATCCATGCACTGACATTATGTGTTTATGGTAGCATAATGTAGGGAGTTGCATGGCAAGAAAGATTGCCATGAATCTTGAAGAAGGATTAGGTTGAGATTTCCTCTGGAAGCACTGGGAACCATGGGGATTGAGTGATGGTGTATGTTGTTAGTCTTTTGCTTTTGGTATTTTGTGATTGTCATGCTTGATTTTCAATTTTTCGTGTATCTAGTGCATAGATATGCCACTTGTTGCGGTGTCATATTTTTGTTATGGGTTTTCACGATCTTCTTCTTGTTTGTTTCTTGGGTTGTATTTTATGTTTTGATTCTTGGGAATTGGTTGGGAAAGAGGAAAGTTGATGGAGCTCGGAGATAGTAGTTGTTGGCATTATGATACATATGTTGTACTTGATGGCAACCCACTCATCTCAGATAATAAATTATAGTGTAGAGAAAAGTTCACGCACTTATATGCAGAGAAAAGTTTATTTCATGTAGAGAAAATTTCACGCACTTTTATGTAGAGAAAAGTTTATTTCATGTAGAGAAAAGTTCACGCACTTTTATGCAGAGAAAAGTTTATTTCATGTAGAGAAAAAGTTCACGCACTTTCATGCAAGGAAAAGCGCGTATATGTTGGAGAACTTACCTTTGGTCCATGGTAGTTAGTCCTTGGTATTTTAACCTATGAGGAAAAGCACGTATATGTCGGAGAACTTGCCTTTGGTCCATGGTAGTTAGTCCTTGGTATTTGAACCTATGAGGAAAAGCGCGTATATGTTGGAAAACTTACCTTTGTTCCATGGTAGTTAGTCCTTGGTATTTGAACCTATGGTTTTGGACCATGGTACTTCGTCAAAAGTGTTGATCTCACGTGCTTTCATGGTTGGTTCATGGTATTAGTCCAACAGTTTTTTGATCCTATGGTTTTGGCCCGTGGTATTGTGAAAGGCCTAAGCCTATATAAAGCAAAGGAGATCACTTGGCTAATTCATTCTTGCAATCGAATATCTTAAGATCTAAAATATTGGGTTATTGTTTTAAAAGTTTGATCTATGAAAGGGAAGTTGAAAGCGAATCTGTGAAGGGTGATCTCTCGAGCGCTGCAGCTGCGGAAGTGCGGAGGCGCCACAGAAGGCACAGTGCAGAGGCGCCACAGAAGGCGCAGTGCGGAGATGCCATAGAAGGCGCAGTGCGGAGATGCCACAGAAGGTGCAGTGCGGAGACGCCACAGAAGGCGTAGTGCGGAGGCGCCACAGAAGGCATAGTGCGGAGGCGCCACAGAAGGCGCAGTGCGGAGACGCCACAGAGGCGCCACAGAAGGCGCAGTGCGGAGGCGCCACAGAAGGCGCAGTGCGGAGGCGCCACAGAAGGCGCAGTGCGGAGACGCCACAGAGGCGCCACAGAAGGCGGAGTGCGGAGGCGCCACAAAAGGCGTAGTGCGGAGGCGCCATAGAAGGCGTAGTGCGGAGACGCCACAGAGGCGCCACAGAAGGCGCAGTGCGGAGGTGCCACAGAAGGCGCAGTGCGGAGACGCCACAGAGGCGCCACAGAAGGCGCAGTGCAGAGGCGCCACAGAAGGCGCAATGCGGAGGCGCCACATAAGGCGTAGTGCGGAGACGCCACAGAAGGCGTAGTGCGGAGGCGCCACAGAAGGCGTAGTGCAGAGGTGCCACAGAAGGCGCAGTGCGGAGGCGCCACAGAAGGCGCAGGTGCGGTGGTCGCAGCGCCACAGAAGGCGCAGGTGCGGAGGTAGTACAGATATCCGCAGATCTATACCAGTGAAGTTGCGAACCCTGCTTAAAATTTGTTTTAACTGCCTTTGACTATTCTGCAGGGTTTTGGGTGCATAACTGATGTTTGGTTAACTGTATTGAGTTCAGATAACAGCATGATTAATGACTTATCTTTATGTACTAGATCTGGTTGATAACTCTCATAATATCATTGTATATGTATGGATCTGGTGATCGGGTGATTCAGAAGGTTGTTTGATAATGATCTTCAATATTGTAGTTGGATCCAGTTTGAAAATTTATGAAAAGTGGTCCTTGAAAGAAAAGAAGTAGGGGGTTGTAGCTCCCTTCCAGGAGAGACTGGAAAATGAGAGAGAGTTGTAGCTCTCTGTAGGTTGCAGCCTGCGTACTGGTAAAGGACTGCACTAGTACAAAACCATTGTAAAAGGAGTTTCTAATTTGAAAGAAGATAGAGACATATTGCAGCAGGTGGTTTTCACCCGCATTTGGTTTCCACCTTACATCTTGTGTTCTTTGGTGTGACTATCTATTTTCTTTGTTAATGTTCATTATTTTATGGTACTGACATGCAAAAATAATTCAAAGAATAAATAAGGAAGATTTATTAAAAGAAATTGATAATACTGGTTCACCCCCCTCTCAGTATTATTTCCAACAATTGGTATCAGAGCAGGTCCTTCAGAGAATCTTGATCGCTTGAAGGAAGATCATTCATCATGAGCAACTACGAGAGGGAAGCATCAATCAGGCCACCAACTTTTGATGGGACAAAATTCAATTATTGGAAGGTAAGAGTTACTGTCTATCTTCAATCTCTTGGTACAGAAGTTTGGGATATCATAGATACAGGCTACACTTTCCCTTCAGCTACTCCTACAGATACGACCGAAAAGAAGAAATATGAAACAAATGCTAAAGCAGTCAATACTCTGCTGGGATGCTTATCTCAAACAGAATTCGTGAAGGTTATGCAATATAAATCCGCAAAAGAAATATGGGACAAGATTGTCTTGAGCTACGAAGGAGATGAACAGGTAAAGCGTGCTAAACTTCAAACCCTCAGGATTCAGTATGAGAATCTCAGAATGTATAATGATGAAAGTGTGGCTAACTATTTCCTTCGGGTAGATGAGATTGTTAATTGCATGAAAAACTTGGGTGAAGAAATAAAAGAGGCTATTGTGGTTGAAAAAGTTCTAAGATAATTGTCCTCCAAGTTTGAATCTAAAGTGTCTGCAATAGGAGAAAAGGAAAATCTACGAATTCTTACTATGTCTCAGCTACACGGAATTCTAACTTCTTATGAAATGATAAAGGGAGGTCCATCAGACAGAAGAGAAGCTGCTTTCAAGGCTTCAGGCAAAGGAGACTATTATGAAGCAAGTCACGTGCCAGAAGAAGAAGAAGAAGAATCAAATTTTGTCAGAAATCTTCAAAGGGGAACTGGAAGGTTCAGAGGTAAGTTACCTTTTAAATGCTTTGCTTGTGGAAGAGTAGGTCATTATGCTGCAAAATGTCCTTATAAGGATAAAGGAAAGGAACCTGCTAGATGGAACAAGAAACAGATTGCAAATAAGAAAAGCTACTACACTCATGAAGATAGTGATGGTCTATCAAATAGTGACGAAGATGAACGAGGTAATGACTATAAAATCTTAATGGAATTTGAAGATGATGATTACATGGATGCTATAGATGTGGATAGCTTTTGTGAAGAAATTTCTAGACTCAAGACATGTATAGAAGAAAAGAATATGATCATTGATACTCTACAACTTCAAATTGATGAAAAAGAAAAATATCTTGAAAAGTTAGAAGGCGAAATTGTTGGTCTTAGAAAAGAGATTGAGAAAACAAAGGCTATTAATCTTAAGTTTTTCAAAGGATCTGAAACTCTGGATAAGATCATCAATGTACAACGCTCTCCTCTAAACAAGACAGGTCTGGGCTATAATGGAGAAACTTCTCAAGCATCCACCTCAAAGAGTTATCTTGATGCAGCAAGAAGGAATGAGCAAAAGCACAATGGATATCACCAAGTAAAGTAGGGACCAATTACAAACAAAGACTATCAGGCAAATCAGGGGCAATCTGTCTTAAGGATGAACAAAAGCTACAACCAGCCACAGGTAAAATCCTCTCAATTTGCTTCAAGAATGAATGACAATAGAAATTACAATCGTTTGGATGGAAGATTTGATAACTGCAGAAATTTCTTCAATGGACAATGCTTTTCTTGCCATAACTTTGGTCACAAAGCAGCTCAATGTGTTGCATATAAAACGATCATGACTAGAGAAGCTCAAAAATAAAGAAGTATGACCGGGATTACAAAAAGGACCTATAACAACTTTTCGGTTCTTGAAAATGAAGTTGAATGTTCTATTTGCAATAACTTTGGTCATGAAGATTCTGAATGCAGGAGCAGGTTTCAGCAGACAAAGGAACAAGCCTCAAGCACCAAAACATGGAGAATAAAGGAACCATAAACAGAAATATGTGGGATAGCATTTTATGCAGAGGGACAGGAAAATCTATGGTACATTGATAGTGGATGTTCGAAGCATATGACAGGAGATAAAGAAAAACTTGAATCATATTCTGCCCTAGAAAAAGGAAAGAAAGTTTCTTTTGGAAATGATACTCCTGCAACTATAAAAGGAAAAGGCACTGCTCAGTTAAAAGAAAAGGTCAAAGCTGGAAATGTTTTGTACGTTGATGGATTGAAACATAATATTCTAAGTGTCAGCCAGATGTGTGATCAAAGAACCGAGGTGATATTCAGATCAAATGGATGTCTTGTTCGTGATCTTGATACAGGTAAAATAGTGATCAAAGGTAAAAGAACTCCAAATAATCTATACATATTTGAAGAAGGACAACAACAATGCTATCTGAGAAAAGATGATGAGCACCAGTTATGGCACCGGAGGTTGGGGCGTCTAAGTTTTTCACAAATAAGGAAAGCATGCAAATATCAGGCAGTTCATGGTCTTCCAGATATCAAAGTTCCAGACAACACCATATGCAAATCTTGTCAGTTTGGAAAGCAAACCAGAACTACCTTTCCGGAAAAGGAAGGATCAGCTAGCATGCCTCTTAAGCTAGTACATACAGATACATGTGGTCCATTCAGGAGAAGGACACCTCGAGGAGAAGAATACTTGATATTATTCATTGACGATTTCTCTAGGTTTGTCTGGTTAGGACTTATGAAGCACAAAGATGAAGCATTCGAAAAATTCAAATCCTTTAAAGCCTTGGTTGAAAATGAATCGGGATACAAAATTAAGTTTCTTAGATCCGATAGAGGTGGGGAGTTTACCTCAAATGAATTTTTCAATTTCTGTGAAGAACATGGGATAAGAAGAGAATTCTCTACAGCTAGAACTCCTCAGCAAAATGGAGTGGTGGAAAGAATGAACAGAACAGTCCAACAAATGGCTCGTGCTATGCTTGATGAATCTGGAACTCCCGCAACTTTCTGGGGTGAAGCAGCACATGCTGCGGTTATTATTCTCAACAAAACAAATGTCCGAGTGAACAGCACTCAAACCCCTCATGAGCTCTGGTATGGTGAGACTCCTTCGGTAAAGCACTTCAAAATCTTTGGGAGCAAATGCTATATTAAAAATACTGATGAGCAACTTGGCAAACTTGAACCTAGAGCAGATGAAGGAATCCTTCTTGGTTATTCTCCACACAGCAAAGCATACAAGTGCTATAATAAAAGACTTGGAAGAATTGATGACAGCATTGATGTAGTGGTTGATGAGAAGGGATACATTCCTAGGCAAGTAAATCATGAAGATATCGAAGAAGATGAAGGCCATCCTCAAAGACAGAATGATGAAGAAGAAGAACCTCAAGAAGAACCAGAGGAGCAGATAAGGATAGAAGAGAAGACTCCATCCAGATATGTTCAGAAGAATCATCCAGAATCTCAGATTTTGGGACAGAAAGAGGCAGGTGTACAAACAAGAAGAAAAATTGTAGAAGCTTCAAGCTATTTGGCATTAATCTCTTCCACTGAACCACAAAACGTGAAAGAGGCATGCAAAGATGAATGTTGGGTCAAAGCAATGGATGAAGAACTTGAGCAGATCGAAAAGAACAACACTTGGGAGCTGGTTCCTAGACCAAAGGATAAGAATGTTATAGGAACAAAATGGGTCTTCAAAAATAAATTGAATGAAAATGGAGAAGTAATTAGAAACAAGGCCAGACTTGTTTGTAAAGGGTATGCGTAGCAAGAAGGAATAGATTTTGAAGAAACTTTTGCTCCTGTTGCAAGACTTGAGGCCATCCGAATGTTCCTTGCTCTCTCAAGCTTTCAAAACTTCAAATTATTTCAAATGAACATGAAATCAGCCTTTCTGAATGGATACTTGGAAGAAGAAGTATACATTGAGCAGCTAGATGGTTTCATTCTTGGAAATGATCCAAATCTTGTATGCAGATTGAAAAAGGATCTCTATGGCCTCAAACAAGCTCCAAGGGCTTGGTACTATCGTTTGGACAAATATCTTCATCAACAAGGTTTTTCAAAAGGATCAACAAATAACAATCTTTATATAAAAGTTGAAAATGACAAATTGCTGATACTTGTTGTGTATGTAGATGACATTATCTTTGGCAGAAATGAAGAAGCTATGAGTCAAAGCTTTGCCTTGGTGATGCAGAAAGAATTCGAAATGTCCTTGTTCGGAGAATTGACATATTTTCTTGGTTTGCAAATCCAACAAAATGAAGGAGGGATCTTCTTGTCTCAAACCAAGTATCTCAAGCAGATTTTGAAGAAATATGGTATGGAAGAAGCAAAACCAGTATGTACACCCATGGTCACAGGATGTAACCTCAGTGCAAATGATGAATCAACAGCAGTGCATCAACCAACTTACAGATCTATGATTGGAATTCTACTTTATTTGACAGGTACCTGACCAGACATCATGCATGCAGTGGGAATAGTTGGAAGATTTCAGGCAAATCCAAAGGAAACTCATCTTCAGGCAGTAAAGAGAATCTTCAAATATCTTCAAGGGACTCAAAACTATGGCTTATGGTATCCTAGAGATATAGATCTCACACTTCATGCTTATATAGATGCAGATTGGGCCGGAAGCGTGGATGACAGGAAAAGCACAAGTGGTGGTGCATTCTTTATGGGTTCCAGATTAGTGTCTTGGTTCAGCAAGAAACAGAGTTCGATTGCCTTGTCTACAGCTGAAGCAGAATATGTTGCTGCTGCATCTTGCTGCACTCAACTCCTTTGGATGATGTAGACCTTGCAGGATTTTCAAATCACTTGTACACCACCCATCTCCATCTTATGTGATAATACAAGTGCAATCAGCATTTCAAAGAACCGAGTCATGCATTCAAAAACCAAGCACATACCAATTAAGTATCACTTTCTCTGGGAACAAGTGCTTGAACAAAAGGTCAAGTTGGAGTATGTTCCTTCTAAGGAACAGGTTGCTGATATACTCACCAAACCATTGCCTAGGGAGACCTTTGAATACCTCACGCAAAAGCTGGGGGTTGTTGATGCATCATCTTGTTATTGAATCTCTTCTGATTGTTGGTTGTATGCAAGGTTCATCTGAAGTATATGCGTACATGTGCTGGGTTGCGGATTGGTCAAATATCGAATGGCACAGGTTCAGGGGGAGCATATCATGCATTGTTGGCATTATGGAGGAACTACAGAATGAGATCATGGATGCTGGTCTGAATATTGCTACAATACGTCTCTATCTCTTTCATGGTCATGGATTATGGTTCTTCTTTGCAGATCTGGTTTATAGTCAGGGGGAGCATGTTCTTAGGGGGAGCATAACCCTTTGCCCTTGATGTCAAAGGGGGAGAGTGATTGGTTGTTGTTGCCATCAAGTCCAAAGGGGGAGATTGTTGGCATTATGATACATATGTTGTACTTGATGGCAACCCACTCATCTCAGATAATAAATTATAGTGTAGAGAAAATTTCACGCACTTATATGCAGAGAAAAGTTTATTTCATGTAGAGAAAAGTTCACACACTTTTATGCAGAGAAAAGTTTATTTCATGTAGAGAAAAGTTCACGCACTTTTATGCAGAGAAAAGTTTATTTCATGTAGAGAAAAAGTTCACGCACTTTCATGCAAGTAAAAGCGCGTATATGTTGGAGAACTTACCTTTGGTCCATGGTAGTTAGTCCTTGGTATTTTAACCTATGAGGAAAAGCGCGTATATGTTGGAGAACTTACCTTTGGTCCATGGTAGTTAGTCCTTGGTATTTGAACCTATGAGGAAAAGCGCGTATATGTTGGAAAACTTACCTTTGGTCCATGGTAGTTAGTGCTTGGTATTTGAACCTATGGTTTTGGACCATGGTACTTCGTCAAAAGTGTTGATCTCACGTACTTTCATGGTTGGTTCATGGTATTAGTCCAACAGTTTTTTGATCCTATGGTTTTGGCCCGTGGTATTGTGAAAGGCCTAAGCCTATATAAAGTAAAGGAGATCACTTGGCTAATTCATTCTTGCAATCGAATATCTTAAGATCTGAAATATTGGGTTATTGTTTTAAAAGTTTGATCTATGAAAGGGAAGTTGAAAGCGAATCTGTGAAGGGTGATATCTCGAGCGCTGCAGCTGCGGAAGTGCGGAGGCGCCACAGAAGGCGCAGTGTGGAGGTGCCACAGAAGGCGCAGTGCGGAGGCGCCACAGAAGGCGCAGCGCGGAGACGCCACAGAAGGCGCATTGTGGAGACCCCACAGAAGGCGCAGTGTGGAGACGCCACAGAGGCGCCACAGAAGGCGCAGTGGGGAGGTGCCAAAGAAGGTGTAGTGCGGAGGCGCCACAGAAGGCGCAGTGCGGAGACGCCACAGAAGGCGGAGTGTGGAGGCGCCACAGAAGGCGTAGTGCGGAGGCACCACAGAAGGCGCAGTGCGGAGACGCTACAAAGGTGCCACAGAAGGCGCAGTGCAGAGGCGCCACAGAAGGCACAGTGCGGAGACGCCACAGAGGCGCCACAGAAGGCACAGTGTGGAGGTGCCACAGAAGGCGTAGTGCGGAGGCGCCACAGAAGGTGCAGTGTGGAGATGCCACAGAGGCGCCACAAAAGGCGCAGTGCGGAGGCGCCACAGAAGGCGCAGTGCGGACACACCACAGAGGCGCCATAGAAGGCGCATTGCGGAGGCGCCACAGAAGGCGCAGTGCGGAGGCGCCACAGAAGGCGCAGTGCAGAGACGCCACAGAGGCGCCACAGAAGGCGCAGTGCAGAGGCGCCACAGAAGGTGAGTGCGAAGGCGCCACAGAAGGCGCAGTGCGGAGGCACCACAGAAGGCGCAGGTGCAGTGGTCGCGACGCCACAGAAGGCGCAGGTGCGGAGGTAGTACAAATATCCCCAGATCTATACCAGTGAAGTTGTGATCCCTGCTTAAAATTTGTTTTAACTGCCTTTGACTATTCTGCAGGGTTTTGGGTGCATAACTGATGTTTGGTTACTGGTATTGAGTTCAGATAACAACATGATTAATGACTTATCTTTATGTACTAGATCTGGTTGATAACTCTCATAATATCATTGTATATGTATGGATCTGGTGATTGGGTGATTCAGAAGGTTGTTTGATTATGAGCTTCAATATTGTTGTTGGATCCAGTTTGAAAATTTATGAAAAGTGGTCCTTGAAAGAAAAGAAGTAGGGGGTTGTAGCTCCCTTCCAGGAGAGACTGGAAAATGAGAGAGAGTTGTAGCTCTCTGCAGGTTGCAACCTGCGTATTGGTAAAGGACTGCAGCAGTACAAAACCATTGTAAAAGGAGTTTCTAATTTGAAAGAAGATAAAGACATATTGCAGCAGGTGGTTTTCACCCACATTGGGTTTCCACCTTACATCTTGTGTTCTTTGGTGTGACTATCTGTTTTCTTTGTTCATGCTCATTATTTTATGGTACTGACATGCAAAAATAATTCAAAGAATAAATAAGGAAGATTTATTAAAAGAACTTGATAATACTGATTCACCCCCCCTCTCAGTATTATTTCCAACAGTAGTGTGGTACCCAATAGGTAAGGTAAGACTCAGATGAAGCTTTGTGAATGAGTAAGTGCAACAGAAGCTAAGACTATGACAGTCGATTGGACTGGTTGGTCCATAGTGGTAAATGGATGGTGGCAGTACAAACATGTGAAAGGTAACTAGAAAAGGTAAATTAAATGGATTTGAGGTGTCAGGTTCCTTGGCTATGTTGGGAATTAGTTTTTCTCAATATTGTGCATTAACCTAGAACTTATGTTATCCTGTAATTATATTATGATCATGATTATACTGATGTTTATAAATGTATACATGTATGTATGTATGCCATTTTATGGCAGGCTGATAATTGGTTTATGCTAATGATTATATATGTATGTATGTATGTATCTATTTCACTATTTGACATAGTTGGCAAAGATAATTTTTGTGGAGAATTGATTTCTTACATAGGCAAATGGCATGAAGAGGCATGATGGTCTTATGAGGAATCAAGTGGGAAGAGTAGTCACAACAAATATACTAGGTCAATATCATGTGGATATGAATTTATATTGTATGATTGTATTGTTCTTATGTTTATGTTATGATAGGTAATGTGGAGAGACACATCAACAAAACAAATCAATGTGGTTTGTGGCATGTTGGGACAAGCATGGATGGCAGAGAGACACTGGAAGTAAGGTTTCTTGTTAAAGACAATGTGGTTTTTGGAGTGGGGTACTATTTTTGTATATGTTATACATGCTGCATGTATGATGTTGTGTGCATGCAGTGTTCTATATACATAGTGTGTGTACATGTCTTGTATCCAATTTTATGTACAATATGGTACATACAGTGTTGTGCGCATATGGTGCTGTGCACATGTTGGCTATGCATTTTTGTATATAGATGACACTATGTACATGGTGGATATGCAGTGCTATGTACATATGGTGCTACATACATATGACGTTGTGTGCATGATTCTACAAGGGGTGTTGTGAGCATGTGGTGTCGTGTACATGTTGTACATGTGGTGTCATAGACATGTCATGCATATGGTACATTGTACATGTCGTAATGTGTACATGTTGTACAGGTGGTGAAGTGTACATATAGCGTTGTGTACATGTTGTGTAAGTGGTGTTATGTACATGTGATGCTGTGCACACATTGTGCAGGTGGTTGCAGTGTGCAGGTGGTAATGTGTACATGTGGTACATATGGTGCTAGTGTAGATGCATGTATTTCATGGTGTTGTATGATGTGTGTAGTTGTATGTGTGTGATGCACACTATGTGTATGTTCACATAATTGAGGGGAAGGCACCGGGTAGCTTTCGGGTGTGGAAACCGATCCAAAGTGCATAAAGAATAAATAAAAAGGTGGAAGATAAGGATTGATTAAAGGATAAGTATGAGAATTTTATTTCATTTTTAGTATGCATGTGATTTATGATTCCGGTCTATGATGATTACATGTGATGTATGAATGGGCTTATGATGATTACATGTGATTTATGATTTTGATGGTTATTTTTTGAGCTAACCTGACGTGATATTTTTATACGTGTTGATTTGGTCAAATAGTCTATTTTGACTTGTTGTGACAGGAAGCGAACATGATTGCAAATGCACCTTATTGATGAACTACCAATGAGGTATGATTTTTGGTTATTTAAATTTATTTGAATCTAATGGAAATTATGTGATTGGAATAGGAATACATGAACATTCCTGGTTTGGTGGTTGAAATCAACTGTAAGAATCAACAACAACATCGAAAGAAATTGGAACATTCAGTGGTATACTAGAATAGTACTTTAGGAGTAGGGCCACTGTGGGACACTCTTACACAATAACATCCATTGATTTCCATGAGCATGCTATGATCGGTATGATGGTTTTGAGGTAGGTTTATGCCTTAGTTTTGTATCTTTTGATGCAAGGAAACCTTTACAAGGGATGGATCGTTTGGGATAGGAGATTTTGGGGAACTTGGAAGGTGAGGGACTGCACAGAAGGGTGTTACAGGATTTCGCGAGGGACTGTGTAGCAGAGAAGGGAAGGTCACAGATATATTTGTTTTGGTCATTAGCATTTCCAGATGGAATCAGATTGACATTAGGAGTGTGCCCTAGAACAATGAGTCAGTAAATGTTCACTGAGAGGACAAGAAGTGAAGGATTATAGCACTGGAAATTGGATGCAGCTTTGACAATGGCAGTGGATTTTGGAATTCCTAGGAGGGAGATGAATCCTTGTACTACTTGGAGGGTGGAGGCATGATCCTCTAGATTCCCTTGTTGATTGATATGGGCATCATATCCCTTTATTTGTTGGTTTAGCAAATGTGCATGTGTGTGTTTTTGGTTATTGTAAATACCGTAATGAGTTGTGTTATAAAGCTCCAGTATGCAGTATGGTTGTTATCTAGTCATGTTGTTATGATGTTTTACTTTTGAGTAGGTCATTCATTGTAAATACTGCAATGAACTAAGCTATAAATCTCCATGGGCAGTATGTTTACATTTCAGCAGTTTCGTTGAGGTCTTGGTGTGGTTTAACATCAAGGATGTATTCCCCAAGGGGAAGGGTTCCGTAACATCCATGGTGAAAATTTCATGTAATAAAGTAAATAAAGTAAAATTAAGACCACAGGTAAGGGACACATATTCTAAGATGAATTTTGGGCAAATATATCTTAGTGGGCATCACTCGATGTGTGTGTTTTGGGAAAGGAAAATTGGGAAAGGCAAAGGCAAAGGTGTTAAAAGCCAAAATGCATTTTGGCACATTTATTTATGAAAATAAAGGAAATTAGGGGAAACGGAAGGTAAAAGGTCATAGGTTGCATGTGAGGAGGAAAATGAAGTAAAATAATGGAAAATGAAGAAATTAGAGGTCTCATGGATAAAAACTCTTTTGCAGATCAGTTGGCAGGTTGCTTAGTGTTAGGCTTAGACAGTGCAATGCTCTTGGTCAGTTCAAGTTTGGAGTTCTCTCATTATTCTCTCTTTCTCTCACTCTCTTGGTCACTTATAGTTTTCTTGGAGCACTATATTTTGGAGCAAAGGAAAGGGAAAGCAAGGAATGGAAAGGAAGGAACGGTCAAGTAGTTGCAGTAGGAATACTTGCGCATAACCTTTTGCATGTGTGATTTCCTAGTTGGTTTGGACATGCATGGCTTTGTGTGTTGGTGCATGGTTCTCTTGCTATCGATGGCATGGTCTTCTTGGGTTACGACAATGGTTTTTAGCCTAGCATAGCCTTTTTCTGGATGCCATGGTATGTTGGGATGTTTATTTCGGTTTTGGAACTTTGGAATTGCTGGATAGATTTCAGAATCCAGGGTAGATGTGGTCTCAATGTTCATTCCCAAAGGCATAGGAATCCCTTGACTGGTTTTGGCGGGATATGTGGTAAATCCTAAGGGAGTAGTCTCAGTTTAGGGCATAGTGATCCAAGTTTGGATTGTGGTAAAGCCTCAGAGACAAGGGGATGGAAAATTCCTCAATAATAGTGATAGATTCCAAATGAATTTCCAAGTTCTATTCGGTTGTGATTAGAGAACTGATTTTGGTGTGATCATGGTTGGATGAGGGTGGAGGTGGTTTAACCTCAAGATTCCCTTGATTTTTCTTGGATTGTTTGTTCTATGAGATCTCACATTCATGCTTGGAATATGGAACAGGGGTGATTGGATGAAAGAGAGATTTGGTTCAGCCATGTCAATGGTTGGGTGGTACATGGAAGTCCCAAACCTGGTTGAATTTTCTTATGATTAATAAAAGATAATTTTTATTACTTTTTCACTGATTTATATGTGGATTTAATGGTTTTCATATCTATGATATTTATATGGTTTTATTTTGGTTATAGGCATGGTTGAATGACTGGTTCATGTCATGGTTATTTCATCTATTTACTTGTAATCGTTAAATGGATGGATGTAATACCTAATTGATGATGTAGTAGTTCAAGGGAGAAGGAGGTGATCCTTCTAGTTATGTTTCATAAGTTATTTTAGTCATTTATGCTTTATCTGGTATCCTACACTTGTAATTTTCATTCATTTCTAGTGTTTGATAGAATGTCAGTCCCAGTTGGGGATGTTGAAGCTGTTATGAAACCAGCTCAAGAGAAAGAGAGAAAAGAGAAATCAACGCCTTAGAATTTAGCCTCTTTGAGGGGCCAACCTCCTTTACATTACATAAATTAACAATTCTTGGATGATTCAAATGAAAAAACCTCCGTTCTATATATAGGAGTCTAAGGAGTCACAATATAACCCAGCCGACCTAACAATAATATTATAAAGCCATAAAAATAACAATAGAGGGATTCTATGGGGCACAGTAATAACAATATGGGGACAATATGGGCACAACAATATTAATAAGGGATACAACTACAATAGTAATGGGGTAATCAATAGTATTATAGGGACCCAACATGCCCCTCTCCTTCAAAAAAGTGTTGTCCTCAACGCTTGAGTAGTTCTGGATGCTTTGGTATAAAATTCTCATCCTCCCATGTGGAATATTTAGCGGATAAGTTCTTCCACTTGATAAGATACTCCGAAATTGATCGATTTCGTAACTGTCGAGTTCTTGTTTCTGTGACTGCTTCTGGTTCCAATATAATTTTTCCTTCCTTGTCAAGTTCTGGCAATATTGTTTGAACTGGGATCTTGTCACCTATAACCTTCTTTAAACATGAAACATGGAAAACTGGGTGCAATCGAGAAGCCGCAGGAAGCTCCAATTTGTATGCCATAGTACCAATCTTTTGCAACACCTTGTATGGACCATAATACTTTGGTGATAATTTATTATCCTTCTTAGCTTGCTTGAGGGACATTTGCTTATATGGTTGTAGCCATAGGAATACCCAATCACCTACGTCAAAACTTCTTTCACTGCGATGTTGATCTGCCTATTGTTTCTTTCTATTATGTGCCAACACGAGGTTATCCTTTAAGAGTTGGAGGACTTGTTGTTGATGTTCGATGTGCTGTTCCACTGCTTGAACCTTAGAATTTTCTCTTAAATATGATGTGATGGATGGTGGTTGATATTCATAAAGTGCCATAAATGGGGTGATTTTTGTTGCTGTATGGAAGGAAGTGTTATACCACCATTCAGCCAGAGGCAACCATTTGACCCATTGCGTCTGTTTATCAGATACAAAGCAACGAAGATATCCTTCCAAACATTTGTTTACTATCTCAGTTTACCCATCAGATTGAGGATGATAAGATGAGATATGAGCTAACTGAGTACCAAGACAAGAAAATAATTTTGTCCAAAAATTTCCAGTGAAAATGGGATCTCTGTCACTTACAATAATCTTTGGGTTTCCATGTAGCTTTTGAATTGTTTCCATAAATGCAGTAGAAACTGTACTAGCTTTAAATGGATGTGATAATGCACAACAGTGTGCATACTTGGTAAATCTGTCAACTACCACCATGATGACTCTCTTTCCCTCAGACTTGGGTAAACCTGTGATAAAATCCATTGAAACCTCCTCCTAACGTTGGCTTGGAATGGATAAAGGTTGTAATAGACCCAATGTCTTAATTGTTTCAACTTTATTTTGTTGGTAAACCAAACATTCTACCACAAAATTTTGAATATCTGATTTAAGGCCCTCCCAAAAAAATTCCTTCTTAACCCTGTGGTAGGTTTTTAAAAATCCTGAGTGCCCTCCTAAGGGAGAAGTGTGCAATTCCATAAGAATCTTTTGTTTTAGCTGGGAATTCTTACAGAGGTATAAGCGATCTTTGTACCATAACGAATCATTTTTCCAGCTAAATGTATCAGACATACTGGAGTCTGATTGTAACTTTCGAATAAGTGCCCACACTTCTTCATCGTTCTTCCATTCCTCCCTTGCTTTGTTTATCCAATCTGGTTGGATAATAGAAATGGTGCACAACAATGCTTCCATATCCTCATCCTTTCTTGAGAGTGCATCTGCCACCACATTTTGCTTCCCTTTTTTGTATATGATTTCAAAGTCATAACCCAACATCTTTGTGACCCACTTTTGTTGCTCTTCGGAGGATAATCTTTGTTCTAAAAATTATTTAAGGCTATCATGATCTTTTTTTACCTTGAAGTGTCTTCCCATTAGGTAGGGTCACCATTTCTTAAGTGCATGGAGTATTGCCAACATTTTCTTTCTGATAAATAGCTTTGTGTAAAAACTTTCCATTGATTGGATGACTTTCAAAAGCAACGGGTCTTTCATCTTGCATTAAAACAACACCAATTCCATTTCCTAAAGCATCACATTCCTTAATAAAGGTTTTTGTGAAGTTTGGTGTAGTTAAGATCGGTGCTTGGCACATTGCCTCTTTAAGATGCTTGAAGGCCTTTGTTGCTTCTGGAGTCCATGAAAATGCATCTTTCTTCAATAATGTTGTTAGAGGTGTTGCTATTCTCCCATAATTCTTAACAAACTTGCGATAATACCCTGTCAACCTGAGAAATCCTCGCAGATGCTTTATGGATGTGGTGATTTTCCATTCCTTAATGCCTTTAATTTTGCTAGGGTCTACCTTAACTCCTTCATGAGATACAATATGACCCAGATATTCCACCTCTTGTACTCCAAAGAAACATTTGGATCTTTTTGCATATAATTGTTTCTCCTCCAATAGTTGTAGCACCCTGTCAACATGTTCAATATGATCCTTCCAAGACTTGCTGTAGATTAGTATATCATCAGAAAATGCTAACTCAAATTTTCTAAGGAATGGTTTGAAAATGGAATTCATCAAACCTTGAAATGTTGAAGGTGCATTGGTAAGGCCAAAAGGCATGACCAAAAATTCATAATGACCCTCATGAGTTCTAAATGCTGTTTTCAGAATGTCTTCAGTCTTCATTTTGATTTGATGATATCCTGAACGAAGATCCAACTTGGTGAAGTAAATTGATCCATGCAATTCATCCAGTAATTCATCAATGACAGGAATGGGAAACTTATCTTTAATAGTGAGCTTGTTGAGCTCCCTATAATCCGGCCACATGCGCCATGATCCATCCTTCTTGTGCACCAATACTACTGGAGTAGAGAAAGAACTTTGACTCGATTGAATTATACCAGCCTCTAGCATTTCTGCAACCATACGTTCAATTTCACTCTTTTGGGCATAGGGATATCTGTACGGCCTGATGTTTGGAGGAACACTTCCTGGAATCAGATGAATGGCATGATCATGATCATGAATAGGTGGGAGACCTTTGGGAGTCTCAAATACCGTTGAATGATTGTCCAAGACTTTTTGGAGATCTGGAGAAATAGATGATTCCAACGTGGAAGCATCTAGTGAACATAATTGTGCAATTACACCTCTTTGTTCCTTTTTTAGAAGCTTTGTCATACCGTTAGAGCTGATTATCCTTCCCGGTTTCCCTCCAATACCCCTTAATTCAACTTCCTTTCCTTCCACAGAAAATTTCATGAAAATTTCTTGAAAATTAAAAGCTATTGTACCCAAGGATTGTAGCCATTGGACTCCTAGTACAACATCAGCACCTCCCATTGGAATGGAAAGCATTGGGCTAGTCAATACATATTCTCCCATGGATAGCTTGATATTATGGCACTTTCCAGAGAAATTTATTGTTCCTCCATTTACAACCATCACTTGACACTCTGGTGTTGGATATAAGAAGCAATTCAATTCTTTTGCTACCTTACAATGAATAAAATTGTGGGTACTTCCTGAATCAATCAACACTATTACCTTTTTCTTCTTGATTTGTCCTTATATCTTGATGGTTTGAGGAGTGGTAATTCTTGCCAATGCATTACAAGATATGGTTGGATTCTTTTCTTCTTTATCTAGGCTTTGTTCCTGGAGTATATCCTCTTCTTTTCACCTTTCTTGCTCCTTTTCTTCTTCCTCTTCAAAATCTATGTAGAATAATTTCTTCTCAGCACACTTATGACCTTTAGTGTATTTGCTATCGCAACTGTAACAAAGCCCTTTTTCTCTTTTTTCTTCCAATTATTGTGGAGTCAACCTTATAGGTTGTGGAAGACTAGGGGCAGCAACACTTCCATCTTTATAGTTGTGAGTGGTATGCTTCCTGATTGCCATAATTTTGCTTTCAATTTTTCTTGCTAACCTGAATGCCTTCTCTAATGAATCGGGTTCCCAAAGGAGAACACCTTGTTGGATATTATCCTTTAAAGTCCGTATCAACACATCAATCCTATGCTCCTCTGGAATATTTTTTACCCTTATGTTCAATTTTTGGAACTCCTCAATGTGCTCCATTATTGAACCCTTTTGTTTGAGACTTATCAATTGGCTAAAAAAAGTGTTGCTTTTTGTATCCTCGTAATGTGTTTTTAAGTCTTTCGTAAAAATTGCCCAAGTGATAATTTGTTTACAAGAGCAAAGCCATTGATACCATACAAAATGATTTGGTTCCAAAGATAAATTTGCAATACGTACCTTTTGTGTGCTTTGCACATTATTGAGATCGAAAAATTGCTCCATCTGTAATATCCATGTTGTGGGATCCTTACCATCAAACTTCCTCATATCGATTTTTGGAATATGGTGGGTCTTCGATCCAACATTAGAGTCTATGGAATCATAAATAACATTTCTTTTGTTCTCATCATGGGTTTCCTTTACTACCCTTTCACCATTAGTGACCATTTCTTGTAGCAACTTATTCATATTTATCTTCAATTCTTCTATCTTATCATCCATGACATCAATTTTAGCATCCGTGCCATTCATCTTAGCTTCCATGCCATCCATCTTAGCTTCTACTCCTTTCTTTAAAAAAACCATCTTAGCTTCTACACCTTTCTTTAAACCATCCATCTTAGCTTCTACATCTTTCCTTAAACCATCCATCTTAGATTCTGTTGCTTTTTGTGCAAGTGACACTTGTTGCACTTGGTCTCGTAATTTTGATATATCATGTTGCATTTCTTCCTCTTCTTCATGAGTCATGCTAGAGATTTCAGGTTTCTTACTAGGTGTTTGCATTTTCTTTCCTTGGGGCATCAATTACCAATTCAAACTAATTTTTCAAACCAAGCTTATGCAAAAATTTAAAAAAACTACACACCTTTTTTCACTTTGTAGAATCGTGATATTGAATCTGATGTATCTCTGCAATTTCGGATCATCCAGTTCTAAAATTGTGACCTATAGTAGCCCTCTATGTCCTCTTTCCAATGCCACTAGTCTGATCCAAATTGGATACTCCAAGGAGAGTTATGCACAATCTCCCAAGATGACCTGATTATAGACTAGTTGAGTAGAGCGAACTTGTACGATGTGCCACGAGTCATTGTTTCGACCTTTGGCTCTGAAACATTTATACAAAAAACTAAAATCCGTCCTCTTTCTATACCTTCATACAAAATTTCAATCTAATGCTTAGAGAGAAAGTTATGACAATTTTCCCCTGGTCACCTATTTGGAATGTAATTCAGGAGTCCGCAAAAATGCCAACTCCCTCAAATCATATATCCGCAAATATAGCGCAAAAAGCTCTGAAATTCGGACCTGATATTCAGTGTGATTTCTTCTCAAATGGGTTTTATTTTTAGCTTCTGAAATGTCGTAGAAAACAAGTTAGAGAAAAAATACCACGATGACCTATTTGGAGCAGCGAAACCCTAGAATCCAAAGCTCTGATACCAAATGTTATGAAACCAGCTCAAGAAAAAGATAGAAAAGAGAGATCAACACCTTACAATTCAGCCTCTTTGAGGGGGAAACCTCCTTTACATTACATAAATGAACAATTCTTGGATGATTCAAATGACAAAACCTCCTTTCTATATATAGGAGTCTAAGGAGTCACAATATAACCCAGCTGACCTAACAATAATAATATAAAGCCACAAAAATAACAATAGAGGGATTCTATGGGGCACAATAATATTAATAAGGGATACAACTACAATAGTAATGGGGTAATCACTAGTATTATAGGGACCCAACACAAGCCTAGACCTAAGGCTGATTTTTTATTGTTCAACATGGTTATCATGTTTTTAATGATTTTTGAAACATACAAGAACTTCTAGGCAGAGGCCAGGATTTTGGGCTAGAAAAGTGGCTCAAATTTTGGGGTCACTGGCACAAAACTAGCAATTCTAGACCACATTCGTTGGCAAGCATGCCTGTGAGAGCGACATTAGGTTGTTGGTCATTCCCTTTCCCATAGCATGAGATAGCCTAAGGCCTACGAGCTGTAGAATAATAGTGGGACCTAGGGACAGACTATCTGAGTGGCTGACTTGTCTCCTGAGGGGTTTGTTGATGATGTTGGATGACTATATGTGATGTTCTGTCGATTCCACTTCCTTAAGGTGACATAAGAGGTCAAATTTGATTGTGGTATCATCTCTCCTCTTGTTTACCCTGGTTGGCATAGTTACATTTTGCAAACCTGGGGGGGGGGGTACTACATTTTCTATCATTAATATGGGGTTATTTCTCCTTGTTATCTCATGAGTATTATATTGGTTTCTATGTGGACTATATGGTTATTTTTTCCTTGGTAATTATGTTGTTATTATGTTGGTTATGAATATGTATTATGACAGTGGCTATGCATGGCTCCCATCATTTTTTTTACTTGTATATGAATGAACACTGTATATATGACCTAATGGATGAAATGTCAGTTGATCTGTTGAGGCATCAATGTTTCTTTGTTATTGTCAGCTAATTATGAAACCCCTATGCTCAGATATGTTATTTACACCTATAGATTACATGTTCGTGAAGTGTTTGAAAAAATTCTTGTCATGGCTAGTAAGGGTCCAATTAAGGTTTTCTTCAAGAAATTTCATTAGTACTATTATTTACATGTTATCTTACTATTTTGAAGGTGTCACTGAATTCTGGGCAGTGACCTGCACGCTGGGCTTGGAAATGTGGCTTAAATCCCAAGGACACCAGCACAAAACTGAGAAAAATAGTCCTTGGATGTTGGCTTGTAGTCCTGTGAGGGTGTCAAGAGGTCTCGTGACGCTGGAATACCCATATCATGATAGCATCTAGAGGTCAAGTCATCCAAAATCTCAGTGGGACCCAGGGGCTAGTTGGTAGAAAGGTTGGATTAGTTCCTAATGGTCCTAATGCTGATGCTGAATCTCTGTATGGTGTGTTTCCATCAGTTCCACTTCCTTAGCATGACTTAGGAGCTTGAATAATATCATAGTGGCCTCTTGTTGCATGTTTACCCTCGCTGGCTGAGTGCTTGGGTATATGTGTGAGGAGGGTTTTATAGAGTGGTATCAAAGCATGGTTCACCCCTCGGACTGGATGGGGGATGTGTTGGTCATCCATTCATGTGGTTACATTCGTGTTCCTTATTCTTGTAGTACATGTGCTTATTTCATTTGCATGGTGTTGATAATGGTTGTAGTGATGTGGCCATGTGATGTCTGATGGTGTTGTTCTAGGATGTGTTTCCATGAGTGTATGGCTGTATATGAAATTGTTACGCATGTCGGTGTCTATATGTTGTTATGTGTGCATTGTCATGGTTATGGTTATGTGTATGCCTTTAATTTTGTTGATGTTATGGTTTCATTCATGATAGATGTTAGTTGACTAGTGTAGTTATATGCACATGTGTCAGATAGTTAGGAATGATAGTAACCAATGGTGGTATGCATTGCTATTGTTGTTTTAGGTTAGATAACTTGATTGTAGGTTTTAACCCCGTAAAGAAATTACCTGCATACGAATTCTAAAACACAGAAAATAAACAATATGAGAGCACAATACATAAAACACATATACACATATACACAGAAATTTTCCCCTAGATCCCAAAACCGGGACTACTAGCTTGATTTTTCATTATATTCCTTTCAATGTTACAATACATATTTATACATGATGAAGAATCCAATACCATGGACCCAAAACATCGCATCCAAAACCATGGATCGAAAAGCATAGGTAGGTCCGCCCAACCTAATATAGGGTCCAAAACAAATTTCATGGGGCATTACCCTTGACCCCATAGAGGGGGGCTACCCGCCCCCCTCAAACCCCCCAGTTCACTACATAGGTTAGTCATGGAAAGAATATAACACAACCCAACATTCTCCCACTTGTTGTTTTCTTTCCACGGAGGGCCACAAGAGAGCTTAGTCATTTTTCCAACCCTGAAATGCCCATTGTTTCTCTACACCAAGAGAACTTCTCAAAGCTCACAGATTTTGTCAATGCATCTGCAATACTCTTCAAAGTGTCCACCTTTACCAGCAACACCTTTTTGTCTTCTATCATATCGCTCATAGAGTGATATTGAACATCAATGTGCTTTGTCTTTGAATGATAAGCAGGGTTCTTTGCTAAGAAAATTGCACTTTGGCTGTCACAATCTATCCTTATAGCTCCCTGTACTAACCCCATACTTGAACAAAATCTCTGCAACCAAACTGCTTCCTTGCTTGCATGAGTGGCTGCCATGTATTCTGCCTCTGTAGTTGATAGTGCCACTACAGATTGTTTCTTACTCATCCAACTGAATGCACCTCCAAATAGGTTAAACACATACCCACTTGTAGATCTTCTCTGATCTAAATCTCCAGCCTAGTCTGCATCAACAAAGCCATGAATATCCAAAACTCTGTCCAATCCTAGTCTTCCTTCGTAGCACAATCCATAATCACTAGTGCCACGCAAATACCTGAAAACCTGCTTCACTATTGTCCAGTTCTCATTCCCTAGTTTTGACATAAACCTGCTCAATACTCCCACTGCATGTGTGTTACGAGGAATAGTGTCTATGCAGAGCTGCTAATCCCACTAAGGCTGGTAGCTACATTAGAAACAAACAAACTTAAAAATACTTTCATTTTCCTTTATGAGAGATAGATGAGAGAAGAATAAAGGTGACCAACCTCTCTCTTGCGCTTGGTTCCTTGCTCGATTCCTCTCTCTTCTAATAGTCCTTTGCTACTTGCTTTCTTGTATACTTATCTCCATAGAGTACCTATAGAATCAAAGCAGCATAACACTATACGAGAACATAGATCTATTATCATAAACAATATAGGATCATATGTAAATTGACCATACAAATGCACAAAACATAAATCATACAAGAGTATGGAGGAAAACTTGAATAACTTTATTGATAATCAAGAAAGAGCCAAGAGAATTACAACCAATTGTTCTGAACCAGCATCATCCTCTCAGCAAGAAGCCCTTCTTCACCTCATGAAAAGCTTAGATCACCCAACACTATGATGTTGCACCAAGAAACCAACAACACTTCCTTATAAGATACAAAATTCTAGCCTCTGGATCTATGGGATGAGGGATCCATATATAGATGTTTGCAAGGGAGGTGAGTCAGCTTTTGAGATTTGATTAGTGTCTCCCCTCTAATAGTTCTTGATTCCACTTGGAGATTGATGATCTCTTACTCATCCTTGGTCAAATCCAGAGAGGCAAGTGTCATAGGAGAAGTTTCTGGAAGATTCCATGCTTCTCCACCTTGCGGATTGACCCTGCCATTTGTCCCTTCTCGCCCATCGCACCCCATAGAAGGGCTTTTTGACATGCAACACACCTACTGTGTGTATTTAGGTGGGATGCAACGCACTTTGCCTATGTAGCAAGTGAAATGGTCCAGTTTTGACCAGTTCTGAGTGGTTTTTCATGGAGAACTTCTGGGAGATGCTGAAATCAGTTGACCTTGTTCTTTTATGGGTTGGAACAACACCTTTAGGGACTTAGGAGCCCTTGGTTTATGGACATTTATGCTTGGGTTTGCAGTGCCCAAAAATGTCTATAACAATTTCCCCCTAAAGAATGAGGTCGTTAATCTTTTTGATGTCGGGTGAAATGCTTTATCATGAGGATCCAAAGTTCTTTCAAGCTGGAAGGAGACCTGTAATAAGATACAATACAATACATTATCTTCATAATATTTTCATGATCTAGTTGAGGCAGGCATTCCCATGCTCAACTTTATAAATTCATTTTTCATGTACATGAGATAGGCAATCGTCTGAGTGTAGACTGATGATTCTGGTAGAGCCATCATCCCTTAGATTGGATGATTATCTGTGCAAAAATGATGTACAGTTGATGTCTTTATTTTCCTAAATATATATCGCAACTCGGATGGATGAAACTAGATCCGGGGTCTTCAATCTCATTCGATCTTCACTCAAAGTACAATTCGATACATGTGAGAGATGTTCTGGAGTTGAACATGGAAAGACATCGCCTGATTACCAGCTAATGATGTAAGATGTTAACATGCGCGAGAGGAATCATCGATAATGATAATGATCCTCAAGGTACTGCACTACAATTCACGTGGTGCGAATAAGGGACTTGGCATCGAACACCACGCAAAATCTTTCGGTCGAAGGCCATTGATGTAAACCTGTCCCCGGAAGTGAGAAACTTGCCATTGAGGCATGCGAGCTTCAAAGTACTGAAAGGGTTGTTCCTAGATCGACTTCTTGGATAATGCGCTGATGTCGACAAGAAGTGATCCGTCATAGGAGGGCCTTAGTGAATCCCACATCAATGACACGGAACAGAGCAAATGATTTTAATGGAGGTGAAAACGATCTGGTGATATAAGGTTCAGGGTGGCGGTCATGAAAGAATGAAGCGTAAATGTATTGCAGTGGGTGAGACATAGGTGAATTCTCTGAGCAACTTCTCTTGAACATATCAGCGACACTGACATGATGGATTGGTAGCATTAACCCCAAATGTGGATTGTGTGATGGAACCATGGAGATGTGAACAGTGAATGGAACAACCCAACCCGACTTGGATGCGGAGTGAAAGTGTCATGTTCAAGAGCGACTTGCTACCAACAAAGTTTATTCAAGTTTTCTTCCTAATTTTTCCCCAGTCATTGCTGACCAGTACCTCTTTATTTTTGTCAAGCTTGAGGAGGATAACATATGCTTTTTCTATAATTTTCCCTTCGGGCAAACCCATCTCTATGTTTTAACGAGCCTAGCGATAGTGAAACTCGTTCTTGTCTGTTATGGACAAGTTTGTCGCTATTAGGTTTTAACAAGTTTAACAACAAAGATAACTCGGTCCTTTTCAATTTTAGAGAGTTTGAAAAGGGACGTAAAGGAAACTCCAAAAAAATTCCTTTTTCGTCATCTAATACCTTAAGTTCGAAAAAGTATAAAACAATACAGAAGTGATGCATTTTTGGTACTTTTAACGAGCCGAACAAAACAAGCGCTCGATATTTTTGTGTGATAATCCCTTATGTCCAAAAAGATTAAAATCTAAAGGAGGGATAGTACTTCCGATCACTTTAACGAGCTGGAGAGGCCAATGGCTCAGCAATCTTTTCATATTTTACGAGTCAGTTGAAAAGAGCTTAAAGGAGACTCATCTTTGAGGAACGAGTGATAAATTCAGGTAGCAGCTGATTCCAGGTAAGGTTTGGAATTTTCCAATCACGGCAGTGTTATAAGGATAGCTAACAGGATCACTCTTCGCAGTTGTTCCTCAAAAGGGGTAAACAATCAAGTGGAGGTGAATGATTGGCCAATACAGAGTGGAGGTGATGATGAGAACACGACCAAGGCTTCAAAGGCTGAAGTACTACATCACAATGGTTATTTACCGGAAATTGGTTCATTTTTTAATGAGCTTAAATGCTGGGGGAAACACTTGCTCATTGCTTATGTTTATTTTTTAACGAGCATGAAGTCTGCGTTAAAACTGCTTGATCCAGTCGTATAATAAGAATGTCTCATCTAACAACGACAATTTTTTCAAAACTTTGCCCCGCATCCTTTCTTTATCCAAGTTAGGAATGACCAATCCAAAAAAAAGATAAATGGTCGCTCTTTGCCTGCATGCCAAAAGGTTTGCATGTCCCCAGGTATAGTGAAATAGATTTTTGAGGTTAACCCTCAATTTGCAGACAAAAGATTTGTTTTATCAGGAAAGGCCTTCCTTTTTTAGGTTACCAAAGATTGTTCTATTTGTACCACAAACAAAACACTTCTTCGTCGATGTCTACCGAAATAGACAAAGGCGAGTGGCGCAGACCCCTCCACTCACATAACTTTGATGAGGGAATCTTATTCTAGTCTAATCCCCTTTTCCTAAATGGATGGGAGTGTCAGACTAGTCAGATATCCTTCGCGGAAACCTACCCTATACCTGAATTTTTCCTGCCGAAGCAGACCAGGGTGCATGCCCCATGGGTTTCAGTCATGTCCCCTGAATCACTCGCGCTCATCATGTGGACTAACTCGGGATTGATGAGACATTCCTTGCATGAAAAGACCATTCAGGGATGGTATATGACTATTTGCTATGCGTGAACCGGGGAATGAAAGCTGGTCTACAAGCTTGACCACTCTTCCTTCGTGCGGAAAACACATTACTCTAAAGAGTGAGGAGACAATGGCTCCCATGCAATAAATATAGTCTCGTCCAAGGAGTAGATTATAATCCAAGGGTCCTTGGACTACCATTACGTTCATGTGAACGGTTTTCCCTCTCAATGTAATCGGCAGATTGGGAAGGATCCCTAATGGTCGATTGGTTCCTTTGTCAAAGCCACTTAGATTTCTAATTTCAGGCAAAAGCGATGGCGAACCAAGCGCTTTCCAAGAAGTTGAGGAAAGGATACTCAAAGAAGCCCCTTCATCTATGATGGTACCAGCCATGACCATTCTATATATTTGAGCAATGATTCGGAATGGTATACTAGCCGGTAAACAGGGTCTGCCTAGTAGATTCCAGTCAAAGGAAACAACTAGGTTGCTTGGAGGTGGGACCGAATAGATGGTCGGGTACGACTCTGACGAACTTCCTTCCTGCGGTAAAGGAACGGGTAAACTGCCCCCATGTTCATCGGAGTCCGTGCTTACGAAAAGAATTTGGACGGTGTCATCCTTGTTCTCTTCGGTGATTGTATCATCTGAATATGGAACCTCGGAAGGAAAGACCGGGTCAACTGCCGCCTCGACCTTTTGACTTTCATCTCGTATGGATTCAGATGGTTTTTCTTCAGTGACAGATACTTCGGATGACCACAAGGGCGTGTCAGCCAGATTTTCAACTAGTGATGGACACGACAAGAGTTTCTTATATCCAGGAGGAAGCCGTAACGGTGAAACCGGACAATCGTCCAAAACTCTTTTAGCCTCATCTAAGAAGGGACAACGGTGGACGACGTGATCGCCTTCACACAGCTTACAAGGAAATTTACATTTAACTTTTTTTCCAGGGGCTTCACTTTCACTAGTTGATGGTGTGTTTTCAACATGATCATCAGAGGTTGACGACACTGAGTTGTGCAAACGCGGAGACCGGTCACTTAAGATCCGAGGGATGCAAGGACAATCTCGATGATAGTGGTCTCCTTTGCAAATGACACATGGCGATTTAGGCCTAGTCAGTGCAGTGTGTGGATTTTTGCTAGACGATGCTTGGTTTCCCCTTTTCGCCTTTGGCTCCTTCTTCTTCTTCTCTTTCTTCTTCTTTTCATTCTTCTTCTCAGGTACTTGATTTTCGGCTTTACCAGCTTCATCAAGTGAAGAGGAAGGAGGAGAGGAAGAATTGGATGAAGTAGAGGGTTGGGGGGTAACTCTGGAATCATTTAGTTGTTGACTCGATTGTTCAGGAATCGCAGGGTTCTGAACGACGGAGGTTGAGAAGAGCCATACGGGCAAACCAATTGTCAATCCTGGAAGCGACAATGTGGCCATATGGGGTGCACCAACATCTCTCCAAGAGGAGAAGGGACTATGAATTCCTCCAAGGGGAACTCCTTGGTTGGTGGACTCCATTTTCCTCAACCTAAGAACAATGTAGGAAAGGTGATAATCATTCCATTTAAAATAAATTCTAGATGCTTTGACACAACTTGTTTTTTCAATTTTAAAGAGTCGAGAAAAAACAAAAGATGACTCTAGTCGCCTTCGATTTTTAATGAGCCTGAAGTGACAAGTGCTCAGATGGACCTTTTTCGTTAAGGAGTCTGAAAAGGAACGAAAGGGACTGCTTTGGAAATCTAGACAGAGGGATTACCAAACCAATTGCAAAACTGCAGAATACTTTCTACGGTACGACAGTTAATCTTCCCGAATGTTGTGTTCAGTGCATTGTGATCGATAGGGCGGCAGACACGGCTAACTATAGATAAAGGATAAATACTATTGTGGTCTCCAAAAATATACTCGACGGTACGTGGGAGCACAAGTACATACTGGCACTTGTCATCTCAAAGTGGAGGAATCACCCAACCAACAGTGAAAACAACAGTTACCAGGCTTTACGAAACTGGAATACGTCTCTAGCCTAGACTTCTAGATGTTGTGTGTTAGGTTCCAAAGCATTGCTAGATTCATTAAATTTATTTTATAGTTGATCATGCTTAAGAAATTTTCCTTTCAAGTTCACCACGTGATGTAGATGTACAATTCCTAAAATGAAATCTAAGATGACAAACAATCATTTTATCTTCTTTTCTGCAATGAAAATCCTAGCTACTAAGGAAAGAGAAATGGCGTTCTTTCAGCATAGAGCAAAGAGCACACACTATATGCACTATCCTAAATCAAACCAGCAAACAGTCTAAATGAAAATGCACATGCATGTATTTGTTTTCAGCCTTCTTAATGTATAAATGATAAAAAGAAAGCTAATGCGCAAATATGAATTATTTTCAAAGTGACAATTACTAACAAGTTTCTTTTCAAGACAAACTGAAGACAATGACAACACTTTGCAATTTGGAATTGAAAACTTGCTTTCGACACTAGAAAAACTACTAATTCAGATCAAATACAAGAGTAACAGGGTAATCGACTATCAAGGACAATCAGATTCTCTTCTATGACTGAAAACGACACTTACGACATATCAAATCAAGAAACGATAGTACAATTACGCTACTTATTTGTAAAGGAGAACTGAAAATGACTCAAAAAATACATAAAAACGTTTACAGTTCTTTGCACAATGGAGGCGGAATAACAGCAAGGAAAGGGGTTTCAAACAGAGGTGTACTGAATGCAGGCAGCAAAACTCCTAAATAGATCTGAAAAGAGTGAACACAGAAACCAAAATTTAGGAACAAGGCCTTGTTTGATCAGCGCACCTGTAACACAGCGAAACTGAAATGCAATGCACCTACTACATTCAAGAAGTGCGTTGAATTTGAATTTCACAGAACAGATAGTGTGATGGACCAGGGACGAGACTTTGATTGGGTTCCGGGTCATAGTTTGTACTTTAGTTCAGGGATTTTGGCCGAGCAAGTGGTAATCATTAAATCAATCACAGGGGTAGATCTAAGGAGGTTACTAGAGCCACCACAAGGGCATTTAGAGAGCTTATAAATCAATTGTTTGATTCATAAACAAAACCCGGAGATTCACTGAAGCAACGTTGATCTACTTTGCACTTGCATAGCAAATGCAGTTCGAAGGCTAGCTGGCTTGACTTTAGGCTCCGTCTATAAGTTTATAAAGTAAACAAATGTAGATGAACAAACAATCTACTCGCTTCCAGTGGAGTCGCCATTTTGTTACCAGGAATAGTGTCTATGCAAAGCTGCTAATCGCAATAAGGTTGGTAGCTACCTTAGAAACAAACAAACTTAAAACTACTTTCATTTTCCTTTATGAGAGATAGATGAGAGAAGAATAAAGGAGACCAACTTCTGTCTTGGGCTTGGTTCCTTGCTCGATTCCTATCTCTTCTGATAGTCCTTTGCTACTTTCTTTCTTGTATACTCAGCTCCATAGAGTACCTGTAGAATCAAAGTAGCATAACACTATACAAGAACATAGATCTATTATCATAAAAAATATAGGATCAGATGTAAATTGACCATACAAATGCACAAAACATAAATCATACAAGAGTATGGAGGAAAACTTGAATAGATTTATTGATAATCAAAAAAGAGCCAAGAGAATTACAACCAATTGTTCTGACGCAGAATCATCCTCTCCGCAAGAAGCCCTTCTTCACCTCATGAAAAGCTTAGATCACCCAACACTATGATGTTGCACCAAAAAACCAACAACACTTCCTTACAAGATACAAAATTCCAGCCTCTGGATCTCTGGGATGAGGGATCCATATATAGATGTCTGCAAGGGAGGTGAGTCAGCTTTTGAGATTTGATTAGTGCCTCCCCTCTGATAGTTCTTTATTCCACTTGGATATTGATGATCTCTTACTCATCCTTGGTCGAATTTAGAGAGGCAAGTGTCACAGGAGAAGTTTCTGGAAGATTCCATGCTTCTCCACCTTGCGGATTGACCCCTCCATTTGTCCCTTCTCGCCCATCGCACCCCATAGAAGGGATTTTTGACATGCAACACACCTATTGTGCGTATTTATGTGGGATGCAACGAACTTTGCCTATGGAGTAGGTGAAATGGTCCAGTTTTGACCAGTTCTTAGTGGATTTTCATGGAGAACTTCTGGGAGATGTTGTAATCAGTTGGCCTTGTTCTTTAAGGGGTTGGAACAACACCTTTAGGGACTTAGGAGCCCTTCGTTTATGGACATTTATGCTTCGGGTTGCAGTGCCCAAAAATGTCTATAACAATGTGAAATGTCTGGTATAGTATAGACCATCACATACATCAGGCTATTGACTGCACTTGCATATGGAACACGGGACATGTCCTCTTGCTCTTCTTATGTCTTCGGACACTGTTCAACAGATAGATTTACACCTATAAGAATAGGAACCTTCACCGGTTTACTATCCTGCATATTAAACATCTGTAGTATTTTCTCGACATACTTCCTCTGGTTTAACCAAAGCTTCCTCTTTGCCCGATCTCTTTTAATTTCCATGCCCAAAATATAGTTTGCAACACCAAGATCTTTGATGTTGAATTTGGAGGACAATTGGGTCTTCAAATCTTGGATAATTTCTTTGCCATTTCCAACCAGCAACATATCATCCACATACAAGACTAGATAAATAACACAGTCACCAATTAATTTAAAATACATACACTGATCTGCTTTGCTTCTAGTGAAGCCAAGTCCCTGTATAAATGTATCAAATTTCTTATACCACATCCTTGGTGACTGTTTTAACCCATATAGAGAATTCTTTAACTTGCATACCAGTTATTTTTTACCCTTCACTGCAAAGCCTTCAGGTTGCTTCATGTAGATCTCCTCTTCCAGATCCTTGTGAAGCAATGCTATCTTCACATCCATTTTTTCTACCTCAAAATCAAAAGCAACAACAACAAATAAAAGTAATCTACAAGTTACCTTGGCAGCAAGAGAAAAAATATCACCAAAATCAATTCCCAGCACGTGGGAATAACCTTTTGCTACCAACTGAGATTTATATTTCTCCACCTTTCCTTTTGCATCTGTCTTCTTGAATACCCATTTGTTGCCAATGGGTTTCCTTCTAGCTAGCAACTCCACCAGATCCCAAGCCTCATTTTTGTGCAAAGATGCCATTTCATCAACCATGGCCTCTTTCCAGAGTTTCCCATCCTTTGAATCTACTGCTTCCTTCACAGTTCTGGGATCATGATCAGTAATAGATAAAGAAAAATTTGAATAGAAAGAAGATGGAATATACCTTTCTGGCTACCTTCTTTATCAAACTGATCTTCTCACACACGGAGTTTGTGGCTCTTCATCCTCTATTTCCTCCTCTGCTATAGAGTGTGATTCTTCCTCCTTTAGCTCAAACTCTATCTTCTCAGGTTCCTTTGGTTGGACTTCAAGTTTAATAACATATTTTACCTCTCTAAACACCACATCTCGATTGTACACAACCTTCCCTGTTACTAGGTTCCAAAGCTTATAACCTTTTAAACCATTCTTAAACCCAATAAAGATGCACTTTTCAGATTTACTATCCAACTTGGTTCGTTTCTCCTTTGGAACATGTACATATGCATCACATCTAAATACCCTCAGATGTGAAAGAGAGGGTTTCTTACCAGTCCATACCTATTGTGGAATTTTATCCTCCAATTCCGATGAAGGTGATCGGTTGACCAAGTAACATGTTGTCTCCACCGCCTCTCCCCAGAATTCCTATCCTAACTCGGCATCACTGAGCATGCTCCTTGACCTTTCCATCAACATCTTGTTCATTCTTTCTGAAACTCCATTTTCCTGAGGTGTATATGGAGTAGTCTTCTATCATGCTATACCAAACTTCTTACAAAATTCTTTAAATTTCTTACTGCAAAACTCTCCACCATTATCTTTCCTCAACACCTTTATCTTCTTCTCTGTCTGGTTTTCCACCAGAGCCTTGAATTCTTTAAACTTGTCAAATACTTCAGATTTCTTCTTAAGGAAATATATCCATGTATTCCTTGAGAAGTCATACATAAATGATACATAGTACATAGACTTACCCAGTGACGGAACCTTCATAGGTCCAAACACATCATTGTGCACAAGCTCTAATATCTGTTTTGCCCTCTTATCGCAAGAGGGAAAACTCACTCGATTATGCTTCCCATATACAAAATTTTCACAGAAATCAAAATCCAGAGAGCTATTACTCATACCTTCTACCATACCTTTACCATGAAGTATTCAAAGGCCATTCTCTCCAATATGTCCAAGCCTATGATGCCACAACATGGTCTTCTATCCATAAACCACTAGATTTTTTGCTCCACTTTCAGGAACCACAGAACTATTGCACCCATCAACAATAGTGCTACCTTGCAGCTTGTACAGAGTTCCAATCTGAACTCCACACATCAATACCAGTGCTCCTCAAACCATCTTGCAGGTATCCTTCTCAAACATTATTTTTACACCTGCATCATCTAGCCTGCTTACAGAAATCAAATTTTTGGCTAATGTAGAAGTATGCAAAACACCCGGAAGTGTTCTAACTCTTCCACCTTGCAACTTCAACTTTACTTTTCCATGAGCAATGATTCTAGCCTTCCTATCATCCCCTAAGAAGACATCACCACCATCGTATTTCTCATACTCGCAGAACCACTCTCAATGGGGAGTGAAATGAAAGGATGCACCTGAGTCAATCAACCATGCCTCATGATCATATGAGGTCGTTTTCACCTCTCCAAAAGGAACATCATCAGATTCTTTTCCTTTATCAGGAGCATTAGATTTATATTCCATTTTGTAGTGCCCTTCCTTTCTGCATTTCCAGCACACCACCTTTACAGGTTTTCCTGGAGATTTAGATCTCCCACTCGATGACTTATTTTTGTTTCTGTTCTAGGACTGTCCTTGTACAGACAAGGCATCACCATTCTAGCTCTCCATATTTTTCTATCTCATCTCCTCCATCAACAAGGATGAGACTATTTCATCAAACTGCATGGAAATTGCATTGCTACCTATTGCAATAACCAGACTATCCCATGAATCTGGTAGAGAAAACAACAAACTGATGCACTTATCTTGATTTGAAATTTTGATATCAACAGATGCTAACTAACTTACCATAGTATTAAATGAGTTTAGATGCTCTGTCACCGAGTCTCCATCTTTCATGCTCAGGTTATACAGCTTTTTCCATAGGAACAATTTATTCACTAGAGACTTAGATTGGCAAAAAGTCCCTAACTTGTCCCACAAAGCCTTCGCTGTAGCTTCCCCTGATACCTTCAACAAGGCTGAATCTAAGACACACAATCGTATTGTGCTCTTTGCCTTCCGATCCAACTTCTTCCATTCTTCATCAGACACTCATGTTGGTTTAGTACCCAGATCTACCGCAATCCACTGATCTTTATCCACCAACAGATCCTCCTTCTTGAGTTTCCACAACTCGAAACTCTAACCATTAAATTTCTCGATTTGTATCTTTCCACTGCTCCCCATCTTCTTTCACCACCAGAATCGATCTCGTAGATCTCCTATTGAACAGGGTCTACCACAGGCCCAAGTGAAACCCCTCAGCAACAAAGGCGTCCCCTTGAAGCCAAAACAACTCCGATACCAAATGTAGGTTTTAACCCCGTATATAAAATACCTCCATACGAATTCTAAAACATAGAAAATAAAAAATATGAGAGCATAACACATAAAGCACATATACTCAGAGATTTTCCCCTGGATCCCAAAACCGAGACTACCAGCTTGATTTCTCATTATATTCCTTTCAATGTTACAATACATATTTATACATGTAGAAGCATCCAATAACATGGACTGAAAACCATAGGTAGGTTCGCCCAACCTAATATAGGGTCCAATTTTTTTTTTCCCGGGGCGCTGCCCGAACCCCGTAGAGGGGGGCAGCAAACCCCCCAGGTGGGGGGGCTGCTGCCCCCTTGTGATCCCCCCACTACACAATCGGTGCAATGAAGTGGGGGCTCCACCCCCCTTCTAACCCCCCGGTCCACTATGTCAGTTAGTCGTGGAAAGAATATAACATAACCCAACATTGATGATTATGTTATATGTTGTTGATGAGTATGTTATAGGTTAAATTGTTGTTTTTATATGATAGTTGGCTTTATGATTAGGTTATATGTTGTTGATGAGAATGATATATAACTTCGTGTTGTTAGATGCTAGTAACTTGACGATTAGGATTATTGCATTAAGATCTTGATGTTATATGTATCATACTAAGTTGGATTGGTCTATCTGAATGGTTAGGGTTATGACATTCAGTATGTTGTGATATTTTGTCGAGCTAATCTAGACTGACTATGCAGATGTGATTATTATGTATGAATGATAAATGTTTATGAGCTTATGATGTGGAAATGTAGGCTAGTTGAGTTGATATGTTGTGAAGTTATATCATTCTAATCTAGATTTATTTTGCAGACAAGATTGCCTCCCTTGAGATACATTAAGATATTTTTATAGCTCCAAACCTCACTCTTGATGTTTTTGATGTTGCACTCATGGCCTAGGGCAACCCCTCCTTCCAAACCTGGTCCAAATATTCAAAAAACAATGTTTTACTCCCTATACGTGACATTGTCCTGAGCTAAACGCGTGTGTACGTGGGTCTGTGTATACCCAACCCGTGTATATTTCTTAAAACACTTAAAAAAATTAAAACTCCTTAATTTCAGGCCGAGATCGTGGCTTTTACCTACTGATTACCTATTAGTGCCCGTGGCCCAACTGTTCCCAACGAATTCCCAACTAAAAAACTACTTTGGGAGAAGTATAAAAAGGATTCAATGCGAAGGCCTAAGGGAGGAGAGAATAGAGAGAAATATCACTCTGCTGAGATTTTCCCTGACCAGGTCTGAAGATCCTTGTGCTTCCAGCACTTCCCCCATTTACAGGAAACCCTTGTTTCCTTGTGTGATGATGTCTTTCTAGTTGAGACATCATGGAATAAGTCATAGAAGGAGTTTGTTTAAGGCTTGAGACTAGACGAATCCGGAGGATGGTTTCGCTTGGAGCCTGTGAAGGGACGAATAAGGTGAAATCATTCCTTTCTATACTTTAGTTATTTATAATAAAAGAAACACTTGTCTTGTTCCTGATATAATTCTTCTTCATGTTTATGATGTCAATGTTATAATTCATATGTGAATGGTTGTTTTTAATTGTATAACTAACTACCTTTCCTTATGTTATGAAGATGATTTATTTATGATGCTTGGTCAATACACTGTTGTACTTTTTGGAATTATTTGTTTTGCAAGGTGAAGGACTAAAAGGAACTCAAAGAGGGTCTAGACCCTAACTAGATCTTCTCGAACGAAGGACCATCAGGTGCACCCCTTTTTCGTATAGTTTGTTTATATTAGCATCATGGCTGTTTGGAATGTGTGTTTCTCTCTGTAAATAACCTTTGTTCTGCTAGGGTATCAACCCAAGACCCTAGGGGAATTTATCCCTTAACAGAATTGGCGACTCTGTTGGGGACAACCATACTGTTGTTCCTAGTTTGGGTTTATTCAAGCCAATCAGGGCTCAGCTGTCTGTTTGCTTGTTGTTACTGTGTAGTCTATTCCTGTAGGAACTTGAATTGTAAGTTTGATCAGTTTCTTCAGACTATTTTTTGTTTTTCCTTGAAATATTTTATATACGTTGTTTTTCCAGGTTACAGAAGCGTATATACGCATGTTTCCTTAAGTAAACCTGCGTATACGCATGTTTCCTTAGTCTGAGTCGCATATATCTTGTAATTTTCAAGATTTTTCAAATCTTTTTGTTTCTAAAGGTCTGTCTGCTGGTTTGATTTAGTCCTGAACAATTAATTTTCAGTGTCAGTCTTTAGTTTTAGAGCAAGTATCTGATTTCAAATTCTCTCTTATTGTGGAAAGTGTTGGTCTTATTTGTTTTTGCAAGCGTCATCATTTTTGTTTAAGCACACAAGATTTCTTGCTAGGAATATTGTCTTCTCTGATTCCTCAGGGCAGGAAGATTGATCTCAATCTTTGTGTCAAATCTTGTCTTGGTGACCTTTTCGTTTGCTTGTCGAAACTACATTTTTGTGACCATCTACTTTTCTTGCTTTCCAAAAGTTGTTGATTCACACTTTCTTGAAAAATGTCTTTTTGATCTTTTGGTCTTTGTTGCCAAGTTCTTATTGCTGCATTTGATTGTTAAGAGCATCTTGAAACACATTTTTTTTGTTGAGTTTTCATCCATTTTGTGTTGTCAGCTTGCAAAGTGTTTTGTTGCCGATTTTTCAATCATAAAGTTTCAGTCTTGTTGAGAGCACCTTTGAAAATACATTTTAGTTTTTTATTTTGAAGAAAACTTCTTGAAAAGCTTGGTTTTTCTTTCTCGAACTTTTTTTGATTTAGTTTCTTTTAGTGATTGAAAGTGCATTTTTTTTTGTCTTGAAACTTGCTTTTAGTGTAGAGACGAGAATGAGCATTAGCAACTCATATTCCATCTAAACATTTTATGTGGCAAATCATATTGATAAACAAGTTACTTTCATTTCTTGATTTAGAGTAGTCTTAAGTCTTGCATCAACATGTACTCATTGCATTAGGATAAATTTGCACATCTTCTTAAGAAATCCATAGTTTTGTTAACTTTTGTGAGTGTGAAGCTTGAGTAAAATAAAAGAAAAGAAAAAATTGTTGCTTTCTTTGAAGTTCCTTTGAACCTAGTAGAAATTTCTTTCATCGAAGAACAAAACGAGTGCATTTGCATATAGTTTGGTTTTTATTAATTTCTTTTGCGTCAAAACACCACAAGTTTCATTTCTGCTTATCCCTTGACTTAAGAACGACCCATTTAAAAACAAGCACTAATTAAAATATACTAGAACTTTCAATAATTGTCAAGTTAGACACACCAACAAGTTTTATGATATGCTAGGGCCTTGGATTAGGTGAGTGGAGAGAAAACTCTCTAAGGCCATTTAAACTGTCAAACATAGGAGTCTGAATAGTGAGTGAAAATCCAATAGCGTTAGGGAGACTAGGAAAGCTCTATATTTGGGAGTTAAGCACGAGGGTTTTTGAAGAAAAGGAAGAGAGATACCCTCTCTCCTACTTGTTAGATCTAACCTCAAGACTGTTTCGCCTGGCTTCTGATACGAGTTGGTAACCTTAGTTGCTACTCCTAGGGATCTACATAGGTGGCTTCAGAGGGGAATCCCGTGGCACCTGAGGCCAACGTTGTATCACTCTCAATGGTACTTCTAGAGGGCAACCTTGCGAAGCTTGGGGGCTTGCACCAGCGTAGGCTGTTGTTAGGAGGTCAACATAGCTTCCTCTATTACCTTCGCTAGTAGGAATAGGCTATCATTATCCTAGACTATCTTCGGAAGGCCCCTTAATTCACTTTCTTTTATTTTGGTGTTCGGTCCTCATCACCCAGAGCGGAAATACTCGAAAGTTGTTTGACTGGCTGATATCTTTTACGGGCTTTTTAGTGTGTGCTCTATGCTCTTAGTTGGCGTAGATTTCATTTTTTCTTGAGTCTTTAGCTAGAACTTAATAAAAAATTCAAAGTGGCTAACCAATCACCCAGACGGTCTCGAAGACTTCGTGGTCTTTCACCACCAAGTTTAGATCCTTCTCCTAGAAGGTGCAGAGGTAATACTGCTGGTGGATTTCATCCCGTGGCAGCTGACGCATCGGGTATTGATCCTCTCAAAGGGACATTAGTGTTCAAAATAGACCTGGTACTTCCGCGGAACAAGAGAGGAACACTCCAGTTCTTTCTCGAGTTCTCTTTCAATCGGAAGATAACATAGAAGTAGAAGAATTTCAAGAGTCATTAGCAGCTCCAAATTCTCCCTTACCTTCTAGCTATCTAGAAGTATTACAACATGTTGGGTCTTCGATGCATAGACCGTCAAGTCCAGGTCATATTATGCACTTACCATCAATGGCTACTACTGGAAGCATGGCTTCTACCACAAGTGCTACAACTATGCAGACTCCAACATTAGTACAAGGGGGAGGAACTATCTCCATCCCATTTGCATCTTTATTTGGGTCTTTTGCTAGCACATCTTTATTTGGGTCTACCTCCATTCCTTCTGCGAGTGGAGATTCCCAAGCAAATGCTTTTAGTACTAGATTCTTCCCATTTGGCACCCATTCACAGGGTATTCCGTCAGTTTCATTTAGTGCCTCCGCATCCATGATGGGTGGAGCGACTTCATTTCAGGGTTTTCCTTTTGGAAGTGGTCATATACCACATTCCGACCCGACGATAGGATATATGCCATTTTTCGCTATAAGACAAAGCAGTAATCCCTTTCAAGGTTGGACTAACCCTGTGGTTAGTAGCCTGGGAATTGGGAATCCGTTTTTCGGCTGACAAGGGAATAGGTCATAGTCCACAGTTAGTTTTTTTTGAAGTATTCCTCCCTTAGCTTGTTCTTGGAATCCTTATCAGGGGTTTTCGACTCCTTATAATCCTTTAGGAGGGATCTTCACCGGTTATTGAGGATTTTCGGCCGGAGTTGGTAAAACTCCGCGTTTTTCTGGATCACAAGGTTTTTGGTTCAACTGGTTCTGTGGGTTAGTTCGGGCAGCCTGGTGCCTTCTAAAATCAAGGCCAATCTTTTTAGAACTTTGGGAACTCCGCCCAGTCTGGATGGAATCCCCAAGGTCCTGTTAGGCTTCCTTTTCTGGCAACATTGAATTTGCCACACCTCATGAAATTAACAAACAATCCAATCAAATACAATTTGGCATGGCCTCTAGTCCCAACCAAACTCCCTTCAGACATTCCAAAGTTTGAGGGAAAGGGCAGTGAAGACTCGGGCGACCGCATAACCACATTCCATCTGTGGTGCTCATCAAACTCCCTTATTGATGACTTGATTAGGTTGAGACATTTTCAACGCACCTTGACTAGTAATGCAGCCAAGTGGTATATAGAGTTGCAAGGGGGCAGCTTTACATCTTTCACTGACTTAGCTAATATTTTCTTAAATCATTTCCAGTTGCCCATCCGTTATGATGCCAGAACTAAACTTCTGGCCAGTTTCCGTCAGGACACGACAACTCACATTTCCGACCACATTCAGGAATGGAGACGGAGAAAGAGGCTTATTAAAGCTGAGATTCCTCCGGAATACCCTAGGGGAATTTATCCCTTAATAGATATGAACTTGGTTATGTCATCTACTTTGTGCTTGACTGCCTGATTATGACATGTATTTGGTGTTTAAGTGTTTAGTGTCTATTATGTCATCTAATTGATTTATTTAACATGGTATGTTTTCAAGTTGGTTGAATGTTTGATGAATTGCATAATATGAGTATGTGTTCCAATGATCTTGTTTTAAGATGACTATATTAATATATATGTGTTGAGAGAGTTGATATGTACATGAGTGGAGTAGGTGATAGTTGTAGTATTATGTCTAATGACTATGAGTTGAATATGTATTATGACATTATTTTATTCTTGGTAAGGTTTGATTTCAAATTGATAGATATGATTGCCTTGATACTTCGAATATAAGATTGACATGTGTGAGAAGTTGCAGGATGTCACATGCTTCGTATTATCTTGACAAGGTAACAATTGTTAAGTTAACATAACTAATAGTTGGGTGATATGGTAGTACATAGTAAGACTCAATTGCAACAAGTTAAAAAGGTATAAGAAAGGAATTGGCCAAGAATTCCTTTGGCTATGTTTGGAAAACCTAATTCCAAATGATTGAGTTCTTTGCATATAGGAGGCCTTATTAACCCTAATTTTTTTGAAATTATGTTGATACGTGTTGCATTCATGCACACATATTTGACATGTATAATAGTAAGTGTCTAGTTATAGCTATATTTGTGAAGGAAATTGGAGTCCCTTGAGACATGGTACATATGCGTTCAACCACAAGGCAACATGCTTGGTGTAACAAGGTAAGGTAGCTAGTATGTTGTTATGTTTAATTATGCACTAACACTTATGTGTTTATGGAATTATGATGCGTGGGATTGCATGACAAAAGAGATTGCCATGAAATATCAGAACCATAGGGATTGATTCATGTTGTTTGTTCCTAGTCTTGTGCTTTTGGTCTTTTGTGATTTGTTTTCCTTGATTGTGGCTTTGTTTACATTCGGTTTATGGTCATACTACTTTGTTGTTGTGTCATATTGTTATTGGCTTTCATGGTTTTCTCTTTTTTTCTTCTTGGTCTTGCCTTTTATGTTTTGAGAGTCTTGGGAATTGGTTGGGAAGGAGGAAGCTAATGGAGCTCTAGGAGAGCGGAATGAAACCCAACCAGTAATGTGAGACCTAGACAAGGAATGGTGCATGTGTAAGGGAAATTGACGGTAAGAATATGACAATCAGCTGGACTGGTTAGGTCCATTGTGGTAAATGGATTGTGGTAGTACGAACATGAGAAAGGTAACCAAAAAGGGTAAATTAAAAGGAGTTGATATGTAATATTCCTTGGCTATGTTGGGAATGGTTGTTCTCAATGTTGTGCATGATGTGCATGGATAAAGGGAGTTATCTTAACCTTGAACTTATGCTATATGGTAATTATGTTGTGGTCAAGATTATGTTGATGCCTATATGTGTATACATGTATGTATGTCATGTCTGACCGAGTCATCATGGATCATGATTATTTTATGCTAATGTTTTATGTATGAATGTATGTTGTTGACTGACTAGATCATTATTATTTTATGATGATGTTGATGTGTATGTATGCATATCATTTTTTGACATGATCATGATTGTTTATGCTAATGTTTATGTATATGTATCTATGTACCCATGTATCTATGTCATTGTCTGATAGGGTCATCAGGGATCATTTCTTACGTAGGTGAATGGCATGAAGAGGTTACTAGTCTTACGAGGAATCAATTGGGAATAGGCCTGATAAACCTATGAGGTCAATATCATGTGGTTATGAGTTGATATTATGTGATTATATTATGTTTATGTTATGGAAAGGCTAATGTTAATAGATACATCAGTGCAAGGATAATTTTAGGGGCGAATGTTCGCACTTTAGCGAAATTAAGGGGTTTTAAATTTTTATTGGGCGAATATTTTGTATCATAGTACATTTTTACAAATCACCTCAAATAGCCCACCTTATTTTAAGGGAGAGGGTAAAAAAGGTAAATTTAGCCCTTGAAATTAGGACATACAACCTTCCATTCACCCATTTTCAAGAATAGGTTTTATTTAAGTGAATCCATTCGCCCATTTTCAAGAATAGGTTTTATTTACGTGAATCCTATGGGCCAAATACCATATTTATAAAAGAGGTATGGTAAATTAATAAAAATATAAATAAATGAGAGGTATGGTAAATAAATAAAGCATTTTTTATATTTACTCCATAAGTCAGCTTATATACATGTGAGGGTGTAAACAAATAAAAATATAAGTAAAGTGGAGGTATGGTAAATAAATAAAACGTCTTTTTATACTTACTCAAAAAGTAAGGTAAATAAATAAAAATGTAAATAAACTAGATGTATCGTAAATAAATAAAACCTCTTTTTATATTTAGTCCATAACCCTCGTTCTATTTATGAAGGCTCAAGAAAGAGGTTTTATTTAAGTGAATCCTATGGGCCAAATACCATATTTGTAAAAGAGGTATCGTAAATTAATAAAAACATAAATAAATGAGAGGTATGGTAAACAAATAAAACATTTTTTTATATTTACTCCATAAGTCACCTTATATTTACGAACACTCAAAAAATGGGTTATATTTAGGTGAAACCTATGGCCAAAATACTATGGGACAAATACCATGGACTAGATTGTTATTAATACCATGCAAAAAACCCATTATTAACCCTAATATTAGAATTAATAAAAATAAAAATGGCACATGGTATTGACCCATGGTATTCACCAAAATGGCACATGGTATTGACCCATGGTATTCACCTGGAATGTAGCCTATTTAAATGGGGGAATTAAACCAGCATGTAGCCTATGCTAAGATTCACCAGGACTTTACAAAGTTTTATTATTTAGTGAAAGACTCGCCAAGATCTTACAAGATTTTATAATTGAGTAAAATATTCGCCATGCCTGGTGAGAGATTCACCAAAAAATTATATATACATATTATATTATTGATAAAATCGCCTTCCATTTTTCCTATATACCATGGAGATTCGCCCATTTATTATATTTATAAATTTAGGGGGGGTTCTTAAATTTTTCCCTGCATCAGTGAAATGAAAGTAGCGTGGTATGCAACATGCTAGGACAAGCGTGGATAAGACACTGGAAGCAAGGATTTTTGGTAGAGACAGTGTGGTTTTGGATGTGTGGTACTATTGTTGTCCATATTTTGTATATGTTGTACATGTTGCATCTGTGATGACGTGCACATATGGTGTGGTGTATATATAGTGTGTGTATATGTTGTTTATGCAATGTTATTTACATGGTGGTACAAATAGTGTTGTGTGAATGTTGCATATGCAGTGATGGGTATAGATGGTGATATGTATAGGTTAGATATGTGGTGTTGTGTACATATTCTATTATGCACATGATGGATATGTGGTATTGTGTGCATATGGTGTTGTGCACATGTTCGTTATGCATTGTTATGTACATAGGGTGCTATGTACATGTTTTATATGCAGTGCTATGTACATATGGTGTTTTTTGCATATTGTACATGCCGTGCTGTGTACATATGGTGTTGTGTGCATGATTGTACAAGTGGTGTTGTGAGCATGTGGTGTCGTGTAAATGTTGTACATATGGTGTTGTGTGGAGGTGGTGTTGTGTACATGGTGTGCATATGGTGTTGTGTACATGTGGTGTCGTGTACATGTCATGCATGTAGCATTGTGTGCATCTGGAATTGTGTACGCATTGTACATGTCATATGATGTACATGTGGCACTATGTATGCATTGTGCAGTTGGTGTCGTGTACATGTAATGTTGTGCAAGTGATGTTGTGATAGGTGGTACTATATACATGTTGTACATGTGGTACTGTTATACATATGGTACTAGTGTAAATGTCGTATTATGTGCATGTTGTACATGTTGTGTTGTGTACATGCGGTACTATGTATGTGCATTGGGTAGTTGGGGTATCGTGACATGTGTACTTGTTGTGTTGTACTCTATGTAGTACATGTATTATGTTGTGTTGTATGCCAAGTGTAGGTACATGTATTGTATTGTGTTGTACATTGACTATAGGTGTATATATGTGTTGTGGCGTAGACTAGTTGTAGGTGTATGTATGTATGGAGTTGTGTCATACATTGGGTGTAGGTGTATATATGTATTGATTTGTGTTATAAACTAGGTGTAGGTGTATGTATGTATTTTGTTGTGTCGTACACTAGGTTTAGGCATATGTATTATGCTGTGTTGTACATTGGGTGTAGGTGTATGTGTTGTATTCCAGGTGTAGGTGCATGTATTTCATGGTGTTGTATGTCATGTGTGGCTGTATGTGTGTGATGCACAGTAGTTGTATGTGCACATGGTTGACGAGAAGGCACGGGCTGTTCCTTGGGTGTGGCAACTGATCCAGAGTGTGGATGGAATAAAGACAACGGTGGAAGATAAGGATTGATTAAAGGATGAGTATCAGTTTTTTATTTCAATTTTATTATACATGAGATTTATGATTCTGGTCTATGATGGTTACATGTGATCTATGATTTTGTTTTATGGTGGTTACATGTGATTTATGATTTTGATCTATTATGGTTGTGTTTTGAGGTAGCCTAATGTTATATCTTTTTACATGATGATTTGGTCAAATATGCTAGATTGACTTGTTGTGATAGGAAGCAAACAAAATGGCAAGTATACCTTATTGACAGGCCACCAATGAGGTGTGATTTGAGTTTACCTCAATTTATTTTGAATCTAATAGAAATTATGTGCTTGGTAAAAGAATGCATGAGCATGCTCTGTTGGGTGGTTGAAACTAAATACAAAAATTAGCAGAAACAACAAAAGAAATTGGAACAGAAAGAAATATGTTGGTAAAGCACTTCAGGAGCAGGACCATTATGGGACACTGGTACCCAATAGTGTCCATTGATTTCGATGAGCATGATATGATCGATATGATGGTTTTAAGGTAGGGATATGCCTTGGTTTTTGTATCTTCTAATGCGAGGAAGCCTTGCCAAGGGGTCGACTTCCAGGGATGTGGGTGCCAGTGAAACTTGGAAGGTCTATGACTACATGGAAGTGGGGGACTAGATTTCCTAAGGGACTGTGTAGCAAAGAAGGGAAGACTGGGGATGAATTTGTTTTGGTCATTAGCATTTCTAGATGGAATCATATGCACATTGGGAGTGCGACCTGGAACAGTGAGTTAATAACTGTTCAGTAGGAGGACAAGTGCTACTAGATTGTAGTGCTAGACATTTGATACAATTTTTACTTTGGCAATGGATTCTAGACTTCCTGGGAGAGAGGTGAACCCTGGTGTTACTTTGAGGGTTGAGATGTGAGCCTATGGATTCCCTTGTTATAGATGCAGGGATGATATCCTTTTATTTGTTGGTTGAGCAAATGTGCATACATGTATATGTGTGTATTACTGTAAATACTATATCGAGATGGATTTATAAAGCTCCGTAGGAAGTATGACTATTTTTTGAGTGAAGGAAATGTGTATGAGTGCATATGTGTTTGTTATTGTAAATACCATAATGAGTTGTGTTATAAAACTCTAGTAAATGATATTTTTGTCATGTTTTAGGAGTTTTTCACTGCAAATACTTCAATGAGATATGTTATAAAGCTCCATGGGTGCTATGTTTTGTTTTGGGAAGTTTGTTGGTTTATAGGTGTCATTGAACACTAAGGATAATGTTCCCCTAAGGGGGAGGGTTTTGTAACAAACCTACTTAAAAATCAATGTAAAAATATATAAGGCCACGACCATGGGACATGTATTCCAAGCTGAATGGTGGGAAAAACATCCTAGTGGGTGTTCATTTAAGTTATTATGGCTAAGGAAATTGGCAAAGATAGTTGAAAAGGCTTTGGAAATGAAAAATGGAATTTTGGCACATTTATTTATGAAAATAATGGAAAATAGGAGAAAAGGAAGGTGAAAGGTCATGTGTTGCATGAGAGGAATAAAATGAAGGAAAATATTAGAAATTGAAGAAAATAGATGCCTCATTTATAAAAAGGCTTGCGAGGATTAGTGGGCAAGCTTGGTAATTTTAGTTTTAGATCTCTCTCATTTCCTCTCTCTCTCTCTCATTCTTGGAGACTTAGAGTTTTCTTGGAGAACTCTTGGAGGGTGTGGCATGCTTGAATTTTTTGAGCAAGAAGGCAAAGGAAGAGTAGGAATTAGGAGTAAGAGGACATTTGGATTAGCAGCTACAACGAGTTTTTATTTTAGGCACCGAGTTGCATCTATGTTTTATTCACTAGTTTTGGCATGCATGGCGCATTCATGTGGTTTATTAGTCATTATCTGTCACTAGCATGAAGGATTTCCTGGATTGGGAGTAGATTTTCCTAGCCTTTCCATTCCCTTGATAGCCATGGAGATTGTGGGTTTATTTCCTTGTTTTGTTTTGGTTGGTTCTCATGTTTCCTTTAGCTTGGGTTGAGTTACTATTTCTTGGAGCCTTGGTTGAAAAAACACTCTAGAAGCCTTGTAACGACATGGGTTGATTTACTAGTCATGGAGCACTGGAAGCCCTGTAACAACTTGGGTTCAGTTATTAGTCCTAGAGCCTTGGTTAGACACATGCTCTAGAGCCCTTGGTTGGGTGAGTAATGAGTCCTAGAGCCTTGGTTTGACAAACGCTCTATAGTTGTGTAGCATTTGTGGGATGAGTTACTAGTCCTCAAGCCTTGGTTTAACAAATGCTTTGGATCCTGATAACAAACATGGGTTGAGTTACTAGTCCTAGAAGTCAGGCTGGAACAAATTCTATCGAGCCCTCGAAGGCTTGGATAGAGACCAATGGTGATGCTTTGGTGATGTCTAACCGTGAGGTGGAATCACTATTTTATGGGTTGAGGTGCTTGGCCTCTGGAAAACCTGGATGGTTTTAGGTTTATGTGTTTTATGAGATCCCAGATTCATGCTTGGAATATGGCACAAGGTTGACTGGCTGAAGAGATATTTGGCTCAACCATGTCTACGATCGGGTGTAACATGGTAATCCCATACGAGGTTGGATTTTGAATCACTAATATGTGGTTATTTCTCCTTGTTATATGATGAGTATTATACTAGTTTGTATGTGAATTATATGAATATTATTTCCTTCGTAATTATGTTATTATTATGCCGGTTATGAATATGTATTATGACAATGGCTATTTATGGCTCCCATCCTGTTTTTACTTCTATATGAATGAACAACGTATCTATGACCTAATGGATGAAATGGAAGTTGATATGTTGAGGCATTAGTGTTTCTTAGTGATTATCGGCTAAGTATGAAACGCCTATGCTAAGATATGTTATTTACACCTATAGATTACATATTCATGATATGTTTAACGAAATTTCTTTCATGGATAGTAGGGGTTTAGTCAAGCTACTATTCAAATAATTGCATTATTATGGTTATTTCCACGTTATCTTACTATTTTGAAGGTGTCATTGAATTCTTGGCAGTGACCTGAACTCTGGGCCTAACAATGTGGCTTAAATCCCATGGGTGCTGGCACAGAACTAAGAAAAATAGTCCCTCGACACTAGCTTGTAGGCCTGTGAGAGTGTTCAAAGGTCCCTGAACACTGGCATGCCCATAGCACGAGAGTGCCTAGAGATCAAGTGGTCCAAAATCTTAATGGGACATAGGGGCTAGTTGTTACAAAATTTTGGATTAGTTCCTGAGGGTCCTAATGTTGATGTTGAATGTTTGTATGGCGTGTTTCTGTCGATGCCATGTTGGGTTATGTTATATTCTTTCCACAACTAGCCCATGTAGTTAACCGGGTGCTTAGAGGGGGGGGGAGCCCCCCTTTCATTGAGTCGACTGCATAGTGGGGGGGGTCACAGGGGGTTCGAGGGGTGCAAGTAACCCCACTCTATGGGGTCCAGGGCAGCACCCTAGAATTCTTTTTTTTGACCCTATATTAGGTTGGGCAGCCCTACCTATGATTGTGTGCATGTTTTTCACATATGGTTTTGGACGTGATGGTTTTTGGTCCGTGGTTTTGGATGTGATGGATTTCAGACTTCAGTGCATGGTATTGGATGCTTTGACATGTATAAATATGTATTATAACATTGAAAGGAACATAATGAAAAATCAAGCTGGTAGTCCCGGTTTTGAGATCCAGGGAAAAATCTTTATGTGTATGTGTCTAATGTGTTATGCTCTCGCATTGTTTATTTTCTGTGTTTTAGAATTCATATGCAAGTAATTTTTGTACAGGGTTAAAACCTACATTCCACTTCCTTAACGTGACTTAGGAGGTCAAATCATATGATAGTGGCCTCTCGTCATATGTTTACCCTGGCTAGTTAGTTGCTTGGGTAGATGTGGGAGAGGGTGTTACATCTAGGCTGAATACCTCTCACCTTGGTGACTCCACTATTAAAGACTTTTTTGATCACCATGGCTTTCAAAAAGGCGCATACTCACTCTAATAATTCTCATCATAAGACTACTCATGTTTTCAACCCTAAAAAATCATATCTAGGAGGGTTTGGAAAGAAAGAACTCCCATTATTCCAGATCTTGTGGTATCTTTCCTTGAAGTGTCCATTGCTAGCCCTTAGTAGGCTGTGATAAACTACTTTGATTTCTCTTCAAAAGTCTTGGAATATTGTGAAGAACATTGCTCACTGTTTATCTCATTCTCCTCAAGAGTCAAAACTTAAGAGGCTTTTATCACTTCACTTCCTTTCACAATTCATATCAACCCAAAACCTAAAGAAGTCAAATATATCCTCATAAATAGTATGAATAAAAGAATCACTAACTTCCCTTCTCAAATTTAGTTAACTACAATTCATACAACTCCTCAAAAAGGTCGTGTAGTAAATATTACCACCTCCAATGTAAAATATGGCTATCCCAGGTTTTCTACTCAACAGATATGCTCCACTCAACTTGTCGCAGCCTATGATGGGATGCCACAATATTACCTCAAACTCCTACCAACGTTCACTACATAAAACATATAGAAACTTTATGTGGATTTGCTAAGAATTTGAATGTTGAACATCTCGATGTTGTCCTCAGACTCTTTGTTCAATCTTTGGATCGGTAGACCAGGAAATAGTTCAAGATCCTACCTAATGCTTCTATTAATACTTGGGAGGATATCAAGAACTATTTTATGCAAAAATGGGAGGAGAAACAAGACAATGGTTATATCTTAACCAAGTGTAATGGAATGAAGAAAAAACATAATCAAGATCTCTCAGAATTCATAAGGAGATTTAATAAATTGTATAATAGCCTTCGTGCTAAAATTAAACCCCCACAAGCTGCTACTAAAGTGGTTTTTTCTAGAGATTTTGAACCAGAATTTGGATTTACTATAGGAGAAACAAAGTCTAGTACCCTAGACAAAATTCAAACCGATGCCTTGGAGGTCGAAGAAAATTTGACCTCTACAAGAAAATGGAAGGGTAGGTTGAATATGGTGACAGGAGGAGGGGAATGGAGGAAGTTAATTCTTTAAGCCATGTAAAGGAAACTCAAGAAAATAAAATATATGAGATGAGAAATTTAATAAGGAGTTTTTCCAACAAACTCGTAAAACTCAAGTTAGAAAAAAAGACGTTCCTCGACAAAACCAACCAGTTCCCAACAAAAGTTTTAATCCCCAGTATAGGAGGTTGTCCTTGAAACTTTTTCAAAGGGATAAAAATGATCAACAAGATCATATTCAACCTCCTTTAAATTTAGAAGATGATCCTAAGGATAGTGTTGAAGAAACTATAGAAGTTCAAGACAATTACAAAGGTAGATTGTTCCAACAATTCCCCACTAAGGATACTTCTTCACCCTTGTGAGCATCACCTAATTCAATGAGTTCTAAGTGGACTATTCAAAAATCATGAGAAATTAGTCAGTTACGACTACTTCTCATGGAAATGGTCATAGATGAATGACTTACTTAACGCAGTTGAATCCCAAAGTGATATCTAATAGGGTGGAAGCTATTAAAAATATTCCATTAGCAAGGAGTAGGGAATAAATCCATGTTTTCTTGGGAAGAATCAACTTTTTAAGAAGGTTTATACCAAATTATGCCAAGATTATCAAAAAGATGTTGAAGAAGGATAGGGAAGTAAAGTGGACTATAGAAACCAGGGAATCATTCTCCAGAATTAAAAAATCTTTTGTAGAAGCCTCAGACTTAGCTAGTCCAGATAATCAAAATCTATTTCTCATTTTCTATTTTAATTCTCCTAACACGGTGACAACTATTTTACTTTAGAAAAATAATGAAGGACAAGAGAAATCGATTTCATGTTTTAGTCAAGTGTTAGGAGATGCTGAGTTAAAATACAATATTTTAGAAAAACAGGTTTATTCCTTGGTCAAAGCCCCAAAAGCTTTACGAATTTATGTCCTGCAGTCAAATATAATATCTTATGTTCTTACAACTGTTGTGAAATATATCCTTGTTTAGGGTGACAGTGAAGGAAAACGGGGTAAGTGGATCACCAAGATATAGGAATATGATATGGATATGAAACCCATTAAGTTGATCAAGGGGTAGGGATTAGCTAAAATATTGTCAGAGACCAACTACCAGGCCTTATGTATAAACTAGTTGGTAGAGAAGGATGGAGAAAGTGAAAAGGTAGAGAGACAACAAAATATTGAGGCATCATAATAGAAAATTTAGATGAACTACCTTGTCTCACATTGGTTTACATATTGTCCATTACTTACCTTTTTTGAGTTGTTCGGTAAAACTTGACAAAGTTAAATATAGGACTTTGAGATTGCATGCCCATAAGTTTTTTATTTCAAATGTCTAGTTGTATAGGAAGGATCCAATGGGGATTTTTTTTTTATGAATAGTCAAAGAAGATATTTATAAGGTGATTGATGAGTTCCATAATTGTGTTTATATAGGACATTACAGTCGGAGAGCCACAACCCATAAGATCCTGAAAGTAGGTTTTTATTGGGCCAAGATATTTGGTGAGGTGCATACATATGTTTTGGCCTATCATAAATGTGAGATTTTTGCAGAGAAACAGAGGTTGGCACCCCTTCCCTTGATCCCTATTTTTGTGGAAGATCCCTTCAGGAAATGGGGTTTGGACTTCATTAGATAAATACACCCACCATCAAGTGGTCAACATAAATCGATACTTACAACCACTAATTACTTCATTAAATAGGTGGAGGCAATCCCAGCCATAAATGCAACCAATGCAGTGGTCAACAAGTTTATGGAGGAGAACATCCTTACTAGATTTTGTTGTCCAAGGAAGATCATCATTGATAATTCTCAGGTATTTAAGTTAGTAAATTTTATTAATTTTTTCCAAAGGTATCACATTATCATAGGCCACTCCACCACCTACTATCCACAAGAAATGTATTTGCCTCATCATAAAAAAAAACTCTAATGAGGATTCTCAAGAAGACCATATCAAAAAAATCTGAAAAACGGTCACTCAGAACTAAAGTTTTCTCTATCATCTAATAGGGTTACTACCAAGAGGTGAATTGGGAATTCCCATTTTGAGTTGGCGTATGGGAAGGATGCATTTTTCCCTATCCAATCAACGACGACAATAACTAATATTCTACAAGATGTTGAGGAGAAGCCCACTTTTATGTCTAGGAGAATAAATCAGCGGCTAGAATTGCAAGCAAATAGAGAGTAGGTAACTCAAAATATGATTTATTATCAGGAAACGATCAAATCTCTTTTTGATAGAAAGTCAAGGGATAAATAATTACAACCAGGATATTTGGCACTCAGGCAGGATGTTAGAAGAGAGGATAAGGGACAACATGGGAAGTTTGATCCCTTATGGTTTGGACTATTCAATATCTGAAGAAAAGGGATACCAAATCTTCTTACTGGAAAATTTGGACGGTGAAGTGCCTGGACTGCCTGTGAATGGGTAGCTTCTCAAGCTCTATTTTCATCATTAATGAGGTCCGTTCTCACCCACTGTAAATATCGGTGACCATTGTACATACCAAATATTTTTTTTTTTCTTACTACTATTTTGTTTTATGAGTGCTTGAATAGAATGACTCAATTCCCAATCGATAAGGCATTAATCTGTAGGTTCTCAATACATTGGTTATAATACATTGTCCCTGATTGGAGCTGATGTTGTTGTCTACCGTAATTTTTTATGTCTGTCGAGAGAGCTACATTGGACATCTCTGCGGAAAATATAGATAAATTGGTGAGGTGGGCAATGTTCGACCCTACTAGTTCACTAGAAGTATCCGTTGCAAGAGTTGAAATCAATGCAATCTTTCACTAGGCAGATGCAGTAGTGTAGAAAGAGAAAATAGGAAAAACTATCTTGTAATTAATGGTCGAGCATGTATTAGGGAAGATAATCATTCATATCCGCCCAAATGACCCCGGTAGACACTTTCGGGGGGTAACTTGTGTTATCATCAAAAACTGATCACCTAGCCATTTCTAACTAGGTGGATCAAAATACACCATGTGGATTTAATTTTACGATAGTAAAATCACTTTCACTATGGAAAATAATTTAGTAAACAGCTTTTATTAAACTATTTTCTGATTTAAATAAAAAAACTCCATGAGAATAGTTACATAAATCATTATTTATTTCATTTTTTCTAGGAATTACTATTAAATCATTATTTAATAATTATTCCTTATCACATTTGACTAAATCCCTTAGGAATATTTAAATAAATAATTATTTATTTAAATTTCCTTATTTTTGTTATTAAAATAAATATTAAATCACTATTTAATAATTAATTTGATTTCACACCTTTCTTGTTTCTCGCGAAATAGTTAATAAATCATTTTATTTGTTAACCATTTTAAATTCCTTTTCCGTCTCCAATAAATATAATGAAGTATTCCAAGTAGTTAGATTTGAATTTGGTGAATAATATTTTATTATTATCCATTTTTCAGAGTAACTCCATTCTTTGCTAGATAAAGAGGGTTTTCCATTCGTTCCTCACCATGATCATTATCATCATCAACGATATCATCATTTTCTTGAGCTCCCATTTGAGTTCCTCACTTTGTTAGGGGATTTCACATGATTGAGAGAGGAAATTCTATTTTTGAAACATCATTGATATCAAAGGACCCATGCCGTGGAGGGGGACTTATAGACCAATCTGTAGATCTCCTTTAGTAGTTGTTATCAATAAATATTTATTCATTTACAATTATATTTCTAATTGGGTTATTATTATGGATACATTATTTTTCTACTATTTGTTTTGAATCTTGTTTTCTTTTACTGAATGTTTTCCATTTGTATTGCAGATTTAGAATGATAATAACCATCAACTTGTTGTTAGGGTCACTTGTCACCTAATGACTTAAGTGAGGAGTTTCGGTACACCTTCCAGGAATTTTCACAATAACAACTTGTACAAAAATTATGTGGGAACTACCCCTCGAGAGTGGAAAAGTTATCAGGTCGAGATCGGCTGATCAAAGACCCAGATTGATTCTAAGGTGTCTCTATTTCATCATGCCCCCCCATTCATCATGTGCTAGAGATAGGTGGGGACCACTGGCTAATCACAAATCTACCAAAAGCAAGCGAGCGCTAAAGGTAATAGTAAATACCCCACCCCCACGCTCTCGTCCAACTGTCACCCCTCCAATCATATTCTGGCATGTGTTCCCCCTGTGACCTCATTTGACATCATGCAACCATTTCCCCTCCCCCTATAAGAGTCTTTCTCGGTTCTGTTAGTGCTCGAATTTGGCCTCAGGCTGAAAAGACAAAATCCAAGGCAACATCAAACCACTTAGCCTCGTAGCTAGCCCTACGGGGACAGGAGAGGGCTCTCTCCGGGTCTATCTCGGCAAGGTCTTCAAAGGGCTAAGATGACCAATAAAGAACACTGATTTTAGGCTAGTAAACTGATAGGGAAAGTTTGATTTTAAATTTTTAGGGTTTTGTTGGAAAACTGAGCACAACAATTTTGGGTGCGGGGATGAGACACAGTTTTTGCAGAGGTCTTTTTGGGGCAAGGTAGGAGACTGTCTTGATGCCTTTTGAAATAAGTGAATGGATATATGTGATCGGTGAGGAGCTAAGGAGAGCAAGAAACCATCGAGAGTTCTCCTTAAACAGATGAAAAAATAGATATTAAGCAAACTTAAAGGCAGAGCATAGAAACCATGAATTCTACCTTAACACTTCATTTACTTAATTTGCAGATGAGAAGATTAGGAAAATGATACACATAAAAAACTTACAAGCACATGAGAGAAACACACCATCAACACAAATCACCACAGGAATCCCAAATAGTGTTGCAAAACCCTGGTCTTTCCTTTGCCAAAATTGCAGAGATACAAAGAGTAATACAGTCTAAGCTTATCCCTCAAGAGTCCAACCATGAAAATGACTAAGAAAGTACATAATATAGGCAAGCTAGCACATTTACTTGCCTCTAGGGGTCGAGCTCATCATCCTAGGAGCTGTTTCAACCAATTCTAAACTGAGCACTACAATCTAGGCAATCAAAACAACTTGCCTCTATAAGTTAGGAAACCAATTCATTCATTAATGTTTTGCTATTTTATGAATGAATCTTCTAGCATAGGTAAAAAAGTGTCTTGTCAACATAAAATTACATCAATTACATCAAGGAGGATGAAAAATCCCACCAAAATGTCAAAACTAGTCAAATGTTGCGTTTTCCTGAGCTGAAGGTGAAAAATTGAGAAAATGTCCTGATGCGTAGCGCGCCATTTCTCAACGCGTAGCGCGCCTTTGAGACCACTTTTGGGGCACTTCTCGGCATCCAAATGAGGCACAAGTGGGCTTGTTGGAAAGGTCTGGATGTATACTCTCCCGCGCAAGTGGAATGTCTCAATTTGGTGGCCATTTGCCCCTCCAAAAATGCAATCTCCCAAGACTGCTTCCTGTGTGTCCAAAAAGTGGCAGAAGGTCATTTTTTGCTTGTTTTTTGACCTTTTAAGGGCCCAAAACTTGATGAAATGTCTTGGCAGTGGCTGAGCAGGTGTATTTTGTTATGAAAAATCCAAAAATGCTGAGTTTTCATGAAATGGACCTCCCCAACTTCAGGGTAGCGCGCGTCGCGCTAAGCGTTGAGGGCAAAAACCTGTTTTTAGAAAAAGAAATCAAAATCGACAAAAATTGCTCCAAATTTCCTGAATTTTGAGCTGGAAGTGTATCATTGAGCACTATGCTCCTTCAAGGTGGCTTCAACCAAAATCTAAAGTGGATCGGGCCTTTTCCTCCGATTTAGTGCCTTGGCCAAGCGTGCTTTGAGTACCTTCATTTTTGCTTTGCACACATGCATGCGGGCCTAATAATGATTCTTCATGTGGCGGAGCATATCTTTGTCCCTATTTGCCTTGGCTAGCAACTTCTCTAAATTAGTATTCACCCGAATGAGCATAGACCCTTGCTCAATAGGTGTCAAATCACTGGGTCTCTTGCGAGCCAAGTTCCGGTCTTCTCGGATCCTCCGCAACTCATCAAGAGTGTGTTCATCCTCCAACTGTTTGTTGCGCTGCTCTAAGTATGTGATTGTCCAATTTGCCATTTCCAACTTTTGCTGCAACAAGTCATTTTCATCCTTTTGTTGTTGAATGATCTCCTTAAGCTCTAAGCTAGGAGAGCTGATATCAAGGTCAACAATATCTATGTCCGGATCGCCTGATGGCCCCTCATCAATCATGGGCTGCTTGCCTCTCTCTTGTACCTGTGCTGCTGTCGAAAGCGAGGCCCCTTCCACCTGATGTGGAGATAACACTCGTTGTGCTGATGAAGAAGGTGAGACCCCTTCCACCTGGTGTGGAGATAATACTCGCCGTGCAGATGCAAATAAGGCCCTGTGGCCTCTCTGGTATGTAACACATGCTGGAGTGCTGACATGCTTGGGCTCTGGAATGTGAACCTGATGTGAAGGCCCTCCCTCATCATGGACAATCTCAGGAGGTAGCTATGGCACCATGAAGAAGTCGTGAGAAATGAAATCCTCCCAAGCAATACCCTGCTGTGACAACTGATGCATCACTATGATCTCGATCAGTGCATAATGATATATACTTTTGTGTTGTTGTGCGGGGTTCTTCCTTTGCACTACGGGCACCATCTTCTCTATATTCCGGCACATGAAAAATGGAATGTTCATCATTCGTACCCGGGTGAAATGCATCAACAAACGGATATGGTACGAATATAAACGTGAAAATCTTCCCTCACAAGTGAAATAGCGCATAATAAGCCTCATCAAGGGTGCATACTCATCCCTTAGGAATCTGAAAGGAAAAACAACAGTTAGGTGTCTCCTGCACCCAGGTTTGATATATGGTTGATAATGAAATCTGTCTAGCTGTTGGCGCTTGTTCCACTCCTCATCAACATTTGGTATCTTGGTGGCTTGAGCAACAATTTCAGGTGATAGGGTGAAATCCACTCTTGCAAGGTTCACATGGCCATTGTGCAAATGTAGGACAAACAAGCGGACTAGTTCTTTGTGGTGTTGAATTTGTGAAATCCTCTCACAATATCCGAAGCATGATTGATACTGAAAACATGTCATTGCAAGTGGACAAGATTGCAACTGAGCCAAAGAAGTGGGCTCCTCCCTGACATGGCGACCACCCTTACCACCCTTGTGATGCCTCCTTGGCACTTCTACCTCCGGTGTTGAATCACTGTCATAACTCTGCTGATAATCTGATTCGGTTTCTGACATGGTTTTGAAGGCAAGATGGCTGAAATGTATTGCTGACTTTGCACCCAATTAACTGTTGTTTGACTTTTTCAAATGTTGTTACCAAGGGGACATAAATACAAGGGAATTGTTAGGGATAGGGGAAAATGAGGGAATTAGGGACAATAAACATAAAGAAGGAATTTAGGGAAGGCAACATGGGAAATCACAAAATTGTGGGATTTTAAGTTGAAGTAGGGTTTGGGAATTTAGTAGGTTTTAGGGATTTTAGAGAAGAAAATTATGAAATTTCATGGGAAAATTTGAAGGAGAATGGTGATGAAAATGAGGGAAAAGAGGGATTACAAATGGGAAACCTTGGACAACAAAAAAAATTTGAAACCCTAGCACCATTAAGACTTTAAATCTTCCACAGCAAAGTAGGGTTTTAACTTCTCATTTTCATGGCATTTAAACATATCAATTTCTCTTTCATCTTGCAAAACCAAATCTAGCCATGGAGGAGAGGCCTACTTGCAATTTGCTTGAGAAAAAAGTCGATTTGATAGCTTGTTGGCAGTTTGTTGAGCAGAAAACCCAACGCGTAGCACGCCTCGCCCAACGCATAGCGCGCCTCTGACGCATAGTGCACGTGCAAATTTGTTCTGAGAAAGGCAGCCTGATGCGTAGCATGCCCCTGACGCGTAGCGCGCCCTCCCTGATGCGTAGCGCGCCTCTGAAACTGCCCAATTTGCTCAAAAACTCTTGAAATCGCCTTTGCAAGGATTCACTTAGCTTGTGAGAGGAAAATGAGTTGCTAATGAAGAGTGATGTGCTTTTATAGGCTTCCTTTAGATTTTTATTTGCCCAAAACCCACTTTATAATCTTTGTATGTTGACACTTTTTTTTGAATTAATTGGCTCTGACTTTTGGTTTCTTTTCTTTGAAAAATTGGTTGAAATGATGATTTCTTCTGAAAATTTTTGCATGTATACCTTCTAAGATGCTTTGGCAAAGGAGACCAAGGCTTCACTTCGACATTTGGAGAATTTTAAATTTTGACAAATTTTACAAAAACGAGATAATAACCTTTGTTTTTCAAAAACAGAGTTTTGAAAACAAGGTGAAAATTTAGTTGTACAACAGTGAGAATTGTTGAAATGATGCTTTATGAAGGACATCCCTCTGGCCTGCTAGTCCTTTATGACCTTTCAAGACAAAAATTGACTCAGCCCTAGACCTAAGACGTCGAAATTTAAAACCAGATTAAGGACCCTTTGAAGATTTTATTTACTTAAACAAACCTGAACCAGCAGTGCCAAACAGGAGGGGAATAAAAGACACAAACTCCCTCCACCAGGATTATGGCATGCCTAACGGAATGTAACATGATCACACTGATGGGACACCTAATCATGAAATGCAAAGAGCTTTGATCTCTAGTGGAGGGCTACTAAACCGACTCTAACAGGTTCAACCGTTTGAATTCAAATATTTTCTTCCTATTGCAAATATATCTTGCCATTCAAATTGTTTTCATTGTCATTCATCCACTAAACTAATATAGGGCTCCCATCAACATCGTTGTCCAACTCTAATCCAGTCAACAAGGTAATATGCTAGTTTCCCATCTGCAAATTATTTGTCCCTATGCTAAAAATGAATAAATCGGCCCCAAATACCCTCAAATCCCAGGAAGTCAACCCTCCTTGAACATCAAACCATTAATGGACACAGAGGTGCAAATCTTTGACCCACCCTATCTTTACCACATATCAGACATCTGGTTTGACATGTATGACCACCATGTAAATGGAGGGGACCTTTTAAGGGTAGTTAACTCAAGGATCTAGTATCAAGTTGTGACTTTTGTTTATCATTTCCTTTAGTTTATTTCTTGGTTGTTGCGTCGTACATTGAGAAGAAAAATTGTTTCATATATTCTACTAGAACCAAAATCTTGGAGCTGACCCTAGAGTTGATTTAGAAAGATCTAATATACCCAACTTCTCTTGAGCCTAAAAAATTCACTGAAACCACTTGGTTTTACAACTATGCCGCCTTCTCAACTGGGGAACATCAGGCCTTCTTGGAAATGATTTTGGCCCCTAACCACCAATCCTTTATGTTCCTGATACCTTACAAATATCTAAATTTACAAAGGTAGTATAACCCATCCTCAATGTAGTTTCCCTTATGTTTGGAGGAGAGGGTGCCAATATTGCTACTAAAACCATTGTAAGGTTTCTAGCAGAGATTATTCAGAAAGGCCATCTACTTGATTATATACCTTCTTTACTTGTTGATTACATAAAATTCCATTTGCACCACTTTTCTACCACCTCATTCTTTAGATACAATTCCCTAATATTTTTTTTGTTCCTATACACTCATGTTGATGAATTTGAATTCCTAGGTCTTAGTGTGATGGATTCAAACAAGTAGAGGAAATTTACCTTTGACTGTGATTTTTTTGTTGGGCAGAAACCAAACAATGAGGGCTACTCCAAATTTATATCCTCTTACATGGCCAATTCTTACAAAATCATTCATAATGTCTCCCACCCAAGAATCTCACCTCAACAAAAACAAATCCTCCATCTCAGTAAGGACACTAGGGTGGGTGATTGGTATTTTCTTGAGGATTATAGCGATATAATCCTACATGTGTTCATGCTAATGAGAATATTTTCGCTGGAATTTATCAAAGAGAGATGCACGTGGACCAATTCCATTTTTTCCCTGCTAAAAAGGGCTATATGTTCAAGTTCATTAAGCCTATATGCCCTTCCATTATTAACATTAGACAGGCCTTACAATCAACTAAGAATCTACTGAAAGAGATGAATTTTGAAATGGGGGATATTTGGAATTATGAACCTCGTGATATCATTGCAAAGAAAAGAAAAAACATTAATGCTTAAACTTATCATCATGAATATAGGCCAGAGATTGAGTGGAAAGATAACTTGGATTCATGGTCCTACTAATGATGTTGGACCTACCAACATTCAGGGGATCCCTCCGACATGAAGTCCCAGTCAGACCTCACATTGCTTGGTGTAGGAGTCCCATCTAGTATACAAGCCCATTTGTGAAATATTTAAATACTTTCCTTGGCTATAGCTGTCAGCATAATGAGAGTGATGTGATGGTATCTTTGAAAAGTAAGGTGTGTGCCTGGTGAGTGTGTGGTGAAACTATGTTCAGGTTCTCTTACTGTGAAAGGGGGAGAAAAGCGAGCCTCTAAGTGAGAGGTAATAGTTCCACCCAGGAGGAGACACATGTGAACTGGAAATACATGTCCAACCTCCAACGGAGATCCACAATCGATGTCACTAACGGTCGTTACAAGAAAGGGATAAAGAAATATCCATCTAACATCCAACATGGTAATCCACATCGGACGTGACAGTTATTATAACCAATAAGAAAAGAAAGGTATGTCTAATATCCTACGGAATAGTCCACAAGGATGAGACAACAATGGAAACCATTACAACACATTCCCAACAAGATAAGCACTAAAATAACTGAAATATTTCAATTATCTTAGTACATGTGAAAGCAAACAAAAATACAAGCGTTTACATAATAGTATTACAAACATTCATAAGTCATGCATGAAGAATGTGCTTGCCTTAAAAGGATTATGTTATTAAGAAAAAGTTTGAAGACACATATTTACATTGTACATTAGTAGCCCCAGTAGCAAGACATTGGAGTGACTCCTTACTCCTCAAAGAACTAGTTGATCTCTCTAATGCCTTCAGGAGGATCCAAGGTGAAAAGTGCTTTGCTCATACAATGAGAGGGTATATATAACCAAGGGGTGATGCTTATCCCTTATGACTCTTTGACTACCCTCACGGTTGTTCAACTTCCTATGACTTTTCAACTTAAATGAATCTTCATATTCATGTGTCTCCATTGGACTTCCACTTTACAATACATTTTATTTACATTATACATGGCCAACAATAGTGATGTGCCATATGAAAACTAATGACATGACTTGACATGACACTGCTAACATGGATTAGCGTGATGATGTGACAATTTCAAGCCATTATTGCTACTGAGTGATGGATGTGTTCTTGGATATTCTTTCTCTTCTCCTCTAGATAGCTTAGTGATACGGGGTCTTCAATGATATTCGGCCTTGGAACATGGTTGCACACATGTGTTCCTTTTTCTTCTTCTTGGTAGGTCGACTCATTCATTCAACTACAGGTGAGTCTTTAGGCATGCTTTCTCCTTCTTCTCCTCCTTCATCATCTCACCGTGACTTGATAGTGTACCTGTTGCTACAATTCACTCTCGATGGGTTGAAATCAATTTGAAAACTCCCTAGTCTAACATGATGCATTATTATCCATGAACTAAGCCTGGGACAAGTGACATGCTAGGAGATAGGGCCAAGTAATTTCACATTGAACAGGTCCAGGTGATAGGGAGAGAGGTTGATCACCGAGACTGCGCAGAGCACAACTCAGGCTTGACAGAGGAACCTTTTAGCACAATCCCGACTGAGGAAAGAAATTGCGTAGTGATAATCGGAGCCAGGATTGTGCAGTTGAAGCCAACTGTGCGTGATGTGGGATGAGGCTCTGGGGGTCAATTCTGCACAATTTTCATAGGCAAGGAAAACTATGCAGCTGAGGGACCTAGAGGACATATCTGCATAGTCGTTGAGATCAATGAGCTCTAAATGAGGGAGGACAGTAGGAAACACTTTTGCACATTTCTGGAGGCCAAGGAATGCTACGTTCTCTGCTGATGGTAGGTTTCCAAAAGGCAAGAGAAAAATCTTGAGAATTAACTATGCGAAGTGCACAGTTGAAGTCAAAATCGGAGGAATGTTGCATAATTATAGGGGTCATGTAAGGCTGCTGAGCTCTGGAATTGTACAGTATGATTGTCTTGGAGGATAATGACTACAAATTGTGTAGTTCCAGGAAGCAAGGTCATAACACTGAGGGCTGAGATTGCGAAGTATGTAGTTCAGTTAGGGTTCGGTGCAGCTGAATTAATTGGTCAAAGAATATTTTTGGAAAAATAGCTAAGTCTGGGAGTAAGATAGAACTTTTATAATCTTGAACTAGTGATCACGCACTTATCATACTTCAACGACACAACAACATAGACCACCAGAGAAACAAGAAAGCATTCACCTCTATGTGATTTTCTCATAACAAGAAGTGACATGTGCGACACTTCATATAGAGCTTAGGATGACCATGAGGACACTTGTGCAATAATGCTCAAGACTTTGTGTATTAGTACGAAAAATGGTTTCATGGCTAGGACAACTTGTATTCATAAAGACCAACCTTTGAAACCACCATAAAAGGTCTGCAAGCGTGGTAAAATAACACTAAAATAGTCAAACAAGCCAAAAGATGATAGCTAATCCAACAAGCGAAAGGTTTCAAAGAACTTTAGGAAAGCTCATGAAATGAGATTAAGTGTTTTCAAAAATGAAGGGAAAGACCAAGGAAGGCTCCAAAATTTGAGCGCAAATCAAAATGTTGGAGAGTGTTGAAGCCGCTACAACACTTGGTGACATAATGGTTGAATTCTATTTTCTCTGTCTTGGTTATTTTCTTTTGTGCAGGGCCATGGTTATTCAGGGAGTATTGATTCATTATGCATATTAATTTGACTTCCCTACTTATCCCATGGGTAAACATTGATCCACGATCTTTTGCTTAGAGATGTATTAAATAATTACATGTATAAATTGTAACTTAAACATAGAAATTTAATGTGTACATGAGAGAAGAGGAGAAGCACATAAAAGCATTGAATAAGACAAAAGACTTGATAACGAAGTTCATCCAATTTGGACTACGTTTCCAGGCCCTACTCAACCAATGGGGAGGCATTCATTCATTAAGTGGCATAAAAAAGAAGAGAACAATCATTATTTACAAAAAGGGAGCCTTATACCTCAATTTTGGAAAATGGCCAAAAAATGTAGAACTGTGTTGGAGAAACAAACATCACCATTGAGTTTGTGGCATCGAGAAATGCTAAAACCATATAAAATTTGTCGAAATCTGATAAAGCGAAAATCTGGCCCGTGGAGAAATTTCTCAGATCATGGTTTCGCGCCCTTCCCTACACTGCTCATGGTTCTGCCACCGACAAATTAACCTTCCTAAAACTGCGTGCACACTCCTCCACTGCCTTGGTGCATTGGTGAACTGGGTTTAAACATTAAAAACGTTGGTAGACTTTTCAAAAACTCGATTGGGCGGTGTGGTTAGAGATCTAATTATTGTGGAGGGGGTCGGGCAATTAAACCATCCCCCTCCAATTTTACATAACCGAATTTATGTTTCTAGAAGGGAGGTCAGGCTAGGCTCACCTTGGGCGGCCCACCAACTTCACCTCCGCTCTAACAGTGGCCCATATCATGATTAACGTGGGTGGTTTTGTTTTAATGGGGTTGTGGTTGGGTTCGTGCCCCAAGGGCCGACCCACCACCTACTCCTCTGTGTGTAATAGTAATGGCCCACCCAAAGATCATGGGGTTCCGCTAAGTATGGGGGAAGGGGGTGAGGGTATTGGTCTTCCACTCCATAATACATATGTGATAAGGGTCGAGGTGGCAGGGTTGATGGCCTGCCACCCCCTTTTATTTAATAATTTATCTATTTATTTTTATTTTTTATTTTATTTATTTATTTTTTCAGTTATAACAATATGGCCCTTTTTAAAAATTCAAAATTTGGACTAAAGGAGACAATTTAATGAGGCGACAATTTCACCTAGAATCTAGTCGGAGTTGGCAGGATTTTGTCTGCCTGAAAAATTCCAAATCGTGTCTCCAATAAGCTTGCCTAGTCAGCAAAAGTCAACCAAAACTTTGACTACCTCTATCTTCCTCATCCGAACTCGAATTGGAGTGTTGTTTGCACTGTTGGAAACAGGGAGAAAAGAACTTTGATCTGATGCCAAGTTAATCAACTTTCTGCTACTTTGAGTTTTAAGCTTTTTCTAGGCCACTTGTGTCTAGAGATCCACCTGGATCAATTCTCCGAATTGAGGAGCTTTTGGACCACCAAAAGCTTTATTAGTCAATTGGCATGTGAAGGAATTTTTCCCTCACTCTTTCTTTTTCCAACCAATTTCCCTTGCTAGGGTACATCCCTTTGGAACCAACTTGAAGGTATTCCACATCTCCCAATCGTGAAGTCCTGGTTCTTCTGTCAAGGATGATATCTTCAGGTAACTCATCAATATACTTTGGTGCAAAGTCATTAATTGTAGGAACTGTGCCCACCTATTCAGTGTCCATAATCAATGGTGGCTCATACAACTTTAAGTTTTCGACATTCACTATGGATTAAAGTTCATATATGTCGACAAATCGAGACGGAAGACATTGTTTCCAATCTTCTCCAAGATAGTGAATGGACCACACCAGATTGGTCAAAACTTGTTCCCTTCTCCCTTCATCCTGTCCTTGCTGATATGGAACCACACTTTGTCGCCCACTTGAAATTAATGGTCGACTAAGTGTTTGTCATGTCGAGCATTATATCAGGCTTAAATTTTCTCCAACTTCTCCTATATTGCTTGGTGAATCAACTAGATCTTCTAAATGAACCACTGCACTTTGTCCCTATCATCACATCCACCAGAGTCATCTTCCCTTCCAAAGACTATATCAAAAGGATCTTTTGGCATGTAGCCAAAACATGTCTCAAATGGTGAATGATGCATAGATGAATGCACTTCTCAATTGTAGGAATGTTGCACATATGGAAGATGCCCATCCCACAACTTAGGATGTTTCCCATAATAGCCTCGCAACAAGTGTGCCACAGTGTGGTTGACAACCTATGTCTGTCTGTCTGTCTATGAATGAAATGTCATGCTTCTTTTCAACTTGGTGTCCATCATCTTCCACAGGCTGGTCCAAAACTCTTTGAAAAAGCGAGAGTCCAATTTGACACAATCGATGTGGGCAACCCAAAATGGACCCAAACATGTTGAAAGAAAATATAAGCAATCTTCTCTACAATGATCTGATTTTTACAAGGCATTAGAATACACATCTTACTAAAATGGTCAATGAAGACATACAAATAGTCATGACTTTTTCTAGACAATGGCAAACCTCCTACAAAATCCATCAACACACTTTCCCATGGACGACTCGGAATAGGGCGTGGTGTTTAGAGCCCAATTTTTCTATTAGAGGGCTTTGAAACAGAACACACCACACATCCCTTTATATATCGAGTCACAATGTTCTTCATATGAGGTCAAAAACAAAATCTGTGTACATGACACAAAGTTTTTTCAACACCAAAATGACCAAACATAAGGGAGCTGTGGGCCTCTTGGATTACATGTACCCTTTCTCCTGTGGGTATGCACAATTTACCAAGGTGATAAAATTGTTTCCCCTGTAAGTGATAGTTGTCCACCTGTGAACCATGGGTTAGTTTTGCATAAATCTCCTTAAATTCATCATCGCTAGCATATTGTTCAACATAAATTTCAAAAGATAATGAAGCATTATGCAAAATAACAGAAGCAGAAATAGGAGGGCGCGAGATAGCATATTGGCCACTTTGTTTCATGTGCCCTTCTTATACTTTATTACTAGATGAAATTTCTGAAGAAACCCATTCACCTGAAATGACAAGATTGCTGCAAATTGGTTTGTGACTGAAGATACTTCAATGGCTGATGATCCATAAGGATGATGTTCTCCTTGCTGATGAGGTAGTGTCTCCACTTTTTCACACTCTGGACCAAGGCATATAACTCCTTGCATATACATCCTGAGAGAAATTCTATGAATGGTAACATATCAGCTTATTTTGCTGCATCAGTACGACTCCCATGGCATATCTGTTGGCATCTGTCTCGATCTCGAATGGCTATGGGAGATTTGGTAAGGCCAAGACCAGTGCAGTGCTGATATTTTATTTCAATGTTTTGAAGGACTTCTGCTACTTTCCTCCCCATTGAAAGACTTTCTTTACACATGTCAGTGTGTGTAAAGGTGCTGCAATAATAGAGATATTGGTAATAAATATCCTCCAATAATGTACTGCACCCAAAAAGCTGCAAACCTCGGTTACACTAGTAGGCTTAGGTCAATTTATAATTGCTTCAACTTTAGAAGGATCAATTTTCAACTTACCATGACCAACAATATGACCTAGGTAAACCAAAAAGGTTTCCCAAACTCACGATTTGACAATTTTACATAGAGTTTTTATTTTTTCAACACATCAAGCACTTTCTTCACATTGCATAAATGTTCATTCCAAATTTTACTAAAGAGAAGAATATCATCTAGATATACAAGAAAAAATTCATCAATGAAAGGCCTAAAGAGATCATTCATGAGCCTCATGAAAGTGGTTGGAGCTTTGCGAAGTCCAACTGGCATCACCATCCATTCAAAAAACCCTTGTTTGGTCTTGAAGGCAGTTTTCCACACATCTTGCTCTGCAATTTGTACCTGGTAATAACCACTACACATATCCAATTTGGTGAAATAGATAGTGTTCTTTTACTGATTTAATAAATCATCTATGCACGGGAGAGGGTAATACTTATTCACTGTGATTTTCTTTAGTGCTCGGTAATCCATGCACATCCCCCATGTGCCATCTTTCTTCAGCACAAAGACAATTAGTGAGTCGCATAGAGAAGTGCTCGGTCTGATGGCCCCTTGGTTCAATAGTTCCTACACCTGCTTTTTTATCTCCTCCATATCAATGGTTGACATCCTGTACATGCCAATATTTGGTAAAGGAGCGTCATGTTGTAAATGGATCTCATGTTGGATTTCCCTCTTCGGAGGTAATTCCCTTGGTTCTTGAAACATCTCATCATAGTCAGAAATTAATTCACATAACTCCTTTTTATGCACATGATCATAACCGTGGAAAGCATCGGATAATTCTGCATCTTTCCCTTACTGGAATTCGCCAACCTCTTCATTTGTCCTACACTTACAAGGCTGGCATTGATTTTAGTTTGATGAGCACTTACAATATATTCTACCCCATATTTTGTGATTTGGTATTTCTTTTCATGATAGAAGGAGATTGATTTTCTATCATATAGATATGGATTCGCTAACACTATTCCACAGATATCCAATGGTATCATCAAGTTTTATCTCATCCACTAACTTAGAAGTGATCACAAATTTAACATTGCATTGCTTAGTTACATTCAATTTTGCTTTATCATGTATCCATCCAAGTGGGTAAGGTTTTGGATGTGGTTTGGTTTCTAAGCCAAGATTCTTAACCAAGGGCTCTGAAATTAAGTTTGCATGGGATCCGGTATCGAATAGAGTTTCCACTTTTCTATGATTTATGATAACTCTAATATGAAATAGCTCAATTCTCTTTCGTTCATTAGGAAGATACTCATCTATTGAACTAGTGCCTTCATGTGATTCATAATTAACATGAGGTGTTAGACTACCTTTTGTTCCTGCGGTTGTGATCAAAGGATCATCTCTGGAATCAGATCCAAGGTCTTGTTGCAAAGTTGCCACTGTCTTCTACTTGCCGTTTCCTCCATACTTCTTTGGTCTCTTTTCCGGGTGCAGTTTCCAAAAATTATCATCGTCATGACCTTCCTTTTCTCAGTTAGTGCAATAAGGACTTTCTCCTTCATCTTTCTTGGTTGATGTCATCCCCTTCTCCTTTCCCTTTCTTCTCACTTTGGGTTTTCCATTTGGAGGTTTGAAAGGTGGTTTCTTGAAATGATCATCTCTTTCATTTTTTCTCCTGTTCTTAAGATGAATTGGCTTTACACTGGCTTAATAAATAGTAGTTGGTTCAAACAATAATAACGATTGTCTAATGTAACTATGTAATGATCCAATATACTTAGTTACTACTTCATGTGAGTCAAGTGCAATGCCCAAATTAAGTGCTTGTTTTCTAAACTCCTCTGCAAAGCTTTGAACATCCTGAACTTTGCCTTGCATTAAGTATTGCCACTCCATTAAGGCATTTTGCTTATAACCCAAGGAATAAAATTGTTCCTTTAATGCAGAAATGAACCTAGGCCATGAGGAAATAATATTACCCACACTCTTACTTCTTCGCAATTTTCTCTCCCACCAGACGAGAGAGGTGCTACTCAGCCGAAGAGAGGCCAGTTGAATCTTTGCCTCATCCTCTTTGATCTGTTAATCCTGCAGTAGATTTCAATCTACCTAATCTAGTTATTAAGATTTTCTGCATTACTTTCATCGTTAAACATTAGAAGATCACATTTGACATCTAATTTAAAGAAAGGTTTCTTAGATGCATCCCTTGAATTTCTATGATGATGGTGATGAGAGGAAGAAGAACTTTCACTCGTGGAAAAAGAAGGAGGGGATTATTCTTCACCATTTCCATGCACTGAACCTTGTCCTTCTACGTTTTTCCCTTCTGCTTTCTCCAACCTTGAAAGCAATTGACTAACATTTTCCACCTTTCCATAGAAGGTTTTGCAGAAATCGAGCTCCTCTTCATAATGAGCCTCTTCATCTGACCTGTTTCTCCTTCGATGTGCACACTCCGCTTCGAGATCGAAAGGCTTTAGTTTCCCTTTGCCTATTCAGAGCCTATTTCTTGTTAGCATACAAACATGCAATTCACATCTACAAAGGGTTGCTCTGATACCACTTGATACACGATATTTTGCTTATAGATGTATTAAAGAATTACATGCATAAATTGTAGCTTAAACATATAAATTTAATGTGCATATGAGGGAAGAGGAGAAATGCATAAAAGCATGGAAGAAGACAAAAGACTTGATAACATAGTTCGTCCAATTTGGACTACATCTTTGGGCCCTGCTCAATCAATGGGTAGGCCTTCATTCATTAAGTGGCATGAGAAACAAGAGACCAATCACCATTTACAAAAAGGGAGTCTTATACCTCCATTCTAGAAAATGGCTGAAAAATGCAAAACATTTTCGGAGAAATAGATAGCACCATTGAGTTCATGGCATTGAGAAATGCTAAAACCATATAAAACTTGTCTAAATCTGAGAAAGTGAAAATATGGCCCCCTGGAGAAATTTCTCAGATCATGGTTCCACCCCCTCTCTACATTGCTCATGGTTTTTCCACCTGCAAATTGACCTACCTCAAACTGCGTGCACGATCCTTTGCTACATGGGCACACTGGCGAACTAAGTTTAAATATTGAAAAGGCTGGAAGATTTTTCAAAAACTCCATTGGGTGGAGTGGTTAGAGATCCAATTATTGTGGAGGGGATCAGGCGATCAAACCCCACTCCCTTCCATTTTGCATAACTGAATTTGTGTTTCTAGAAGGGAGGTCAGGCTGGGCCTGCCTTGAGCAGCCCGACCACCTCACCTCCACTCTAACGGTGGCCCATATCCTGATTAACGTGGGCGGATTTTTTTTAATGGGGTTGTGGTTGGGTCCATACCCCAAGGGTTGGCCCACCACTTACTCCTTCGCGTGCAACGTAATGGTCCACCCAAAAATCATCGGGTTCTGCTAAGTATGTGGGGAGGGGATAGGGGTAGTGGCCTGCCCCTCCATAATACATATGTGATAAGGTTTGGGGTGGCAGGGTTGATGGCCCGCCACTCCCTTTTTTTAATAATCAGATATAATATATCTATATATATATATATATATATATATATATATATATATATATATATATATATCTATATATATATATATATATATATATATATATATATATATATATATATATATATATATATATATATATATATATATATATAATATGGCTGTTTTAAAAATTCAGAATTTGGACCGAAGGAGATGATTTAATGAGGTAACAATTTCGTTTGGAATCTGGCCAGAGTTGGTTGGATTCTGTCCACCGAAAAGCTTCCAAATTGTGTCTCCATTAAGCCTTCCCAGTGAGCAAAAGTCAACCAAAACTTTGACTTCCTCTATCATCCTCATCCAGACTCAGGTTGGAGTGTCATTCTCATTGTTGGAAATAGGGTGACGAGCACTTCGATCTGATGTCAAGTTAATAGACTTTCTGCCACTTTGAATTTGGAGCCTTTTCCATGCCACTGGTGTCTGGAGATCCACCTAGATTTGACATGGATCCCTCTATACCTTCTAAGTTGAACAAAACATAAGATTCAACATAATCACGATGTTTGGAATTGGGAAGGGTAGTTTATCTCGCAGGTTTATGATTTTGAGAGTATAGTTTTTCATCTCTAGTGTTGCTATGCTGCCAACAGGCTTGTATAGTACCCCAGTGGAGTCACGTAGGAACACAAACATTGCTTCACTATGAGCAAGCCTATATAGTACCCCGGTGGAGTTGCTTACTTCACCTCTCTGTGCAGGAAGCCTTTCTCTTCTTTTGCCCTTATTCATTTATTTAGACAAAATTGTGCATTGACACTTATTTATTTTGGGGTGGCAGATGGATCTCGACATATTAAGAGTAGGAGAGGTTGTTCCTTTAGAGAAGCATATAAATATGTATAATTTATGTTTGCATGTTTACATTTTCCCCTTCTACATTTCTTCTAGTTGGATAGGATTGAAAAAACCGATGTAGAAAATTGAGTATAGGCATGAAGATTTCGAACTAGATATAGGTTCATGGTTGAAACAAATCTCTCCTTATGGATGGATCGTATTGTCCGTCAGAACTTCACTGGCCAAAAGGTGTAACCAACATAAGGAAGATGGATAAAAAGCTATCTAAGTGCTGCAGTTTCACAAGACTCTTTTAACTTCAGACATACACACACTTTGAATCCAAAATGAAGTAAGGAACAACACTTATTCACATGACAAAACAACACAAAAATGAAGCAAAACATAAACAGCAAAAAACAAAAATCTATGAACATAGTGTGGGGCACAGTCCCAGATCTTCATTGAAAATATTGTTTTAATTCTTGGCCATTGACAGGGAGAGAGTCAATCTTCCCGTCAAGTGATTAAAGACGATATGTGTGTTGGCCAAGGTTTTTGTGGACTATGTAAGGACCAATCCACATGGATATAAACTTAGTATGTTTGCCTTTGTCCCACTTCAAGACTAAGTTACCCATAATAAATTTATTCTTCCCTGCAGACTTTCTATCAAACCATCTCTTGACACAACTCTGGTGAAGAGAAAATTTTTCTTTTTCTTTTACCCTTTCTTCTTGTAGCTTGTGAAAAGTGTCCATCCTATGTTGTACCAGAAGACATGGTTTTCGTTGGGATTCTTGGGACAATTGGAGAGCGGGAAAGTAGATTTTCGGTGGGAGGATGACTTCTTTTCCATACACTAGGAGGTAAGGGGAGGTGTTCAAAGAAGGCTTAAGCATGACTTGTTCATCACATAAGGCATTCACCAAAGTGGAGTGCCAATTTTTCTATTAAGAGAATATGATCCTTTTGATGATACATATGACATTCTTTTTCGTGGATTCAATAAGACCATTTCCTTGTGGATAATAATTAGCAGAATGTTGGAAGATGATACCATTTTCCAATAAAAAATCATAAATATTTAATGAGGAAAAGTATGTTGCATTTTCAAAAACAAGGGACGCAGGAACGCTGAACTTGGAGATGATATTCTGCTGTAGAAATTTGATGACTTCATAATCATTCACCTGTTTTATCAGAACTGCCTCTCTCTACCATGTGAAATAACATGTAGCAGTTAAGATATAGTAGTTTTTCTACAATGAATGTGGGAAAATTTCCCCAATGATATCCGAGCCCCGGTATTAAAATGATTATTCCACTGCAACAAGCTGCAGTGGGGCTACTGACCTCTGATTTTTTACGCCACCCCTTTAACAGACGAGGTAATTGTGGGCATAAGCATGAGAATCCTTGAATAATTTATGCCAATAAAAGCCAACCCACATAACCTTATGTGATTTATTGTTTCCTGCAAAGTGTCCCCTAGCTATTCCATCATGCAGATCACATAAGACCTTGTCTAAATCATGCACCTCCAAACACCTGAGCAATATTCCATTGTGTTTCTTCCTCAATAGCATCCCATGAACCAACTGATATGATAGTTATTTGAGTCAGAGTGCCCTCCTTTGCCACATAAATAAGTGAGATCAAATGGTTCCATGCTCAAGGTATTGCCACACATATGCATACCAAGAGTTTCTATCTAAAGTGGGCAAGGCTCGGTTAATGTTGTACATCTTGATCTCTTGTTGCCATCCTGTGAGTTCTTCTTCTACCTCTTTTGCATTGACTTCTTTTGTTTCTAATTTTCAAAGACCATGACCCTTAATGGTGTGAAATGGCTTGATGTCAATATTGTATTCTTGTAATCCAGTCATCCAGTTCACCCTTCTTTCACTCAGCTCTTGTTGAACAATAAATGACCCGACAGTTGGTTGTGGAACAAAGATAATACAACAATTTTTCAACGGATAGGGTCTAAAGTGTTTTACCACCTTGTAAATTGCATAATCTTGTTTTTCCATGTTAGGGTAATTAAGCTCTAGTCCTGGTAGGCTTGCACTCATGAAGGAGATAGGTCATTCATTTTCAAATCATCCTTCTGAGTTATCACAACAGCAAGAGAGGTGTCAGAAGCAAAAGTGTAGAGAAATAAGTCTTTTCTAAAGTCTGGGTTGTACAATGCGATTTCTTCCACTATAACTTGCTTAATATAGGTAAATGTGTCATTTTACCTTCTATCGCATTTATAGATTGTCTTCCTTGATCATCTCTTATATTGGTTTAACAATTTGAGCATAGACAAAGATGAACATTTAGAGGAAGTTGATCTTCCCCAAGAAAGACTAAATATCTTTCTTGTTCACTAGGTGGGGAATCTACCTGATGATTCTGACCCTCTCTGAGTCAACCTTGATCCCACCTTTTAGAATCATCAGAATCCAAGGACTCAAGGACTTCTTTGTCATAGGGAATCTTCCTGATGATTCTTGTTCACTAGGTGGATATCCAAGGACATCTATCTCATAGGGACTAAGTTTGATACCCACGTTGAATGTCACACCCATTAAATGATTCAAGCATCCAAGTTTTTTGTCAATTCTTTCTATATGAGGGTCTCAAGTGTTGGGTGTGATTTCCTTAGTTTTTCTTGAAATGGCTTGGCCCCTTCCTTGATTGGTATCACATGATGGATTATTTGTATCATATGTCTTGAGATCGTCGTACATCCACCTGAAGACATCACGATATTGGTTGAATAAGCGGATGATGGCTTACCTCTCTTGTGGAGTGCAACAAGTACCGAGATTAACATACTTTAGGTATTCCTTGGTTCCTAAGTTGATTTTCTCATGTGATATGGCAGAACTGTGGGTCATGGCATTCATGGGTCCTCGGAAGTGGTTTTGTAGATCATAAAATTTTTCTAGTGATGCCACACCCTTAGGGATGAGGTTTCCTTTACTTGCGTTGAATGTGTTTTACTGTGTCTAGTCGTGCCTGTCCTCATCAATTGTTGTATATTTGAATACATCAGTGTTAGCCATAAAGTACAATATTTGTTGGTTATCATAAAAAATTCATAAGTTAATTATGTAATTTTGGATGGATGGTTTACATAGAATTTCAATGGTAAATCCATCCCTTAAAGGTAACATCCTAGAAGCTCCATTTTCCAAGGAATCCACAGCTACATTATGCATTCTTGGTACTAAAATAATATTAAAATCTTGGAAGTGAGAGATGAGTCACCATACCTCATGTTGATAACTCTTAAGATGAGGTGACACATAATGTATAATGTTACATACCTAATGCAACATGATTTCAGTGTCACATACCACTTTCATAACAACAACATTAAGGTCAATGGCCTTTTGTAAGCGCAAGATGATTACTTCATACTCTGTAGTCTTGTTTGGGCACTCGAATTAGACTAGAGATAAAGTGTCTTCTCTGCAGTGGGTCTATTAAAACACAACTAGCTATAAAGCCCTCATGTGTCTTGAATCTATCAAAGTACATTTTCCATATATCATATGTACAAGGATTGCTTACTGCACTAGTACTACTACTGCTAAATACACAAAGCTCATTATCGCCAGTTGGAAATGGAAGGAGGTCCAACTGTGTGTCTAGTGGAATTGTGGATGGCTCTACAAGGTAGCACCCAAACTATGTTTCCAAAAACAAATTGCCAATAATAAGTTATGTGAAAGCCATTGGCTCGTTATGCTCATTCAAGGGAGTTAGTGTGTGCTTCATGTATCTCTCTAGCTCTACCGAAATCTGATTATTCCTACCTCTATATGGAAGCCATAAGTGTGATGAGTCTATGGAAAAGTATCCTTGCAACTTTCTTGACCAATATCTACTTAGTAATACCCCATATGCTTTTGGAATGTCCACAATTCAAATATTGATACATTGGTGAACTCGTCCATCAGTTGATAATCAAATGATGACATCCCTGAGTTCACCAATTTCTAGGACACAAGTTATGTCCAGCTGAATGATATGTGGATTTGTCATGTCCCATTGAGCATTGATCTTCATGGACACGAATAGTGGCATGAAATTTACTGATGCACCAGAATCAACCAAGGAATTGTGTACATTAAAGTTTAATATTTCAATCGTTAACAAGATTGGTATGCAAAGTGTGTTTTCCTCTAGGTGGAGTGCATTAAGTACAAATGCAAGAGAATCAAGAGAATTACTAGATCCCTTATCTGAAGAGGTAGCATTACTGGTAGAATTTTGTCCAAGTGCTCGTATAAGGATGTCCCATTGGCTCGTGATCTTTGCAAGTTCAAATGGGTAGATGTTTTCACAAGCCTTCTTCATATATTCTATGATGTTGTAATATACACCATGAAGACTAACCGAGGTATCCATAGATGGAACTAGGTTTATGGTTTTGAGTGGGATGGTTTTGTCTTTACTACTGGTAGAAACACTTTTTGTTGGAATTGTTCTCCCAGACTTGCTCTAAGTGTTCTACACAGAGTTAGCTAAAGGACTTAGTGTTCTTGAAATTTTTTCTTTAATTTTTTTGTTTCGGCACCTCAATCACAGTGGTTGGCCCTTGAATTCTCAAGTTATATCAATTTCACTTCTTCTGAGTTAGACCATCACTCATAGGTTCCTTATTAGCAATTCATTTCTGGGGTGCACGAACATAATGATGCATTTTTACTGCATTCCGGGTGCTAGGAGCTTCAGTAGCTACAACAATTTCTTCCTCCTCTTCATTTGGCTCATCCTATTCCTCAACAATGACAGTCCAAAAATTGTGAAACTATTCTTCTCGCGAGTTGTTTACACTGTGGGCACATCATTTCTGAATGATGCTCATTATGAAACGTGTAGTATGAATCTATGCCACTTTTTTCAATGTTCAACACCACATTGGAACTATGAAATTTTTTTCCGGTTGATTGTTGCAATTGCCAGAGGCTGCATTCCTCTCATCATGTACTTGGGGGGTCAGCTGTTCACACTAGTCTCTCCTGTCGTTTGCTTAATTTCAGCCATTTCGATGGTCAAGTACTTGATGAGACGAGTAAATATTTCAAGATCATTCGGTTCCATTTCCTGAGCCTTGCTCACAAAGGCCTGAGAGCTCTTACCTATGTCCTTAGATTACTTTGTGGTTTCATCATCTATGATGACTCCAATAGCGTGCAAGTTCTTCTTAACAGAAATAACCTCTTCATAGTTTTATGTTAATGTTGGTCTCGCAATTTGGTTTACAAACTACACAAATTTGGTCAACAAAGCAGAAGTGTAGTAGTTGATGGCGATGGAGTCATGAGGTTTTGTGTCGTCCAAAAACTTGTTTAAGATGCAATTGAAGATCTAATTGAAATATTTAACATTTTCCTTCTACTCCATCTTAAGACTACCCAACTCCTTCAATAACATAGAAGGGGTCTTATCTTCATAAAATTTCTCAAGAAATATTCTTTTGAATGCCCTCCAATTTTGGAAGGATTTTGGAGGAAGGCTATGGTACTATACAATTTCTCTACCATCCAAGGTACATGCAAAATGTTTTCATGCAACATCATCATAAAATACCTTAAGTGTTTGCAAACGTAGGTAAAAGTTGATTAAGTGATCTTCAACCTTAATAGTATTGTCAGGGTCATATTTCATCAAGATTTTCTCCTCGTGCCTCAGCATCTTGTGCAGGACACTTGGAAGTGCCAATGGGCCCTAATTTATCCATTCCAGATTCTTCTTTGCTATGTCTTCTTCTTCATTGTCCTCCTCTTCCTCTTCTGAATTACTCCTCCTCTTCTTATTCTTATTTCTCTTCCGCTCCCCCTACGCCGCTGGAATTTGAACCAAAGAGTAAGGGTTTGCCTCCTTCTCCTCCTTGAAACAGTGGAGGTTCCTCTTCCCTTTCCATAGCTTCAGCTATTTCTTGATGAGTGTGATAATTTCTTCCTGAACAAAAGATACTCTACTCATGTGGGGGTTGTCTTGTTCTTCTTTTGAGAATATGGGAGAGTGGTTACTCCTTGAATTAGTCCAAATTGTTTTGTAAATTGATGGACAAAGTTGATGGTATGAGATTTCATGTTCGACCTTGGGTGGTGAGGAGTTACCATCTTCAGAATTATGAGTAGGGGAGACATATTGAACATTATTTCCTTGACCAGAAGATGGATTAATGGGGTCGCTGGAATGATCAGCCATAAAATACCAGCTACCATCCTTCTAGTGCCAAAAATGTTGATGGTGTTGGACCTGCCAACATTCATGGGATCCAGTCGATATGAATTCCCAATGAGGGCTCACACCATTTGGTGTAGGAGTACCATCTAGTATAAAGGTCTGGTGGCCAAATAATTAAATGTTTTCCTTGCCTCTAGCTATCAGAACAAGAGAGTGATGCAATGGTATCTTCAAAAATCAAGGTGAGTGTGCCTGGCGAGTGTGCAGCACAATTGTGTCTAGGTTCTCTTACTACGAAAGGGGGAGAAAGGTGAGCCTCTAAGTGAGAGGTAATAGTGCCACCTAGGAAGAGACACACGTGAACTAGAAAGACCTGTCCAACATCCTCCAGAATAGTCCACAACGGATGTGATAGTCGTTACAACCAATGAGCAAGGGAAGATCTTTCTAACATCCAGTAGAGTAATCCATAATGATGTGACAATTGTTATAACCAATAGGAAAATAAAGGCCTATCTAGTATCCTGCAAAATAGTCCATAAGGATGAGACAACAATAGAAACCATTACAACACATTCCCAACAAGATAAGCACTAAAATAATTGAAATAGTTCAACTATATTAGTACATGTGAAAGAAAAGATGATGTACAAACATTCATCGAATAGTCTAACAAAATTTCATAAGTCATGCATGAATAATTTGCTAGCCTTAAAAGGATTATGTTATTAAGAAAAAGTTCCAAAACACATATTTACATTGTACATCACTAGCCCCAATAGTGGGACATTGGAGCCACTCCTTACTCCTCAAAGAACTTGCTGAACTTTCTAATTCCTTATAGGAGGAGCCAAGGTGAAACATACTTTTCTCATATAACGAGGGTAGAATATAACCAAGGGGTGATGCTTACCCCTTGTGACTCTTTGACTACCCTCGTGACTATTCAACTTCCTATGACTCTTCATATTTATGTGTGTCCATTGGACTTCCACTTTACAATAGATTTGATTTATAATATACTTGTCTCATAATAGTGATCTGGCCTATGAAAACTCATGATATGACTTGACATGACACTACTGACATGGACTAGCTTTATGATGTGGCAATGTAAAGTCATTATTGCGACTGAGTGATGGATTTGTTCTTGGATATGCTTTCACTTCTCCTCCGCATAGCTTGGCGATACAATCTCTTAAATGATATTCGGTCTTGGAATATGGCTACACACTTTTGTTCCTTTTTCTTTCTCTTGGTAGGTCAAATCTGTCATTCAACTACAAGTCTTTAGCCATTCTTTCCCCTTCTTCTCCTCCTTCATCATCTCACCATGACTTGACTATGTACCTATTCCTACATTCCACTCATGACATGACGACATTAATTTGAAAACTCCCTAGTCTAAGATGATGCATCATTATCCATTAACTGAGCTTGGGACACGTAACAGGCTGGGAGAGAGGGAATAGTAACTACGCATTGCATAGTTCTAGGTGATAGGGAGAGAGGTTGATCACTGAGACTGTGAAAAGTGCAACTTAGGCTTGACTAAGGAACCTTTCAGCACAATCCTCATTGCAGAAAGAAATTACATAGTGGCCACTGCTAGTCAAGATTCCACAGTTGAAGCCAACAGTGGATGATGTGGAGTGAGGACCCGTGGGCCATTTTTTCACAATTTTTAGAGGTAAAGGGGACTGCGAAACAAAGGGACCTCAAGGACAGATCTGCACAGTTCTTGAAATTAGTGAGCTTTGCATGAGGGGGGACATTGGGATACACTTTTGCACATTTATGGAGGTCAACTTAGGTTGGGTTTCCTATGCATTGTGTGGTTTCAAAAGGCAAGGGGAAAGTATTGAGGACTAATAGTGCAAAGTGTGCAGTTCAAGTTAGACTCGGAGGAACTGCTCCATAATGCTGGGGGTCAAGGAAGGTTGTTGAGCTGTGGAATTATGCAGTGAAACTGTCCCAGAGGATAGTGACTGCACATTGGGTAGTTCTAGGAAGAAATGTCAAAAAATTGAGAGTTGACATTGCACAGAGTGCAGTTCAGTAAGGGTCTGGTGCAACTGATTTGACTAGTTAGGAAGTTTTTTGGAAAAATGGCTAAGTCTTGGAGGAAGATAAACTGGTGATGAGCTTGAACTCATGATCACACAATTAACATACTTCAATTAAAGGACAACATAGACCAGTAGAGCAACAAGAAAGAATTCCCCTCTGTGTAAGTCTCTCATAACAAGAAGTGACAAGGGCGACACTTGAGATGTAATTTAGGACGACCACGATGACACTTGTGCGAAAATTCTCAAGACTTTGTGTATGAGTGCAACAAATGTTTTCATGGCTACAAAAACTTGTATACACAAAGACCAACTTTTGAGACCACCAGAAAAGGTCCGCAAGCATGGAAAATTAGTCAAACATGCCCAAAGATGACAACTGATCAAACAAGCGAAAGGGTTTAGCTAACTTTACGAAAGCTCATGAAATGATCTCAAGTGTTTGCAAAAATCAAGGAAAAGACCAAGGAAGGCTCTAAAATTTAAGCACAAGCCAAAATTTCGGAGGGTGTTGTAGCTACTACAACATGTCCATTAATGCAGAGATGGAGATTAAGAATCGAACAAGAAAGGACAAGACAAGAAAAATGAGTGTGGATGAAACTGGAGATGTGTAGATGGAGGACGTTCACACAATAAAGAGGGCCAAGACCCAAGAAGTAAAGAAATAGGAAACTAAAACTAGGTTGATGGAGATAAAACCAGACTATCTAGGCTTCCAGGGGACTTTATAAGATCCACTACAAGTCATTGCCTCCTGATCTTCAGAGGTAGATAGTCTGAGTTCTGCGGGTAGTGTAACTATGAAGAAACCAAATTGGCCCATAGGGAAATAAATAGAAGAAAGTAATAATAAAACCATGGAAGAGATGAAGAGAAACTAGCATCACATTCGGTTCATTATCAGACTAGACTCTAGGCTACCATGGACCTACAGAGGAACTAGATGAGATTCTCATTGCACGACCCCTTGGAAAAGTCATTACCATCAGGCTCATAGTTCAGGGCTTTCTACCTATCTCTGGATCTGACAAGTGTACCTCTTCTTGACAAGATCAACTTCCATAGGAAAGTGGGAGAAATGTTATATAAGGAGCTAAGCGTGAATTCCATGACCATAAGCAAAGCCAAAAAGTTGTTGGAGAAGGATGCAAAAAACCTATAGCAAGAGAGAGCTATTTCTAGATCTCTACATATGTAGAACAATAATTTCAAGGAACTAATTGTGAAGCTGGGAGTGAATCCAGAAGACAAAGTTGGTTTCAAGACCCTTCTCTAGATTTCACAACCTAAGATACAGGAATTGAGGCATAAGTTAAAGATTCATGCTAGTGAACATGTGGACTCCAAAGAACTAGCACATGTGGAAGAAGAAAATAAGATCCTAGCCAAGGAGCTAATAGAAAAAAATAATGAAGCAGTGGTACTCAAGCAGCATGTAGCAAAATTCCAACGAAAATAGACTCCCACATTTTTGCAGTGCTTGTTCTAGAGAATCCTCAGAACCCTACAAAATAAATTAATAACACCCTCACTGAGATAAAACCCTCATAAGGGGAACTCAATAAGGTACAGGTGGATTTATACAATGGCGAATGATCCCTTTCACAAAAGGAGAAACAACTTGAGACTACTAAGAACAATGTAGAACTGATCAGCTTGAATTAAAGGAAGTTAATCAAGAAATCACTAAGCTAAAAGGAAACATATTTGTCCTCAATGATAAACAACTCATATCGGATGAAGTGATAACATAGATGAGGAAAAATTGGGATTATATAGCTTTGATCGTAGAGAAAAAAATTGTAATCAAATATTATGAGTTCTTCATCTTAGCTGCCAAGGAGGAGTGTGAAAAGAATGCTCAGACTGCTAAAAGATTCATTCAATATGTCAATGAGAAGACACTTAATTATTTGAGGGCTATAGATGTGGTGGATCAGGTATCTACAATCATGGTGATATCTACATTAGTCTAGAAATAAGAGGCCAGAGCTAAAGCTAGAGAATGTGCAGAGATAATACTAAAGGATGTAGCTTCTTTTGATTCATAGTTTGTGTAGAGGGTTTGAGCAAGATTGCCCATTTTTTGGGACCTCATAGGAGTACTAATCTTGTATGAAAAATACAGTCAAATGATAGTATATTCCAACAATAGAGTTGATTCATCCCACGAGAATACCTCCACCTGGAAGGGAAAACTGTGGCGAACTATTTAAGGAGAGATTTCCAACATCTAGGTTTGCTGAAGACCTTGTTTCACTCCAGGCCAAACTCTGCAAGGATCATAGGTCTTAAGACTTCTTATTAGGTTTTATTCGAATCTCCTCAACCAAGTCCATCACTGTGGCAATGATGTAACCAATTCATTAACCCTCCACTACTCTAGAGCATTGATAGAACCAAAAAATGATTATTATTATTATTATTATTATTATTTTCTGATCGTGTCAATCATGAAACTTCATTGTTTTATGTTTTATGTAAATAATTTATTTCAAAAAAATAACTCCAGTTAGTTAGCGATTAGCTAGTACAGTTGTTCTATTCGAATGCTCTCATCTTTTTGTTTTTATAATGAATCATGGGAAGATCAAGAAAGACTATTGTGTAAGGGGTTCTCATCCTAAGGTCCTATAAAAACAATTTATGATACATTATCAAGAATTCAACATTTTTTTTTTTAGAGGGGCTATTGCTCTATGAATGAAGAGAAAGGAAAATGTTTTCTCTGTTGGAAAATATTCTTGTGATTCTGGCTCATGTGATGTTGTAGTATGTATTTTTATTTTGTGTTTACTCCTTTATCATGTTTTCTTCCGATATGACATGTAATTTTATTTGTTGGATGTAGCTTTCTACATTCATGGATTCATCTAAGTCAAAATTTTGATTTAATATGCCTATGGCTGACAAGATTTAATATCATTAATATGAATTCCATGTAATCTAATATGATATTTGTTGTTTCACTCATATATTTCTTATTTAAGTCTATTGCACTGGATTCCACCTTTAGCCCTATCTATTTGATTTCATTTCTTCATAGTCTTCTGAATCACTTATTGTAATAAGAAATGAATTATGTTCTTTTGTAAGTTTAGCCACCATACTTGTATATTAATTCTTCTATGAGTCTGCTTTACTATCAATTGCATTTTTCCTCTTGGAAAAGGTTTTGAACCAATTATGTTTTTAAAATGTATTAAATGTTGAGTGTGAGTTAACAATTTCAGCTAATCCTACAAATAGTCATTAATATGTCTTAGGCACTGGTCTCTCCTCAACCCAGTGGATGCCTCTAGGAGTTACAAGATCAATAGTTCTTATTTTTGTGCTCCAAGTAATAGAAACAACATCAAAGTGTAAATAAGAAAATATGGCTATTTTGTGGCACTTATGATGACTAAATATTCACTAAATATTTTGTGGCACTTATGATGGCTATTTTGTGGCACTTATGATGGAGATGACTAAATATTCACTTGATAGGCACATGTTTTTAACATAATTATGGATATAACTCACTAGTAAGTTTCATTTCAAAGAAAACATTAATAACATTACCTACCTCTGTTGACTCTGTTGCATCAGCCTTATGAGAATTGCAACCACATACATGTATGTTTAGTCCACAACATTTGGAGGAATTTTCTTTTATAAATGAATTATACCAATAAATAACATTTAATTTCTAGATACTGGTTAACTCATTTATGTCCAGCTTCAAAATTTCAAACAAATAAGTGATCAATAGAATGTAGTATTTGAGGTGGAATGTAATACAAGGGATTTGTTAGGTAGCTGGTTGAAGGAAGGTACAACTTTAATAAGGAAATAGGTTGATATTGTAGAAGCTCTGGAAAATATAGTTTCAAAGAGCAAAGAGATTGTTGAGAAGTAAACATGGTACATAGTTCTAGTGCACGACTTCAAGGAGGTAGTAGTAGATCTTGTAAATATAAGGACATAGTTAGGAAGGAGATTTAAATGTTATTTGGATGCAGACAAGCCTTGGTAAAGGCTTGTCTATGGAGAGAGAAGCCAAATAAGATGTCTTATAAGAGTGTAGATGAGTGGGAAGAGGTGTTTCTTGAAGAGATGCATAAACTTGCCTTAAAATATTAGAAGAAGATGACCAAAAGACAATGGGGTGTGACAAGACAAGGAATGAGAAAAGGTAAAGAAATGATAAGCAAGAAAAAAACAAAAATTATAGAAGGGTATTACATGGTTCATTTGGATAATAATTGTATAGTTGAAGAGTAAATATGTGAAATGCGGGAAAAGGGGAGTAGAAGGCTCAAAATAATATTAGTTAGAGAATGATCCTTGATTGTTGTCAAAAAATCCAAGTATGAGAAAGAAGAGATTGCATTTGCATGGTTGTTATAAGAAGGATACGAGAAGTACGTGATTCAGTACATGTTAGAGGAACTAAAGGAAGATATTACAAATGAGTATGCGATGTAAAATTTTCAACAAAGTGAAGTCAAAGAGGAGGCTCTATTAGAGCCACCCGGGTGAATTTTTTATTCCCCTAATGAATTTTGTATTTATTTATGTGTATAAAAAGAAGATAATATGAATGTGGCTAAAGTTAATTATGAAAATAGAAAAATGATTTAACAAATAAAGGTTTATTAGATCTACCAATAGGATTAGGAGATGGACAAATCATATTGGTTTTATGTAGGGTTTGTGACTACCTAATGGAGAAATATTTTCGTAAGGTATCTTGTTTCTATGTCAATTGAAGAGTATATTATGTCATCTAAGGCTACTTATATTATCTAATATAAGATATGAGGATATTGGAAGCATAATGAAATTATAAATAAAATATATACACATAAGTTTCAACTCTTGCTCAAAGATTTTACCCTTTAAAATGTAAGAGGTTAATAGAGTGGGATGAGAAATCTTTGGGTGTATAAACAAAGCAACAATTTTTTTTTGGTTAGATTAACAATTGATGATCAAATTGTGGTAGAAATAGCATGTAACTTGTAGAGTGAAGTTATGAAAGTGAGAAAATACAATTACATTGAAGGTTTGAACCCCCAAAATGAATGGCCAGTTAATGGAAATATGTAATTGGCTCCCTAGACTTAACAATAATTTTTGTCTCTATTATTCACTATCCCACAAGTAGATAAAACCATTGTTTTGTTAGGTTTAGAAATACACTTAACTTGAAATATCTCAATGTAATTTCTCGTAATGCTGACAGGATTGTGATAGTATTTTATTATTTGAGAATGGAACTCTACCTGATGTCACTGTACATGCTACTCACCATGATAAGATTGAATAAACCTTCTCCAATGAAGAAACATGATTTATAGATGATTAAACACCATTTTTAATATCAAAATAACATCCAATTTCAAGTTACATATAATCTTTACAATTTCAGAGTCTTTGTTCCTAGAGGCCCTCTACAACCTACTATAGGGAAGTATTGTGTTGAGAATCCCTCTACAACCTACCATAGGGTAGATGTGTAAGACTTAGATGTTAGAATTATATCTATATATATATCTATATATATATATATATATATATATATATATATATATATATATATATATATATATATATATATATATATTAATTCAAATTTTTTATATGGCAATTTTGTTTTTATTAATAAAAGTATGAACAATTTTTTAGATAAAGGAAAATCATATTATACATATCACTTTAAAATATGTAACATATAAATATTATTTATAAATTAATATCCATTTTACCACAAAATTTAAAATAATAATTCTTTAACCATATTTGAATTTAATTAATAAGGACAAAAAAATTAATACTTACAATATAACAATGGATTTTCACCCCATTTTACCATGAATATTATTAACTTGTAAATAGGATTTTCTACAATAACTATGGGACAATACTATGACTTATCAATACCACATGCCTAAAAACCATAACTCATTTCCAAATCTCAATATTTTGTAAATATTTTATCATTGATAATATTAACTTCTAAATAGCCTTTGTTACAGTACCACGAGCGAGTACCATGGCTTTATTAGACAACTGATCCTCGAGATTATTTTTTGTTAGGGTGATTGGTTATTAGAGTCCAAGAAGACTTGAAAAGTGATTCAAATATTCCTTATATGAATTAATATGTACACATTGTACATCATTTACTAAGATTAATTAATATATGTTTGAGTTTGGTTTTCAATATCATGTGTATATCAATGGAATCAGAGAGGAGGTTTATCTGTTCTTTTGATTGAGTTGAGCCACTTGTTTTGTGGCCATCCTGGGTGCCCCTCTTTTTACATACTTTGAACTCCTTTCATGTAGTCCGTCTATGGGATAGTGAAAAAGCTAGATGACTAAGAATGTGTGGAGAGCATGTTGCATATTTTAATTAAAAGGAGAAAAAGGCATGTGGAATCTATGTTGAAGCAAGAAGAATTGGTTACCTGGAGAAGTCTATAATGGAGAAAAAATGTTGTAGCATAAAGAAAAGGTATGAAACATTATTTTAATCAAATTTTTTTTATTAATCTTTAACTAAAAAGGAAGAGTCGCATAGAGACATGGTGATAAAAAAAATGCACTGAAAAAGTGGGAACGATTTTTTTTAAATAAAATGTTCTGGACATTGGAGGTTAAAAGGATATTTTGCGTGTTGGAATTGCTGATGAAAATGTGGTAAAGATTTATCAAAGGGTAAATGTAGTAAAATAAAATTCACCCAATTTTAAAATTTTAGACGAGGTATTTTCAAGGATATTAGATCAAGGAATATATGTCTTTCATTTTTATTATTGCTTCAAGGTTAAATGACATTCAAACTTGATGGCTATAAATAGAGCATGGAGTTATGAAAATTATTAAATTAAATATAATATAATATTGTTGTTGTGTTATCATTCAAAACAAACAATGATGAAGGGAGTTAATCACTCAAAAACTAGGGTTTTAGATAGTTTCAAGGGTTGATCTTCATGGAGGACTATAGAGGAGGGAGCTCCACTCCCTCCTATAAGGAGGCCGTAGCAAGTAGAGGAAAGAAACCCCTAGAGAAAGCCAAAGGCACTGTTGCAGAAGGAAAAAGAATTGTGGAAGAAGAGACAAAAGGAACCAAAAATAAGGAGAATATCAGCACTAAAGACAAGGAGGAAGAAGACAAAAAACAGGTATCTCAAGATAAAAAACAAAAGGGACCTTGCAAACCCAAAGCTAAGATCACACCTAAGGTAGTCTTAAATGATCTTGCTCTAAAGGTGCATAGAGATCACATGCGGACTTATGCTATCATCTGTAAATTCATGGGAGTATGGGCCACTAAAAAAGCTTTACAAACATGGATCAAGTACCACTAGAAACCTAAAGGGGGCATTGACCTACATCTTGGGTCAAAGGGTTTCTTCACGATGGTGTTTACAAATATTGAAGACAAAGACAGAGTGTTGGAAGGAGGGCCGTACTTTTATGCAACATCAGGCCTTTATATGAGGCTATGGATGATGAATTTTTTTCCAGAATGGGAGACTTTCTCTTCGGTACCGGTCTGGGTAAGGCTCTACTCTCTACCTCTTCATTACTAGCAATTTGAATCGCTAGTTTCCATAGGCAATAAATTAGGGAATTTTGTCAAAGATTCTGAAGCTACCAGAAGGGGAAAATATACTTCCTTTGCTAGGATTTGTGTTGAAATGGTCCTATCAGGAGCTCTTCTAGATGAGGTGATCGTGGAAGTTTTTGATGAAGAATGGGTGCAAATAATAGACTATGAGCATATTCCATTCAGATTCCGCAGATGTCATGAACATGAGCACCTATCCAGAGACGGCTCTCTTAGTAAAGTAGTAAACAAGAGGAATGCTAACACAGTGAAGGATACTGACAGCTTTCGCAAAGTGGTTAACAGAGGAAAAAGCGGTAAGAGAGGGCCAAAGCCACATCAAAATTAAGGGTAATAGGTTAGTCAAAACAAATTCCACGTTCTTGAAGAAGAAGAAGATAGCACAAAAGAAGATCAAATAATGGAAGGAAGTCATGAGGAAAAGGAGGTAGAAGAAAACGATGAACAAATGGAGGATATTGATTTCCAGAAAGTGACCATGATAAGTGATACAGAACTAGAGATGGATCAGGAAATGACCCAGAGTGAAATGGAACAGGAGGATCACGAGCTACAGGAGATTCTTGAAAAAGAACACCTAGATCTAGAAGGGTTCTTGATTCAAGGAACCACGGGAGGGGTAGATTCATTGCCTTAATAAGAGCTCAACAAAATACAACAACTGTTCTTATGGAAAACTCAGGCCAATGGCGTGGAGAAGGGGAAAAACATTGACAAGCAGGACAACAGAGGTGTGAAAATGATGAAAACAACTCCTGGATTAACTACTAGAAACCCAGGAAAGAAAATAGGTAGGAAAAAGCAGAATGAACTCTTGATGGAGTGTGGAAAGCTAATGATAGATTTAGGTAAGATGAAATACCTAGCCATCTACTCCTTTACAAATATTTAATTATGAAGTTTGCATCTTGGAATATTAGGGGTATACGAAGTAAAAGAAAGCAAAGATTTCTTAGTAATAGAATGAGTCAAGCAATGCCAATTACTATCTTCATCCAAGAAAAGAAATGTTCCATTCATAAATGAAGACAAATTCATATTAAATGGCTCAATAGATTTGATTTTTTAGAAGTCAAAGCAGAGAACATAGTGGGGGGCATCCTCACCCTATGGAATCCCCTGAAAATTACCATAATAGATGCAAAGGCATCAAGGAATTATTTATCAGTAGTTATTCAACCTGTAGGAGAAAGGGATATCTATCTAGTCACAAATGTGTATGGCCCTCAAAGAATAGATGATAAACTCAGATTTCTAGATTCTCTTGTGGACGTCAGGGACAGGCACATAGGAATTCCCTAGATCATCGGAGGGGACTTCAACGTGATCAAATCGCATTCGAAGAAATATGAAACTAGTTGATACAGATATGAATAAGGGCATCTTCACCTGGAATAATAAAAGAGGAGGAGAGTCTCACGTAGCCTCCAAGTTAGACTGATTTATTATCTCTGAGGATCTTATACTAATAGATAAGGAAGTAATAGTGAGAGTTCTTCCATTTGGAGGCTCAGATCACCGGCTGGTTAAATTGGAGATTAAGGGCATTGGTATTCCCAGGAACAAACCTTTCAAATTTAAAAACATCTGGCTGTCCCACCCAGTTTTCATAGGCAATATTGAAAAATGGTGGTCAGAGGATTTGCAGATTTAGGGGACAAGCATGTTCCTACTTCATAAAAGACTAAAGCACATCAAGCTCCGGCTCAAATATTATAACAAAAAGGATTTTGGCAATATTATTGAGGGAAAAAAATTCGTTGAAAACAAAAGGCAGGTTCTCAACCAAGATCTGATCAAAAAAGGCTTTGATAAAGTCAAAAGTGATCAAGTTGATAAGCATCATCAAGAATGGGAAAATCTATGTAAACAAGAGGAAATTTTTTGGAGACAAAAGTCTAGAGTACAATGGCTAAAAGAAGGAGAGCGTAACACTAAAAATTTTCACAGATCCACCATTGCCAATAGAGCTCTCAACAGAATCTCTTCGATAAAGAATGAAGAGGGGGAGCTTCAAAACTCCCTTGAAGCCATAGAAGCAGTGTTAGTTCAACACTTCCAAATTATAACTCAGGAGAACAATTTAGATAGAGAGTATTTCATCAGGGAGGTAACTAGTAACATACCAAAGTTGGTTTCCACAGAGGATAATTTCAACCTTAACAGGCGAATAATGGAAGAGGAGATCAGTGAAGTCATCAAAGATATGCAGAATGGCAAAGCACCAGGCCCGGATGGTTTCAATGTGGATTTTTTTAAAGCTTGCTAGAATATTGTTAAACAAGATATTTTGCATGTTGTGGAGGATTATAGGTGGAACAGAACCATCCTGAGAGCACTCAATACCTCCTTCATCACTCTGATACCTAAATAGGATAACGCACAAACACTGGGGAAGTATAGACCCATAGTTTTATGCAATGTGGTCTACAAGATAATATCCAAGGTAGTGGCCAACAAACTCAAACCTCTATTCCCTGTTCTGGTTTCAGTGGAACAATTCGGTTATGTGGAAGGCAGACAAATTCTTGGCAACATCATTCAAGCTCAAGAGGTGGTTCACTCTTTATCTAGCAAGAAGCAGGCCAGCATGATTATGCAATTGGATATAGCCAAAGCTTATGATAAGGTGAATTGGCTCTATATCAAAATAATTCTTATTGCTTTTGGATTTGATCATAACTGGGTTAGATGGGTAATGGCACTGATGACTTCTCCCAGTTTTTCAATATTAGTAAATGGCTCTCCCTCTGAGAATTTTAATCCTTCAAGAGGCCTTAGACAGGGAGAACCACTCTCTCCCTTTCTTTTCATCCTCATGATGGAAGGACTGGGACAATCGATCAAGCATGCTAAAGTAACAGGAAAGATCAAGGGCCTGCACCTAACTAATAATGGTCACGCACTGACTCACCAACAATTTGTAGATGACACCATGCTACAGGGAATCCCTACAGTCAAAGAAGCTTCAGCCTACAAAAAAATCCCGAATCTCTTTGCCTTGGCTTCAGGTATGGAAGTTAACCTCTCTAAATCAAAAATATTTTTCTTCAATACCAATATTGCTATTCAGAAAAATATATCCAGAATTCTTTGCTTTCAACCTCAAAACATTTGGGAGTCCCTCTAACTGCTAAACCAATGCTGAAGAGCATTTGGGAACCATTGATCAATAAGATGCAGGATAAGGTCAGGAAATGGACCAGCAGATATTTAAATCTTGTTGGCACGTTAGTGCTTACAAAAGTTGTTCTGCAAGTAATCCCTATATTTATGCTATCATCCCTCCCAGCTCCAAAAGGAGTCTTACAGTAATTCAGAAATATTCAAAGAAATTTTCTTTGGGGTAAGGAGGAGACAAGGAAAAAAATGGGCCTTAGTGTCTCGGGAAAAATTTTGTAAATGCACGAACCACGGAGGGCTAGGCTTGGATGATTAGGAAATTCTCAGCAATGTTTTAGGGGCCAAACTTTGGTGGCGTTGGGTTTAGAATCCAAAGGCCCAATGGGAAAATGTATGGAAAGAAAAATATGCTAACTCTTGGTAAACTAGTGATCTAATAAGAATGTCAAGAAATATAAAGGGTTCATACATCTGGAACAAAGCCTAGAAGAATAGAAGTCTAGTTCAAGAAAATAGTTTTTGGGAAATCAAAGAAGGAGAACTAGCTCTTTTCTGGGAAGACAAGTGGCAACAAGAACCAATTCTGTTAAAAGTTGACTTCTTTGACCTTAAGCAGGAGACAGATACCCAAGAATTAATTAAGGTAAAGGACTTTTGAGATTAGACTCATCATACAGAAAAATGGAGAATTTGGAGAAACATTGATTACAGAAATAACAATCCCCTCAAAGCAATAGCAGAGGAACTCATGAAAATGGTGGAACAAAGGAAGATCCTAGTATCAAGGGGGAAAGACCAACTAAGATGGGGTAATAATAAAGAGGGCACCTTATATTTTAAGGAAGCAAAAGGTATTCTCCTAGCGCTAGACCCCCAGGTTCTAGAAAAAAAAATGACAGAATCTATGGATGCACCAAGGATGGATGAAAATCAAACTCTTCATGTGGTTGGTGCATCACAAGAAAATCTTGACTTGGGATAATATCAAGAAGAGGGGTGTTCTGGGGCCTTCAAGATGCCAGCTCTGTGAAGCTCAAGAGGAAACAATGGAGCATATACTCAATAACTGCATTTTCACCTCTTGGTTATGGGACATATTTTCCATTATCTTTCAACAAACTGACAGTGATAGAGGGAGTACCACTAATACCCTCAATAATTGGAGAATAAATTTTTCAGATCATGATTTTCTCAGCTCAGCCTGGGCCCTAACACCAAGCTTCATCATATCGAACGTTTGGAAAGAGAGGAACAATAGAATATTTAAGGATGAAAAGAATCCTCCACATCGACTGTTTGAGCTAATCCTAAAACAACTAAAGGAGACAGTGGGAACCATTGTTCATAACTACCCTAAAAATCCTCCCCCAGAAACAGGTTTAAAAATTCTTAGGCAGCTAGGTATGCAGGGGCTTACTCTTCAAGGCCTAGACAGGAAGGTTATCTCTAAGAACACGGAGAAGGATTTATGGCATCATCCCCTAGAAGGATATTTGAAATACAACATTGATGGGGCTTCAAAAGGAAATCTGGGAACTGCTAGGTATTGAGGAGTCTTAAGGGATGAAGAGGGATGCATTATCTTCATCTTCCATTGTCACTTAGGAAGAGCCACCAATAACATGGCTAAACTAATGGCTTTGGAGCAATGCTTAGAATTGACGAGACAAGACAATTGCTCGAATGTAATAATAGAAGCGGACTCTGAGCTAATCATCAACTCGGTGAAAAGAATTAGTAGTGGAAAAGCACTGGAGAAAGTCTCCAAACATTGGAAACTTATCCGAGTTTTCCAAAGAATTCAGGGTCATCTCCAAGGTCTACACACTGTCAATTTCAACCATGTTCCCAAAAAGGCCAATAAACTGGCGAATCTTCTTGCCAACCAAGGTGTTAGCTGTACAAAAGACAAGGTTTCGATTGAGTGGCAGGAGTTGCGGCAAAGCAGACTGAGACCTCTTTGTTTTGAGCAAGTGGAAGAGGATAGGGTCGTGTTTAGAAACAAATCCATGGAGGCAAGCTCGAAATGATCATCCTCTATATGTGTCTAAAGTATCGGGCAAACTGTTTTTGGGTGGGGGCAGACCACTTATGGCCGCTGAAAATCAGTGGGGAGACTCTCATCTTCACTTGGTTGCAGGTTTAGGCAAAGAAAAAAAGAATTCGAGAGATGATTCCAGAACTTCCGACAGCTGGATTATGCAAAATTTTGGGTACCAACAAGCAATACTGCTTCCTTGGCGATTTTTGGCTAATCACACTGCTCTTAAGCGGAAAATGGGTTTTGCGATTTTGCAGCGATTCAATTCGGCTTCCAACATGTGGTAGGGAGGTGGATTCGTATACCGCCCTCCATCACACACTATTGTGAGATTATCTTGTTTGATGCGAAATGAGTCTCATCCATTGGATTTCGCAGTGCAGATCAATGGTCAAGATCGTTCGTGCTGTTTTGTGGGGCGAGAACGTTCAAAACTGTTCATCTTTGCTAGATGATATACTCCTCAGTCATCGGTTTGTGTGCGAAGATGGATGGATCAGATTCTAGGGGCTTTCCGAGGGGCGGGGGTGCAAAATATTCCACGAGTTTTCTTTTTCCTTTAACATGTATTCCTTGGGTTTGGAGGTTTTCTTTGTAAGGTCTGAATTTCTTCCTTAGGTGGCTAGTTTTTAATTTTTCGGATTCCTCGGCATCGGGTGGATGTTTGTATATATTGTAAACTAATTTTGGCTTAATGAAATGGAAGGATCGACACCTGCTTTAGAAAAAAAATAAAAATAAATATAAAAGCGAACAAAGAAAGATGGAGAGTCAGAAAAGTGAAAGCGAACAGAGAAAGAAACAAATAAATGTGAAAGTTAATAAGATAAAATGTTGGTAAGTATCAAGAGAATGGAAACTATATCAACACTGTGATTAAAGAAAATATTTCACATTTCTTTTAATATATTTAAGAAAAAGAGAATGGTTAACGAAAGGTGAAATGAGAAAGTGAAAGTAAAAGTGGCTAATTCTGAAATTAATTAACTTGGAGTCAAAAGTGGTGGATATATTTCAACATAAGTTTATTTTGATTTGAAATGAGCTTTAAAAGTTGAAGAGAAAAAAAAAAAAAAGTAGTGAGATTATGTTTCTATTCTAGATTATTTTTGGAGCCCACCATCAAATCACTAAAATAATTTTTATTTAAAACAAAAGGAGCAAGGGATTTATATTTTCTTTTAGAGGACTACTTCACATATTTGAAAAGGAGTTGTCTGAAGAATTTATTTGGCTGCAAAACAATTATGACTTCAATAGTTTCCATAGTTGAAGTTGTCCTTAGTGGAAAGGAGAATCATCCAGAGTGGTTTGAGTGTTTATAAAATTGGAGTATTTGGGATGCATGAATGCACAATAAAATTGAACTTGTAAAGCAGCTAGTGTGGTTAAAAAATATCATATAGTTACATGGTGTCTTAAAGGTCACAAGTTCAAATCTCTGTGCTTTATAATTCTTACAAAACAAAAGGGGAGGTTAATTTTGGAGGTTATGATACTCACTATGGTGGTTGGGGAGAAAAAAGATGGCATGTTGTTTATAACAACTTGATAATTTTTTTATTGAAATTAGGTTGTAAATGGGTGCATTTTTTGTTGAACCTGACACCCGGTTCAATCATTGTAAATTCTTTTGTATTTGGTGCATTTTTAGTGGTAGTCAACACCTTTTTAAAAGTTGGCTGCAAGTATTCTCTATAGGAAGCTGGAAAAAATGACAAGAGTCAGTGATTTGTTAGAGTTGTTAAGTAGTCTAATGTCCTTTACTGTTCATAATAGTGTCCAAAGTAGTAAGGACATGCTTTATGACATTAAACTTGCTTACAAAATGCACAAGAGAAGATCGAGTTTTTGCAACTCGAATCTCAATTCCAGTGAGATAAAATACATGAATTACAAAATAAGAAGTCTGAACATGTTCTTGTTAGGGAAAGATTTAAGGATGGAACTTTAGCTTAAAGTTTAGAAACCTTAGCGAATCTTACTAGTCCCTAATATCAAAATTGTAAGACTTTCGGTGATACTTTTTAGAAATATTTAGATTTCAAATAATTTCATATTAGTTGATATAATATTTTGGTGATTTTTAAGGTAAAATAATTATGTACTACAAAGTTTGGGCAAATCATTTTTTAGAAAAAAATGGAAATTAGAATTTTTTTTTTTTAGAAAAAACATGGAAAATTAGCCCACCTACTAATGTTAGCCCCTAAAATTTTCCCTAGTTCTTGTTCAGAAAAATAGTTTGTTTGAGCCTCATCCTCAGCTAGAGAATGATGAGAGTAATGTAGTCATTTCACACAGATAAAAGTACTGATGTGGAAATAGTTATAAGATCATGGGAAGAGATTAATCATAATAAAAAAAAGAATTGGTTTGATTTATAATGTCGTGGATGTGTCTTTTCATGTTTTTTATTTTTGCAAAACTATAAAATTTTGTAGTGCTAGATTTATGGATGTGTTGTTCCCGAACAAATTGATCAATGTCAATATTGTAACAAAGTTTGACATGTGAAAGGTCAATGTTTTTGATATTCGCCCATATGAGCATTGTGGAAGGAGAAATCACCACTAGAGTAGATGCTTCATAAATAAGACTAGACTATTGTAAGAGAGAAACAAAGTTTCAGATGGATTGCTTCTTGGGATTGGTCGAATATAGCGAAGAATATTTGCAGGTCATACCATAGGAATTTTTTCCCAAAAACCCTAAATCATTTTAAAACCAAAATATTTTATAAATATGTTGTTTCAATTTTATTTTATAACTTTTTAAAACCAATCTAAATCCATCTTATCTCAACCAAGCGCCAAGAGGGATCAAACACTTTTGCATATTAAGATATCTGGATCTCAAAATGTTTGATGGCTCTTGGCACTTGGTAGATCTCAATTTAAGATGCATACAGACATGGATCTATTCTAGTTTAATTCTATCTTTTAAATACCAGATATTCCACATGAATGCCATAGGAAATATCATATGTTTTCATAAATATGGAACTTGAAAAACACTAATAACTTGACGAAGTCAAGTTTACCATAAATACCCAGTAAAAAAATAATAAAAAAATAACTTAATTTTTTTTTATTTTAACATAAGCTTATTTTTGTTTTTATTTTTATTTCAAATATACTTTAACTATCTAATAAAAATTGATAAAAAGACAATAACCTAATTTTTTTATTTCAACATTAGTTCATTTTTATTTTATTTTATTTTGATAGAGTCAAAATGTTTACAAGATACTACATTACAACATCACTTGCATACTCTGGGGCAATTAAATCTAAAAGTAAAAATCTATAGGGGAGATGATGTGTAAATATTTGTAAACATTTATAGGTGGGCTCAATTAAAAAATAATAAAAGTTAAAAATAATTGTAGCAAGAAACATTTTGACTTGGTCAAGATAAAGTAAAATTAAAAATTAATTTTGACTTTGTCACAATAATGTAACATTAAAAAATAAAATAGTTAATAACCATAATTATCAATAAAACAAAAATAAAAGAATAAAATAGTTAATAACCATAATTATCAATAAAACAAAAATAAAATAGTTAATAATTATAATTACCAATAAAACATTTTGACTTAGCTTAGAGAGTTAGCTCAATTGTAGAGTTCTAGTTGCTAAAGCAACTTCTTAATGGGAGTTCGCATGGTCAATTCTCCTTGGCGCCCTCGAGGTTAAACTCTAGTACATAAATTCAGTCCCCCAAAATTTGATAATTAAGATCTAAGCTTGTCTATACCAATAATAGAAACCATGACTTTTGGACTATGCAAGGGTTGTATTGAAACTGATATTTTAATCTCAAACTGAAATGGAAAATTAATTTAAACTAAGGGTAGTAGTTTAAAATTTATCTATTCATTTTTTTAAATTACTTTAAAAATTTAAATAGAAATTGGTGGGAAAAAAATTTAATTGTTAAAAATATCTCTAAATTGATTTAATCAAAGTTTGTATCTCTCCCTTGTTTAGTAATAGGTATAGATGATCTTAACCAGGCAAGCTACCTCTAAATAAATACTTTTAAATGAAAACCCTATTCTTTTAACCAAAGAAAAGCAGTTTTAAGAATTTTATTCTGAATTATAGTTATTCAAAATCCATTTTAAAATAACTGGAGTATACACATGGAGAAATAGCCTACTTCTTAATCAAGCAAGCTACCTCTAAATAAATACTTTTAGATGAAAACCCTATTCTTTTAACCAAAGAAAAGCAGTTTTAAGAATTTTATTCTGAATTATAGTTATTCAAAATCCATTTTAAAATAACTGGAGTATACAAATGGAGAAATAGCCTACTTGATATAGTGGATCTCATGATCCCTCTGGTGTGAAACAAGAAGCGAAGACTTTTCCTTACAAATTTGAATGGAGAAGTATTCCATCCAGCAGCTCGAACAAATTATAATTAAATTCAAATGTATTTGACGTCCTAAGTTTAATTAATTCAAAATTATAGATTTGATGTTATACGGCCAGCAGGACTCTTCGTTGCTACTGCAGATGTCTCTAGGAGATCACAGTCAGTCTTCGTTGGAGCTGCAGACTTCTCTTGGAGTTCCCGATTCGGGTAATCACAGTGAACGATTCAAAAGATTCGAAGGACCACTAAGCTGAAAGCCCGCAATGACCTTTGAATTATATAACGAGCACAACGACCACTTGTCTTTCCTGTGTTCCTCATCCTCCATTTTCACGGACAGTGAGAATAAAGACTTCAAAACTCAATCGATACTCAACTTGCTCTCTACATACAACGGAACCAAATCAACCGTACGTAGACCCTAACACGTTGTAAACCTGCCTGCAACATAGCTTTGTAACTAGAGCAGAAGCAAAGCAACAGTAGCTAAACCCTAAGAAGGGAAAACCTGCCTGTAACGTAATAGGTTCTCTTTGACGTTAAACCAAATGCCAATTCAGTAAGGATTTACTCAGATTTTATTTATTTATTTAAAACATTTTTAACGTGAAACTCGTTTGGCACTTTTACCAACATTCGTTCGGCTCATCCACCAACATTACGAAGGACCAAACATTTTGAAAGTACCCAAAACATCAAAATTGATATTATCCCCGCTATCAAAATTGATATTATATTTTTACAGTTAGTCGAAGTTATTGATGTTTTCTTTAGATCGTTATTGCATCGTTGTCACAAAGGAAATTGTGAATATACTACCCTGAGGAAGGGCCAAAAGTGGTAGCTCCTAGAGAAGCCCCTTGGATTGTTTCCTCATTTATCGAGAGTGTGAAGAATCCATTTGCTAGATCTTACTCAATGACCATTATGTTTTCTAGCAGCTAGAACTATATGAGGATTTTGTTTTTTTTATACTCAAAATAATACTGGTAGAAGAATTCAATAGTGGGAATGAATGTATGGATCCTTAGTAATACCCAAATGAATTGTTGGTGGAAATTTTTAACATTATTGCATGGGATGATATTTTAATTGGTGGTCACACTATCAGTCCCCCATGGATAGAAATGAAAAGTCATATACACTATATTGTACAAGTATTTATTCTGGGAAATATCTAGAAGCAAGTGGTTGGTCAAATGGAGAAACCTAGATTTTTCATGCAATCACAATTGAGATTGGATACATACATGTGGACCAAGCACACTTCAAATCACAGTGAATTCTAGCGGGGTTCCAACTTATTAGTTTACATTTTATTCCTTGTTTCCCACTTAAGAGCCACATGTTCATGCATCCTAAATTAGGCCTTGTGGGGTTCACTTTATTGCATTTTATGGATTCTAGTGCAATTTGCAATCAAATTTTAGTCCCCTTTATCAGCTTTTGCCTTGGTTTTTGGCATTTCCCTGTAAATTCACTTCTTCTAGGATGGTTCATGTCTCTATCCCTCTGTCACATGCATCAAAATGTGGTTGTTAGCAGCTTCGTGTGATTCATGCAGGCAACAAATATATTTGATTTTTGTGCACAAGAAGTGTCATGTTTGATTTCATTAAAAGTTTCACTTTTGGGGGATTCCTTAGTCATTTTAATGACATACTTCTCTTACGTCATTCCTTGAACTCTATTATCTATTCTTATAAACTCTTAACTCTTGGCTTCTCTTAAATCTTATTTCTCTGTTGCTCTCCCACTTTACAAGTACTCTATTTTGGCATTGGAGGATAAAAATTAGTTTTCTAATGCATATAATAAATATGAATAAACTCGAGCTCATGTGTAGAAGGAAGGCCAACATTCCTGTAGCTAAGTATCCAAGTGTGCTTGCAACAAAGTTGGTTACATGTGTTTTTCCATCTTCCAATAGCTTTGCAAGACCTCACTCTCATACATGTTCCTCCATCCTTTCATCAATGAGTATATTGCTAAACTTTATGTCACGGTGGAAAATTATAGGGTCACAGTCATGATGCAAGTAAGCTAGGACTCGACCTTCTCCAAGTGCTATATTCAATGAGGCCATATAGTTTAAATGTGGAGTAGGTGGTTTGTAGTCTCAACCAAATTAGAAACCTTATAAGTAGGCATACATCATGGTTGCAAACTATGACATCAATAAAAATATTCATCTAATTTTCAAATTACTAACCATGGATAAATTCATCTAATCTTCCCATGAGTAAGATATCATAGATAATTCCTGGATGCAGGTGCTTGACAGATCGGAGGGTATGGGGCTGGCGTATCACGTGGGCAGGTGTCAGCCCAAACATGCCACGAGTTATGAGGCAGGACAGCCGAGCTCGTCTCGCACAAGCCTATTAATGCAGGCATTTACTCCCTCCATCTGCTACTTGGTTAACTGTGCTATGGTGCTCCATAAGCTAATCGTTCCCGCGGCTTTGTCGCATTCCTCTGCGGCTTCATGGATTGCAGCGTTGTGTGTCTCTCTGAGCTTCTCTGCTAGCGAACTTAGGCCCGTCATTCCCTTTCTGGTTCCAGGATCTTATGGTTCAATTGGTGTTCTGTTTCTGCCTCGCTCAGGGTACTCCTCTCCGTGTATTCGCTCTCGACAGTTCACTGTACATTTTCATGCCGCGCGAATGGCCCAGGATGGGGAGCAGACGTGGTGGCTCCCGTGGTCGCGCTGCCTCTCAGCGATCCTTAGACGAGTTGGAACCTGGGCGGAGTAGTCCCCCTACCACCAGAAGCGGAAGAGGCAGGGGTCGTGGGAGAGATGGGAGGGTTGATTGTGAGAATGCTGCTCACCCCACTGTTCGTTATCGCATCTCATGTTCTCTCGCCAACTCCACCTTCATAGTCTTAGTCACCATAGAAAAATGTGAAGATAATTGGAGTTCGGGAGCAGCCCATCCAGGAGCACTCGCAAAACAGAGGATGGCGAATCCGGCAGACAATCAGCGCCAAGTCATGGGAGGTGCCTCGCTAGTGAATTTGGTTACCCCTGTAGGTCCAAGTGCGCCAGCTCGTGGTGATCCTACAGGCTCGGCGGTTCCTCATTCTGACTCGGAGGACTCCCTTCAATTCGGGTGTAGGGTCGTCGAGGAGCCTTACACCTCTGACGATGATTGATCCCGCCCGGGTTTTTCACCCTTGTAGTTTCTGAAGTAGGAGCTCGACTCTATTTTGATTCTCGAAGTTATTGCATGTTTCAGGTCTCTGTCTGTCAATGTGTCATTTATGTCTACCATTGTCTAGCTGTGCAAGTTTCCTCTTAGTTTATTTTCAACACTGTTTCGAGTCGTATGTGTAGTCAAAATACTGCTGAAGGTTCACACTGTACTGAGATCATGATATTTTTTGTAACATGCCAAATTCATGGCAGGACTTTTGAGGCTATGGCCTTGCTGTAATATTTTTGTATAAATAATAGGAGTAAACAGATTGAGAAAAAAAAATAATATCATAGATAATAATTTTAGCTGTTGGAGATTTACAATAACCGCGCAAATTAACAATATTCTTGTGTTTAATGCTTCCCAAAAATCTCCAACTCCCTCTCAAATATCTGATTGGATGCTACACAACACTTCTCAATTTTATTCACTACAAATAAGTTGTTATTGTCCATAACCAACTTGTACACAGTTCCAAATCCCCCAGAACCAGTGATGTCAATGTCATCAAGTATCTCTATATTTTTTATAATATCCTTGAATGTGTATGGAAAATTTCCATGCAATGTAACAAGCTAGATTGTGAAAGAGGCATTTTCATCAATCACAATCTAATGCTTGGAAAATTGCCAGAGAAGTAAACTGTTTGTGAATATCACTCCTTAAATCTTTCCTAGAACATAAAAAGTGATCAAAGAGAAAACAATTGTCAATATATCTATAAATATATATATCATTTAAAATTTGCAAAGTGAATACCTGTTTGGTTCTTGGGAATTTGCTCCATATTTATATATTCCTTTTCCTCTTCGACTCCTTTCTTAGATAAAAATTAGACCCACAAGAACACAAGGAGCAGAGAAAGAGCCACTCCCATTGTAACCATTGCTCCATTCAAGAGTGAATTCATGTATCTTTCCATTGTCCTAGCATGCTCTGTGAAATCCAATGGGTTCCATATTATTAGTCTTAAAGTTTATTCATAAACATAATTCTTTTACAACATTTCTTCCTTCCTTGCATTATGAAGATTTAATTAGATTAGTTGAAAGAATAAAAAATTCAAATTACCTAAATGAAATAAATGCATATAATCAGTCTTGAGTCTATTCATAAACATAATTTACAACATTTCTTCCTTCCTTGCATTATGAAGATTTTATTGGATTAATAGAAAGAATGCATAATTCAAATCACCTAAATGAAATACATGCAAAAGTATCACTTAACAAAATTACTTTGGAGATTTTCCTTGTTCAACATCCATGACATTGTCATCATCATTAGACTTGGGTACTAATGCAGGGAACTCAAGCATATTCTTACAAATATTTTCAACCTGTAGGCCACAAAAATATAGGTTACCTATAAATCTGCATATGCCAATGCCTAGAAGGTACCTTTTTATGCAAAAAAGGAGCTAAAGATATTATTTTATCTAATGAAAGTTTATCATGTATGGCCTTTTTGGAACCATCCTTTTTGGGTGGTACTGGGGGAAGCTGAATTGCTATACATGTTTAGATACTTCATCCTTCTATAGAGAGACTAGAGCCTCCAAGAGACTCCTTATCAAATCAGGAGCCTTGTTAACTCTCTTAAGATACTTCATCTGCACCATCCTTATATTGTTTCTCAGGCCAAAAAGTCATCCATGAGCAACAAATTTGTGATTCTTGTGCAAGGACTTGATGAAGTGTGCTCATGAATTTCAGTTTTAAGTCATGGAAGGTGCCTCAAGGGAATGCAGGCATGCTCTTATCAAATAGTGTCCCTGCTATCAAAATTGATATTATATTTTTACAGTTAATTAAGGCTATTGATGTTCGTTGTAGATTGTTATTGCATAGTTTTCACAAAGGAAATTATCAATATACTACCTTGAGGAAGGGCCATAAGTGGTATTCCTAGAGAAGCCCCTTGGATTTTTTCCTCATTTATAAACAATGTGTACAATCTATTTGCTAGATGTTAATCAATGACCATTATCTTTTCTAGAAGCTAGAACCATATGAGGATTTAATTTTTTTTATACTCAAAATAATACTTATAGAAGAATTCAATAGTGGGAATGGATGTCCCAATCCTTAGCAATGCCAAAATGAATTTTTTGTGAATTTTTTTAACATTAATGAGTGGGATGATATTTTATTTGGTGGTACTGGGGGAAGCTGAATTGCTATACATGTTTAGATACTTCATCCTTCTATAGAGAGACTAGAGCCTCCAAGAGACTCCTTATCAAATCAGGAGCCTTGTTAACTCTCTTAAGATACTTCATCTGCACCATCCTTATATGTATCCTAGGCCAGAAAGTCATCCATGAGCAACAAATTTGTGATTCTTGTGCAAGGACTTGATGAAGTGTGCTCATGAATTTCAGTTTTAAGTCATGGAAGGTGCCTCAAGGGAATGAAGGCATGCTCTTATCAAATAGTGTCCCTGCTATCAAAATTGATATTATATTTTTACAGTTAATTAAAGTTATTGATGTTTGTTGTAGATTGTTATTTCATAGTTTTCACAAAGGAAATTATCCATATACTACCTTGAGGAAGGGCCATAAGTGGTATTCCTAGAGAAGCCCCTTGGATTTTTTCCTCGTTTATAAACAATGTGTACAATCTATTTGCTAGATGTTAATCAATGACCATTATGTTTTCTAGAAACTAGAACCATATGAGGATTTAATTTTTTTTATACTCAAAATAATACTTATAGAAGAATTCAATAGTGGGAATGGATGTCCCAATCCTTAGCAATGCCAAAATGAATTTTTTGTGAATTTTTTTAACATTAATGAGTGGGATGATATTTTATTTGGTGGTCAGGCTATCAATCTTTGAAAAATAGAAATGAAAATTCATATACACTATATTGTGCAAGTATTTATTCTAGGAAATCTCTAGAAGCAGGTGGTTGGTCAAATGGAGAAACCTAGATTTTTTCATGCAATCACAATTGATATTGGATACATACACTTGGACCATGTACACTTCAAATAACATGGCGTTCTAGTGGGATTCCACCTTATTATTTTACCTTTTAGTCCTTGTTTCCCACTTCAGATCTGTGTTTGCAGTTCACAATCAAATTTTAGCCCCTTTTCTCGGCTTCTTGCCTTGGTTTTTGGCATTTCCTTGTAAAGTCACTTCTTCAAGTATGGTTCATGTCTCTATGCCTCTGTCATGTGCATTAGACTTTGGTTGTTAGCAACTTCCTTTGATTCATGCATGAAACAAAGATATTGGATTTTTGTGCACAAGAAGTGTCATGTTTGATTTCATAAAGAGCTTCCTTTTTGGGGGATTCCTATAGAGTTGGTATGTACAAACTCACCTATAATAATTGTTGAGCTACAAGGAAAATAATCAAAACATTGTAGTTTGCTAACATTATAAAACTTCCACCCTGTTCATGTACTTTTTTCCAACCATGAAAGGAATACAATGCAAATAAAGGAAATAATAATCTTATTTACATAAAAGGGAACCCATATTAATTGATTTTTTCAAGAATCCTCAATGGTATCTTGGAGGTACATCCTTGAAAAATATAACATAATATTCTATCAAAAACTTTCTCACTAAAACACAAAGGAACTCACCTCGGATAGTTGTAGTTGCACCACAAGGATATCATCAGAAAGAAGTTCCTTGCTACCACTACTAAAAAAATTTCTCATCCATGTAATTTACTATAGCCATGAACATGATATAAATGGACAATTGACTAGAACTAAAATAAAAGGGTACTTCATATTACTTGAATGTTCCAATAAGCCTCAATGGTATTTGGAAGTACTCTTATCCAAAGAGAAATGTTTCACCATTAGAACAAATTCTTGTTGTAGCGTCAAAGGAATCATGATTATCAAAATATACAATGAGCTTGACATTATTTCCACCTAACCTTTGAATAGAAATCAAACTACTTTGAGGCTGACAATATATTCTTGCACTAAACATCCAAATTATTGCTACCAACTATTGCAAGGTACCAACTATTGCATTCTTTCTTATGTGGTCATCTGTGGGGATAAGTCACTAGTACAAATGGCTAATTATGTACTAAAAAAAGACTAAAATTTGCATATAAATGACTATTTTTTAGTTAGTGACCAATAGTATCTAATTTACAATATCTTATAACGCAACCAACTTTTAGTCATTTTTAGATTAGTCATTAATTGGGTGTCTCAAATTTATTATCTAGTAGTATATTTAGTCATAAATTTGGTCATTAATTTAGTCATTGATTTAGTCATTAATTGCCAAAATTAATGACCAAATATACAACAAAATATATTACTAAATAATCACCCAAGAAAGCCAATTAATGATAAATAAATATGAATAAAATGTTCGTCGTGTTATAAGATATTGTAAATTAGCTACTAATAGTCATATATATGCAATTTTTAGTCATCATTTGACACGAATTAATGGCCAAACAAATATGAATAAATTTTGGGCGTGTTATAAGTCTCTGTAAATTTGCTACTAAAGTCGTATATATGCAAAATTTAGTCGTCATTTGTAATAAAAAATTTATCATTTGCAGTAGTCATTTATATTTTTTTGGTAGTTTCATATTCATTATATAAATGACTACTTTAGTAGTTTATACTCGTTTCATTTACATTCATTAACAATCATTATAAGAAACTAATTTAATCGTATTGTCATTTCATTTGTGATCATCATTAATTGACATAAAATACTAATTTAGTAGTTTTAAATTGATTCTATGCATTAATTATTAATCATCATAAATCAATTAGTATGATTTTACAAATCAATTAAAAAAAAATGTCATACAATGTACATGTTCATCTAATATGAAAATTCAAAGTTACAAATGTTAGTTATAATACTAAATAATATCAAGTGCAACTATAAATAATTTCAAAAACAAAAATTATATTATATAAAATGTCAAGTATTACAATATGAGTTTCCAAATTAATATTGGTTGGAGTAAAATTTACACATGAAATATAGTTTCATCATTTCAAAACATTATCATTGTGTTGTCAAGACATTGTAGGTGAATTTACAAACTATGAGGACTTGACCATAAGTCTCTGTGTGTGTCTTATGTGGGATATTGGCTCTAAAAGTGCCACTACACCAGTTCTCTTCTCTGTCTCTTTAATTTTCATTTTTCTGCTCCAATGTTATTGCTCTCCCCTTTCTTCAATTCTGGCTTCTTACAGTCAATACTGAGTTCCTTTTATGAAAACTAAAGAAGATACTGTGTAGAGTATAAGACATGAAAGACGATGAACACTGCAATATAAAATAAAGCAGAATATAAAGGATTTATATGATATATACCTTAACATCAACAATATTTTCAATGTCATTTTTCCCCATAGAAGAAAGAAATGTGAACAAGTTTTCTTCAATTGGGCAATAGTGACCATTATGTGGCCAGATGACCTGTATAAACAAAGAAAATTAAACATCACCATAGAAAATAACACATTAGTGAAATTAACATTCATCCTTCAAAGAATTCTTAGCACAATGATGCAAACTAATATACATGCTAGAAATCTCAAGTTGTAGATTAGTTATACAGTGTGGGAGTGCAAATAATACTCCTAAAAATAGACAAATCTAAGTCTAGAATAAAATGAAACGAAGTAAAAGGGATACAATAATATGATAACCTTGTATACATGTATATAACTCGATAATGTATAAGGCTAAGTGAAGAATTCCAAGGCTGTAGGTCGATGATGTCAATAATGTCCAAGTCTGATGAACATTTCTTCAGATAAGAACTATTATTTGGGTCCATTATCACATATGAATAAGCCAACTAGTCTATATCAAATTATTAATGTTTTGCTTATATTTATGGATCACTACAATATAAGTGGATAAAATACAAAGAAAATTCTCTTCCCACTGTGTTCATGACCTATGGTACAATATATTAGCTATGATTTGGAGCAAATTTCGAACATCGAAAATATATAGAAATCACCACTAGAAGTCCCCCAGATAAGATTATTTTGGAATGTAACTTTCAGATTCCAATTGTTATATGATTCTTGAATGGAAAATCCACACTGCATTCCAACACCAAACTTCCAATTTGAGGGAACACCTATGGTCATACTCAATCACTCAAACTCAAAACATCAGTGATCATTATAATGAAAAGATAAAATAAGAGTAGTTTTGATATGTTTTGCAGATTTAGATGCAAAGCACCAATAGTTTTCCCATATTAACAATACTTGTAATTTCCAAGATATAAAACATCGATTGATATTTTACAACAAATACTTGATTCAATACAAACAATAATTTAACATATTACAACAATACCACCAATGCTTGATCCTCAATTAGTTCAAAATAGTTAGCACAAAAACTTCAAGAAAGAGCAAGAAGTGGAAATAATAAATCCATCAATTAATAATCAATCAAAAAATGATAAGCTTTTTGTTGAAGCTTGATAAACAACTATAAATTATATTGACAATCCATTGCAAATAGTGGTGTTATTAAAGGAGAAATACTACACGGAGAACTCATCTTCCAGATTATTTTCTCTGTCCATGAGGCTTTCTGCAATACTCAAAACATAATTCAAATTCAATATTTTAGGTTTCTTAAGCTTCCCAAAGGCCTTTCCAAATGAAGCTGCGAATTTCATTGATTTTCATAAAATGCTTCTTTTACTGAAAAAATATAGTTTGACCATGTGATAGATAATAAAAAAAAGTAAAAAATTGTGTACAATATTTATTAGAACGCTTCATGTTAAAAGGAAAACTTGCATATTTCAGATAGAAAAAGAATCTTAAAAGAGATGGTCAATATTACAAAACAATAGAGTGGATATAAATCTGCAGGTAGAACTAACAAAATCCTAATTTCAATAGAGTTGATTGATTATTCTAAGTGAAGCCAACTAGATACATACAAGTTTTCACTTTCTTCTTTCTTTCCCATATCTTTATTGGACATGGAAGCTGACTTGCATGCATCTTGTAAGGGCATGTTAGCAAGAGTATATGTTTCATTCTCATATTCCACACTTTCTTTTCCATGAAAAATCGTAACAAGTATTGCAGGAATTCGTTTCTACATCAGCTGAGTTCCCAACTTTCATTTCTTAGTTTCTATTTTCCTACATGTGCATTATTTAAGTTTTCCTTAGTGAAGTTTTATATAAGAAAACGATAGTTCTAAGAAGAAAACAATATGTCGGATAAGAAAACAATAGGTTTGAAAATAAAACTAATTATATGATGCCAACCCATTTTTATTTATTTTTGGAAGAAAACCAATCAACTACACTCAACTGACATCATTAAAGTTATCCAAAACCAACCTAGTGGACATTTCGAGTTCTGCTACATGAACTTGTTCCTTTGTGTGCATAAATTTGTTTTTGTGTGTGGCAAGGGCTATTAACTTTTCTGAGAGTGATGAATTATACTTACCATTAGATTTTACCATTTCCAACTGATTTTTTAGCATCTTGACAGATAATATTTTTGGCCGCATCTCAATTGTGTATGATCTCATTTCCCCTAACATATATGACCTATGCATGAGGCTACTGGTATACATAATATAATAGATACCCAACAATTTGAAGGGCGTTAATGATTGCAAATGTCTATGGATCAATTCTATTGCTTGTAAGAGAAATTGGTTGTTGCCTAGAGGTCTTTTGGAACGCCCTAAGAGAATGAAGCTAGGACTCGCAAATCATCCAAAATTGGACCCACTAATTTAATTTTTCTTCTTTACAAGTAGCAATGATGAATGTTCTTAACCCTTATTTTTATTATGTAACAAGGTGTGAATTTGGATTGGTAATTCTCCTTAGTGGACATACTTAGTGGTGGTATTTTCCAACACTCAACACATTCCTTCTATTAATTATATTTCCATTTTCTACTTTTATTCCATTGTGTATGCTCCCATCCGCAACTATAATACATAACTAAAATATTTCTAGGAATTCATTCTCCTGTAAATTCATATGCTTTAGGCCCAAGGTGATTAATATGACATTGTTTGCAAGAAATATGAACATTAGATTGCAATAAACAAGCACAAATGTGGTCATAATCTAACAAGCCAACCAAAATAGGAAATAAGAAAAATTTCAAACATGGCTGAGAGAGATGGAGATGAATATATCAAAAAGTGATACTAATCTGTATCATAATTCAAATCACCCTACATAGATCTATCTTAACCCTAGATCTGTCAAGCTCCAAGATAGAAAAAATTCGTTGAATTGTGAACCTTCTCTATGTTTTTGCACTCTAAAAAACGTTTGCAACTTCAATCTCAACACATGATAGATACATAGTTAATACGAATCTACACTGGTTTATATTTTATTCATAATACATCAACTCTATATATTTATGGTTTTCAGCATAATAGAGATGTAGATTATAGAATTCACCTCTCAATGCAATGCCAAATGTTAATATATTTAGTTGGAAAACTACAAATAGAGGATATTCTCTAATGGTTTCATTACAAGGATCATATCATAGAAACTAGAGTAATAAAGAGTAGAAAATAAACTAAATACATAAAAATCAGTTAAGAAAGTTTTTAGTAGGATAATTTGTTGATATCTTAAGCCGTGTTCGCTCTAGCTAAACCATAAGACAAACAATTGACTCAAAGGGATTTTAGAGACAACTGTCCTAAAATAGTTTAGGAAATATTCAAGAAAACTAAAGGTGAGCAAGAAAAAGAGTTAAATTTATGTCGAAACACAACATAAAGAATATAAAGTGGCCTTAATCAACCAATCACATGTGCATCCCCTATTCTTCATAGACTATAGCCAATGTAATATCCCATCCATGAATTCACATTACGAAAAACAATCATGCATTTGAGTAGGAACCTTCACACCTGTGGTCTACAATGTACTTTCTACCACTAAATGCACCAAATTTCTCTAATAGACCCTCTCTACTTGGCAATGAAGTATTAGTTCACTGCTCAAGTCAGTAGGGAATTAAATTTTCCACTAGGATTCCATTTTCAATGTGTTTTGCCCCACCTGAATGACACAAATTTGGAAGGGATGGCACTGGGTAAAATTCCTAGGTGCAAGCCCTTGGTGGAATCAACCAAAATAACTTCTCATGGTTCCCCCATCGATCCAGTAAAATTCAGTCATTTTTTGTAAAATAGTACATCAATCATAGCAAAATTCAGTCTTAGGGGGTATTTCTTTATGTTGATTAGTGGTAGATAATATTGTTTTGACTCCAAGTAGAAAATACAATAATTAGTTACAACACATAAATGTCATAATTCAAATGTGACATATCTCCTACCATATACAAACATTTGCATGAAATAGGGCACTCACCTATTTTATTGTAGATTACAAGTATGCACCTAGCCCTACAGCATTTGATGAGCATAGATGTAGGGATATAAACCATGAGATGTGCAAAACCACCACATCCAATTGTGTTATCCCAATGTATACCTTCTTAAATGATGAAGTGTTGTGTTTATTAATTACTATTAATTGTATCAATATATTCGTCATGACTATCCAATGTTAATCGCTATTATGTTAAGCTAAATATCATAACGAAACCTTCACTAATATGGACTTAAATAAAGAAGTTTACAATGTATCATCCAATATACATTACAAGGAGATAATGTCATTAATACATATCAAAATCCTTGTGCAAATATATGTCACTTAAATTTTTATTTTAAGTTATCTTGCAATATTAATGATATAACAAAGACAATAGGGAAACACAAAACATACAAGTACCTCTAAGAAATGCTAGCGCGTAAATGAGGGATAATATGTTACACTTATAGAAAAATTAAAAGCTTTGTCTCAAGCTGATGAGAAGACCAAAGCATATCTCTCATGTAGTTGATTGTAGGGGCAGATATGTCATGAAGGTCCTCATATGATAAATACTATTGTGCTACACTAAATATTAGAGCACCATATTCACTAATGCACATTTTTAAACTAGAAATTTGCAATGTATCATTCAATATACATTACAAGGAGATAGTGGCACTCATGCTAAACAAAATCCTCAAAAAGGGATATGCCATATTAATTTTAATTTAAAAAACTTGTTGCGAAGAAGACATCACAAAGTCAACAAAACCCTCAAAACGGAATATGCTACTTTACTTTTAATTATCTTTCTTAAAAACATCACAAATACATGAAGGAACCACAAAGTGGACAAGCACCCCTGAGCAATTTTAGTGCCTAAACAAAGAATAACACATCACAATTTAAGTAGTAAAGATTAAAATGCATACCTAACAAAGCTAATATGAACACTAAGACTATTGCAATTTGAGTAGTAAAGATTAAAATGAATACTTGACAAAGCTAATGTGAACACCAAGACTATGATGAGATGCAGAACAATCCAGGCAAATGAAAATCCCATAAGTGATCAATGCCCATGTGGGATTCCTTGTATTACATTCAAAACACATTTTCCATGAATAAGAATCACATTAGATCAGATGATATCTATAGGCAATCATAAATACCTATATAGAAATGGTCTCAAATGACCGAAATCACATTATTTTTTGTTGTGAACGATAAAAAATAATGCACCCACAATGAAATGTTTTCTGATCTAGCGAAAATATTTTATTCCCACTAAGTAATAAATTAGCGATAAAAAATTTGAAGAGAAAAAACTTCAGGAAATAAGAATAGAACCTTGTTTTCGGGTTCTACCCAAAGATTTTTGAATACAACATTCTTGTCCATAAAACCCTTGATATCCATTGGTTAATGGTGAAGGTAATGATAAAAAAATTCTTGGAGTTCTCAAAGTGAAAATATTGGAGTACGATGTCTCCGAACAGAGCAATGCCTTTTTGATGCGAGCCCTCCTTAAGTATTTCTCGACTATCCTGTAACGATTTATAAATGTAAAGTGGTTATTCAAATTATTCATAGTTGGACGTATAACTTTATTAATAATATACCCTTCTTATGGTTCTTGCTAAATACATTGTAAATCCAGGTTATAGTTATGGATTTTCAAGAATTTAGGTAACATAGGGTTTTAGAGTTTCCCCCGTAAAAATATAATTGAAACAATTTTATTGGGGAAAACATTGCAAGATCCACACCAATTTTGGGATTTTCAAGAATTTATGTAACACAGAGTTTTAGAATTTCCCCCGTAAAAATATAATTCAAACAATTTTACTGGAAAAAAAAAAAGATTGGAAGATCCAAGCACTTGCTAGCAGCAAAGAGAGCTTCAGCATTGGGAGTGTTTCTACCCTGACTTAATGTTCATCAAATATTAGACTTTTAACATTAAATTTGAATTACGAGGGGATATTTGGCTTCTATGGGGACCTTTGTCACCATTGGTATGATCCACATGATAAGAATTTGCCTTGGGGAATGTACTATCCGCAGGAGAAAAGACGGTCTTAGGCCCTAAATAAAGTTTCTATAGTTCAAGGAACATGAAGTAACCCTAAAACAACCATATATATACTCTCTAAGGGATATTCAAATTTCAACTTGGATATGGGATCCATGGCATTTTATTCTACATATAGAAAGGGGTCTTTGAATCCATTTGAAGTGTTAAAATTTAGAGACAAAGGGGTCTCTGAATCCATCTACAATGTTAAAATTTATAGGCCCCAATGTAACACTTCAATATCAAAATTGTAATTTTCCATTGTTGGCTCTAGCTTTTCACTTGCTTCCATGGAAACATGACAATTAAAAATGACTAGCATAAATGATTAATTCATATACTTGTTGTACTTTATTTGGTCATATTTTTATTCTTGGACTATAGTATTCATTTGTATTAATCATTTTTTATTTTGTCACTTATTATCTAGTCATATATTTTAGTCCTGGCCTAAATTAGTCATTTAAGTTAGTCACTTTTAGTTGGGTCACTTATTATCTAGTCACATATTTTATCCCTAGACTAGATTAGTCTTTTTTGTTAGTCATATTTAGTTGGGTCACTTAAAATTGCTTAAATTTAGTACTAATTCACTTGAAATAATTATGGTCACTAAATTTTGTAGTTGTGTAGTCACTAGTCTCTCATTTTTTGCTAGTGCACCTTCTCTCTGGTGTACCATTTAGCATTTCCAAGAGTTTGTTCCTTCAACCCAATCTGCCAAAGGTCATGCTTCCCCTGTCTTGTAGTTCTAGATCTCTTCTACAAAATTGTATTGTCTGTCAACTCTTCCTAAGCATTTGGCGCTAAATCCTCCACAAAAGGTAATACTTGTACGTCTTCCTAATTTAGCATGGAAGGCTCATAGAGTTTCAAATGTTCTACACTCACAACTAAGTAAATGTGCATATATGATGGTAAAGTGAGTTGATAGGAATTATCACCTACCTTTTCCAGTATCTCAAAGGGACCATATCCTAGAGCCTTGATTTTCTTATTAGGACTTTGTAGCCTCTCCTTGTTCAACTGTAGCCATACTCTCTGTCCCACCTTGAATGATTTCTTTGTTTTATGTTGATCATGACTACCCTTATACTACTCCTGCGACTTATAAAGTGTTTCTTGTACCTATAGATGGAAATTCCTAATCTTCTCTATAGATTTTTCAGCCCTTAAAGCATCTCCTATAATATCTTCCCTCACTCCTCCTTGCTTCCCATTAGGAATATCCAAAGATGAAGGTGGAAAATATCCAAAACATGTCTCAAATGGGGACTTTCCTATAAAAGTGTGGACTACTCTGTTATAAGAATGTTGTATATATACCATATTGTCACCCCATGCCTTCATATTCTTTTGTTTGTACCCGCTTAGAAGCTACACCAAAGTCTTGTTGACTACTTTTGTCTACCCATCTATCTGTAGATGGAATGTTGTAGATCTTTGCAACTTTGTGTCCATCTTCTCCTAGAATCTAGTCCAAAAAGCACTAAGAAACCTTGTATCCATGTTTGTAATGATGCTCCTTAGTATCCCAAAGTCCACCTCGACGTGTACAAAGAACAATTTTGTTGCTTATTGTTCGCTGATAGTATTTTTACACGGCATCGGAACACACATCTTACTAGACTTGTCAACTACCACGAAAAGGTAGTCATGTCCCTTTCTAGTTGTTTGTAAACCTCCCACAAAGTCCATGGAAATTCTTTCTCGAGGACGAGTAGGTACAGGAAAGGGATGATATAGACCTTGTTTCCTATTTCTAAGCTTGATACTACAACAAAGAATGGATCCTCTTATGAACCTAGCTACCTGCTCTTCCATCTTGGGCCAATAGAAATACCTTTGAAAGTTAGCCACAATCTTCCCTACACGAAAGTGCCTGCAACCTTGGAGGTGTGAGGCTCTCTAATCAGTTGCAAACACTCACCTTTAGGAACACATATCTTATTCCGCTTGTAGAGTAACCCATCCAAGAGATGGTAGTCAATGGTGTTGTCACCATCGTGGACATGACTTTGACTTTGCAGTTGTTGTTACACCTACTTGAAGTCCACATCTTCTAAATATGTCTCTCTGTATGCATCATGGGTGAATGGCTCCATGTGCATAAGAGTCCCCAAAGATGTAATATTTGATGTGGGTGGAACTGACAGAATATTGGCAAACTTTTATGTTCTTCCATTCTTATAGTTGATCACGAAATGAAACTGATGTAAAAACTAGATCCACTTGTAATTCCTGGCCTTTCGTAGCTTACTTTGGGTCTAAAAGTATTGTAACGACTGATGATATGCGTGGATATGTGGAGATGGAGGAAATTGACACTAGAAAGAGGGCCAAAACCCAGGAAGCGTAGGAAGCGGAAATTGAAACCAGGCTCATGGAGATAAAACCAGATTAGCGAGGCTTCCAGGTCAATTTAGAAGACCCATTGCAAGTTGTTTCCTCCTCATCTTCAGAGGTAGATATTATGAGTTCTGTAGGAAGTGGAAATATGACAGAACCCAGTTTGCCTGCAAGGAAAGAGATAGAATAAATTAATAAGAAAATTAGGGAATAAATGCAACAACATCTGACATCGCATTCAGTCCCTTATTAGACCACACTCGTGGTCGCCATGGACCTGGAGAGGAATGAGATGAAATTCTTACTACACCACCCTTTGGCACAGTCACTACCATGAGACTCGTAATTCAAGGCTTTAGAGGTGTCTCTGGATCTGACAAGTGTCCCGATGCCTAACAAGACCAACTTCCATAGGTAGGTGGGAGAAATGCTATGTAATGAGCTAAGAAGGAATGCCATGATGATAAGCAAAGCTGAATTTTTTTTGGATAAGGCTGCAACAAAGATGAAGCAAGAGAGAGATAATTCTAGAGCTTTACATATGCTGAACAATAATTTAAAGGAACTGATTGTGAAGGAGGGAGTGAATCTATAAGGCAAAGTTGCTTTCAAGACCCTTCTCTAGAGTTCACAGGCTGAGATACAGGAACTGAGGTATAAGCTAAAGATTCCTCCTAATGAACATGTGCAATCCAAAGGGCTAGCACAACTGACAGAAGAAAAGGAGATCCTAACCAAGGAGATAATAGATAGAAATAATAAAGTGGTGGCCCTCAAGTAGGAGGTGGTAGAACTCCAACAAAAAATAGACTCCCACATTTTTGTAGTGTTCATTCTGGAGAATCCTTAGAATGCTACATAACAACTTAATAAGGCCCTCATCGAGCTACAAATATTAGAAGGGGAACTCAAGAAGATACAAGTGGATTTAGACAATTCCCAATCATCCCTTACACAAAAGGAGAAACAACTCGAGACTGCAAAGATCAATGCAAAATTGATCAACAATAATTTATAGGAAGTTAATCAAGAATCACTCAGATGAAAGACAGACTAAAATGAAACATCTCTCTTCTCCAGGATAAACAACTGATATGGGATGAATTAATAATAAAGATGAAGAAAAATTGAGAGTGTATAACTCTGATGGTAGATAAAAAACTTGTAATAAAAGATTATGAGTTCTTCATCTTAGCCTCTAAGGAGGAGGGTGAAAAGAATTCTCAGATAGCTAAGAGATTTGTCCAATATGTAAATGAAAATCCACTCAGTGAGTTGAGGGCTATAGATGTGGTGGATCAAGTGTCTGCAATCATGGAGATCTCTAAATTAGTCTAGAAAGAAAAGGCGAGAGCTAAATCTGAAGAATGCTTGGAGATAATACTAAAGGATGTAGCTTATTTTGGTTCAAATTTTGAGCAAAGGGTTTGAGAAGTATTTCCCAGTTGTTGGGGCCTCATAGGAGTACTAATCCCATGGGAACAATACATTTAAATTGTAGTAGAGGCTACGAGGAGAGTTGATTCATCGCATGAGAATACCTCCACCTTGAAGGGAAAACTGTGGTGAACTATTTAAGGAGATATTTACAACTTACAAGGATGTTGACTAGTTCATAAACCCTCCACTAGTCCAGATCATCAATCAAACAACTCTCCCTCCTAAACCAATCTACCACGAATGAAAATTCTTTTGATCGTGTCAATCATGACACTTCATTATTCTATGTTTTCTGTAAATATTTTATTTCAATAAATGAACTCTAGTTAGTTAGGTTTTAGCTAGTACAATTGTTCTGCTGGCATATTTGTATCTTTTTTTCTATGATGAATCACTGGGAGATCAAGAAATAATATTTTTTAAGGGGTTCTCATCTTGAGGCCCTATAAAAATAGTTTATGATACATTATCAAGGGTTCCAAATTTTTCTATGAGTCTTATTTACTATCAATTTCATTTGTCCTCTTGGATGAGGTTCTGAACTACTTATGGTTTTAAAGTGTGTAAAATGTTGAGTGTAGGTTAACAATTTCAGAAAATCTTGCAAACACTCATTAAGATGTCCTAGGAATTGGTTTCTCCTCAACCCAAGGACTGTCTCTAGGAGTTACAACATCAATAGTTCTTATTTTTGTGCTCCAAGTAATATACACAACATCAAAGTGTAAATAGGATATTACGGCTATTTTGTGCACCTATGATGCTATACACTAAATAATGGATGGGGATGACTCTTTATTCACTTCATATGCACATGATTTTAGCATAACTATGGATATATCTCACTAGTAAGTTTCATTTGCAAGACATCATCAATAACATTACTTACATTTGTTGACTCTGCTCCCTTAGCCTTATGACAATTGCAAACCCATACATGAATTTTTAGTCTATGAAATTTGCGGGAATTTGTGTTTAGAAATTAATTATACCAATCAATAACATCTAATTTTTATATATTGGTTAACTCGTCTATGTCCAGCTTCAACATTTCAAACAAATACCTAATCAATAGAATGTAATATATGAGGCATAATGTAATACACAGGATTTGTTGGGTAGTTAGTTGAAGGAAGTTACAACGTTAGTAGGGAACTAGGTAGATGTTGTAGAAGCTCTACAAAAGAGAGTTTCAAAGAGCAAGGATATTGTTGAGAAGTAAACATGGTACATAGTGTGAGTGCACGACTTCAAGGAGGTAGTAGTAGATCTTGCAAAGATAAGGACATAGTTAGGAATCAGGTGTAAATTTTATTTGGATGCTTAGAAGCCTTGGTAAGGGCTTGGAAATAATGAGAGAACCCAAAGAAGATGGCTTATACGAGTGAAAATGAGTGGGAAGAGGTGTTTCTTGAAGAGATGCATCAACTTGCCTTAAAATCTTAGAATTTGACCAAAATACAATGGGGTGTGACAAGACAAGGAACGAGAAAAGGTGAAAAAATGATTAGCAAGACAAAAAAAAATATATAGAAGGGTATTATATGGTTCATTGGGAGAATGAGTATATAGTTAAAGAGTAAATATGTGAAGTTCAAGAAAATGGGAGCAGAATGCTAAAAATAATATTAGCTAGAGAATGATCCTAGATTGTTGTCAAAGAATCCAAGTATAAGAAAGAAGAGATTGTGTTTGCATGGTTGTTATAAGAAAGATATGAGAAGTATGTGATTCAGTTTACGCTAAATGAACGATCCAAAGGAGGATATTACAAATGAGTATGTGATGTAAAATTTTCAACAAAGTGAAGTAAAAGAAGAGACTCCATCGAAGGTAGCCAGGGGAAGGTTTTATTCCGCTACTGCATTTTGTAGTAATTTATGAGTATAACAAGAGGATAATTTGAATGTGGCTAAAGTTGATTATGAAGATGAAAAATTAATGAACAAAGAAAGGCTTATCAGATCTATTAATAGGATGAGGAGATAGACAAATCAGATTGGTTGTAGGTATGGTTCGAGACTACCTAATGCAGATATTGATGCATAAGGGATCTTGTTGCTATATCACTTGAAGTCTTGTTGCTATTATCTCATCTAAGGCTACTTATCTTATCTAATACAAGCTCCAAGGACATTGGAAGCATAATGAAATTAGAAATAGAATATATACACACATGTTTCAACTCTTGTTCAAAGATTTTACCCCTTAAAATGTAAGAGGCTAATAGAGTGGGACGAAAAAACACTGGGTGTATAAACAAAGAAACAACTTTTTATGGTTAAATTAATAATAGATGATTGAATTATGGTAGCAATAGCATGAAAGTTGTAGAGTGAAGTCATGAAAGGGAGAAAATACAAATGCATTGAAGGTGTGAACCCCCAACATGGATGGCCAATTAATGGAAATATGTAATGGGCTCCCTAGACTTAATAGTAATGTGTGTCTCTGTTATTCACTATCCTAAAAGTGGATCAAACCATTGGTTTGTTAGGTTTAGAAATACACTTAACTTGAAAATATCTAAATGTAGTTTCCCTTAGTGTTGGCAAGATTGTGTAAGTATTCTATTATTTGAGACTGGAACTCTACCTCATGTCACTAGAGCTTCTCCTCACCATGATTAGATTGAATCAAATCTCTCTAATGGAGAAACATGATTTATGGACTATTACAGACTATTTTGAGTATCAAAATCACATCCAATTTCAAGTTACATATCATGTTTACAATTTCAAAGTATTTGTGCCTAAGTCCCTCTACAACATATGATAGGGTAGCCTTGTGCCTAGAATCCCACTACAACCTACCATAAGGTAGATTTGTACGAGTTAGATGTTAGACTTAGATATAAATAAATTTTAAATCCAAATTTTATTTTTATTAAGAAAATTATGAACAAATTTTTAGATAAAAGAAAATCATATTATATGTATCACATTAAAATATACAAAGTATAGATATTATTTATAAATTAAGATGTATTTTACCACACAAGTTAAAATAATAATTCTTTAACCATATTCAAATTTAATTAATAAGAAATTTATTTTTTAATAATTACAATATAACCATGAATTTTCACCCCATTTATCATGGATATTCTTAAATTCTAAATAGGCTTTGTTACAATAACTAGGGACAATACCACATCCCTAAAACAATAACTCATTTCCAAATCTAAATATTTTGTAAATATTTTATCAATGATATTATTGAATTCTAAATAACCTTTGTTACAATACTGCGGGCCAATGCCATGCCTTATCTATATGAATTGCCCAAAAACACTTAATCATTTTACAATCACAATATTTTTTAAATATTTTGTTTCAATTTTATTTTATAACTTTTTAAAACCAACCTAGATACATCTTAACTCTACCAAGACCCAAGAGGGATCAAATACTTTTTCATATTAAGATGTTTTCATCTCAAATACTTTTACATATTAAGATATTTGCATCTCAGCCTTTTGGAAGATTTGGATTTAAGATGGATATAGGCATGGACCGAGGCTAGTTTAATTCCCCCTTTTACATAACATACAATATATTCGACATGAATACCATAGGAAATACCAAATATTTTCATAAATATGGAGCTCAAAAACCATTAAAAACTTGACCATGTCAAGTTTAACTTAACTACCCAATAAAAATTAATAAAACGTAATAACTTAAATTTTTTATTTTAGCATAGGGTTATTTTTAATTTTATTTGAAATTTACTTTAACTATCTAACAAAAATTGATTAAAAAACAATAACCTAGAATTTTTATTTTAACATAGCTTTATTTTTATTTTATGTTATTTTATTTTATTTTGATGGAGTCAAAATGTTTAGATAGGACATGACAACATCTCTTGCATACAGTGAAAAGGTATAGGGGAGATGATGTGTAAATGTTTGCAAACATTTATAGGTGGGCTCAATTAATAAAAGTTAAAAGTAATTGTAGCTAGAAACATTTTTACTTAGTCCAAATAAAGTAAATTAAAAAATAAAAAAGTAAATAATGATAATTATTAATAAAATATTTTTACTTAGCTTCCAAGGTTAGTATAATTGGTCTAGTTCTAGTTGCTAAAGCACCTTCTTAATGAAAAGTCACATGGTCAATTCTCCTGGCCCCTAGAGGTTAGGCTCTACTATAAAAGTTCAATACCCTTAATTTCGTAATTAAGATCTACACTTATCTATACCAATGATAGAAACAATGGTTTTTGGACCATGTAACCATTGTAGTCAAACTGATATTTTCATCTCTTTGACACTAAACCAAATGCCAATTCTGCAAGGGTTTACTCACTTTGATGCTTATCCGCATCGTATATTTGACCGAATAAACTGTTACAGTCTATCTTGAATATGAAAATCGGAAACAATTCCAAGTTAGATATCATGTTTACAATGTCAAAGTCTTTCACGCCAGTGATAAAACGGTCGCCTTTGGCATACGTAAACATTGTGGTCACACTAATCTTTTCGCCTCATATCTCAGTCGTTAACATAACGTGCAGTGTATATATATATAATTGAATTAAAAATTGTTGGAAGGATAAATTTAAATAGTTAAATTATATAAATATTTTAAATTAATAAATTCCAATAAATTAATCTTTGTATCATTTAATTCCTTAAAAAAACAAATAACCATAAAACAACTAAATTTTCAGCAATATACACCCTCATTAATTAGACTATGTAAAATTCATTTACCATAACTAATAGTTATATTTTAGATTTAAAATGTGTTTTAAAAATATAAAATTAACGTCGATTCAGGATTGTGATTTTCTTTGGGCACACAAAGATTCTGTGATATATTTAAACTTTCCACTAGTTTTGGGGGGTAAAATCTCCTTGTATAATAAATTGAGTATTTTATATAATGAGATATGCTTAATTTCAAAAATTAGTTAATCATAAAAAAAAAATCTAATTTTTAAAATCTAATATGAGAGTTAGGCACGGGTGTTTCCATGCGTTATTTTTTTTAATTTACATTGATAAATTAAAAGTGTTTAGAAGTTGTGAGATGTGGTGGTCTCAAGCTTAATGGTAGGGTTATTACACTTTTCCTTTCTCCTTTAGGATGACAATATCATTTTTCTAGTGAGGAGTCATAACGATTTTGACAAGCAACTTAGAATCCGTTGAGATTACTACTCTACTACTCGAAGATAGGTATGACATCTCACTGCTCGAAGATGGGTATGACTGTAAATACCGACAAGACTAAAGTCATGATAATTATAACACTGAGAAATGATAATTAGAGGCTGGAAAGCTTAGTATGGGTTTGAAAACAATTGTAAGTCAACATATCTCTCGGTATGGAGTAAAAAGTGTTCCGATATGAGACTCTCGTCAACCCTGTTATTTTATATGGATGTGGCATTTGAAGTTGTAGTATATCTAGAGAATCATGGTGGAATATTGAGCTAATTCAAAACCAATTTATAACTTACAACCTCAAGATTAAAGGTAATTCTTCGTACCATGTCCTCTTGATTGAAGCTAGCTTTTGCCCCATTAAAAACATTTCTATGGTTAGGTATCTCATATATACGAAGAGGCTATCCAACATGAAAGCCAAGAAGTTTCTTAAAATTACTTATAACTCTAGCCAAAATCTCCACCTTCATGTCAAGTGAGGCTGGCATAAGGATTCCCAGTCTTGTCTAGACAATTGGGCGGTAAAGGAGGAGATAATCTTGGAGAATAAGGATAATATTAAAATTATTATTACTTCCAAATTTAAGGATAAGTTATGGGATGATAAGGAGTTAGAGGGAAAAATGAAGCTAAGGAATTATAAAGAGGTGTGCAACCCCAATCCTAATAACTATAATTATCTTTCTATCTTGATGAGTGCTAACAAGAAAATAAACCTTGCCAAGATAATAACTAATTCCCATGAGCTTCAAAGTGAAAAAGGGAATTGGTCAATTCCCAAAACACTTTGGGACATAAGCGTTTGTCACCTTCTTGATGGAATTATGAGTTTATCACCTTTTTGATGTGAAGAGGGTTGAAGAAAAGAACTTTCTCTTGGATTTCCCAACATTTGTTCACATCCATTCTAACTTTCAAAATATTCTCCACATTACCAACCTTCTTGACTTGTTAAGTCAGCAAAACTATGGTGACCTCACAATGCTTCTCTCTCTTCTTTTCAACTATAGAAATAAAATGTTAAAAAATCTCAATTAATCTCTTACTTTCTCAAGGTCTCGTAGATTGTATTGGTATTATTGGACATTAATCATTATCATCATCATGATGATTATATTGCAAAATTATAAGAATGAGAAGATGTTATTTGTTTTTGGCCTACGACAAGGGAAACCAAACTAGAGATAAAATATTTGATTACTCATTATAAAAAGAAAAAGGAAAAGAAAATTTGGAGTAAACAACACACTACAAGGCTTTAGAGGTATCCCTAAAGTTGGAATACCACACAAGAATAGAGCAAATTTTTTTACCAAAGTTCTCGTTAACATGAGAAAACCGGAAAGTTCTTGGAATGTGAGAATCATGAGGATAAGGAGGTATCCACATTGATGGGATGATCTGTGTCTTTCCAAAGCAATGCCCCTATTGGTCTTGGAGGTGAGATAAGTTCAACACAAACCAAATGGCTTTCAACATCCATCGACAACACTTTCAACTGATCCAACTTAATCAAAATATGATCTCAAGCATCCCTAATATCAAAAAAAACTTTTCCCAAGAGACTATTCAACTACGAATATGGTTCCAGAATTTACAACTAGTGGTTTTCCTTTCCTTTGGTGTTACTTTTATTAGGAATTTGGGTGGAGAGGCCTTTCAAAGCCTTCGATTTTGAAATCCTTTATCTCTCCTAAAAATCTTCTTCTTCCACTTCATTGAGCTCTGATGTAATCTCATGGGTAGTGTGGGTATGAAAACAATGTGCCAAATACCTAACAGGATTAAGCTTGCAAGCCTCTAACATCACCATGAACACCGGTTGTTGGGACCTAGTAGGAGTATTAATCTCGTGGGAACAATACAATCAAATGCTAGTAGAGGCTAAGAATAGATTTTATTCATCCCAGTAGAAGACTTACACTGTGAAGGGAAAAATATGGTGAACTATTTAAGGACAAATTTCCAACTACTAGGGCTGGTGAAAACCTTGTTTCACTCGAGGTAAAACTTTGCAAGGCTCACAGGTCTTAAGATTTCTTAACAGGTTTTCTTTCACTCTCCTCAACTTAGTCCAACACTGTGGCAATGATGTGTCTAGTTCATAAACCCTCCACTACTCTAGATCATCGATCCAACAACTCTCCCTCTTGAACCAGTTTACCATGAATGATTTTTTTTTAATCATTTCAATCATGACACTTCATTACTCTATCTTATATGTAAATATCTTATTTCAATAAATGAACTCCAGTTAGTTAGGCTTTAGCAAGTACAACTATTCTACTAGCATTATCACATCTTTTTTTTTGTTATGATGAATCACTGGAAGATCAAGAAATAATATTTTGTAAGGTGTTTTCATCTCGAGGCCCTCTAAAAACAATTTATGATACATTATCAAGGGTTCCGAATTTTACTTTTGAGAGGGATCTAACACTTTCAATGAAGAGAAATGAAAATGTATGCTTTGTTTGAAGATTAATAAAATTAATGGTGATTCTTGCTCATGTAAAGTTGCAGTATGTATTTTTATTTTATGTTTACTCCTTCTATCTTGTTTTCTTCTCAGACAACATGTAATTGTAGTTTTTGGATGTATCTTTAAGTGTTCAAGGATTCATATAAGCCAAAACATTGATTTAAGATGCATGTGGTTCACAAGATTAAATATCATTAATATGAGATCCATTTAATTTGATATACTATTCATTGTTTCACTCATATGTTTCTTGTTGAAGTTTGGTGCACTAGATTCTACCTCTAGTCCTATGTATTCAATTTCATTTCTTCATAACTTTCAAATTCACTTAATGTAATGGAAAATTAACCATGTGCTTTTGTAAGCTTAGCCACTAGAGCTATATAGTAATTCTTATATGAGTTTGCTTTACCATCAATTGCATTTGTCCCAAGATGTTTTGAACTAATTATGTTTTTAAAATGTGTTCAACCTTGAGTGTAAGTTAATAGTTTTAACAAATCCTACAAACACTCAATAAGATGTCTTAGGCATTGGTCTCTCCTCAACCCAGGGGTTGTCTCTAGGAGTTATAACATCAATAGTGCTAACTTTTGTGCTCCAGGTAATAGAAACAACATCAAAGTATAAATAGGAAATTAGGGCTATTTTGTGGCACTTATGATGCTATACATTAAATAACATATGAAACTCACTGAATATTCACTTGATAGGCACATGCTTTTAGCATAACTATGGATATATCTCATTAGTAAGTTTCATTTCCACGACATCATCAATAACATTACTTACCTTTGTCGACATTGTTGCCTCAACCTTATGAGCATTTCTAACCCATACATGAATTTTAGTCTATGTCATTTAGAGGAGTTTGTGTTTAAAAATGAATTATACCAATCAATAACATTTAGTTTCTATATACTGTTTCCTCTGCGGCCAGCTCTAGGTTGACCAGATCACGCTGGCCCTTCTTTTTCTTCTATGGCCAGAGGGTTTTCCTCGTTCTCTCTACGCTCAGCAGACTCTATAGGGGTTTCACAATCTATCCAGGAGCGTGAGTAATCTTCTTCTGCCGCCAGCGTGATTGGTTTCTTCTGGTTTCTTCTATAGACATCGGCGATCTAGTTTCTTCTACGGTCAGCGTGAGTAATCTGCGGCCCTTCTGTTTCTTCTGTGGCCAGAGGGTTTCTTTTGCGGCCTTCTGGTGGGATCTTCGGCCAATGGATTGCATACATTCTCCAAATGGCTCTTAGTTTCATGAAAATAGTTGTTGGCTCAGATCCGTCCACCTCTGGGGGGAAACCTCCTGCCCATATCGTAAGTGAAGCCCCAGGTCCCACTGTACAGGTGGACCAGGCTTCACTCGATGAGGCTTTGAAGTTTTCTGAAAGTTCCCTAATCTGCCGATTCAAAGGTTTTTGGCCACGACTAACAACTCTCCATAGTTGGATCTCGGAGGTATGGAAGCCTGTCATTTCTGATGCAATTAATATCTACCCCTATGCTAGGGGTTTTTTATAGTATATTCTGAAAACCTTGAAAGCATACAATGTATTCTAGATTCTGGCCCTTGGTTTTGGGAAAACTAAAGCCTATTCATGAAGCCATGGAATCCATCATTCGATCCCTCAAAAATAGTCATAACCTCAGCACTAGTTTGGGTGAGATTGCCAAACCTACCCTTGCATCTCTAGAATTCCTCCTCGCTAAAAGCCATTGGAAATGCAATTGGGAAATTTTACTGCGGGTGCCCAGAATCAGAGGAATATGTCAGAACCACCTATGCACACATCTGTGTGGAAATGGACTTCAGTGCCAAATTCCCAACTGAAATACACCTAACAAGTAAAGACTATGTATAGAACCAGAAACTCGATTATGAAAGTGTCCTCTTCAGATGTCGATCTTGCTTTGAGACGGGCCATCTAGCCAAAAATTTCCCAAAAGCCTCCCAGAAAAATTTTGCTAGAAAAAATCACCACAAATCTACATGGTGGGAAGGAGCACAAAAAGAACACTACACTGTCATCAAAGAAGAATACTCTCGAGAAAACTCTGAATTACAAGAAATCAGGCCAGAAAGAAATAACTCTCAAGACAAGTAGGGTGAAAGTCCCACCCAACAACAAAAAAGTGAACTCGACAACACCTAAAGCATCAACAATTATGAGGATTCAAATACCGCACAAAATAATAAATCTTCATTTAACAACAAAGAAGATCTCCTAGACCAAACTTCTTCTCCGACTATCGTCAAAAGGACGAACACAATAGATCGCCAAGCTAAGACACCAATGTCCCAAGAACCAAAAGAGATGAAGGAGATGCAAGATAAAGGAATTTGGAAGACCATAGAGAACAAAAAGAAAGCTACAACACCAATCTCGCCAAGAAAGACGAGGACCCAGACAATTAAAAACTAAGAAAATTATAGGTCCGATAGACCAATTTTGTCTCAGTGGACGTTAACCACCACCACCATCATCATCATCATCATACTAGTTAACTCATCTATGTCCAGCTTCAGAATTTCAAACAAGTACCTGAGTAATATGTTATGAAACCAACTCACAAAATAGTAGAAGAGATAGATCAACGACTTCAAAATAAGACTCATCAAGGGGGCAACCTCCATTTCATTACAAAAATGAAAAAGTCTTGGATAATTCAAATGAGAAAACCTCCTTTCTTTATAGAGGAGTCTAAGGGGTCACAATATAATCAGAGCTGACATAACAATAATAATATAAGGGCACAACAATAATAATAGTGGGCTTCTATGGGGCACAATAATAACAATAGGGGGGCTACATGGACACAACAATAATAATAAGGGGGTTGCACTAATAACAATAGGGTTAACACTAGTAGTATAGGGACCTAACATGCCCCTCTCCTCCAAAAAAGTGTTGTCCTCAACACTTCAGTAGTTTTGGATGCTTCTGTATAAAATTATCATCCCCTCATGTGGAATCTTCACCGGGTAAGTTCTTCCACTTGATGAGATACTCTGAAATTGTTCGATTCCGTATCTGGTAGGTTCTTGATTGTATGATTCCTTCAGGTTCCAATATGATTTTTCCTTCCTCGTCAATTTCCAATAATATTTTTTGAACTGGGAGCTTGTCACCTATAACCTTCTTTATGTATGAAACATGGAGAACTGGGTGTAGGAAGCTCCAATTTGTATTCCATAGTGCCAATCACTTGCAACACCTTGTAAGGACCATAGTACTTTGGTGATAATTTCTTATCCTTCTTTCCTTACTTGAGGGACATTTGTTTCTATGGTTGTAGCAGTAAAAATACCCAGTTCCCTACATCAAAACTTCTTTTGCTGCAATGTTTATTTTCCTTTTGTTTCATTCGATTATGCACCAAATTGAGGTTGTCCTTTAAGATATGGAGAACTTGTTGTTGATTCTCAATGTATTCTTCCACTCCTTGAACCTTAGAATGATTGTCCAAGACTTTTTGGAGATCTGTAGAATTAGATGATTTCATTGTTTCAACCTCTAGTGAACATAATTGTGAAATTACACCCCATTTTTCTTTCTTTAGAATATTTATCATGTTGTTAGAGGTAATTATATTTCCTGGTTTCCTTGCGATACCCCTTAATTCAACTTCCTTTCCTTCCCAATTTTTTTGAAAATTAAAAGCGATCGTACCCAAAGATTGTAACGATTGGGCTCCTAGTACAACATCAGCACCACCCATTGGAATGGAAAGAATTGGACTATTCAATACATATTCTCCCATGGATAGCTTAATATTATGGAACTTTCCAAAGAAATTTATGGTTCCTACATTTGCAACAATCACTTGACACTCTCGTGTTGGATATAGGAAGCAATTCATTTCCTTGGCTATATTATAATGAATAAAATTATGGGTACTACCCAAATCAATCAACATTATTACCTTTTTCTTCTTGACATGTCGTTCCATCTTGAGAGATTGAGGAGTCATAATTCGTGTCAATGCATTAGAAGATATGGTCAGATTCTTTTTTTCTTTTTGTGGGGTTGGTTCCTGGTGTATATCCTCTTCTTTTGACATTTCTTGTTCCATTTCTTCCTCCTCTTCCCAAAATATTTAAATTAATTTCTTCTCCACACACTTATGACCTATAGTGTATTTTCTATCACAATTGTAACATATCCTTTTTTCTCTTTTTTATTCCAATTTTTGTGGTGTCAACCTTGTAGGTTATGGAAGGCTATGAGAGAAAACACTTCCATATTTAGAGTTGTGAGTGATAGGATTCCTTGTTTCCATAATTTTTATTTCAATTTTTCTTGCCAAACTTAATGCCTTCTCCAATGAATTAGGTTCCCAAAGACAAACCTCATGTTGGATGTTATCCTTTAGAGTTCCTATGAAGGCGTCAATCCTATGCTCCTCTGCAATATCATTTACCCTTATATTCAATTTTTGGAAGTCGTCCATGTGCTCCACCATTGAACTCTTTTGTTTGGGATTTATCAATTAGCTAAACAAGATGTTTATTTTTGTATCCTCATAATGTGCTATCATTTCCTCCATTAAAATTGGCCAAGTGACAATTTGTTTATAAGAGAAAAACCAAATATACCATACAAACTAATTGGGTTCCAAATATAAAGTTTCAATGCATACCTTTTGTGTGTTTTTCACATTATGGAGATCGAAATATTGCTCCATTTGAAGTATCCATGTTACGAGATCCTTGCCATCAAAATTCCTCATATCGATCTTTGGAACATGGTGGGTCTTCAATGCAATGTTAGAGTCTATGAAATCATGATTAACATTTCTTTTGTTCTCATCATGAGTTTCGTTTACTACCCTTTCACCATTAATAAGCATTTCTTGTAGAAAATTTGTCAAATGTATCCTCAAATCTTCCATGTTACCTTTAAGTTTTTCTTCTATACCATCCATCTTAGCTTAATTTACCTTTTGTGAGAGTGAAATTTGTTGCACTTGATCTCGTAATTTTGATATGTCATGTTGCATTTCTTCCTCTTCTTCATGTGTCATAGTAGACATTTCGGGTTTCTTACTAGGTGTTTTAATTTTATTTTTTTGTGTCATAAATTAATCATAATTATGGTTCACATTTCCCTTTGAATCACTTCAAACTACTTTCTCAAACAAAACTTACGAAAATCTTAAAACAAACTACACACTTTGTTTTTCCGCTTTGTTTGAGATCAATGTTGAATATGATGTATCTCTGTAATTTCAGATCTCCAAGGTCTAAAATTGGATCATGTGGTATCCCTCTAAGTTATATTTCCAACCCCATATGTCTGATCAAAATTGGATTCTTCAAGAAAGAGTTTTGCCTAATCTCCCACGATGACTTGATTATCAACTAGGTGCGTAAAGTGAACTTGTACGAAATGCCATGTGTCACTGTTTTGACCTTCATCTCTAAAATTGACACCCTTTAAACTACGATTTGTCCTCTTTCTGACACATCTTATGAAATTTTAATTCGATACTCATAGGGAAAGTTATGACGATTTTCCCCAGGTCACCTATTTGCAATCGAATTCGGGAGCTTGCAATAACCCTATCTTCTTTGTATACTATCTCCCAAAATATAGCGAACCAAGATCTGAAATTCATAAAAAACGTTCAACATGATTTCTTCTAAAATGGGTTTTAATTTGAGCTTTTGAAACTTTGTAGAAAATGAGTTATAGAAGAAATTCTACAATGCCTTGTTTAAAGCAACGAAACCCTAGAATCCAAAGTTCTGATACCAAATGTTATGAAACTAGCTCACAAAATAGAAGAAGAGATACATTTAAAACTTCAAAATAAGACTCTTTAAGGGGGGAACCTCCTTTACATTACACAAATGAACAATTCTTGGATGATTCAAATGACAAAACCTCCTTTCTATATATAGGAATCTAAGGGGTCACAATATAATTAAATTCGACATAAGAATAGTAATGTAAGCGGACAACAATAATAATAGTGGGATTCTATGGGGCACAATAATAACAATATGAAGACTACATGGATGCAACAATAACAATAATGGGGTTTCACTAATAACAATAAGGTTTAACACTACTAGTATAGGGACCTAACATAATAGAATGTAATATATGAGGTAGAATGTAATACAAGGGATTTGTTGGGTAGTTGTTCGAAGGAAGTTACAAATTTAATAGGGAACTAGGTAGATATTGTAGAAGCTCTACAAAATATATTTTCAAAGAGAAAATATATTGTTGAGAAGTAAACATGGTACATATTTCTAGTGCACGAATTCAAGGAGTTAGTAGTAGATCATGCAAAGATAAGGACACAATTAGGAAGGAGGTGTAAATCTTATCTGGATGCTTAGAAGCCTTGGAAAGGGCTTTTCTATGGAGAGATAAGCCAAAGAAGATGTATTATAAGAGTGAAGATGTGTGGGAAGAGGTGTTTCTTGAAGAGATGCATCATCTTACCTTAAAATATTAGAAGAAGTTGAACAAAAGACAATGGTGTGTGACAAGTCAAGGAATGAGAAAAGGTGAAGAAATGATTAGAAAGAAAAAAACAAAATCTATACAACGGTATTCTATGGTTCATTAGGAGAATGAGTATATAGTTGAAGAGTAAATATGTGAAGTGCAATAAAATGGGAGTAGAATACTACAAAGAATATTAGCTAGAGAATCATCCTACATTGTTGTTAAAGAATCCAAGCATAAGCAAGAATAGATTGTGTTTTCATGGTTGTTATAAGAAAGAGATTCAAAGTATGTGATTGAGTACATGCTAGATGAACAAAAGGAAGATATTACAAATGATTATGTGATGTAAAATTTTCAACAAAGTCAAGTAAAAGAATGGGCTCCAATGGAGGTACCCAGGGGAGGTTTTTATTCCCCTGATGAATTTTGTACTTATTTATCTATAGAACAAGAAGATAATATGAATGTGGTTAAAGTTGATAATGAATATCCAAAAATTAGTGAATAAATAAAGTCTTATAAGACCTATAAATAGGATGAGGAGATGGACAAGTCACATTGGTTTTAGGTAGGGTTCAAGACTACCTAATGCATATATTGATTCATAAGGGATCTTGTTGCTATATCAATTGAAGAGTATATTATGTCAACTAAGGCTACTTATCTTATCTAATACAATCTTATCTGAGGATATTGGAAGCATAATGAAATTAGAAATAGAATATATACACCCATGTTTCAACTCTTGTTCAAAGATTTTACACTTTAAAAGAAGAGGTTAATAGAGTGGGATGAAAACTCACTCGGTGTATAAACAATGAAACATTTTTTTTATGGTTATATTAGCAACAAATGATTGAATTATGGTAGAAATAACACAAACGTTTAGAGTGAAGTTATGAAAGTGAGAAAATACAAGTGCACTGAAGATGTGTACCCTCAACATGAATGGTGAGTTAAAGGAAATATGTAATGGGCTCCCTAGACTTAATAGTAATGCGTGTCTCTATTGTTCACTATCATACAAGTAGATCAAACCATTAGCTTTTTAGGTTTAGAAATATACTTAACTTGAAAATATCTTAATGTAGTTTCCCTTAATGCTGACAAGATTGCAAAAGTATTCTATTATTTGAGAATTGAACTATGCCTCATGTCACTGTAGTTTCTTCTCACCATGATTCGATTGAATGAACTCTCTCCAATGGAGAACATGCTTTAGAGACTATTACATACTGATTGGAATATCAAAATGATGCAGGAGCATCCAGACTTAGCCAACAATGTGATTGTATGTTCACATGTTATGGCTAACATGAAATGAATTTCATTGACCTAAGTGGTCAAATCAATTTTTAGTAGAGAGGGTTGGATCTCTCGATTTTATTTTTACTTCAATTATTGTAGTAATTAGAACATTGTATTATTTTTAGAATAGGTGATAAGTTGTTAAGATAGGTGTGTACCAAAGCTTGAGAATACGGATTTAATTGTTGAACTAATAAAATAGAGATTGATTTGTCAATGCAGTTAGAATAGTATTTGATCCATTAAAGAGGAAAAAACGTAATGGTAGAGGCACATAGAGAGTGAAAAACAAAATAAGGTTTTGAGAGGGAAAGAAATAGATCTCAGACAAATTGATGTAATCGAGCCGAGAGGGCCAAGACTCTGTAATTTATATTTACTTGAATAATTGAATTAAGTGTGGTGTGTACGTATTGTTCTTGGTGCAAAAATTCCTTTGTAATCTGTGTATTCGTGTTCTAGACCCTAACTGGGTATTATTCTTCCATTTATGCATTTTATTGAAAATATCAATTAAATAGCGTTAAGAGTTTTATTTCAAATACGTAGACTAAGCGCTAAACCGTTTTTCATTATATATCGTATTGGGAACTGTGGGCAGTGTTCGAAAACAATAAATGGTATATCACGTGGTATAAAAATGGTAAGTGGTATTTTTCTAAATCGTGTGATTAACCTAAGGTGGCGACACGTAGCATGGAGAAACCACTTATCTCACGCACTCTCAACCTGCTATCTATCGTGCTAGTTATTGTGCGATATTGCGCGATATCTATTGGGTCTGAGTAAATGAGATCAATGGTGGCGATTGAAGCACTCGGGGAGTAGAAAAGTCAAAGTGGGACCTTCAGTATGAAATCGACACGTATAATTTGATTAACATGCGATTTATTAGTTTTACAGTCAAAAACTGTTTTGGGTGCATAACGAAGGTTCTGTATTAATTGGGCTTGTTGTTTTGTTTACGCCGTGAGCATTTCACATTATATGACATATCAAAATTCAGTTTATAAGTCTTCCTTTTTAGACAGCGTTCAGTCTGGCTGTGCTTATTGCATATTGCATGCGAGAGGAGGAGTCTTAGGAATGCGATGAAGAGTCACACGTTGGCGTGATTGCGATGGTTTTTTGTGAAGGAAAATTCGGCCACAGGAACGAGATCATTGCAGAATAGAAAAATTAACCAATTTTTGTCGGCTCATAACCCACAGGTCTAGGGATGTGAAAAGTTGCAGCTTTGTTGCATCACAAAATTACATCTAATTTCCAGTTACATATCATGTTTACAATTTAAATTTCTTTGTGCCTAGAGGCCCTCTGCAACCTACTATAGGGTAGTCTTGTGCTGAGAATCCCTCTACAACCTACCATAGGGTAGATGTGTAGGAGTTAGATGTTAGACTTAGATATAAATAATTTTTAAATTCAAAGTTATTATAGGGTAATTTTATTTTTATTAATAAAATTATGAACATTTTTTTAGATAAAAAAAAATCATATTATATATATTAGATAAAAATATATAGCGTATAGATATTATTTAAAAATTAAGATCCATTTTACCGCACACATTAAAATAATAAATCTTTAGCTGTATTTAAATTTAATTAATAAGCACAAAAAAATTGAATACTTACAATATAACCATAAATTTTCACCTAATTTTATAATGGATATGATTAACTTGTAAATAGGCTTTGTTAGAATAGCTATGGGACAATACTATGCCTTCTCAATACCATGTGCCTAAAAACCATAACTCATTTCCAAATCTAAATATTTTGTAATATTTTATCATTGATATTATTAAATTCTAGATAGACTTTGTTACAATTTGGTGGGAAGTAGCATGCCTTATCAATAATACTTGCCCAAAAACCCTAAATCATTTTAAAATCAAAATATTTTATAGTGTTTTTGTTTCAATTTTATTTTATAACTTTTTAAAACAAACTTAGATTCATCTTAACTCTACCAAGTGCCAATAAATATCAAATACGTTTGCATATTAAGATATTTGCATCTCAAAATATTTGATCGCTCTTGGTAGATCTGGATATAAGATGGATATAAGCATGGATCTAGGCTAGTTTAATTCCTGTATTTAAATATGTTATATTCCACATGAATATAATAAGAAATATCATAGGTTTTCATAAATATGGAGCTCAAAAACCACTAATAACTTGACCAAGTCAAGTTTACCTTAGCTACCTAATAAAAATTAATACAAAAATAACAACTTCTAATTTTTATTTTAGCATAGGGTTATTTTTATTTTTATTTCAAATTTACTTTAACTATCTAATAAAAATTGATAAAAAAACAATCACTTAGAATTTTTATTTTAACATAGGTTTATTTTTATTTTATTTTGTTTTGCGAGAGTCAAAATGTTTACACGATATGAAATTATAACATCTCTTCCATACCCACACGAGAGGACCTCTCTTAGCTCAACAAATAAAAGTTAAAAATAATTGTAATGAGAAACATTTTGACTTGGTCAAAATAAAGTAAAATTAAAAAATAAAATAGTTAATAATGATAATTATCAATAAGACATTTTTACTTAGCCTCGAGGGTTAAATCAATTGTTCGAATTCTAGTTGCTAAACCACCTTCTTAATTGATGGAAAATACACTAAAACGGTCAAGAGATCAAAATTTCTGTGACTGGGATCAAGTGACGCTAAGCTGTTGGAAAGTGATGTAGCAACAACAAAACACGAGAGGGAAAGATCACTGCAAAAATATAGGGAGATGGGTATAACATCTAGGGCAACTGATTGGACCCTAAGGCAAATGACTAAACAAGTTTAAATGTGAGACTATGGATGGTGGCTTTACGGATCTGAAATAAAAGGGTACAGATCTAGAAAATGTGCTTGAAATCACTACAGAAAGTCACACTACTCACTTAGCTAAACTACTCCTATAAAGGAGGAAGTGTACAAGAAGCCCTAGGGGGGTCTAAACTTGACTTTGAAGAGTAAATTAGAGTAGATCAAGGCCTAAGTAGGATGAGAGAGAGGTCAGACAACCCAATAGTCAGCTCTCTGCAAAACTTAGAAACAGATCTGAGAAAAACCCTAACTCAAAAATCGCAGGTACTGACCTATTTTCCAGTAGGGATTGCACTTTTTGGGTTGATAAGTGCACTTTGGCGTCCAGATCACACTTTTTGGACCAAAAGGTGTGATTTTTTCTCCTTGGATCCCGGTTGGAAAATATTGAAAAACATTGTCGCCTTTGTCATGGCTGGTTCCTGTGACCTACAGAAATGACCAGAAAGCTTGCAGAACTCATAAATTTAACAGATCTATTTATAAAACTAGGAAACATTAAGAGAATGGAAAAAAGAAGAAACCCTAAGCTAAAAACCGAAGGTCACCCAGGTTTCTAGATCTGAGGTATAAAACCCAGTGGAGTCGTCAATTTTTTGATTGGAAACACTCATAAAATCCCCAATGGAGTCGCCAATTTTGTTGTAGTGTTTTCTTCTCAAAGATGTACCAAAAGAACCCACTTAAGATTGTGGATAAAAAATAATATCAATAATATAAATGACTTCTAAACATCATAGATTTGCATCAACTGATAGAAACAAAACCTATCAAAGTCCGGATATATGCCACAATCATAGTTAAACAGAAAAAGAAAGAGCAATAACCCTAATCGTCCAATGGAAACGAGATATAAAAATAATAGTTTTATTATAACACCTGTGAAGGAAAAAAATAAATGTTACCAATCCCCCTCTGTGGGATGGGTTCTTTTCTATCCTCAAATGTCTTCAGCTAGTGTAGAGTCTCTCTCCTCTATAATGTGTAAACCCAACAAAAATATGGTGTGCGACAATGAAAATAATTAGGGTTACAACAGTGAGTGCAACAATGAAAATAATCAAAAGTGAATAATGAATGGAAAACCCTTCTATTTGTAACAAAATATTGAGTTATCCTCGAATAATGAGCAATAATAAAATATTATTGATCCCATTCTTGGAATAACCACTTGGAATATTTATTATATTTGGTAGGAGGGAAAAATTATTTAAACTTTTATTTAGAAATAATAAATAAATAAATAATTTATTTATCATCTCAAGGGATTAGTAAAGGAATAATAAACAAATAAGAATTTATTTAACTATTCCTGAGGGATTTAGTCAAATTTGAGAAAGAATAATAATTAATTAGTGATTAATTAATTATTCTTTGAGAAAAATAAGATAATTAATGATTTATTTGTTTCTTTTTCATGATTGGGTAAATTATGACAAGGAATAATATTTGAACAATGGTTTAATTAATCATTCCTAGAAGAAAATCAAATAAATAGTGATTTATTTAATTAGTCTTCATGGTTTTAACTATAAATTACTTAACAAAGGTGGTTTATTAAGTAATTTCTCACAGTGAAAGCAATTTTACTATGGTAAAATTGGATTTACATGGTGTACTTCGATCCATCTAGTAATTAGGCTAGATGATCAATTTTTTGGTGATAACAGATTTCCTCCCAACTTACGAGTGCTAGGAGCAAAACGTATGACTGAAGTACATTGTAAAGGCACAATCACTAGACAACACAGGGAAGTCAGAGGGAGAGAGAGAGAGACCAGGAAAGATGAATTGAAAGAGGATAGGGATAGAGGGGGTGAGAGTAATGCAAGTCTCCTTTTATGTTGTGGTACCAGACCTCAATGAGGTGGGGGAGGCATACCCATACCCGTTGAGATAACTTAGTACAAAAATAATGGTTTTCCCAGAAATAGAAAGTGAGCAATGAAGTACATGTTGAATGGTACATGACATGTTGGCATAACAAAGATAAAAAATAATAAAATGTGTCCCATATACATAATGCACAAGGAAAAATATGAGACAAGACTGAATACAATAATATTTTAGTACATGAGATACAAAGTCCCTTCCCTCAAAAATGGGTGGGAGGCAGGGTAGAAGAACCGTAGAAGCCCTTCTGAATAAGGTAGGGCTCTACAAAGCTAAATGGATGATTTGGAGGAGGCATGCATGCTATGAACACTGCAATCGGTAGGAACCGAACCCGTCAACTCTGCAGAACCGCATCTGAGACTGTAGCATAATAGGAATGCATCTAGGCATGTGGGGGGTTATAACCTTAAGGGGCATCCCCTCATGAGGTCTGAAACATCTCACACATACCCGTGAATCACTGGTACAATCTGTTGCATCACTGGATCATCAAGTGTATGAATCACGAATATAAAATTACCGAGTCAAAGGGAAATAATGAGTCCCTCTACTTGATCCAAGGCGTCAAACGAGAATGGGAGATTGAACCAAGATACACTGCCCTCTAGGCCGTTCTTCTAGAAAAAATGAGTTGATGTCAACATAATAGGGCCCGCAATAGATGAGGCAATGAGGGTCCTCAACTAAGGCACAAGGGAAAATAGTAATGTGACTGATGGACTAACACCAGGGAAAATGGAAAGAGTGGGACTGAGGGACAAACATACAACTTACCTTATTAGAGCCTAAAGTCCATGGTTAACCTGGCAGCAACTGAATCAACTCCGGAGGGTATGGGGACAATATGACTGGAGGCTAAAATGGGCAACACAAGATGAATAGTATGCAAATATGGATGGAATACTATGTCGTGAAACATACTCCATGAATGCAAAGGTGACTCATCAAAGATGCTCTGAAAAAGGGTGGCTCGATGACACTGCGACACAGACTAGGCCCGATGGGGACCATGTAAGCATGAGTAAATGATGGTTATTCGTGGAGAAAATTGACACATGGTATGAAATGTATTAATAGGAAGTAGTCCTCAAGGTAAAAGTGTCGCTTTATGAAGAAATTCAATTTTGAGAGGCGCCAAAGTGACCCATATTGGAAAAATGACTTCCTGGTGAAGAGTTAAATCATCAAAAATCGAGAAAGACCCATTATAGAGCTCAATGAGATATTCCAACGATGTTGATGATTCATCAAATGGAGCTACGGTTTGGTCATAATGTGTGTCAAAACAACTGTGGGTTTTCCTATAAGAGGGTGTTTTCCCTCCAATTTGAGAGGAGGAGAAGGCCCTAAATTTTGTGGAGATCGTAGCGGAAAAACTGACCATCAGAATCGGGATGTAAGACTTTCAGGCAAGTGGCCTTACTTGTCTAAAGATGACCCTAATTCTTCTTGGAACGATGGTTTGTGGTGAAGAATTAAGGGAAGATGAAAATGAGAATGAACTACTAGAGGAGGTCTAGAATCATACTCACCCACTAAGTCGAACATGGGGACTCTGTGGAAATATAGTAGAATATTTGAAGACATGGTATCAAATGTCTATGATATTCTATCGGCATATGGCTCGTCGGAGAGGCCAGTAGGGAAAACCATCCAAGGAATGTGAGGATAATCGACCATACCTAGATCCAGTGGGATCTAGGCCAAGACTTCTTTGAGAAGATGGCTAGGGGAAAACCATCATGCCCCCAAGCATCGGATAGTACCTACAAGCATATGTGATGGAGGGGACTGATCTGGTATGCAAAGGTGGGAATGATGCCCCTTAGGAGGAGGAGTTTGTGGAGAACCATTGTGTTCCGAGTACTCGAAAAAAGGATTCAAGTATCTCAGCCCAACTTGGCACGAGATCCTCCAAAGGGTGATAAGGAGATGTAGAGGCCTATGTGCCCCCTAGTATGCTGTGGGCATACTGGATGTATTTAGAGTGGTGTACTCCAAATACCTGTATGTTGTATGTGATACATAATATGATTATGCATTTTAATATGATGATGATGGTTCGCCATGTGTTATGTTTAGGATTCCCTTTTCTAGTATACATGTGATAAATGCCAATCTAGAATGTTGTTTGTAATGGTATCTACATAGTTATTTTGGGCTCTAGGAACATGACTGAAAGTAATGGTTTCAAATTCACATACCAATAGCCTAACTCGTAGAAATTATCTAAATAGGACTTGGTTATGCACATGGTACACAACATTCAATTGCATGACAAGTAACAAGGAATCTAAACAAACATGAAGATGAAGGATGCGATGAGCAAGGGCATCGACTAAAAAACCTATCACTACATCATATTTGATTTGGTTATTGGTGGTAGATTCAATGCACACATTGTTTGAAAGGACTAATGTAGGCTGCCGAGGCTAGATTCCTGGAGAGGCGAATTGCACCGTCGGCATGACCGATATACAGTGTGGATGATGGATCCATCTGAAAGGTGCAAAAGACCATTGATGCAATGATGCAACCTACCCAAATTTATGGCAGAAATAAATACATTCAAATCAAGGGGATATGCTATGAGCAACATTTATAGAGGTAGAGTGCATTGGGAGAATTAGGAAGGAGATGGCCTTCATAATCCTCCAAAAATATGTTGTCGTGCCTAAGTGCAAGAATAATCAGGGGTAGACATATTCTCCATGATGTCCTCATCATACTGAGAGATGGGTGGAAGGGAGGAAGACTGACTACATGATGCAGCGGCATTACCTGGTGCATCAACTTGCAAAATAAGGTTTTCATACGCATCATCTTGAATGGTAGATGGTTAGCTGGTAGATGGAGGATCTACAGATGTTGAGACCTGGGATTTTGTCAAAAGAGGTTTGGCAGAAGTGTGCACAGAAACCTAAGAAGGGTTTTCCTGTGAGGAACTCAAGGATGAAGATAGGTAAAGTATATGGCCTGTGGTGTCTGTCATCTTGACATCTCAGGGGAGGAATCATGATGGTGGGACCAGAGTCCCCCTGTTCTAGTTGACTAGTGGTACCAAAATCCATGGGTAGAGGAGTAGATGATCCACTACAAGTTGCCTCATATTCGTGAAGCGCCCCAAGGCAATCACAAAATTCATCAAGACGAGGGAAACAATGGGAATAGTGACCATGATGATCACATAGGGCACAAGGATGATTTGTGCACAGCATTTTGAGTTTCTTTGGTGGTCCTGGAAAGTTAACATGGCCTTCCAAGATATTTGACTCAGGGAATGCTTCATGAACCAAGGGTTTAAGTTGAGGAAGTTCAAGACAATTATCGGTGGCATGCCCAACAACTTTACACAAAGCGCATGGGGGTGTCAGCTTTGGAGCCTTAGGGGTTGGCTGAGCTTGTGGAGCTTTGTCCTTAGTTTCTTTCCTCTTAGCTTTGACCCCCTTTTTGGATGCTTTCTCAATACAAGTTGGTTCCTATTAAGGTTGTGATGGAACTAAAGTAGCGACAGGGGCCGTAGGGACCGGTTGAACTAGGGCCAAAGTGTGGTAAGGTCTTAGCTAACTAGGTGGAATTCTTGCAGGGGGATCAGTGTACCATACTGGGATCTGAAGAGTCATGTTAGGAAGGCCCAGTGAAGCCATGATAGGGACAAAAAATACTCACGAAGGGGGGAATAAGAAAGGTATCTAGCCTACAGGGTAATGTCATGGAGGAATAGCTCCTAGATGGTGGAGAGCTGGAGGAACGATTACTGGTGGAAACATAGGATAAGCACCCACTAACGGTGGAGGTCCTCGGTGGGTGGATCCAAATGGATTGACTGAGATGGTAATAAGAGGGTGCTAAGGAGATGGTTGTTAATCAAAGGTATTGACCTCATAAGAATCCATCATGAGGATCTGGTAGTCACCAGGACCAGAAGGTTGGTGGGGATGGGCTGTTTGGCCTGGCTGAGGTTGAGTAACAACAAATCCTTGCCGAGGGAAAGAGTTTGTGAACATTTTTGGTTGAAAGGGCACAGGATTCTAAGGTAATTGTTGACCTCTATAAGCTGCTTGAGCTTCCCACATTTGGTGCATCTAGGGTAAGAGAGGACACCCATGTGTATAATGGCCATGTACAACACAACATGCACAAGGTTTGTTCGTACAAATAACCTTGGCCTATTGGGCTGGTTGCCCTATTGCTGGTTGTTAGTGTTAGGCTAGTTCCCCTGGGGTTCACTAGCTTGATTACCTTTATTACCCTGATTACACTTGTTACCCTTCCCCTTATTCTTTTTCTCTAAAATCTAGGGGTTGGTCGCACTTTGTTGCGCAAACACTTGTCCTTGAGGGGGTGGTGGCTGTTGGGGTTGAGGAAGCATGGGAGGCTGCAGTGCTAATGCTTGAGGGGATGGAGTAGTCAACTGTGCATAGGGAGGAGAAACGGTTTGGTAGACAGTTTGGGGCCCTGAAAACATGTTTCTTGCAAGAGGGGCATAAGTTTTAGGGGAACTGATGCCCCCTGCAGATAGCCATAAATTTGTTGATTATATGGTGAAGGGTGTGAAAGGGTTCCAATGATACCATCGGGGTGTGAGATGCCCCCAATGCATTGGAACTTCCAAGACGAGGGAAGTCTGGAATGACAGTATAGGCATAACCAAATTACACATATATCAGGTCATATCTTAGAGTGGTTTGGAGAGCTTCTTCCTGAGTCTGAGGAAAATCGGATGCAATATCTTTTCCAGTGGGAGATAAAAGGCTTTGAAGAAACCAATCTAGATAGACACAATCTTCGAATGGTGGGGCATGACATGTTATCCTCCTTCGCTGCCACTCTTGAACATGGTCGGAAAGGTGAGTGGCTAAGGACTGATGGAATGAGTTCAATAGCTCCGTACCAGTGTCGTATCGGAGAGTTAACTGGAAATACGAGAGGAACTCTTTAGCATGCATCACAAAAATGGAATGAGATGTGGCATGCTGGTATACATACCATTTTGTAACGTCTCCAGTGAGCATGCATTGGAATAGCCAAAGATGAATGAACTCATTGGTAATGGAGTTGGACAAACACCACATGTGGAAGAATCGAACATGGTTGGTAGGATCCTCTCCATCATTACCCTCAAACTTCGCTGTGTTTGAGGAAAGCTTAGTTGGCATAGAAGGCCAACCATCATCATGGTGTATGGGGTCATTTATCAACTAGTTAAAATCTGGTAGACTTAACCCATCCATAAAGGGGAGCATGGGGGCTGCCAGAATGGTTCCTAGGATTGTCCTACTTGATGTGACCGTCGGGATAGACTCAGAACCAACACCAGGTTGGGTTCCTGCACCAGTTGTGTGTTTAGACATGTTGACAATATGTGGTGAAGGAGGCTCAGACTCAGATGAGGAATCGGGTGAACCAATAGAAGAGTCGGTGTGGGGAACCAGAGGACTATAAACTGAAATTCGGCAGGGATGAGTAATATGCCCAAGCAGAAACTGGTGGTGAAGGCTTAATAGTCTCCAAGACAAATGCCTTGGTGGGGCAATGGTGGTAAGACACACGTGACATGGAAATGGTGAAGGGAGATCAAAAATATGCTTTTGTCTCAATGAGGGGAGATAAATTTATTATGTTAAGTCTTCGCTTGGCGATGTAAACCAAGCGCCCTTTACTTAAGGTGTGCTTGTGTGTGCAAGTGTATTTATTAATTGAGCCCAGATCTTGTTTGTAAAAAAGAAAAAAGGTTGTTGAAAAATAAACTGAAATTAATAACATAAAATTAACAACAAAACAATTAACTAAAACCCACCCAAACTGGGTTTGCAAACACTGTGCTGGTTGGTGGCTAATTGACAGAAAATACACTAAAACAATCAACAGATCTAAATTTCTGTGTGACTGGGATCAAGTGACACTAAGCTACTGGAAAGTGGTGCAGCAACAACAAAAACCAGAGGGGAAGGTCGCTGCAAAAAGATAAGGAGATGGGTGGAACACCTAGGGCAACCAATGGGACCCTAAGGCCAATGACTAAAAAAGTTTAGATGTGAAAATATGGATGGTGGCAGCCTATATTTACAGATCTAGAAAATGTGGCTGAAAGCACTACTGAAACTGAGACTACTCACTCAGCTAAACTTCTCCTATAAAGGTGGAAGCATACTAGGAGCCCTAGGGGGGCTAAATTGGACTTCGACGAGTAAACAAGAGTAGATAAAGGCATAAGCAGGATGAGACATAGGTCAGACAACCCAACAGAAAGCTCTCTGCAAAACCCAAAAACAAATCTGAGAAAAACCCTAAAACCCAGAAATCACACGTATTGACTTGTTTTTTAGTAGGGATCACACATTTTGGGTTGATAAGTGCACTCTGGCCTCCAGATCAAGAATTTTGTGCCAAAAAGTGCAATTTTAGTTACTTGGATCCCGGTAAACAAATCTTGGAAAAAATTGTCGCCTTAGTCGCAGCTAGTTCTTGTGACCCGCGAAAATGATAAGAAAGCTTGCGGAAGTTAGAAATTTAACAGATCTAGGGTTAAAAAACTAGGAAAAATTAAGAGAATTTAAAAAATAAGAAACCCTAAGTTGAAAAATGAAGGCCACCCAAGTTTCTAGATCGGAAGTTTAAAACCTGGCGTAGTCGTCAATTTCGTGATTGGCAACAATCATAAAATCCCCAGTGGAGTTGCCAATTTTGTTGTAGTCTCTTCTTCTCAAAGATGTACAAATAGAACCCACTTAAGATTGCGGATGAAAAGCAATCTCAACAATACAAATGACAACTAAATATTGTAGACCTGTAGCAACTGATAGAAACAAAACTTGCCAAAGTCTGGATCTATGCCACAATCATAGTTAAATAACAAAAAGAAAGAGTAATAACTCCAATCGTCCAATGGAAACCAGATATACAAAGAATAGTTTTATTATAACACCTGCGAAGGGAACAAATAAATGTTACCAGTCCCCCTCTGTGGGATGGGTTCTTTTCTATCCTCAAACGTCTTCAGCTAGTGTAGAGTCTCTTTCCTCTATAATGTGTAAAACCAACAAGAATATGTTGTCCGATAATCAAAATAATCAGAGTTACAACAGTGAGTGCAACAATGAAAATAATCAAAAGTGAATAATGAATGGAAAACCCTTCTATTTATAACAAAATATTGAGTTATGCTCAAATAATGAGAAATAATAAAATATTATTGATCCCATTCTTGAAATAACCACTTGGAATATTTTATTATATTTGGTTAGGAGGGAAAAAGTATTTAAACTTTTCTCTTGAAATAATAAATAAATAAATGATTTATTTATCATCTCGAGGAATTAGTAAAGGAATAATAAACAAATAAGAATTTATTTAATTATTCCTAACCGATTTAGTCAAATTTGACAAAGAATAATAATTAATTAGTGATTGATTAATTATTCTTAGAGAAAAATAAGATAATTAATGATTTATCTGTTTATTTTTTATGATTGGTCAAATATGACAAGGAATAATAATTGAACATTGGTTTAATTAATTATTCCTAAAAGAAAAGAAAATAAATAGTTATTTATTTAATTGTTCTTCATGGATTTAACTATAAATTAATTAACAAACGTGGTTTATTATGTAATTTCTCATAGTGAAAGCAATTTTACTATGGAAAAATTGGCTTTACATGGTGTACTTCGATCCATCTAGTAAATTAGTCTAGATGATCAGTTTTTTGGTGATAAAGGATTTCCTCCCAACATACGAGTGTTAGGAGCGAAACGTATGACCGAAGTACATTTTAAAGACACAATCACTAGACAACGCAAGAGAGTGTGTGTGTGTGAGAGAGAGAGAGAGAGAGACCAATAAAGCTTAATTGAAAGAGGATAGGGACAGAGGGGGTGAGACTAATGCAAGTCTCCTTTTATGTTGTGGAACCATAAATCAATTAGGCAGTGTAGGCATACCCATACTGACCGAGATAACTTAGAACATAAATAATGGTTCGCCCAGAAATATAAAAGTGAGCAATGAAGTACATGTTGAAAGATACATGACATGTTGCCATAAAGAGCCAGAAAATAATACAATTTTTCCCATATACATAGTGAACCTAGAAACATATGAGCCATAATTGAATACAATAATATCTATGTACATGAGATACAAAGGCCCTTCCCTCAAAAATGGGTGGGAGGGAGGGTAGAACAACCGAAGAACCCATGTTGAACAAGGAATTACTCTGAAAAACTGAATGGATGATCTAGAGGAGGCGTGCATTCTATGAACAATGCAAACAATCGGAACCGAACCCATCAACTCTATGGAACTTCATCTAAGGTTGTAGCATAATAGGAATGCATCCAGGCATGTCTGGGGCTACCTGAAGGGTCACCCCCTCATGAGGTCTGAAACACCTCACACATACCCGAGAATCACTAGTATAATTTGCAGCATCATTGGACCATCAAGTGTATGAATCATGAACATGAAACAACAAATTCAAAGGGAAATAATGAGTTCTTCTGCTCGATCCAAGGCGCTAAACAAGAATAGGAGATCGTGTTGATCTAAATATGACCTGATGTTGTCATTGATTTCAACCCAAGAAACACTAATGATGACCCTAAAATTCCATGGCACATTGGGCATCATCATTCATGGTTTCTCATCTCATAACCATTATAGGAATACTCTAATATAAAATATACTTCTATTAGTATATAGCTCTCCTCGTAATTCCTCACGGTTTGTAAGTTATTCAAGATTGAAGTTAGTAACCACAATTAGTGGGCTAAAACCCCATGCAGTTGTTGCATGGAATTTGTCATTGATTTTGGTCATTGAATAGTCAATAATTAATAATATTTTAAGCTCCTAAAATCCCTCCAACATTCTCTATAGAAGCCCCTCTCAACTCTATAAAAATAAATCTCATATATCCTCAAAAAGTAATGATCATGGAATTTTTGCTATAACATTATTTCTGTGAAGTCGTAGATGCTTAAATTAAAACCCATTTCAGCTGAAATCCTAATGAAAATCATGACCAAATTTCAGATCTTGGTTCGCTATATTTTTGGAGATATAATCTGTGGAATTGAGGGTTTTGCAGGCTCCCGAAGTTCATCTCGAAGAGGTGACCTTGGTGAAATCGTCATAACTCTCTCTGATAAGCGGATTGGAATTCTATAAAAAGTGGTGGATAGTGTAAAGGCTATAGTCTTTTGTGTATCAATTTCAAAGCCTATGGAGGAAATAGTGACACGTTGGACATCGTACAAGTTCACTCTACCGATAGTCCATAATTAGGTCATTGTGAGAGATTGGGCATAACTTTGCCTTGAAGAATCCAAATCGGGTCAAACTTGTGGCATTAGAAAGAAGACTCATAGGGCTACTACAGGACTAAAGATCACATATTGGGGATCTGAAATTGTAAAGATACGTCAGATTCAATATCATGCTCCTAGAAGACAAGAAAAAAAACTAGATCAAGTGATGTCAAGGGCTGCAAAGGACCATACTTTCTAGGGCAGCAAAGAGCAAGGTGTAGAAAAATGATGTAGTAGAGGTAAGATCTAGGTAAGTATCTTCTATATATGCATGTTCATCTCTTAATTGCTATTTTTGTTTAGCAGTGACATATGCTCTGTAGGATGAGGTAAGTTTTGCTATTATCATGTCATGGGTATTTCCTTGAAGACTTTTTGTAGGTATTATATATTCATCAAGAGAAGACTCAATTCATAATCTAATGTTCTAAAGAGTGAGAAGGGGTAGCATGACAAGAGCAGCAATGAAGGTGCAGAACAACAACAAGAAGTTCACCACCGTGAAGTCTTCAAGTGGGCAACGCTACATACAATCATTGTACAAGTATTATTGTACACAATCATTGTAAAAGCATCATTTTAAAATTTTTACAGGTGTCTATCTGCCAAGAGTTGAAGACGTAGTTTCGGGAGGTCTAGGATCATCATTAGTTGGTTGTGTCATAGTTGGGGTTATGGTCTAGTGTGTCTTCTTCTTCTACATCATTCTATATCATTGTAAAGTGGACCATTTTCCCTCGTACGAAATTCCGTTCTTATTTTATTCTTCTATAGGGTGGTAGGGTGGTGCTAGGCTAATGCATGATGTCAACAACAAGTTCAAGCCTGTGAAAAATTCAGGGTGGCAGGGTGGTGCTAGGGTGAATTTTAGCTCATTGGGTGTTGGGGCATCTCTTCATTTGACTACTAAAGAATCTTAGGCGTTGGAGCGTCCATCCAGTGGGAGCTAGAGAAGAATGATTCTCTAGATTATAGGAAGTTGGAGCTTTCTTTTCAATTGGAGTTGAAGATTAAAGAATTATTAGAAAAGCGTTCAGGTGGTTTTTTTCCCAAAGCGGTTTCCACCTTAAAAACTGTGTGCATTTGCGTTCCTTTTGTTTACTACTGTCATTGTACAAATATTGATAATAATTGAAGATTAACTAATGCTTTGAAATATTAATAATAATACTAATTGAAAGGAATACTGATTCACCCCCCCAGTATTTCTAATAATTTGTATCGGATCTTAGTTCCTTCAATAGAAGTTTAAAAACTGGAAGGAGATCATGGAGCATACCAAGAATGGTGCAACTCTATTCAATGAAAATAATTATGCACTCTCGAAAGGAAGAATGGAGGTCTATCTATTGGCACAAGGTTACGAACTATGAGCCACTGTTAAAAATTTCTTTACAACAACCATGGATGAACAAGGTAAGAAACATTTTGGTAAATGATGGAAAAGCAAAGAAATTTATTATCAGTGGACTTATTGAATATGCTTATCATAAGGTGTTGGGTTGTAAAACTGCCAAAAAATATGGGACAATCTTGAGAATATATATGCAGGTGACTCAAATGTCAAAGAAATAAACCTTCAAATCTACAGAGCAAAATTTGAGCAACTCAGAATGAAAGAAGATGGAAATATTTCTACATACTTCCAACACGTTGATGAAATAACCAACACTCTGGAAGGATTGGTAGAGCCTGTTGATGATAAGACTATTATATGAAAGATTCTTAGAACGTTACCAAGAAGATTCAACCGAAAGGTATCGGTCTTAGAATACAGTGCAATTATGGCCAAACTCACGAAAGAGGAATTACATGGAGTTCTCATAGCATATGAAATGAGACTTGATGAAGAAGAGGATACTTCGCATCTAGAAACTGTGTTCGTTGCATCTACGAAAACCTATAAGGATAAAAAACCTTCAAAGGCAAAGACCTGCACCTACAAGTGTGAAGAAAAGGAAGATGAGGAAGAAGGTATGTCAGATGGAGAATATGCTTACTTTACGAGAAAACTAAAAATTGGTAAGGGAAAATTCAAAGGTAAACTTCCATTGATATGTTTCGGTTGTGGTGAGGTTGGGCATTTCATAGAAAAATGTCAAAACAGAAGTGATGGAAACTCAAAAGGAAAGAAAGGATTTAAGAAATTCAACAAGCAAGGCAAGAAGAAAGGATTCAAAAGGAACTTTATCTCTAAAGAAGATACCTCATCATCTGATGAAGACAATGACAGTCAAGAAGAATCCAATGAGAGAGTATTTTTTATGGCCAGGCACAATAAACAAGACTTATCAAACAACGAAGAACAAAGGTTGACCATAAAATTATTTTCTAAGCAATCAATCAAGCTTATAAAAGAGCTCAAGGCTAAGAAGATCCATTCCAATACTCTTGAAGAACAAGTTCAAGGTCTGAAAAATGAAGTTGAAGAACACAAACGTATTGAAGAGTCACTTCAAAAGAAGTTGGAAGAAATAAATCGAGAAAGGGAAGCATTAGAAGCCGAAGTAGTATCATTGCATCAGGAAGTGAAGAAGGGAAACATTGTCCAAAACTATGCCAACATCACAAGGGTGTTGGAAGAACTCATCAACAATCAATGATCTTACAATGAGAGAACTGGCCTCGGTTACAAAGAAGAAGAAGTAGGACCTTCTACAACAAAATACAATGAAACTATGAGTTCTGATATGCACGTATACTTCATTGGACAAGATTCAAAAGAACATCCTTGGAAGGCAATTCCCTAACAAAGATTTCCAACTAGGTACCACCATGTTTCTCATGGCTATTGTTATCCATGTGGAAAATTTGGTCATAAAGTTGTAGAATGTCACACGTACCCTAGGAATCAATACAATTCAGGGAGATCAACCAAATATGAATCTCCCAAAGCTCAATGAAACATCAATGGATTTGAACATTTAAGAAATAATATTGAATGTTGCAAATGTCAAAACTTTGAACACGTAGCTGGAGACTGCAGACTTGAAAATCCTCCAGAAGAATCTTCGAAGCCATAGAATGAATGAACATGGAATAAGAAGAAGACTGATAATTGTTCTCTAGCTCTCAAGGCTCAAAACAACAAACATGTGTGGTATGTTGATAGTGGTTGCTCAACACATGTGACTGGAGATAGAAATAAATTTATATCTCTGAAAGAGAAGAAGGATGGAATTGTGTCCTTTGGAAATGATGGATCTTCAAATGTTATAGGATCAGGTACTATCAGTCTCAGAAACAAAGATGCTCTAGCCAAGAATGTTCTATTGGTTGAAAAAATGAATCACAATCTGCTCAATGTTGGAAAAATGTGTGAGCAAGGACAAACAATTCTATTAAACTCCACAAAATGTGAAATCAGGAAAGGCGAGTACAGTAAAATTGTGGCTACAACAAGTCAAGCTCCAAATGACATATATGTTCTCGATGAAGCAACTAAAGCATGTCTACTAACTAAAGAAGATGAAATCTGGTTGTGGCACAAATGAATGGGTCACATAAACTTTGACAATCTTGTCAGGATAAGCGAAAAGGAAGCAGTACGAGAAATTCCGAAAATCTCAAAACCAACACAATATGTGAGGTCTATCAGCACGCCAAGCAGACAAAAGTGGAATTTAAAACAAAAGAACACTTTGCATCACGTTCATTGGAATTGATACTTACTGATCTATGTGGTCCTATGAGAAGAAAAGGCTTAGATGGAGAATTATATTTCATGTTAATGATAGATGACTATAGCAAGATGACATCCGCCAGTTTCCTAAAGAAAAAACATGAAGCATTTGAGTGCTTTAAGATCTACAAGGAGTTGTTCGAAAATGAAACTATTTTGAAAATAAAGTGTCTAAGATCAGATAATGGTGAAGAATTCACTTCCAAATTATTTCATCAATATTGTGACGAAAATGGAATAAAAAGACAATTTTCAACAGCACGAACACCTCAGCAAAATGGAGTTGATGAAAGAAAGAACAGAACCATACAGGAAATGGGTAGAACAATGGTGAAGGACTCAAAATTGGATGAAAAAAAACTAGGTTCAAGCAATTGATACGGTAGTCTTCATTATCAACAGAAGTCTTCTCAGAAATAATTCCAACAAGATCCCATATGAGTTATGGAAAGGAAAATTAGCTAATTGAAAATATTTCAGAATCTTCGGAAGAAAATGTTATATCAAAAGAGAAGATCAAAAGTAGGGTAAGTTTGAATCACGTGTTAATGAAGGTATCTTTGTTGGTTACTCACGCAAAAGAAAGGCCTATAAATGCTATAATCTAAGATGAAAACAGATAGTGGAGAGCGTAAATGTTACATTTGGTGAAGATGGTGTTCTAACGAATAATGATGAGGATCTAGAATCTTCGAAACTATCAAAACTGAAAAAGGTACAGAGAAAATTCTAGAACAAGAAGCAACTATCAATCAGGAAGAAGTAAATAATGATCAACAAGATATAGAGGAACAACAACAAGAATCTCCTCCAAAGAGAACAAAACAATGGATTCAAAAGAACCATCCATCAAATCAAATCATTGGTGACATAAATGAAGGAATTGAAACAAGAAAAGGTCGAGAGCTTCGTTCATCACAACAAGCTCACATTTATTCTCTAGCAACCTTTGAGCCTAGCAGTTTTGAGGAAGCCAGCTATAATGAACATTGTGTAGAAGCTATGAATGAACAATTGGATCAAATCGAGAAGAATAACTCCTGGGAATTAGTTCCACGACCAAAGGATAAAAACGTCATTGGGACTAGATGGGTGTTCAGGAACAAATTGAATGAAGATGGACAGGTTACTAGAAACAAATCAAGATTGGTTTGCAAAGGCTATGCACAAGTGGAAGGAATTGATTTTGACAAAACATTTACACCAGTTGCCAGAATGTAAGCCATACAGATGTTTCTAACCTATGCATATTCGAGAAAAATAAAAGTCTACCAATGGATGCTAAGTCAACATTTCTGAATGGCGAATTAGAAGAAGAAGTTTACATCGAACAACATGAAGGTTTTCTACTATAAGAAAAAGAAGAATATGTTTGCAGGTTAGAAAAGGCTCTATATGGTCTCAAGCAAGCTCCCAGAGCATGGTATGCTCATCTTGATGGATATCTACATCAACAAGGGTTCAAGAAAAGCACTGTTGATGGAAATCTTTACGTAAAAATAGATAAAGATAATTTAACAATCATTGAGGCATATATGGATGATATAATCTTTGGTAGCAATGATGATTGACTAAGTAAGAAATTTGCTAGAAATATGCAAAGTGAGTTCGAGATGTCTTTAATTGGTGATTTGACATACTTATTAGGGCTTCAAATATCTCAGCAAGAGAAAGGAATATTTATATGTCAAGCCAAGTACATCAAGGAAATGCTCAAGAAATTCAAAATGGAAGATTACAAACCCAACCTTACTCTGATGGTAACAGGTTGTAAATTGAGCATACAAGACTCATATAAGGATGTGGATGAGAGGTTATACAGATCTATGATTGGTAGTCTTCTATATGTAAGAGCCTCTTGACTAGATGTTATGCAAGAAGTTGGACAAGTAGCAAGATTCCAGGCAGCACCAAAAGAATCACATATTATTGCCATCAAAAAAATTCTTCGATATCTAAAGGGCACAACAGAATATGGCTTGTGGTATCCCAAGGGAAACAATCTCATTATTCAAGCCTTTTCATATGCAGATTGGGTAGGAAGTGTTGCTAATCGTAACAGTACTAGTGGAGCAACATTCTATCTAAGTGGTTGTCTCGTATAATGGTTGAGAAAAAAAAAACCTCAATCTCGTGATCTACGGCAGAAGTAGAAAACATTGCAGCAACAACTTTTTGTACTCAAGTTATTTGGATGAAACAAACTTTGCAAGATCTTCGAGTACAATGCAGTGAGCCTATTCCCATCTTCTATGATAACACTAGTGCCATCAGCATATCCAAGAATCTTGTCATGCATTCAAAAACAAAACACATTCTGATTAAATATCGTTTTGTTAGAGAACAAGTCATTGAAAATAATATCAAAATTGACTATGTTGGTACAAAAGAGCAAATTGCTGATATCTTCACTAAACCTTTACCTCGTGAAGCATTTGAATATCTTTTCCAAAAGCTTGGGTTTCTCCCAAGTTCTCATTATATTTTCCTTATTCAAAATATAAAGGGAGAGTGGAAGTGTGTAGAGGCCTGCATGATGGTTTTGTGTTAGGGGGGGTTACCCTTTGCCATTGATGTGAAAGGGTGATAGGGGGCAGTAGGAAGAGGTTCCCTGATCGCAGGGGGAGCACTTGTCATCAATTCCAAAGTGGGAGATTGTTGATCTAAAGATGATTTGAGGTTTTCATTAATGTCAACCCAAGCAACACCAAGGATGTACCTGAAATTCCATGGCACATTGGGAATCATCATTCAAGGTTTCTCATCTCATAACCATTATGGGAATACTCTACTCTAAAATATCTTTCTATCAGTATATAGCTCTCCTCGTAATTCCTCACAGTTTGTAAGTTATTCAAGATTGAAGTTAGTAACCCCAATTAGTGGGCTAAATCCCCATGGGGTTGTGGCATGGCATATATCATTGATTTTGGTCATTGAGTAGTCAATAATTGATAATTTTCTAATCTCCTAAAATCCCTCCAACATTTTCTATAGAAGCCCCTCTCAACTCTATAAAACGAAATCTCATATATCCTGCAAAAGTAGTGATCGTGGAATTTTCACTATAACTTTATTTGTGAAAATTCTTAGATGCTAAAATTAAAACCCACTTGATGAGAAATCCTGATGAACGTTGTGGCTGAATTTTAGATCTTGGTTCACTATATTTTCAGAGATATGATCTGTGGAAGTTAAAGTTTTTGCAAGCTCCCGAATTTCATCTCAAAGAGGTGACCTTGGGAAAATCGACATAACTCTCTCTGAGAAGTAGATTGGAATTTTGTAAAAAGTGGTGGATAGTGCATGGACTATAGTTTTTTTTGTATCAATTTCAAAGCCAAAGGAGGAAATAGTGTCACGTGGAACGCCATACAAGTTCTCTCTACTGAACTAGTCCATAATTAGGTCATTGTGAGAGATTGGGCATAACGTTGTCTTGAAGAATCAAAATATGGTCAGGCATGTGGCATTAGAAATAAGGCTTAGAGGGCTACTACAGGACTGAGGATCAAATATTGGGGATCTTAAATCACAGAGATACATCAGATTCAATATAGTGCTCTTAGAAGGCAAGAAAAAAAAACTAGATCAAGTGCTATCAAGGGCTGCAAAGGACCAGACTTTCTAGGGCAGCAAAGAGAAAGGTTCAGAAAAATGATGCAGCAGAGGTAAGCTCTAGGTAAGTATCTTCTATATATGCACATTCACCTATTAATTGCATTAGGTTCTCTGAATTATGATTTTTTTTTTGTTTAGCACTGACATATGCTCTGCAGGATGAGGTAAGTTTTGCTATTATCATCTCATCGGTATTTCCTTGAATACTTTTTGCAGGTATTATATATTCATCAATAGATGAATCAATGCATAATCTAATTACATGGAGAGCAATAAACGGTAGCATGATAAGAGAAACAATCAAGGTGAAAACAACAACAAGAATTTCACCACATGAAGTCTTCAAGTGGGTAGCACTGCATACAGTCATTGTAAAAGTATCATTGTATAGAGTCATTATAAAAGCATCATTGTAAAAGTTGTAAAAGTGTTTATCTACAAAGAGTTGAAGAGCCAATGTTGGGAGGTCTAGGATCATCATTAGGTGGTTGTGTCATAGTTGGGGTTATGGTCTAGTGTGTCTTCTTCTTCTACATCATTCTATATCATTGTAAAGTGGAGCATTTTCCCTGGTAGAGGAGTCCATTCTTCTATAGGGTGGTAGGGAGGTGATAGGTTGGTGCATGAAGTCACCAACAGGTTCAAGATTGTGAAAAATTTATGGTTGTAGGGTGGTGCTAGGGAGAATTGTAGCTCATTGGGTGTGTGGGCATCTGTTCAGTTGACTACTGAAGAATCTTGGGCATTGGAGCGTCCATCTAGTGGTAGCTGGAGAAGAATGATTTTCTAGATTCTAGGAAGTTGGAGCTTTGTTTTCAATTGGGGTTGAAGATTAAAGAACTATTAGAGAAGCGTTCATGTTTTTTTTGTCCTAGAGGGGGTTTCCACCTTAAAAATTGTGTGCATTTGTGTTCCTTTTGTTTACCTCTATCATTGTACAAACACTGATAATAATTGAAGATTAAATAATGCTCTTAAATATTATAATAATATTGATTAAAAGGAATACTGACTCACCTCCCCTCCCAGTATTTCCAATAGCTAGAACCAAGATACACTGTCATCTAGGTCATTCTTCTAAAATAAGCAAGCTGATGTCGACAGAATAGGACCCACGATAGATGAGGGAATGAGGATCCTCAACTAAGGCATGAGAGGAAACAATAATGTGGCTAATGGATTGACACCAGGGATAATGGAAAAAGTGGGACTGAGGGACAAACATACGACCTCCCTTGTTAGAGCATAAAGTCCATGGTTGACCTCGAAGCAATTGACTAAACTCTAGAGGGGATGGGGAAAGTATGACTGGAGGCAAAAATGGGCAACGTAGGATGAATAGTATGCAAATATGGATGGAATATTGTGATGTGAAGCAAACTCCATGAATGCAAAGGTGACTCATTGCAAATGCTCTGAACAAGGGTGACTCGATGATGCTGCCACACAGACTAGGTCCGGTGGGGACCATGCAAGCATGAGTAAATGATGGTTATTCGTGACACAAATCGACACATGGTACGAAATGTATTAAGAGGAAGTAGTCCTCAAGGTACAAGTGTCGTTTTATGAATAAATTCAATTTTGAGAGGCGACGAAGTGATCGTTCTTGGAAAAATTACTTCTTGTTGAAGTGTCAAATCATCAGAAAATGAGAAAGACCCATTATAGAGCTCAATGGTGTTGATGGTTCATCAAATGGAGCTACGGGCTGGTCAAAATGTGTGATAGAAAAGCTATGGGTTTTCCTATAAAAGGGTGTTTTCCCTCCAATTTCAAAGGAGGAGAAGGCCCTATATATTGCGGAGATTGTAGTGGAAAAATCGACCATCAGAATCAGGGTCTGCGACTTTCAGGAAAGTGGCCTTACTTGTCTAAAGATGACCTGAATGCTTCTTGGAATGATGGTTCCTAAAGAAGAATTAAGGGAAGATGAAAACTAGAAAGAACTACTATAGGAGGTCTAGAATCATTCTCACCCACTAAGTCAAACATGGGGACTCTATGGACATAGAGTAGAATATTTGAAGACATGTTATCAATCATCTTCAATATGCTATGTGCATATGGCTCGGCGGAGAGGTTGGTAGGACAAATTATCCAAGGAACGGGAGGATAATGGACCATATCTTGATCCAGTGGGATCTAGGCCAAGACTTAATTGAGAAGATGGCTAGGGGAAAGCCATCATGCACCCAAGCATGGGATAGTACGCGCAAGCATATGTGATGGAGGGGACTAATCTGGTATGCAATGGTGGGAATGATGCCCCAAAGCAAGAGGATTTTTGGCAGCACCATTGCGTTCCGAGTACTCGAAAGAAGGATTCAAGCATCTCGGCTGAACTTGGCACGAGATCCTCCAAAGGGTGATAAGGAGATGTAGGGGCCTATGTTCCCCACAATATGTTATGGGTGTATTCGATGTATTTAGAGTGGTGTACTCCAAATACTTGTATGTTGTATGTGAAGCATAATATGATTATGCATTTTAATATGATGATGATGGTTCTCCATGTGTTATGTTTATGATTGTCTTATGTGGTATACATGTGATAAATGCCAATATAGAATGTTATTTGCAATGATATCTATATATTTATTTTGGGATCTAGGAACATGACTAAAAGTAATGGTTTCAAATTCACATACCAATGGCTTAACTTGTAGATATTTTATAAATAGGACTTGGTTATGCACATGATACACACCATTCAATTGCTTGACAAGTAGCAAGGAATGTAAACGAACATGAAGATGAAGGATGCAATGAGTAAGGGAATCGGCTAACAAACCTATCACTGTATCATATTCAGCCTGGTTATTGGTGGCAGATCCAAGAGACGTGTCATTTGAAAGGACTAACGTATGCAAGGGGGCAAAAATGGCCTAGGCTGCCGAGGCTAGATTCCTGGAGAAGAAACTCGCACTGTAGACATAACCGCTATACAGTGTGGATGATGGATCCATCTGAAAGGTGCAAAAGACAACTAATGTGATGATGCAATCTACCTTACTTTATGGAAGAAATAGAGACATGCAATTCAAGGGAATATGGTATGAGAAACATTTCTAGAGGTAGAGTGCATTGGGAGAATTAGGAAGGAAATGGCCTTCAAAATCCTCAAAAAATATGCCCTTGTGCATAACTACAAGGTTAATCAAGGGTAGACGTAGCTTCCATGATGTCCTCATTAGGTTGGGAGATGGCCGGATGGGAGGAAGACTCAGTACATGATGTAGTAGCATTACTTGGTGTATCAACCTGAGAAATAAGGTTCGTATACGCATAATCTTGAATGGTAGATGACGAGCTGGTAGATGGAGGATCTACAAATGTTGAGACCTGGGATTCTTTCAAAATGGGTTTGATAGAAATGCGGAGAGAAACCTCAGAAGGGTTTTCCTTTGAGGAACTCAAGGATGACGAGAGTTAAAGGATATGACCTGTGGTGTCCATCATCTCGACATCAGGGGGAGGGATCATGATGGTGGGACTAGAGTCCCCCTGTTCTAGTTGACTAGTGGTACCATAATCCACGGGTAGAGGAGTAGATGATCCACTATAAGTGGCCTCGTATTTGCGAAGCACCCCAAGGCAATCACGAAATTCATAGAGACGAGGGCAAAAGTGGGAATATTGACCATGATGATCACATAGGGCACAAGGATGATTTATGCGCAACATTTTGAGTTTCTTGGATGGTCCTGGAAAGTTAATATGGACTTTTGGGATATTTAACTTAGGGAACACTTCATGAACCAAAGGTTTAAGTTGAGGAAGTTTAGGACAATTATTTGTAGCATACCCGACAACTTTACACAAAGCGCACGAGGGTGCCGTATTTAGGGCCTTAGGGGCTGGCTGAGCTTGGGGAGCCTTATCCTTAGGTTCTTTCCTCTTAGATTTTTCCCTCTATCTCAATGCTTTCACAACACAAGTTGGTTCTTGTTGAGGTTGTGATGGAACTGAAGCAGTGGAAGGGGCCGTAGGAAGGACTTGAACTGGGGCTAAAGCAAGATAATGTCTTAGCTGACAAGGAGGAATTCTTGTAGGGGGGTCGATGTACCATACTGGGATCCCTATTGTCATGTTAGGAAGGACCAGTGAAGCCATGATAGGGATAGAAAATACTCCCAGAGGAGGGAATAGGAAAGGTATTTGGCCTGCAGGGTAATGTCACGACGTAATAGCTCCTGGATGGTTGAGACCTACAGGAAAGGTTCCTAGTGGAAACATAGGAGAGGTACCCTCTAATGGAGGAGGTCTTGGGTGGGTGGATCTAGATGGCTCGATTGGGATGGTGACAAAAGGGTATCGAGGAGCTGGCTATTGATAAGAGGTGTTGACCTCATCAGAATCCATCATGAGGATCTAGTAGTCACCAGGACCAGAAGGTTGGGGGCGATGGGCTGCTTGACTAGATTGAGGTTGAGTAGCAACAAATCCTTGTTGAGGGAAAGGATTTGTGAGCACTGCTGGTTGAGATGGTGTACGATTCTATGGCGATTTTTGACCATGTGCACCACAACATGCACAAGGCTTGTTCGTATGAATAGCCTTGGTCTATTTGGGTTGGCTTCCCTGTTGCTGGTTGTTAGTGTTAGGCTAGTTCCCCTCAGGTTCACTAAGCTGATTACCTTGATTACCTTGGTTACCCTTGTTACCTTTCCCCTCATTCTTTTTCTTCTAACATTGGGGATTGGTCGCACTATGCTGTGCAAACACTTGACCCTGAGGGGGTGGTGGCTTCTAGGGAAGAGGATGCATGGGAGGCTAAGATGCTAATGCTTGAGGGGTTGGAGTGCTCGACTATGCATAAGGAGGAGCAACAGTTTTGCAGACAGGCTCGGGCCCTGAAAACATGTTGCTAGCAGGAGGGGCATAAGAGTTAGAGGAACTGGTGCCCCCTTAAGGATAACCATAACTTTGTTTAGTATATGGAGAAGGGTGTGAAAGGGTTCCAATGATATTGTCGATAGCGTGAGACATCCTGGTGCATTGGAACTTCCAGGACGATGGAGGTATCGAATGACGGTATAGACATAACTAGATTGTGCATAAATTAGGTCATATCTCAGAGTGGTTTGGAGAGCTTCTTCCTTGGTCTCAAGAAACTGTGACACAGAATATTTTCTAATAGGAGATAAAAGGCTCTGAGGAAACCAATATAGATAGACACGGTCTTTGAAGGGAGGGGCACAGAATGTACTTCTCCTTCGACGCCACTCTTGAACATGGTCGGAAAGGTGAGTGGAGGAGAACTAACGAAATGAGGTCAATAACTTTGTACCAATGTCGTACAAGAGAGGAAACTGGAAATATGAGAGGAATGCTTTAGCAAGAATCACGAAAATGGAATGAGATGCGGCGGTCTGTTCTACATACCATTTTGCAGTGTCTCCAGTGAGCGTGCATTGGAATAGCCGAAGATAAATGGAGTCATCGGTAATGGAGTATGACGAACACCACATGTGGAAGGATCAAACATGGTTGGTAGGATCCTCTCTAACGTTACCCGCAAACTTCGGGATGTCCGAGGGATGCTTAGTTGGCATAAAAGGCCAACCAACATCATGGTGTATGGGGTCGTTTATCAACTAGTTAAAATTCGGTATACTTAACCTAGCCATAAAGGGGAGCATGGGGGCTGTTGGAATGGTTCCTAAGAGTGTTTCACTTGATGCGACCACCGAGATCAACCAAGAACGAACACCAGGTTGGGTTCCTGCACCAGCTGTGGGTCCAGAAATGGTGACGATATGTGGTGAAGGAGGCTCAGACTCAGATGAGGAATCTGCTGAACCAGTAGGAGAGTTAGTGTGGGGACTCAGAGGGCTATAAACTCAGATCTGGCAGGGAGGAGTAATATGCCCAAGCAGAAACTGGGGGTGAAGGCTTAATAGTCTCCGTGACAAATTCCTTGGTGGTGCAATGGTGGTAAGACACACGTGACATGGAAATGGTGAAGGGAGATCAACAATATGCCTTTGTCTTGATGAGGGGAGATAAATTTATTATGTTAAGTCTTGGCTTGGTGGTGTAAACCAAGCTCCCTTTGATTAGGGTGTGCTTGTGTGTGAAAGTGTATTTATTGATCAAGCCCAGATCATGTTTATAAAAATAAAAAAACTTGCTAAAAATAAACTAAAATTAATAACAGAAAATGAACAGCAAAACAATTAACTAAACGCCACCGAAACTGGGTTTGCAAAAACTATGTTGGTTGGTGGATAAATCGGTGGAAAATACAAGAAAACGGTCAAGAGATCTAATTTTCATTGTGACTAGGATCAACTGACACTAAGTTGTTGGAAAGTGGTGTAGCAACAACAAAAAACTAGAGGGGAAGATCGCTGCAAAAATATAAGGAGATGGGTGGAATGCCTAGGGCAACCCATGGGACCCTAAGGCCAATGACTAAACAAGCATAAATGTGAAACTATGGATGGTGGCAACCTATATTTACAGATCTAAAATAAAAGGGTACAGATCTGGAGAATGTGGCTAAAAACACTGTAGAAACTCATATTACTCAATCAGCTAAACTCCTGCTATAAAGGTGGAAGCGTATTAGAAGACCTAGGGGGGATAAATTTGACTTCAATGATTAAATTAGAGTATATCAAGGCCTAATCAAGATGAGACAAAGGTAAAACAACCCAACAGAAAGATCTCTGCAAAACCTAGAAATAGATCCGGAAAAAACCCTAAAACCTGGAAAGCAGAGGTACTGACCTATTTTCCAGTAGGGATCACACTTTTTGGGCTGATAAGTGCACTCTAGCCTCCAGGTCGCACTTTTTGGGCAAAAAAATGCAATTTCAGCTCCTTGGATCTCGGTCGCAAATCTTAGAAAAAATTGTCGCCTTTGTTGCGGCTGGTTCCTATGACCTGTGGAAACGACGAGAAATCTTGCAAAAGTTAGAAATTTAACATATCTAGGGTTAAAAAACTATGAAACATTAATAGAATTTAAAAAAGAAGAAACCCTGAGCTGAAAACAGAAGGTCACCCAGGTTTTTGGATCTGAAGTATAAAACACAGTTGAGTCATCAATTGTGTGATTGGCAACAATCATAAAATCCCCAGTGGAGTCGCCAATTTTTTTGTAGTGTTTTCTTCTCAAAGATGTACAAAAAGAACCCACTTAACATTGTGGATGGCAAGCATTCTCAACAATATAAATGGCTACTAACATTGTAGATCTATAGCAACTGATAGAAACATAACCCACGAAAGTCCAGATATATGCCACAATCATAGTTAAACAGCAAAAAGAAAGAGTAATAACTCCAATCGTCCAGTGGAAACCAGATATACAAATAATAGTTTTATTATAGCACCTGTGAAGGGAAAAAATAAATGTTACTACTCCCCCTCTGTGGGATGGGTTCTTGGCTATCCTTAAACGTCTTCAGCTTGTGTAGAGTCTCTCTCCTCTATAATGTGTAAACCGGGCAAATATATTGTGTGTAACAATGAAATAATCAGAGTTACAGCAGTGAGTGCAACAATGAAAATAATCAAAAGTGAATAATAAATGGAAAACACTTCTATTTATAACAAAATATTGAGTTATCCTCGAATAATGAGAAATAATAAAATATTATTGATCCATTCTTATAATAACCACTTTGAATATTTTATTATATTTGGTTAGGAGGGAAAAAGTATTTAAACTTTTATTTAGAAACAATAAATAGATAAATGATTTATTTATCATCTCGAGGAATTAGTTAAGGAATAATAAACAAATAAGAATTTCTTTAATTTTTCCTAAGGGATTTAGTCAAATTTGACAAAGAATAATAATTAATTAGTGATTAATTAATTATTCTTAGAGAAAAATAATATAATTAATGATTTGTCTGTTTATTTTTCATGATTGGGTGAAATATGACAAGGAATAATAATTGAACAATAGTTTAATTAATTATTCCTAGAAGAAAATCAAATAAATAGTGATTTATTTAATTATTCTTCATGGGTTTAACTATAAATTACTTAACAAAGGTGGTTTATTAAGTAATTTCTCATAGCAAAAGAAAATTTATATGGTAAAATTGGCTTTACATGGTGTAATTCGATCCATCTAGTAAATTAGGCTAAATGATCAATTTTTTGGTGATAACAATGATAATCTCATTTATCATAATAACTACTTGGAGAAAGTTCATACAACTATATGGGTATTGACAATCATCATGAGCTCGACTCGAATTATAACATTGAGAAAATGGTAATTAAAGGTTGGAAAGCTTATTATGGGCTTGCAAATAATTGTAAGTCAACATATCTATGGGTATGGAGTAAAAAAATGTTCCTCTATTAGACTCTTGTCACCACTCATATTTTATATGGATGTGAGGTTTGAAGATGTAGTATATCTAGAGAATCATGGAGGAAGATTGAGTTAATCCAAAAGAAATTTATAACTTCAAACCTCAAGATTAAAGGTAATTCTCCATACCCTATCCTCTTGATTGAAGCTAGCCTTCCCCCCACTGAAAACATAGCTCTCGTTAGGTATCTCATGTATACGAAGAAGCTACACAACATGAAATCCAAGAGGTTCCCAAAAATTGGTTATAACTCTAGCCAAAAGCCTCACCTTCGTGTCAAGTGAGGTTGGCATAAGGATGCCTAGTCTTGGCTAGACAATTGTGGTGTAAATGAGGAGATCATCTTGGAGAATAAGAATAATATTAAAAGTATTAATACTTCCAAGTTTAATAATAAGTTGTGGGATCATAAGGAGTTAGAGGGAAAAATGAAGATAAGGAATTATAAATAGGTGGTCAACCCCTATCCTAATAACTATAATTATCTTTCTATCTTGATAGTGCTAATAATAAAATGAACCTTACTAAGATAAGAACTAATTCCCATGAGCTTCAAAGTGAAGCAGGGAATTGGTCAATACCCAAAAAACTTTTGGATATAAGAGTTTGTAACATTTTTTATAGTAAGAGGGTTGAAATAAAAAGATTTCTCTTGGATTTCCCAACACTTATTCACATCATTCTAATTTTCAAAATCTTCTCCAAACTACCAACCTTCTTGACTTGTTAAGTCAACAAAACTATGGTGTCCTCACGATTCTTCTCTCTCTTCTTTTCAATTATAGAAATAAAATGTTAAAGAATCTCAATTAATCCCTTACTTTCTCAAGAAGTGATGGATTGTATTAGTATTATTGGACATTAATCATCATCATCATCATCATGTATTGCAAAATTATAAGAATGAGAAGATATTATTTGTTTTTGGCCTATGACAAGTGAAGCCAAACTAGAGATAAAATAATTAATTACACATTATAAAAATAAAAAGGAAAAGAAAAAGTTGGAGTAAACAACACACTATTAGAGCTATCCCTAATGTTGGAATACCAGCTAAGAGTATAAAAAAAAAATTGACCAAAGTTCTTGATGGCATGAGAAAACTAGAAAATTATTGGAATGTGGGAATCATGAGGATAAGAAGATGTCCACATTGATGGGATGATATGAGTATTTACAAAGTGATGCCCCTATTGGTCCTGGAGGTGAGCAAATTTCAACACAAACCAAATGGCCCTCAACTTCCATCGACAACACTTTGAACTAATCCAACTTAAACAAAATATGATCTCGAGCATCCCTAATATCCAAAAAAAACTTCTTCGAAGAGAATTTTCGACTACGAATATGGTTCCACAATTTATAACTAGTGTTTTTTCTCTCCTTTGGTGTTACCTTTAATAAGAATCCTAGTGGAGAGGCCTTCTAAACCCTTTGATTCTACAATTCCTTATCTCTCCTAAAAATATTATTCTTCTACTACATTGAGCTCTGATGTAATCTCAGGTGGAGTGTGGGTATGAAAACAATGTGCCAAAGCCCTAGCATAACTAAGCTTGCAAGACACTAGAATCACCATGAACACCACCACCTTGATGGTAGCAAGCTCACTGATGGGTCATGGTTTATTGAAGAATGAAGAGACACATAAGATTGAGTAGCCCCAAAGCCAAAGGATGAATAGAATTCAACCAAGAGAAAAGGGAAAGTCCCTTTGAGAATTCAAATAAATAATTGGGAGTGATCAAAGGGGACGACTTGCTAAAAACAAATTTTGATAAGTATAGATGAAAAGGGAAGAATAAAATCTTTAAAATGCAGCAAGAAATTCCTAATTTAGCTTTTCCTTGATTAATTAGGAGAAATTCAAATTTCAATTTTAGTAAAATAATTCGAGGTAGTTAACGAAGGTGACATGGCCCTTGTCACTTAGTTAACTCAGTAAATTCGATTTGGGGTCACTTGAGTTCAGTTCTACATGATTGATTGCTTATTTGTAGCAATATAATTCAGTTAATTTGATTTATTGTCAGTGTAAGTAGTCCTCACTATTAGTAGAACTAGTCGAGTTTCAATCAAGGGTCTGTAAATTTTTCCACACTCAATGATCATCCAGTTAAACTGATCAATGAACCTAAAATAACACATTCATACAAATAATTTGAGTTAACAAATCGAGATTGGAGTTCAAGGGAATTTTACTATCAATTGTAGAATTTTCTAAGTTGTATAACTGGTGCATGCAGATAAAGAAGTGCATAAAGGAATTGCACAATTCTTAATGAGTAATTTACCTAATTAATAGGGAGCTAATTCCGTATCAACAATCACAAGGAAATATGAGCTTGGAAGGCTGAGAACTTAACTAAGTATTAGCTTGAGTTAGTCTATGAGGAAGTGAGATAGATTATACTAGTGCAGAGGGTGTTCAGTCTTGAGCAAGCATTGTATTTCTTCTCTATTCTTTGATTAATGCAATACATAAAGTAAGGGGATTTGAGCAGTTTCTTTCCCCTAGAAAAATTTGTGTGTATGTGTGTTGAATCTTGATGCATGTTAATGATTTCTATTTTCGAACATGATTTTCTTTCTACGGATGAGTAGAGTAGCTTCAAGTCTTGTGATCTAGTAAATTTCATGAGCAATTTTGAATCTACACATTAAATTTCTACATGGCATCAAAGAAGGAATCACAATAGAGAAGAGAATTCAAAGTTTTTTTTGGAGGTAAATCGAATTTGCAAGATCAATTCTTCAGAGATAGCAGGATGGCTTTCTATGAACTAAGACTCAAGTATGCCCTTGAGGGTAACTCGAATTATGTTAGTTGGAAGGAAAATATGGAGGCAATGTGGGAAGATAATGGGCTGAAGAAATTCATAGATAATGATATCCTGAAGCCTCTAACATCTGATGATAAATATCTAGCGTAAAGGAATAAGTGTGTATCAAATGCAAGGATGATCATATTATAGGGAGTTTGAGACCATATTGTCTCAAATATACACATGAAAGAGACTCCTTATGTAATGTGGTAGGCCTTGATATATTTTTTCTAGAACAATAATGACCATAGGAAGCTGCAACTAAAGGAAAATCTTCGGAATATCAAAATGCAGAAGGGTGACACATATCTACAGTACCTCAATAGGTTCACATAGTGTCTTAATGAACTTGATCATGTTAGTGTCTCCATAGCAGAGAATGAGCTAGTAAGCTTATCAATTATAAGCCTTACCAAGAGCTGTCATAGCTGCCATGATTCGGTAAATGGGAGGGATAAGATACAAAATTGGGAAAGCCTTTGGTTTGATTTGGTATAGAATGAGATCATGCGGAACACCAGAGACAAAACCTCATCCAAGGGTGATGACGAGGAGAATTGTGCCTTGAATGGAAAGGAAAATAAACGGAAGGGGAATAAATCCCAATCCAAATCAGATTTGGGTCAAGGGTGAAAGAAGAAAGACTTGTCCAAAATCAAGTGCTTTCACTTTCATGAACTAGGACACTATGCCATGAAATGTCCACACAAAAAGGAAAGCAAGAAGACCACAGGAAGAGCAGTGGGTGAAACCTTGGCTTCATAGTTCATACTTGATTTCACCCTCATTTCATGGATGGAGATCACAATGATGGGTAGTGTGTTGTATCTCGACAACAATGCCTCATTCTATGTGATGAGAAACAAATAATTCTTCAGCAACTTGGAGGAGAAGGATCTCCAGATGCACATTGACAAGGGATATGATGGAAGGTATAGATTGACTGACATTGGTACCATTACTTTTAAGAGGGAGTCTAGCTCCCCTCTTAGGCTCAAGGATGTGATGTGTGTACCAGGCTTGAAGAAGAATCTAGTTTTCATTGTGATGTTGGAAGACCTTTGCTACGATGTGATATTCAACAAAAGATATACTTTCTTGAGACACATCTCCATGAGATAATTGAATCTGATCAAGGTTCAAGTGAAGAACCTCTACAAATTAGATGTCGATACTGTGAAACATTGAGAACAAAACGAGAGAACATGCAGAGACGAGATTTAAATGAATTATGACACAGAATACTTAGCCATTTCCATCATGGTGCTTTGAAGATAATGCAACAAATTTCTATAGGACTCCCCAATAGAGAAATATAGCAGTGAGACACATGCAAAGGGTGTATGTTGGGGAAGTAAATAAAATCCACCTTGAATGATCGAGATAGTAGGGTGCATGCAATCCTTGAAAGGATCCACTTTGATGTCTACAAAGCTTTCCTGGTAGCCTCCACTACAAAACACATGTATTATGTCATATTTGTAGACGATTTCTCATGAAAATGTTGTATCTACTTCATGGAGAAGAAATACCAGGAATTCTCCAAATTTGTTGAGCTTAAAGCACTTGTTGAGAAAGAGACTGGCAAGAAAGTGAAGGCTCTCAGGAGTGATAACGATGGTGAGTATGTGTCAAATGAGTTTAAAATTTTATGCAAATGAATAAATTCAATGAGAGTTGACAACACCTCATAACCCACAATAGAATGGCGTGGATGAGAAGAAGAAAAAAATTATTGTGGGAGTTACACGAGTGATGTTGCATGACCAAAGCATAGCTCTACACTTGTGGGCTCAAGGATGCAACATAAGAGTCTATTTACAGAATAGGATTCCTCACAGGATTCTTGGCATGAGTGCACTAGAGAAAGATTGTTGAGCAAAGAAACGATATGTGTCACTTTATGATCTTCAGATCATCCATTTACTGTCATGTTTATAAGGAAGCAAGTAAAACGCTAGAGCCAACAATAGAGCTCGTCATATTTTTGGGGTACACTGATACACCTCACAACTATTGGGTGTAATTTCCATCCCTCCGGATGACAATGGTTAGACGGGATGTGACATTTAATGAGGAGAAGGAAATGAGATGTTTTATTGAGAGGGATCTTTAGTTGCAACCTAATCATGATCTTTTAGCTCCAAAGGAAGAACACGAGGAAGTAGTGGAGAAACCACAACCAGAGGAGGAGAGAGTGGATACATCCACTCAAGAAGAGACATCTAGAGAAGGAAGGAAGCAAACCAGGAAAGATGATATATTATTCCAGGATGCTAGAGAGAATGTGGAGCACCCACATCAAAACCCAGGCATAGAAAGTCACTGGATCAGTACACTAGGTATATGGCTATGATGAGTGAGCTAGTTGAGACACAATCATCATCATTTGAGGAAGCCATGCAGATACCGGTATGAGTTGATGCTATGGTAGATGAAGATGATTCCATTTTTAGAAACAATGTTTGAGAAGTTGTCCCAATATGAACAGACAAATCAGTGTTTGGTTCGAGATGGCTTTACAAGGTAAAGCATGTAGCAGATGAGAGAATAGAGAAATGCAACGAAATATTTTTGGCCAAGGGGTTCTTTCAGGTGGACGGAATTGACTATGACAATACATTTTCTCTAATAGAAAGGTACTCATCCATCAAGTCGATTCTAGCACTGTCAGTGCATATGGGGTGGAAGATCCACCAAATGGATGGGAAGACAACATTCCTCAATGGATTTATTGAGTAGGAGGTGTATATTTAGCAGCCAGAGGGGTTTGATACCTTCAACATAGAGTAACATGTGTGCATATTCAAGCTAGCATTGTATGGACTCAAAAAATCACCTCATGCTTGGTATACCAGGATCGATAGATATCTCACCGGTCAAGGCTTCACCAAAAGTGAAGTTGATGCAAATATTTATCACATTATGGTAGGAGGTAAATTATTAATTACTGTTTTATATCTCGATGACTTGATCCTTACTGGTGATGAGCAGTTGATCAAATCTTTCAAGGAGGAACTCGCAAGAGAGTTTGAGATGAAGGACATAGGAATCATGCATTATTTCCTCAATTTGGAAGCACGGTAAGGAGATGGGGAACTATTTATCTCTCAAGCAAAGTATGCCAACAAGATATTGAAGCAGTTATGCATTGAGAGTAGCAAACCTATGGACACTCCTCTAGCAGGTAGCTGGAGGAAAGAGGATGCCACTTCAAGCGAGGAAGTGGAGGCTACCATCTACACAAAACTTGTGGGTTCACTCATGTATTTCGTGAAAACACAACCAAACATGTGTTATGCAGTTAACTAGGTTAGTCAAGCCATGGTTAAGGCAGCCAAAGTGTATTGGAAGGTAGGAAATCATGTGTTGAGATACCTCAGAGGCACTACTCGATTTGGTATTTGGTACAAATGGAAAGAGGGAGTGCAGATGCAAGACTTCACAGATGAAAAATGGGTGGGGAGTCCATCAGATGGGAAGAGCACTTCAAGAGGAATTTTTAGTGTTGGGTCAACAACAATTTCTTGCCACAATAGGAAGAAAATAATTGTGGCACTAAGGTCATTGGAAGTAGAATACATGGTTGCAAGTAAAGCAACATATTAGGTTATTTGGATGAGAAAGACTCTTGTTGGGTTATTTGGTTATAACATGGATCCTAAAATGATTTACTGTGAAAATCAGAGTTGTATCAAACTCTATGAGAATATAGTATTTCAAGATTGATCCAAGCATGTCGACATCTGGTATCACCATCTACATGATTGTGTGCAAAAGGGGATTATTTTGTTACAGTACATTCCAACACAGGAACAAGATGTAGATATTTTGACAAAGGATTTGTCAAGATGTGAATTCAAGTTCCAAAGAAGCAAGATTGGCGTATATGATAATCCCTTTCTTGTGGAGAGGGAGTCCTGAAAGTGTAGAAAGAAATTCCTAATTTAATTTTTCCTTGATTAAATTAGGAGAAATTCGAATTTTGGAGGTATTTAACTGAGGTGACATGGCTCTTGTCACTCAATTAACTCATTAAATTCAAGTTGGAGACACTTTATTTCAGTTCTACATGATTTATTAATAGTTTGTAGAAATATATTTCAGTTAATTTGATTTATTATTAGTGTAACAAGTTCTCGCTGTTAGTAGAACTATTGGAGGTTTAGTCAAGGGAATGTAACTTTTTTTTACACTAAGTGATCATCTATTTAAACCAATCAATCAACCTCACTTAAGTCATACATGTAGAGAATTCAAGCTACCCCGTTGAGATTGGAGTTGAAGGGCAGTGAACTATTAGAGGTAGAATTTTCCAAGTTGTACAGGTGGTGCATGCAGTCAAAGAAGCGCCTAAATGAATTTCATTATCCTCAATGGGTAATTTCCTTAATTAATAGGGGATAATTCCTCATCAAACAATGCAAGGAAATAGGATCTTGGCAGGCTGAGAAATTGGCTAAATATTGGCTTGAGTCAGTCTCTGATGCCATGAGATAGATTATACTAGTGCAAAGGTTTCTCAGGCCTGAGAAATCATTGTATTTCTTCTCTATTCTTTGATTAATGTAATACGAATAGTAAGGGGTTTTGAGCAGTTTCTTTGCCCTAGGTAAATCTCCATGTTTTTGTGTTAAATCACAATGCATGTTAATGATTTGTCTTCATAATTGTGATTTTATTTCTGCCGATGAGTAGAGTAGCTTCAAGTCTTGTGATCTAGTAAAGTTCATGAGCAATTATGAATCTACACATTAAATTTCTACATGAAAAACCTAGAAGGAATGTGAAAAGGGGGGAAATACCACTAAAGTCCCTAATTAATGGAGCAAATAATGTTGAGGAGGATGACAGAGTTTAATGGGAATCCATAACAAGGAACCGTCATTGAAACCCCCATCAATTTTTTTGGAGGCCAAGAAGACATGAGATAACTTGATACTAGATGCCATGTGAGGTAATTATAGTGGCATCTAATGCATCAAACATTGAACAATATGTATGGATAAAATATTAGGAAGCCAAGGGAGAGTGTCTAGATGATTTTGAGGATGGAATTGGAAAATTCTTGGCTTAACCATTGACCAATGGTGTTTGGAATGCTTAGTGGATCCTCCTTAGAACAACTAAAGAAATTTTCCAATCAAAGTCAAAGGACATTAGAGAAGGTAAAAATATTGAATATAGGTCGAGGATTTCAAAGTGGAGGATATAGAGATGAAATCTAGATGGAGCTTCATGGTTCAATTTCTGGATATTGTCCCACGTTAGGTTTTCGTTTTGAACTGAGAGCTACAAAAAGAATGATATTTTTTGCCAGGTCTTATGCTTCCAAAAATTCACACATATCTTATCTCTTTTTATTTCTAGATTCCATGTTTCTAGATGGTAATCTTCTCAAATGGTAAAGGATCCCTTTAAGTTTTATCCATGTCGTATTTTATCTGAATAGGAGGAGAACGGGATTTTCCTTTTTTTTAGGTTACCCCAAGACCAACTTCATGCTTCCCTTTCTAGCTTGGGTTGCTAATCTTCTTCTAGTAAACATTGCCTCCATTATTGAATCATACATGAATTTTTCCAGTAGTCCTTAATTGTCAGTCAGCCCCAAGCTATCATCTGTAGGTGGAGGCTGTTGAGTTTCTTTCAATCCCAAAGTTTAGGGATATATTTGATCCAGGCGGATTTTCATGGCCACTTTCCTAATTTTCAGCATAATTTTATATTTCAACAATTTTCTATTTTTGGTAGTTTTTTGTGTCTTGACCTTTCGAAGAGATTTTTAGGCCCTAAACGATGTTGTTTTGAGAAACGTGAAATGAGAGACCAATAATCCTTCTGTTTATAGTTGAAGTTTGTTTTCCTCAAATAGCTATTTCTAACGAGGTATTGTGAATGCCAAACGAATATCATATTCCAAAGTTACAACCCTAGGAGGTTGACATTCCAACTAACCCTAGTGGGACCTACAAGCTTTTGGTAGTTCATCTCCTAGGGTTAGGTTTTTACATGCTTAGGATTTTCCATTATTTCTTATTGATAAAAAGGCCCATAAATCTCATTATAACACAGTTTAGAACGCATGTATCCATCACATATCTTCTGAGAGATAAGCTACCATTGCCCGGTCTATTTTGTTTTTTTCTACATGTCAATAGTTTTCAATAGTTTATAGTTATAAATTGAAGTTTTGTTTCATTGTGTCCCTGTGTTGTTTTTTAAATATATATTTCATTTCGTTCCTTCAAAAATGTAGATCAATGGTATGAGAGTGGTCTTGTTGTAATCTAGTGAAAAGCGTGCATTGTTATTAGTAGCCATACACAAGTAAATATACAAAAAGCATGTAAGATAGACAAGACACAGTAATGGGGAGATAACCAAGTCACATATATGTATTCTTTATTATATGTGGAATCACCATTACATTGTTATACTGACATATATATATATATATATATATATATATATATATATATATATATTTATATATATGCTTATTAGACAGTTACAAGAGCCTAACTATCAGATTAATCATATTGTATACTCTATCATTAGTTATCCATCTATCATATTATAATTTGTTACATTGAAGCTAGTCGATTAGGCCAACTTCTCCATTTCCCATTCGACTAGTTGGTCATCCTAACTAGCTCCTTGAACACATCCCCCGCCCTCAAATCTTTCTTCATTGTGAAGAAGGGGAGAGTTGGAAAAAAGGCAAAAAAGACAAAAAGACAAAAAAAACGTTTTACATTAACAGTGTTGAGTTACAAGTATTGTAATGAAAAAAAATCAAATTCATGCAATTTGTGGATCAGAGCACGGTTCATCTGCTACTGCGGTAAGAATATCTGAGGCTCGTTGGGATAGCTGGTTCATTTCTTGATCAGCCTATTCTTCATGAGATTGTTTTTATGAGATGGAAGAAAATGTTGAAACATTGGGTGCATAGAATTGCTAGGTAGGTCCTCATGTATATGGAGATGCGAAACGTGCCCATGGCAGTGGAGTTATTCCAGGATAACTGGTCTGATAAATCATTGGAGCCAGAATCTGCAAATTTTCATCGAAGATTGACCATTCTTGGACTACTACTCAAGCTTTTACACTTGACTCTATGAGGTTGGACAAATATGGAACATTTCCTTCTACCACTAGAGAGTCATATATCCTCTCATTGAAAAGTCTATTTTTATCGATACTCTCCACCTATTACAAAATTTGTTTTAAGAAATCATAGGCACTTGAAGCTTCATGTTGGGATTTATTTCCTTCATACAAACACTGATGATGTTGCCGCAAAAGTTGTACATATTTTTTCTTCTCCTGTTCCAGTTGAGTGTTTATCATCTGCTGAGCTCTAGAATCCGAGGTTTACCTCGCTAAAAAATTTGATCCCCCGTATTTGAAATAGTAGAGATGGAATTATGGAATGTAACAACATTTGATGTTTTGGAAGGGGTTGACTGGTTCTCTGGCATATGTCACATTTTTGTACACGTTGATGACAATGACGAAATATGCCTAGCCACCACAAGCTATCTTGCATTACTTTGTGGGTAGTAGTGTCTCCTCGGTTGTTTCCTCGAGCTCCCCCTTTTAGGGATTCACCAATAATAGCTTCTCTTTCATGTTCAAGGACACACGTCCAAAGTACTTTGTCAAATCCTAGTTTATAGAGTTGGCCATTTATTAATGTGTATGGTGTTGCTTTAATTTCTAAAATCTTTTTCTTTTTTTGGTTAATCCTTTTGGAAATTTATTTGTGTTAAGGAATTATGTTATTTCAGCAAGTTCGATAGGGATTGCTTCAATATTGAATAGGTGCACATTAGGAAGATTGTCTTCAATATTCGTTAGTTCACCCTGTGATTCTAGTCGTGATAAATGATCAGGGCCGACATTTTGGTTTCTAGTTCGAATGATAAATTGAAATTCAAGTTTCTGAAATAATAGTAGCTATCGACAAATTTGGCCATGATGCACAAGTTTTTTAATGAGGTATTTTAAGGCTTGATGATGTGTATAAAATATGAAAGAATTTTTCGAAAGGTAATGCCATAATTTTTGTAGAGAAAATATCACTACTAAGGCTTCACGCTATCTCGTTGAATAGTTTCTTTCACATTTATTAAGCTTATGACTGGTGTAAGGATTAAGGTTATCTATTAATTCTTCATCAAGTTTCACTAAGGATTCCTTAGTTGCCACATTTGATGCATCAACATGAACGCAAAACTATTTATACCAATCTAGGAATTTAAGAATTGGAGCTTCGACCGATTTCTTCTCTAATAACTTAAACGATTCGTCACACTCGTTGGACCAAATAAACGAATATCTTTTTTCAGGAGTTCATCAATTGAGAATGTTATATCGGAGTAGTGTCTAACGAATCTTTTGTAATACCCTAATGTCCTAGAAATGTTTTAAGCTCCTTCTGGTTAGTTGGGGGTTTCAAATCAAGAATTACCTTATTTTTGCCATATCAACTTCTATTTCATCTTTGGAAACAACGTGACCCAGTAGTATTCTGATGTGAGTTGCAAAAATACATTTGTTTATGTTATGGTATAGTCATACATGTCTTCACCTTTCGAGCATTATCCTTAACCATTGAATATGATCCTTTAGAAGTGTGTAGATTATCCAGTCATCAAAATAAACAACCATGGTCTTATATATGTAAAATAGGAATGCTTTGAAAACAACTCTCGAAAATGCAACTTGTGCATTTTTTAGTTTGAACGACACTACTTTATATGCCAAAGAGACAAATTTCATAACAAGTGCTGATTTTTCTCTGTATTATCTGCTATGGGTACTATATTTTACTCTCAAAAGTCATCTGTAAAGAAATAACATTCATGTCATGGTACTTCATTAATGATTTTGTTGGCAAACGAAGTTGGAAATGGACCAGTAATGGTCAGCTTATTCAATCCATGGTAATTGACACAGATGTGTAGTCTTGTCAGGTTCTTTTTTTTTTGGTTGAACGACCATAGGGTTTCCCATTTTCATGTTTCTATTGGGAATATAATACCAGTGGAAAGTATTCCTTCTATTTCTTTTTGTAGAATAGGTTGTATTTATAAGTTAATTTATTCAGTCTCTTCTTTCTTGGCTTTGCTGCTGAAATATAATTGATCCTCATTGCGCTCATTTCCTTAACTTATCCTTTCAATTATTTGTAGTCTCAAGCAAATATATCTTAGTATTCTTTAAGAAAGTTGACAAATTTCGTTATTTGTTTCTCCTACAAATATTCGCCAAGTCAGGCGTTTTTTTTTCAATAGTCATTTGATATGTCGACTTCATTTGTTTTTATTTCTGCATCCATCTAGTCAAGTGCTTTAGATTCATTAAGTCATTGTTCCCCAACTTTTACCTCCTGATATACTGGTGGCAAATCTAACTTGTCTAGTTTATCTATATCCTATTTGTCGACTTTGTATACTAACTATAATTTCTTTTAAGTTTTTGGGTGATGCTTACTCAAGGTAAAACTCTGGCCAGAAATGGGTGATTCTTCCTTTTCTAACTGACTCTCCATCTTGTTTTCTATAGTAGAGGCCATATAATTACATTTTAATGAATTATTTGTTGAAGTCTATGGATTGACTAGCTTTTCTTTTATAAATTCTTTAATCTTTTGGACTGCATCCTTTAGTTCCGCCTCCTCATGTACAAACTTGAAATCTTTAATGAAGTTTTCTTTTAATTCCTTTCATTGGAGAGATTGGTCCCTTACTTCATTTAGCTTGTACCACTTGTTTGGAAGATCAACTAGTGTTTTTGGAACATGTGTGGCTAGACATGTTCATCCTTATATATGATTCTTCGCCATTCTAATTCACAAACTTTGATGTGTTTAATAGGGTCCTAACCAACACTAAAATTTGGTATTTTTTCTTGTGCACTTACATTTATTCCTTGAAATCACTCAATAAAATAAGTGATTGCAGTCATCCAAGTATGAAGTTGCGATGAAGGTGTATCCCACCATCTCGTTTCCTGACCAGTAAAAGTTTGCACTAGAATCTCCATTCATCCTTATTCTCCAATTAATTTTGTTACCTGTTATACATGGTTAACAGGGGATTCCCTTTCTTTAAATTGGATGTGAGAAATACATTCAGTTGTTAAATCAGTCGGGAGTAAGCATGGTGTTTCTTGGTAGTTCGTTTATTATATTATTGGCACTACTTTGATGGAATAACAAGGCCAGATTATAGATGTCGGAATAACTTGTATAGAAAAACACTCCTTTGACTTTCATTCACAATTCTTTATTGTCCATTCGTAATGTTCTGTATCTGAGTTCTATGAAATTGAAAGAGGAAATCCAGTTAAGATTTCAGCTGAAGACTTTGGCTCCATATTTTCACACTCATCATGTAATACTTGATATAGTTTTCTGATTTTAGATTCTTTACTGGTAGACTCTACCCAAGGATTTCCTTCATGACATTCTAAAGGAATGATGGTATTTTCTTTTTTTTATTTCCTTTAACTTGATTCTATATTCTTCTAGTGATATAGTCACTTTCATTCTTCATCCCCATGGTCAGACAACTAATGCTGCATAAACAGGGATGCCATTGACTAAGTCAATGATTTCAAAGTGGATTGTCCCCCTTCTCGATGTGCATATTGGCTCAATGAATCTTTAGTTAGCCAATTTAAGATAATTACTTTTTCTGTGTAGGCTTAGTCGTCCCATGCTAATCCATGTGTCTCGTGGTAGAATATTTACTTGAGATCTAAAATTGACAATGACTTGTCTAACAATAAACCCATTTATTTCCAATTAAACTTGTGGGTCATGATCAACTACCTAATCACCTTGTGAAAATCGTCTGTCATTTTCCCTCTTTCTCTATTTTCTTTACAATTTTAAACATATTCAATAATTCAATGAGTCGGGAAATAAAATGTTTTCATTTAGAAGCTCGAAAAATTCTTCTAAAATTAGGTCCTTAGATAGTCTTCACTTTATTTTGTAAATAATTCAATTTCTTTGGACATTGTTTGATTTTTCTATTGTACATATAGATACTTTGTTGAATTCTTGATAGGTCAGATCAACTCATTATTTTGATTATTGTTGTCTCTTCCATTTCTTGACCTTGTAACTACATAATGGTTTTTAGAGTTCAAAATATCATGCTTTGGGATAGTTTGTAGTAGATTAAAGGTTATTTTATTTAAACTTTTTCTATGATTTTGGGATATTCTTTTAGCAAGTGGTCGCCCAACCCACACATGTTATAGAAGCGTAGGTCGGTTTTATCCTTTAAGGGAAATTCAATCACAATATGTCCCTATTTCCAACAATTATAGCAATAAAATTTCCCACGTCGCAAGCCCCGATTATCAACTTTGTCGTTATAACCACCTCGTCGACCACCGTAACCTACTCCACCTTGTCATCTTCCATTGAATGGAGGTGGGTTTCATAATTTTTTGGTGGCATGGGTGTGATATACATCATGATAATTGAATTCAGTTTTTTGATTCAATGGACATTCGTGGTGGAATGTGGATGGTCTTCACATAATGCACACCATTTCAGTTTAGAATTTCATAGGTTTTACTGGCAATCTCTAGTAGAATGGTTAGACGTAGTTCGACAGATTTCATAGTACACATCGACTTGTATTCTTATAATGTCTTGGTCAAAGTGTTCTAATAACTTACATGTATCTTTGGTATGTCCCTCCATGTGGAAATTGGTGCACCATAAATGATTCTTTTGGAGCAATAACTACAGTAGATATTTTTGTAGTTGGTGTAATCTATCTTCCATTTTTTTGTCAGTTGGTGAATTGACAGATTAATTCTCATTGTCTTGTTCAATTTGTTTGGCTAGTTTAAGAGCTTATTCACACGTCTTGATTTCTTGCATTTGAAGTGGCCCTCAGATTTTCTGAAGTAGTCTCGCCAGATACCATTGTCCTAGTATATTTTAGTCAATAGTGTATGGAATTTGACTTAATAAATATTTGAAGCATTTATCTTATTTGGATAGAAATTCATTCGGTCTTTGCTTCATTTCTTTAAGCTTTTGTGCTGCGAAGTGCTTAACATCCTGTGCTTTAAAGAAGGTGAGGAAACTAGTCTTGATATCATCCTTCATCTTAGTTTATTTTTCCATTAAGTTCATGAACCATGTTACGGTTCATTTCCTTAACATTGTAGAAAATTGCACCAATTTTTGTCTTCATCAATTATGCCATTTGCAGCCCAAAATATTTTGTAAGCGAACCAATGTGTCTTTGGAAATTCATCTGCTTCATAAATGGATATATGATTTACTCCCATCTTCATCGTCTGGTGTGAAGTCAGGTGAAATGGATCATTCTTTTTATTTTCATCATCAGATCTTTGGTCTTTACTTTCCTCTCTTACATTTATCTCCTGATAGAATGACTATTTGGTCTGACACTCCCTATCTATATATTTTATAAATTGACTTGTTTGCAGTCACGACTCTTCATCGACTAATTTTGAACTTCACTTTTCTTCAACAAATATGAGTTTTGTTAGGGTGGTATAATCATGAGGTTAGATAGTTGAAGAAGTATTTGTTCTTATTCATTATTATTATTCGAATGGTTTTGAATAAAATTTTCATTTTCTTGAGGGTTTCTTTTTCGATCATCGGTATACCAGACTGTAGGTATTTCATAAAAATTCCTCCACCGAAGAAAATCTCTTATGCTCAGACTCAAAAAGGATCTCCTTGGTGTACTTATTATTACTGGACTAGAATCATTTATTTCCATATTGCCTACTTGCTCTCTTGGAGTTATCAGTAGACCTTCATTCTATGTCGGGGTGGGTGGTGCTATGCCTCTCAACTCTTTTGAGGAGTCCCGTGCATGTTTTCTCTCGTTTGACATTGTCTCAGATCCCTTGGTAATTTTATTATGTCAGTCGATTTTTTATATTGTCGATCACTATTTTCTCGGTCCTTTTCTTGTTGCTGATTCTTGATGGACAACTTATTCTCTTCCATTTTCATTAGCTATAGTACTTCACCAAAATTTTATTTTATTATTTTATTTTTCCTTTTTATTCCTCATGATCTGCTACCCCCTCCATGTCGAACCGACTAGTTTTTTTTCACGAGGGAGTATCTCTTGATAATAATTATTTACTTAAACAATAACCCCACACACCTTTTGTGTCTTTACACTAAGCGTCTAGAAAATTGTGCCACTTCATCTGGCCCTTCTTTTAGTGGTGGGTGGTATTCGACAGTGTGGCCTATGCCTTTCTCTACTATGAATTTATGTAATAGGGTCTACATTTTGCAGAAGAACCCATTGTGTAGATCATCGTAGAACCTAGTTTTTGTATGTTCGAAAGATGTTTGATATTCTAATGCTTTCTCTTCAAAATACTCTTACAAGATCAAATCAAGTGACTTGTGTAAATTTGTTTGACCGTCATTTGATAATTTCAATAGAAACCAGGGGTCAGTTTGATTTTGCTATTTTTTCATGAGTAACACTATCAAGGAAATTTTTAATCTCTACTGGGGCTTCTTCAACAAAATTCTCATGTGCTTTTGTGAAGAAGTTATCCTTGGCTTCTGAGATCTAGAATTAATTCCTTTTGCATAATTTTCTAGATAGTTATTTACCTTCACTTCCCACCATAATTGTATCTCGACAAGGGAACCAATGTTGTAATGTAGATAAATGCATGCATTATTACTACTAGACAGACACAAGTAAATATATAGACATCATGTAAGATAGAAAAGGCACAATAATGGAGAGACAACCAAGTTACATATATGTATTCTTTATGATATGTGGAATCAATGTTACATTGTTATACCAACAGGTATACATAGACTGATAAGACAGTTACAAGATACTAACTATAAGATTAATCATATTGTCTACTCTGTCATTAGTTATCCATATTTCATATTACAATCTATTACATTAAGGTTATTCGGCTAGGTTGACTAACTCTTCTTCCATTCGACTAGTTGGTCATCTCGACTAGCTCCTTCAATAAGTCTCCTATTTCTCTATTTTTCAGGGCACATCCCCAATGAGGTCAGGGTATAAGGAGTTGGGACTTGAACAGATTTAACCCTTGCAAGACTAACCTTCCTGACCCTAATAACCTCCCATGGTGAAAGAAAAGAAAGATGAGGGAGTAGGATATCCTTTCAAAATATTGTTTGAAGAGGCCTTGAGTCACAAAGGAATGTGATGATGAAATTTTTTTCCCAGATCCTTTGGAAAGTATCAGTGGGCAAAGAATATTCATCCAGAAGTCACTTCTGAGGTTCCACCCCCTCTAAGGTACGAGTTAACTTTGACATTCGTATATTTGAAGGCCAAATTGACATAGATGCTCTAGATAGATTCTTAACTCTCTTGGAAGGATATGTTTTGGTCCATAATTTTTCTGATATGAAAAATATTACTTTTTTCTCTCCTCAAAGTTGTGCCCCATGTTAAGTACTAGTGCAAAACCTAATTTGACGAGAGTGATGAAGAGGAAACCTCAATATTTTCATCTACACCCTCTTGGAATTATTTTTTATATGTTATCAAGGAACAATATTACCTTGTCAGTAGATATGAAGATATGTACATAAAGTGGAACACGCTACGGTAAGAAAGGAACCAAGATGTGTTAGTGTTCATGAACATTTTCCATACCTCATGCATGAAGTTGGGTATCAAGGCTTCTCAGTGGCATCTGGTACTCAATTATTGTGGCTTTCTGCAAATATATTCAGGAAGAAGTGGAGTTCTTGGACATCTCCTCACTTGGCATATCATATAGATTTGTTGTGAGGAAAGAGCATAATTTTAAATATAAGAAGAAATACTTTGGATCTGTGAATCTAAAGTAGGGAAAAGGCACCTCCAAATCATAGAACAAATGATAGAGCCAAGGTGGAGTGATCTAGGAAAACCGATTGAAGTTGCAAGAAAAGAATAGCACCACAAAGATGAAGAAGGACAATGAAAAGTGGTGTGTGTTATACAAGAGCACCACCCACACCCCAAATGGGTAATGCACCAAGAAATCACTAGTGGTTGAGATGAAAGATTTAGAGTCTAATGTATGTTCTGAATATGAACTAGAAATCAACAAGGTGAATGACAATGGGAAGAATATTGTTGAGGCAAAACCTAGTGCCACCGTTTCCACCACCAAGGTTTAAAATATTGCACCTAAAGACCCAGAGGAGGGGGGGCATCTCTTCCACTCATAGATGTGTGTGAAGGGTTCTCCACTGCAGTTCATTATCAATAGTGGGAGCCAAAATAAGCTCATCTTAGCAAAGGTCATTAAGTAGTTGGGCTTGTTGACCACACCATACCCGCAACCATACACCATTGGGTGGCTCCACCAATGAGGAGTTCTCTGTGTCAGCCAACAATTTTTCCTTCACGAAAGCATCAAGCCCTTCATGGACGAGGATAAACATTACACAGTACCTCGTCCATGAAGGGCTTGATGCTTTCGGGAAGGAGAAATTGTTGGCTGACACAGAGAACTCCTCATCGGCTGAACAATACCTCTTGCACTATTAGGTTGCGCATTCGATCAATCTAACACTCAGGGCTCCTCTACCCAATGGATATAATTAGACTGTCATCTGGAAAATAAAGAAATCAAGTTGCAGATCCAGTAGCTTCTACATAAAGGGTACACATGACCAAGTTCATCACCTTGTGGGAGCCCATTTGTTGTCGTACAGAAGAAGGGTGGAGACCTGAAAAATTTGCATTCATTATCAAGCACTGAATAAAATCATTGTTAGGAGAAGGTACTCAATTGCACGGATTGATGACCTTATTGACCAGCTCAAGGGGGAAAAGTACTTCAACAAAATTGATATTAAGTCAGGCTATCACCAAGTTCCAATAAAACTGACAAATGTATGGAAGGCCACCTCCAAATCGAAGGAGGGGCTTTTTGAGTGGTTGGTCATGCCCTTTGGGTTAAAAAATGTCACTTGAGGCAGCTTAAGAGGGTGTTTCCCTTCCGATATCTTAAAGATGAATATGCCCCTCTAATGAAGTTAATTATGAAGTATTTTAGTTGTGAAGGCCGTTTCTCCCAGTTATATGCTTATCACATGAGGTTTCTCATGCATTTCACCAGGGTACGGATGATGAACATCTCGTATTTCATTTGCCGGAACATAGAGAGGATGACCACCTTTATGCAGCACAAAACCCCTCAGCAGCAACTTAACATTGTTTATCATTTTGCTCTTATAAAGATTTTGGTGGTTCATCAGCTCGGATTACAGGGCATCACTTGGGATGATTTCATCTCTCGTGACTTCTTCAGAGCTTCACAAGGATTATCAGAGGTTAAGCATGAGATAGGTGGTCCTTCTCATCAGTATGAGCGCCATGAGACCGCTAGTGTGTCGGTAGTTATCACATATCTGAAGGGCGCTAGACATTTGTTTGCAGCAGCAAAGCGAGTGTTATCTCCACCCGGGGTGGAAGGGGCCTCACTTCCGACATCAGCAACACAGGTACAGGACAAAGGCAAGGAGCCAATGCATGATGAGGGGCCTTCAGGTGAGCGAGAGACTGACTTCATTCTCATTCAAGATGATGACACAGATATGTGCCCGCATAATGCAGAGCGGAAAGAGATAATTCAGGAGCAGCAGGTAGACATTGAGGCCTCGTCTACCACCTTGGATAAAGCCAAATGGACTATACAATACTTGGAACAGAGAAACAAGCAACTTGAAGACCAGCAGGCGGTTATGGAGTTGCAAGACATCCGGCAAAATCGTCAAGCGGCCCAAGAGAGGAGGATTGAATTCACTTCATTGGAGCAACAGATTAATGATGATTGAGAGTCTAATCTCGAGAGAGTTAACATCCACTTAGATAGAATGTTGAATAAGGCCGATAGAGACAATGCATTTCTGAGACACATGGCTTTCCACTACATGGCGCGGAACAAGGTTTGCGAGGCACGAATAAGGAGTTTAAAGGCAAAATTGAGGAAGGCAATAAAGAAGCAAAAGAGGCAAAGGGAGCATGATCGTCTTCAGATGTTGGCCGAAGCCTCTTTAGCCCAGCATGATACTTGATGGAGAAGCTCTAGCCCAAATTTCAAGAAATTTGGGGCATTTTTGGTATTTTTGCAAATTTTTGTACAAAAACAGGGTTTTTCTCCCTGTGCTTCGCGCCACCTGGCGCGCGCTTTTGACGGGGAGCTCCAAATCACAAAAAGTTTATATTTTTGGAATTTTCATGGAAAATCATGACTTCTGGTGCATGGCCAAGAAGTTTGGGAAATTTTTGAGTCCTCAGGAGGTCAAAAACACTCACAAAATGACCTTTCTACCCCTATTTTGACACACAGGAAGCAGTCCTGGGAGATTGAGGTTTTGGAGGGGAAAATGGGTACCAAGTTCAGAAATTCCACTTGGGTTGGAAAGTAGACAGGCAGGGATTTCCAACAAGCACACATGGGCTCAATTTGGTCTTAAGAAGTGCCTCAAAACCCGCTCCAAAATGGCGCGATACATACAGTTTTTGGCGCGGCGCATAGAGACCCAAAGGCCAAAATCACTTCTGCTCCGCGAGATTTAGATTTGTGATTTTCTCCAAGTGGACCCATCCATTTATAATATATTTTTCCCGGCATCAAAGGCAAAGTTTAAAAAACATTTTCATTAAAGGTTGGCTTATATCCAAGTGGCAAAGAGAAGGCGAGCAGTCACCCAGAAGATCTGCGCTTAGGTTTACTTTGTTTTAATTGGTCATCATAGAAACAAAATGTAACTGCTGATGGTTGGCTATTCATTTCCTGGGTTGATCGATTTTCTCATAGAAAAACTTATTTATTGTATTGAGAGTCATTTTGTAAAGGGTTGGTTGGAATTTCTGGGAGACGGTGGGAGAGAAACTCAGTTACTCACTGTACATTTTGACAGAGAATTAATGAAAAGTTGCAGCTCTGGTTCATGAGATTCCTATGGCGTGAGTTTAGAAAATGTATTTTCTTTCTGTTTTCATATGTATTTCGTTATGTTCCATAGTTCATTAAAAAATAATTTCCAGTGAAAGCTTTTAAGTAAAAAAGGTAGAATTCAGTTTTACTGCTCTTCTTTGAGAAAGTTTTCATGTTCTATGTTTTCTTCTGTTGAAAAGGATTCATGTATTTATGCCATTTTCACCCTCTTAAACAATCTTTCCATTTCATATTATTTCAAATCCAATTACTATACTTGTTACCTGTCTTGCCTCACGAAGTAATCTGTGTCTTTGAGTTAAATTCTCTACTCATCGTTGTTCCTTGGTCCCATACAGTCCCAGAAAACTTAGTCATTCATCAAAATTCCTTTTTCATATTTATGTACCTAGCCTAAGATCAGTTTCCCATTTCAAGTCATCTCAAGCCTCATTGAAATACTTTTCGCTGAGATTGACCCGGAGAGAGCCCTCTCCTGTCCTCGTAGGGCTAGCTATGAGGCTGAGCGTGGTTTGTGGTTACCCTGAATTTTGCCTTCCTTCAGCCTAAGGCAGATTTAGGCCCTAACAGGGGGTTAGTTGGGCAGCCAACTTCCCAGTTTCGTAACTTGGTCATATTATCTCCGTTTGATGCATATGATACCTCACTGGAAAGATATTTATGAGGGATACAACTATTGATGCATCTTCCTTCCAAATTGACAAAGGAAGTTTTCCAAAAAACATCGCTTAGGGCCTCAAAATAGCTCTGGAAGTTTAGGACTCGAAAAACTGCCAAAAATAGTAACTTGTGCTACAACTAAGGAAATAAATGAAACTGATTGGGGGTCTAGGTGGAATAGGCGAGTGGCCACCAATATCCACCTAGATCATATGTGGTGACTACATGCCTCTGAACTATGTTACAATGAGGCGCAAAGGCCTATTTATTATTGAGAAACAAAGGAAAACCCTAAACATCCAAAAACCTAATCCTAGGAGATGAAGCACCAAAACTATGGGCCCCGTTTGGGTAAATTGGTACATCAACTTCTTGGGGTCATAAATTTGGCATACGCTCTCCATTTGGCTATCATAATACCTTATTTCGAAGATCTCGTAGAGAGGCCAAAAAAAACTAGTTTGGGACTTTTGTGGTCTCTTTGTTTTCCCTCAAATCGTCTTTTATTCCCTTAAAATGGCTCTGGAAGTTTAGGACCTAAAAAACTGCCAAAAATAGTAACTTGTGCTAAAATTAAGGAAAATTAAAAGAAACAACGATCAGGGTCCAAGTCGAATAGGCGGGTGGCCACCAATATCCACCTAGATCGTACACGTGCTTAACATTCACCCTCCCTCTTTAGTCAAGAGGATATTTGATCTAGGTGGATATTTGTGGCCACCTGCCTATTCCACCTAGACCCCCAAGTCAATTTAATCCCCTAAATGGAATTTTTTTGGGGTCCGCAACAGGACAGTATCCATAGGTACTGGCCTATGGAGAAACCTATAGTACTCGGCAAGACCTTTCCAACATGGTATCGTATGCACCAAACGAAGATAATATGACCAAGTTATGACCCCAGGAAGTTGGTTGCCCAGTTAACCCCAATGGGGCCAACAAACACTTAGTGTTACATCTCCTGGAGTTAGGTTTTGGTTGTTTAGGGTTTTCTCATGTTTTCTAATAATAAATAGACCCTTCAACCTCATTGTAACATAGTTCAGAGCCACCACATCTCTTCTAAGAGGTAAGCTAGCATCGCTCGAGCTATCTTATTTCCATTCTGTTTGTGAGCATAGTTCAATATTTTTCTATTAATGAAATGAAGTGTTTTTCTGTTGCATCTCTATGTTTATGATTATATCTGTAAGTTGTAGCGTTCTTGTTTAAGTTTGGATCAGTGGTATGAGAGCGATCTTCTCTTTCTCTTTTTTTCTTTGCATGTCCCCAACGAGGTCAGGGTATAAGGAATTAGGGCTTGATCTGGTTGAGCCATTGTAAGATCAGCCTCGTAAAACCTGACTACCTCCCATCGCGGAAGAAAATAAAGATGAGGGGGTAGGAGATCCTTTTAAAATGTTCCTCGAGGAAGCCCTCGAGCAACAGAGGGACGCGATGATGGATAAATTTTCCTAGATCCTTCGACGAGTACCCACAGGCGATGCATCTTCATCTAGCAACCACTCTGGAGGTGCCACTCCTTTTAAGGTACAAGTTAACTTTGATATTCCCATATTCAAAGGCCTGATAGATGCAGACGTTGTAGATAAATGGTTAAATATGTTGAAAGGATATTTTTTAGTTCATGACTTCTCCAATTGGGAAAATATTACTTTTTCACTTCTCAAAGCCGCCCCAAACGTCAAGGACTAGTGGGAAACCTACAATGAACAAAAGAATGAGAGTGAACCCTCGTTGTTTTCAGCTGCACCCACTTGGAATTCTTTCCGAGACACCATCAAGGAAAAATATTACCATGTTGGGAGCTATGAAGACAAATACGTAAAGTGGACCATGTGACGACAGGGAAGGGACCAAAATGTGCCAGAGTTCACAAATATTTTCCATACCCTTCGCATGAAGCTGGATATTGAGGATACTGAGTGACATTTGGTGCTCAAGTATCGTAGTTGTCTACACATGTACATCCAGGATGAGATGGAGTTCCTGGACATTTCCTCGCTCGGCATGGCGCATTGGTACACTGTCAAGATTGAGTAGAAGTTTAAACCGAAGAAGCGGGACTTTGGGTCTGCAAATCCAAAGCAAGGAAAAGGCGCTCCCAAACCATTAAGCAAAGGACCAAGCCAAGGCTGGGCTACCCAAGACAACCCACCGAAGCTAAAAGAAAAGAACAACACCATGAAGATGAAGAAGGACATGGGAAAATAGTGTGAGTTCCATAAGAGCTCCACTCACAATACAATTGAGTGTCGGGCCAAGTAGTCACTGGTGGTCGAGTTGAAGGCTTCTGAATCAGATGCAGGTTCCGAATTTAAATCAAAACCTGATAAGGGAACTGACAAAGGGAAGCAGATCATTGAGGCGAAGTCTGGTGCCACCCTCGCTGATGAGCCTCAGTATTGCAACAAGAATGGTGCAACTCCCAAGGCTACCGACTTTAATTATCAACCCGGGGTTCATACAAACTTAAGAGGTGTCGACACTATATGTGCAACATACAATGTGTCATTACTTTGTTTTCATGATGTAATGGAATGCATGTACTGAAGTCAAATCCTAAACTAATTGTGGAAAATGAAATGTTCGAAACGGAATCTTAACCTATTGCAAGAAAGAAAGTACAAGGAAAGAGACAGAAATTCAATGCTAAATCACACCATTTCATAATTAACTGCCAAGAAACTATGCGTTGCAATAATTCTAAATTATCATGAATCAAATGCTACTATCTAAGCATGGAAGTAAGAAGCATCAAACATTATTAATGTGCAAGTAAAGGGACTAAAATAAATCTATTTTTGTCTTTTTGTCTTTTCATGCAAAATCAAATATGCAAACTAATTTCCTTTGGTGATGTGGCAGGTGAATTAAGGATGTTGGAAGTTGGATGGAAAGGTTAGGAGATGGTTGGATGGTGTGGGATACCCTTGGGAGGATTTTGGTGACTTCCTAGAGGTTTTCCCTCAATTCTTCCTCAAAACGGGCCATTTCAGGAAAACCTACAGGATGTACTAGAAACCTACAGGATACAAATGAGAGAAAAATGTGAGGTGTTGGAGGTGATGGGAGGCCTAGGAAAAGTGTGTGATGGGTGGAATGGAGTGGGAAAATTCCTAGGATCACTCAGAACTCAAAATCAAAGTTGGGAGATGGATGGATTTGCCCAAAAATCTTGGAGAAGTTTCCTTGTGAAATGATGAAATTGGCGAGGGTTTAATGACCGAGAAAATCAAATCCAAATTGGATGGGACAAATTTTTCTATTAAATGGGATGTCTTAGGTCCCTATTTCAATTTCAATCTCTGAAAAAGACCCATGTCAACCCATGCAAAAAAATAAATAAATAAACATTACTAGTTGAAAAATCTAAAAATTTGAGAACTAGTGAGCTAGTAAATCTAAAAAATGCCTAACCAAAACAAATGAAAATGTAATGGGGTAATTTTTGTTATGAACTAGAATTTTTTTTTGATCTAATGCAAGTGGAATCAAGTTGATTGAAGCTCGTTAGCATGCTCTAAAAAATAACATAAATTTAATGTTCTTTGTTAGAAAGGAGGTCCAATAATCTAGATTTGGGAATAAGAAGACTAATCCAAGCAACTCAGTGACTATCATGAACTTCCAAAGCTTTTCCAAGGATTAAATAATGCTTGTGATCCTGAAAAAGAACTTACATCAACCATTTAACTCAATCTTACAACAAGAAATCATTAATACTAAATACAGAAATAGAAAGAAATAAAAGCTAGAGATGCATGTGAATAAGCAATTAAAAGAAGCAAAGAAAATGATACAAAAGGGCTCTGAGGTTCCTGGAATGGCCAAGCCCAAGGAAAATTAGAGACCTATGGAGGAGAACAAGATTTAGAAGCTGAACATGACACCAATCTTCATTATTTTCATCAATAGAATTACATCCCTGCAAGAAAATACAATGGAGCTGCAAAAATACAAGCTCTCTCCACAATAACACTAATGAAAATCTCTCCCTAGAGGAAAATTCAACTTGGTACTTATACAAAACTATTAAGAATCATTCCCCATGGATGGAGGAAGCTTTCCCCACCAAAATCCCTTGATTAGTGGATCTAGTCCCCAATACTAGGCATTTGCATTAAATGGCATGGAACACATTCCTATATTTTCTCAATCATTCTCTAGAGGAAAATTCGACTTGGTACTTATACAAAATGATTAAGAATCATTCCCCATGGATGGAGGAATATTTCTCCACCGAAATCCCTTGATTAGTGGATCTGCTCCCTTGATTAGTGGAACACATTTCTAGATTTTCTCAATCATTGAAGTTCCACAATTTGTGCCATAATTCCATAGTATCTTGTTGAGTTATTATTTATTATTGATCCTCCAATAGTAGGGAACAAGTCCCTAAATTATCTCCTCCTCCAACTCTTCATAATCTGCCCAATATTCTCATAATATTCCACAAAAATAAATAATATTAGGCACAAATATCCAATTATTCATAAACCTTCCTAATGAATATATTAAAGTTAAAAATAAATTATCTAATGCAAAAAGAGATGTTTAATGTGATGAAGGATGTTCATAGGCCTTAATTTATGTTTTAAATTAGAGGCATGGGCCTTAATTTATGTCTAATTTATAGGCCCATCATACCCCCTACTGAAAGTGTTGCTCATCCTCTGAGCAACTTAGTGACATCATTGTGCATCATCCATGGCCCTGGTGGTCTCTATCTTGTGCATTAAGAATCTTGGCTGTAACTTCTGCAAGGACAAGCCAAAAAACATATTTGTGCAAAGAAAAATCCTTGTTCCTTAAGACCATTAGTTTGCCTTCTTCCCCTTATTCAAGATGGTTCTTGATTATTATTTTTTTCAGTTTGGAAAGGTCTTCCACACCCTTATCAACATTCTGCTACCTTTTTCCACCATTTATTTGCCTTAGGACTGCCTCATGTAGGATTTCTGGGTCAATGTAATTCCTAGAGGATCATCCTGGAGAAAACACAGTCCCTTTGTCAACTGAAGTAAAGGAGTGGAAAAATTATAGAAATGGCGGAGGAATGAATGGTAATGAGTGGTAAAATAAAAATGTGAGTGACAGAGGTCTCTTTGTGATCCTCCTTTTCTCTTTGAATTTCCTTCTTGCTAACCTGCAAATGAAAATTTCATGAAAATGGAGAGGATGCTCTCTTTGTTTTTTTTTTCAAGAATGAAATGGGATGGATGAATGATGAATAGATAGTGAATATGAAGTGGATGGAGGGATTGGAGTGTTGTGGTGACCTTGGCCTTTACAAAAATTTCCTCTTTTAACTGCTGTCCTCATTCCTTGAAATGATCACCCTTCATAATTTGACTTTTTAACATTGCATGAGTGAAGGAGTGAGTTGCAATTAACTAGTTGAAGGCGACTGAGAGTGTTGACCAATCCTTAGTTTACAAAACCTCATCTCTCATGCATTGACAACAAATTTCTAACTATAATATGCTTAAGAGAAGAGGTCAAGAATATTGCATACCTGCACCCACCTGATGGTTGTTGGAGAGACATGCATGTTGCTGCTGAGTTGATGTTGATGTGAAGGTGTTGGATGGTGATGTTGATGATCCTGATGTTGCTGCTAAGATCTGGAGGAGCTTCTTTGACCTCTGGATCTCCTTTAAAACTGCTCACTACAAATCCTGTAGGTGTTGTTGTGTATCATGTAGGTTTACAGGACATCGACTTGTTTTTTCCATATATCCCAAACGGCAGACTGGATTGAGAAGAAACTTTTTGAGAATGTTTCCATCATCATTATGCACCTCCCCATAGAAAAATTTTGGCTAATGGATGCACAGATCTCGAGAAAAACTAAAACTGGATGGAGGTGATGGAGGTCAATTTCTTGGAAACCATGCACTGGAATTTGATGAAATTTATTGGGCATGTTACCATCATCCATATGCATATGAAACATATTTTTAAATGGATGCATGGATATTGAGAAAATGCAAAAATGGTTGAAGGTGATGGAGGCCAACTTCTTGGAAATCGTGCACTGTACTTTCCTTAAATTGCTTGAGCGTGTTACCATCATCCATATTCATCTCCTCCTAAAGCCACTTGGAAAATAGATGCATGGTTTTCAAGTTATGGTAAAAACAAATTTCTGCTCTATGTATTTTTGTATCGTGTAGTAAAACAGAGCAACCTGTAGTTTTTTAGGACAACAAGGAAAATGAGTGGTAGAAGCTTGAGAATGATGGGTGAATGGTGAAAATAGATGAGGGTGATGGATTGGCATGGCCTGGGCCTTGTTGGAGAATTTGAGCAAAGTAGGATAAAGTTAAAATTTGACTTCTTTTGACTAGGATTGACTAATTTTCCTTTTGGTACCAACTTATTCTTGTTGCTTGCGGATGTTGGAGAGTACATGCATGCATGGAGCAAGGATTCTTTTATTTTTTCTCTTTTTTTTTTGCTTCTAGGCCTACTAGCCGCCTTAATGAGGTTTTCAACTAGTAGGTCTGCCTAGGCACCTCAAAGGAGGTTTTCACCTAGGATCTTCTTTTTTCTCTCTCTCTCTTTTTTTTTTTTTAATGCATTGACTGCCTCATGGAGGTCTTCAATCAATGAGCCAATCTGAGACACCTCCAAGGAGGTTTTCACCTTAGATTTTTATTTTTTCTCTTATTTTTCATTTTTTTTTCCTTTTCTTCTACCCTACCCTACTTGAAAAACCAAATCAATTTCAAGTATAAGAATACTTCCAATGGAGCCATGTGCACATCAAGATGATAGACAAAATGATGTGGAGGCTTGAAATGTATGCGTTGACATGTACCTGGATTTCAGAGACCAAATGATTTGACTTTGAAAGGGTCAAACATAGTTAAGGAAGAGAGTGATGTTGCAACTTAGTGACTGTCTGGAACCATATTTCAATATAGTTGTGATGTACTTGGTCCTTTTGTTGATCTGGATCATTCTTCATGTCTTCTTCTACCATGACCTTCAAATCTTCCTCTTTGTGTTTTTTTTCTCTTGAATACATGGAGGATTTGATGGTAACCATGAGGGAGTTCTCTCGATCTCTTATTTTGATGTCTACTCTTCATCAATTGCAGCCCATGGTTCTGTGGTCTTCTTATTTGAATCTTATTCTTTTGGATGTGCTCCTTCAATGATATCAAGATGATATATTTTTTGCAATACTCTTCCTGAGCTATGGTGAATACCATTGATCTTGAGAGGAGATGTTTGGAAGTGTTGTACCTCAGCATTGTAAGTGGGTTGAGCTACTTCAATGTGCGGGTTTGGAAATGGTGGTACAGGTAGTTGAGTGGGAGTGTATATTTGAGATGGATGTGGATGGGGTTGTGGTTGTGATGGAGGTGAATGGTAAGGATAACATGGAATTTGGTATGGAGGATATTGAGGAAAATACTGAGGATATTGTGGATGGCTCCCACAAGTTCCTTGCTAACCTTGTTGCCAAGACTGGTTTTGGGGTTGAGATGGCCAATGTTGCCAAGGAAAGGGTGTGTTCCAATTACTTTGAGATGGATGTGCATGTAGAAATTTAGAAATTTCTCTACAAATCTACCTATGAGATCTATGTATAAAATCTGACTATAGAATAACCCAATAATGCAATATACCAAAGAAAAATACTATAATCTACTTCTACTATCAAACTTGCGGAAGCTTAATAGATTTGAGCAAGATCAAGCATAAAACATATAACCAGAAGAGGAAACAATACACATGAAACACAAAAGAATACTTTGGGGAAAGCCTCAGCTAAAAACCCCGCTATCTGTATTATCATACAAGTGGAAATATATCAGGATTACACAAAGATTTAGCTCTCACAGCTATCCAGCTCTCAGCACAATCCCTCACTGATGCTCATAGACAAATAGACTACTCATATGCCTTCTCGTTTTCCCTCCAAGCCTCCTATTTCCTTGCGCAATTTTCCTTGGGTGATCCAGCTGTAACCTTGTGTGACAATGATCTCACACACTACTCCAACACACTGTAAAATTGTGCAAATCTCAATGAATGAATTCCTTCTGCAAGCAAGAGTTTTCCTTATAGGAAAATCCTAGCAACTGATAGTACACTGTCCCTGCCTTTAATCTCAACTGGGTCTTTCTCTGAACTGACATGCATGAGTTATCGATGAGAGAATCTTCAGTTATCTGGAGTACACTAGTTTGATGCATGCATGCATTAACTGACTGAACTCACAATTAGTTCCTCAAACTGTTTGGACCTAATTTAACTAGACATAACTCAATTAACTGAGCTAACTAATTACAACTCAAATACAACTCATTCTTATCTCCTTAATTAAGGGATAATCAACATAATTTAAGGGATAACTGTTGCATGACTTCACAAAGACTTCGAGCTTGAATTTCTCCAACTAATTAACTCAAGATGAATTAATTAATTATTTTTCAAGCAGCTGGTGAGACTAAATTCGAATTTTAATTCTTAATTTTATTTCAAGTACAAATTAAAATTGGAATATTCTTGTTGCCACATTTCAACACTCCCTCTCAAAAAGAAAGGGATTATCTGCCACTCCAATCTGTCTCTATGGAACTTGAATTTACACTTTGACAATGCCTTTGTCAAAATTTCATCATCTTGCTCCTCGGTTGAAATATATTGCAACAACGTGATCCTCCTTGCCACACAGTCCCTGAGATGATGATACCGGATGTCGATGTGCTTGGACCTATCATGAAATACTGGATTCTCAGAGAGTTTGATACAACTCTGATTATCGCAATAGATCACAGTTGGATCCATCCTTTAATTAAACAACCCAACTAGAATTTTCCGCATCTAGATGGCCTCACATGCTACCTAACTTGCAGCCATGTATTCAGCCTTTGCCAAGCTAAGTGCAACTGACCTCTGTTTCCTGCTGTACCAAGAAACTGCAGCTGACCCAACGTTGAAAATTCCTCCTGATGTGCTCTTCTGATCTGATGGACTCCCTGCCTAATCTGCATCGGTGAAGCCCTGTAGCTTCACTCCCTTTGTCCGTATGTACCATAATCCATACTGAGATGTGCCTCTGAGGTATCTCAGCATGTGCTTTGTTGCCTTCCAAAACATCTTGGTAGGCTGAACCATAGCTTGACTCAGCTGGTTCACCGCATAGCACAAATCTGGTCATGTGTTCACTAAATACATCAATGAACCCACAAGCTACCGATACATAGTAGTCTCTACTACTTCACCTGACGTAGCATCCTCCTTCCTCCAGTTACCTACTAGAGGAGTCTACATGGGCTTGCACTTCTCCATGTGGAATCTCCTGAGTATCTCAGTGGCATACTTGCCTTGAGATACAAACACTTCCCCATCCTTCTACCACAATTCCATGCCAAGGAAGTAGTGCATGAGACCCATGTCTTTCATCTCGAATTCTCTTGCAAGGTCCTCCTTGCAAGACATGATCAACTGATCATCACCTGTTAATATGAGATCATCAACATAAAGAACAATGATCAATGGCTTACCTTCCACAATGATGTGATATAGGTTTGCATCTGCTTCACTCTTTGTGAAGCCCAACTCAGTGAAGTAGTTGTCAATCCTGGTGTACCAAACACGAGGTGCTTGCTTCAGCCTGTACAAAGCTCTCTTGAGTCGGCACACATGTGACTCATGATCAAAGGTTTCAAAACCTTCCGGCTGCTCTATGTACACCTCTTCCTCAATCTTGCCATTGAGGAATGAAGTCTTCACATCCATCTGATGGATCATCAAACCCATCTGTGCTGATAGTGACAACATCAATCTGATAGATGAGTACCTTGCGACAGGAGAAAAATTCTCATCATAGTCAATCCCTTAGACCTGTGAAAATCCACAGGTAACAAATATTGCCTTATGGATTTCCACACTACCATTATCAGCTTACTTTACCTTGTAAAGCCAACAGGAACTCACAACTGACTTGTTCTCCTGTCTTGGAACCTGTTGTGACTATCAACAACCCCCCCTTTTATTAGTGTTAGTAATAACATTAATAAATGGGGACCCTTCCAAAAAATCAAATCTTAGCATTTAATGTTGCCTTTTTATTTTTAGAATAAGATGTCAAAGTGAACTTGCTAAAACATGGAAATTTACCTTTTCATACTCCAAGTGCATAAAACTTCACAAACTATGAGTTTCCCATAAAAAGCGCTACATGACCATAAGGCCTAAGAAAAAATTTATAACGGAAGGTCACGAACGTTAAGGAAAACCTTGGAAAACCCGCTTTATAAAAGATTATTCTCACATCGCAAAAGGTTACAGTGGGCATCCCTTATAAAAAGTCACTCCTTGAAAATGCGATCCACGAAAATGCAAGATCATGAAGCCTATAACCTCATCGCATCACAAATTCCAATACCGCGGTGCCACTTTATGTAACATAACCAAATATCGCGAAATGTGATAGCATCTCACAAATCGCATATCGCAGCAGCTCAACGTAACGATGGTTTTTAACGAAAATAGGTTTTGCGATATAGCAATCTGCGATATTGCAAAGAAAATCGCAAAATCGCTTTTATCGCAATTCGAAGGGCTCAGAGTTCTAGGACAGTACTTTCCGGCGTTCGATGCAAAGTTATGAACATTAAAGTTTAGCATAACGGTCCATTAGTGGTCATTTATTAAAAATGATTTGGATCAGTGTAAAGGACCATTTGACACAAGTTAATATATTTTGATATGATTTAGAATTAAAGACCCTCTGTCACCTTATTTTCATCCCTCTATTGATTATTCCTGTATTCACTATCATCTTTATCATATTTTTTCTCTTTGCTTGCAATTTTCAGGAAGAACACACAGAGCGTAATACATGAAGAAATGGGGAAGAAAGGCAAGGCTCCCGCGTCTAAGAAGTCAGAAATGACCCCATTATTCACAGACACTACATGTAGTCAGGACGCAGGGATATCTACATGGGAAGCTATGTATCAGTTGTTAGAGGATGAACAACTAAGAATTATGGAAGTTACAGTTACAGCGGATGGACGCGGCTCTTTTGAAGCATCCCTAACTGAACTTGCATGCTCGTTTCTACACCGCATTGCTGCAAGGCCGAAGATACTCCCCTACACTGACATGGTGAAATGGATTATAGATCACGCAGACATATCCGACAGAGAGTTCAAGACAAAAAGCCAGGAAGTCATGGGGTCATTTACTCCAAACAATTTGAGGCGTATGTACCACTTACCAGAACCCTAGGCCAGCTACAACAAGCAATTCGTCAAGAAGTTCGCCAAGGAGAATGAAGACTTGGCAGAATACACAAAGCACTGGTCAAACAATGAGGAAAGACTAAAAAAGGATAAAAACGGTATGTACGCCACTGGATCTCTTTGTTCTCCTTATTATTTTGTCGCTGCAATGTTATGTAGACTGTTTGGGAAATCAGACATCAACAAGTTTTCATCAGAATGGCTACCCCTAGTGGATGCAGCTACAAATTCCACAATAATGAATTGGGCCCAAATTCTGTTAGATAATTCAGCTGCTGGAATTTTAGGATACAGAACTAAAAGAAGCTTTGCTTCGAGGGTTTACCCTCCATTCTTTTTGAGTGCCTATGTTATGGATGCAATTTGTTTTGTTTCCAAATTTCCTATTATGGGATGGAAGTGGATGGTACAAAATCCACTTCCCATTCAGGTTTATCACAAAGTATTGTGGGAATCCAATTTCATCCCACATTTCTTCAAAATTTGTCACGGAGTTATGCTCCTGATTTATAAAATGCTCTACAACCGAGATGCCCCAAGGTTTTCCCCAGAAGTTGAAGTGGATATTCTCTCAATAGCAAGGTGGTTTGGGGAAGAATTGTTCACGTATATCAGAGTGTTTGGCAGCATTGCTTCACCCCATGTGCTACCTTTTTACGTCCCCAACAAACTGATGGCTAGGGAGATAGCCTATCAGACCTGCGGCGTGGGAGTAATAAACAAAGTACTGAAAGATTCCAAGAAGGCCATTTGGCCCCAATTTCCTGTAATATGCGGAGAATTTGCATTGCATGCCTTAGGTCATTCTTTCAAAGTAGTTGATAATGTATTATGTTTACAACTACCAAAGTTCCCGGGGAGGCAATATGATCCCTTTGGTGTTGTAAGTAATTTTACTACAATGGTTAAAATAAAAGTATTTTCCCATGAAGAAGATCCCTTTGACGATGTTTTTCTACAGAAAAACAGCTTTAGAGAGGTTCAACATATAGCACGAATTGTTTTTGATCAAGAAAGTCTCCAAAATTTTGACAATTACAGAAAGTAGAGGTTATCAAAGGTCCCATTGGACCAATTGCTCATCGAACCAATAAGGGAGCCTACTCCCAGTGTTAGCATAAGTGAAGGTTCAAAAGAGAAGTCCAAAACAAGTTCTGAAAAGGAATCAGTTGAAAAGTCTGGTGATCAATCCAAGAGTGAACACAGCAGAAGCGAGGAGTCAATAAAAGACACAGCTCAATCTACAGCCAAGCCTGATCAGCAGGCTTTGTCCCCAAAACAAGATGAAATCCATACTCCTCTTAAAAAGAAAATAGAGCCACTCGTGATCGATCTAGAAGGTGAATGGGAAAGTTTTAATAAGATACTGAGCACAGAGGAATAGAGTGCAGAGCCATCAACAAATCCAAAAGAGACAACCACAAAAATGGTAATAGAAAGGGTTGTCAATATTCAGGAAATGGAGCACATTCCTGTTGCTCCCTCATCTGAAATTGTACTAAGGATAGAGGAAATTCCTCCTCTAGACATATTTTATAGCCCTCAACATAAGGTTGTCGTCAGAAGGCAAAGAAAGAAACGAAAATTGGATTCTGTGCTCGCTCTCGAGGATGAACCTCTGGATGTTCTTTGGAAAGATCCCTCTACAGACCCGTCGACAAATCTTACTAGGCTCTCACAGGTAGCAGGTGCTTACGCTTCAGCATCTATTGATAAAGCAGCAGAGGTTCAATTATTACTTAAAGAAAAGGAAGATAGGATTTTGTTTTTGGAACAGCAGTTACAACAAGTCAGCATCACTCAAGAAGCAAAAACACATTTGGCAAAGCTCCAATAAATGCAATTGACACATCAAAGCAATTTGGCTAGTAAAGAAGAATAGTTACAAGTTATGATAGAACTACATAAAGACAATCCCAAAATTGGGGAGTTTATCACAGAAGCACTTGCTCTCAATTCCCAACTCTTGCAACAGAAAGAACTACTATGCCAGAAGATCTCGCAATGGAATTCCCATTGCGAAATGAGCGATAATATTACAAATCAAGTCGTAGAATTACGACTTGAATATGATTCAATTTTTAAGAAGGTCTCAGACTTCTTGAACTGGCAAAGATCTGAAGAAGGGAAAAGAGCAGACATGCCCAGAATTGACGAATCACACAAAGAGATTTTATTTGAGAAATGGGATTCTCGGCTAAAGGAAGCAGAATAGGCAATGGAAGATGTAGCTGCAACAGCGAACATTGCCATTGATTGCATAAATGAAAATCTGCACAAGGCCAATTTGGTAGTAGAGACCACCCCGGGCTTCCTTCCAAAGGTACAACAACTTCAAATAAAGTGGAAACAAACAACAGAGGAAAGGGAAGAGGCAATTAAATAGGTAAACAAGTTAAACTAGGAAACATACTGGTAGTACCTGGTAAGACCACATAGCCAATGGATGACCTTGAAGTGCCTCATAACCTCTGCCGAGAAGATATGCCAGCCCTTGCTAACGCCGTATTTGCAGGACAGTTAAAAGCTAAAGTCGGCCAATCGACACTCTTGAAACTGATGCTGGATATTTGCAATCTAAAGGATCAGATGCAGGATTTATCATATATATAGTTTATTTTTGTTTTAGTTTATTTTTGCTTAAAATGAGGCAGGTCGTTTAAACCTCCTCATCTATTTTTGTAATATTTATTTTTATATTTCATAGATTAGTATTTAAACCCCTCTTATGCATTTAGAGAGGGGTCCAGAGTTTTATCAAAAACAATTCTTCCAAATGTGCATTCTGCCCCCCCCCATTGAGGAGGTTTTGATAAAGTAATGGAACGAGATTTATTTTCTATATGAGTTTAATATCTGCTACTGAATTGCACTTTTGTACTCTTAGTGGATGTTAAGTGATTTGAAGATAGATCTATATTGCTGCAGCTCATGAGTAGAACTTATTACAAATGGTATTTTTATCTCCTAATACTTTTTACTTATGTGTTAAGCAATAAATCATTTTCAGTTATTTATATGTGAAAGTTTGAAATGTTTAGTTATCATTATTGCACTTCTGTATGGTGATGACTTACTCTTTATGCTGAATATGTGAATGACTCTTATGAGATATATTTTTCATAATTGTTTCGGCTAACTTTTTATATGAAACAATCATTTTTAAATGGATTCTTTTCTTACGGTGGTTGAATGATTTTAATTATCAATCACTTTTAGAAACTATTTTAGATCGCATAAGTAAACGATACTCCGGGATAGTTTTAGAACTAGATGTTTTCTTTGATTATGATAGATTGCATATAATAGTTAGAAGATAGATTAGATTTAGAATAAGTATTCACCCCATAAAACCCCAAAAATAAAAACATCATCCTGCTAGCACACACACAACATAAACAGATCGGGAAACTGGTCCCATCACCCCGAGTCGGAGCCACTATTCCAAACGGAAAAGGAGTTGCATTAAGGTCTCGACCGAGTGGTTATCCCCCTTGTTGGTGACCCGATTTTTCGAGCCTTCAACATATTTGGCGCTAGAAGGAGGGCTGACTATGAATGGCAAGTAAATCTACATATTCACGCCATTCTAAGAGTAAAAATTCCTCACTATCACCCTCAACTTCTCGTTCGCATTCCAAATCTTCCATCTCTGAACCAGAAGTTGAAAAGAAAAATACAGAGCACATTACTAAAATCCCAAACAAGCAAGATCATTCTTCTTCAGATCCCCCTGAGTTACAAACTTTAATTCATAAGTTACAGGGAATTTCTATATCTCAAGAAGAATCTGAGTTATCCCAAGGTAGTGTCACTTCTCATCTAACTCCATCTCAAAGACTGACTAGAGCACAAAGCAAAAATTTAGGAATCCCACCAGTTGAGTTTCCTTTACCGAGTCATAAGAAAACTAGGAAAACACCAGTAGAATCTCATAGCGAGGTTCTATCATCTTCTTCGTCTACCATCCCATCCATATCATCATAAGGTCATTCATCCATCCCTCAACTCCAGATCGTGGTTCACACAAGTACAGGAGCAACATCCTCCTCTACCCAATCACCTTCAACTACTGCCACACCTCCTCCTACTCATACTCCAACAATGGCAGGAAATCCACCACCAAGGCCATGGGCCAATCCAGGAGCTGTAAGAATGCCTGCACCTTTATCGCAACTACCAGCTCATCCTGAGAAATGGCTGCCCAAGTTCAATCCTGACAATGGCTAGCTAGTTGATGAACACATCAATAATTTCATGCTATCCATTAATTTGAATGGAGTAACAGAAGAGGATGCAGTTGTACGACTATTCCCTTATACGTTACAAGGAGCAGCAAGATCCTGGTATTTTTCTTTATAAGCAAGCTCCATTAATAACTGGGATACATTTCAAGATTAGTTTTTAACAAAATTTGGGGATGATAGGTCAACAGTGACTTTAATAAATGACCTCTCCAATTTAAAAGCCGAACCAAAGGAACCGATTAAAGATTTCAATTCTCGCTTCAATAAATTGTTAAACAAAATACCAACAATGTCTAAGCCTAGCGATGAAGTCCAAAATGAGTGGTATATTTCTGCTTTACCGTCAAATTTAGCTATCTTTGTAGATAGAGCTACCAAGCCAATGCTAGCAGAAAACATGAAAGAGGCAATAGCTGTAGAAAAGCGTATCCTAGCCGTAGAAAAGAAAAACATTGTAGATGAAAGAAAGTCTAAAAAAGTGTTTTTTAGAGATGATCCTAAGAAAAAACAGCCAAAGGACCTGTTTGACCTGGAAGGGTTACAGAAAGTCTTGAAAACCATGTCCAACGAAATGGTTGATATAAAGAAACAAGTAGCAGAAACCTCTTCCAAGAAACCTTTTAAACCCTTTAGAATATATCCTTCAACTGATCCTAAACCTCCAAACACTATAACAAATGTAGAATCAGAAGGAGAAGAGGAGGAAGTTTCAAATGAGGAGCAAACCGATGATGATGAAGTCGTAGAACTACAGAGAATGTGGGACTTCATTCTTCCAGATGAGGAAGACCAGGATGTATTACCTGTTGCTACCAGAAGTAGAAATCAACTTGATCCTCCACAATCCAGTGCGAAACAGAAAAACCCAAGTCTGACTTCCAAGGATAAAATCATAGGGAAGAAATCCTGCCAAAGTCTACTCAGAAAAACCCAGTCCAATCTGATTCCACAACTCCATCTAAAATGCTTATCATTTATGATGAAATGGAGTATAACATTGTTGAAGATATGAAGAAAACTAGGGCTAATATTACTTTTCATGAGCTCAACAAGTTAAAGCATCAACAGAAATTGCTCTTGAAAGAGCTGAACGCAGTACCTATTATGCCTCTCCTAGCCGCTGTGATTTCACAACCTACTTATGAAATGGGAAAGCCTCTGACTGGCATGTCAAATAAAGTTGATCCAAATGACATTGCTTTGATTGGAGGAAGGTCAAAATCCCATACTCCGCCATTTCTCCTTACCTTTGAAGTTTTCAATAAAAATTTGCATAACTGTCTGGTGGATTCCGGGGCCTCATCTAACATTCTACCTAAAACAGTTTGTGCAAAGTTAAATGTCCAACCTCAAAAATCTGTAGTGTGGATAGTACATCTGGATCGGTCTCAAGTCAAGGTCATCGGTGAACTCAATCAAGTGACCATAAGGCTTTCATCAAACCCGAAGGTATGTCAAGTTATTGATATACTTGTCACAGATATCCCTAAATTTTATGGACTGATCCTTAGCAAGGATTGGTCAGAGAAGCTTCACGGTTACTTTGTGACTGGCTGGTCTCATATGTGGCTCCATTACAATGGCAAACCAAATCAGATCAAGGTTGAATGAGATAGACATCAAAAGTATATAGTGACAGAGTTAGAAGGAGAAAACGAGAATGTAGCGTACAACAACAACATAATTGGAAACTATTCTATTGATTCGTTCTTATGGAATTTCAATGCTCATACTTCACCTTTTTTGGAAAATTCCGTTTTATCTTAGATAGAAAATTTCTCTCAAACGGACACTTCTAGATGCATTAATTTTGTAGATAAACATGTAAATAAAACTTTGTTTTGGAAATTATTTTTTGATGGTTCTAAATCTAATGATGGAGCAGGAGCAGGTTGTATATTAGTTAGTCCGAAAGGAGAGAAAACCATGCTAACATGTAGACTCGAGTTCGATTGCCCGAACAACACTGCTGAATATGAAGCATTAGTTCAAGGATTATACAAGGCAATTAGGCTTAATATCAGATACCTGCAGGTATTTGGAGACTCTGAGATTGTTATTAAATAGGTAAGAAACACTATACATTGTTTGTCAGGAATCTTGAAGCACTATCAATCGTTAGTACAAGACATGACCTCACACTTTATAGCATTTAATATTTCATCCATTCCAAGACTCCAAAATGCTAGTGTTGATCTTGCTAATGTAGCTTCCAAGCTTATTCCATCAGAGGACTATAGCCCAGACAGATTCTAGATTGAATTAATTTTTAGATCCTCCATTCCTGATAAAATTACCAACTGGAGAGTTTTCAACAATGACCCTGATATTGTGAGTTTCCTTACTTCAGAAGGCTCTTACAATAATCAGATAATTGATGAAGACCAACATGACAAGCAGCTGGAACAAGGAAACAACAATAACGCTATACCAAAATTCGTAGTCAAGTTAGAGGACCTATATGACTTAAAGGACAGATTCAAACGGTCCACCAATTCAAAACTTCAGACTTCAACTCATAGATATGAATTAGTGAATCTAGGGACTGACATAAAACCACAGAATATAAACCTAGGTCTTGGTCTAACATCCGAGGAAAAATCAACTTTCATTCGACTGTTGAAACAATACAAGAGTGTCTTTTCCTGGAATTACAATGATCTCAAAACATACAACACTTCAATTATACAACATACAATTCCGATGATCGCTGATGAAAATCCTGTTCAACAAAAATTGAGGAAAATGCATCCTAATCTGGAAAGCCAGATTAAATCTGAATTGAACAAATTATTAAGAGCCAAGATTAGTTTTCCCGTTAGGCATTCCAAATGGGTCTCCAACCTGGTCCCAGTCTAAAAGATAAAACGGTGATATCCAGATTTGTATTGATTTTCGAAATCTCAATAAAGCTTGCCAAAAGGATAATTTTCCACTGCCCCCTATGGAACAAATATTACAATCAGTCACAGGGTCTGAACTAATGTCCTTTTTAGATGGCTTTTCAGGGTATAATCAAATCTTGGTCCACCTGGATGATCAATTGAAAACTACATTTATAACAAAATGGGGCACTTACGCATATCAAAAGATGCCATTTGGGCTGATCAATGTTGGTGCCACATTTCAAAGGGCCATGGACATTGCATTTAAAGGATTAGTGAACAAGTCAGTGGTGATTTACTTAGATGACATAACAGTGTATTCTAAAAAACATAGTAATCATCTCAAAGACTTAAAACAGATCTTCCAATGTTTTCAAAAATATGGAATCTCACTTAATCCAAAAAAATGTTTTTTGCGTTAAGTGAGGGAAAGCTTCTCTGATTCATAGTGTCTAAATCTGGAATCCATATTGACCCAGATAGGATTAAGGAAATTTTTGAGATATCCTTACCCCATAACAAAAAAGCAATGCAGTATTTGCTTGGTTAGATCAATTTTGTTAAAAGATTTGTCCCTGACTTCTCAAGAATCGTGTCACCTCTCCAAGCCATGATAAAGAAAAACTCTCTCTTAAAATAGGGTCATGCAGAACATGAAGTGTTTTGCTTGATAAAACAAGTGATTATAAATTCCCCATCTCTAGCAACTTCAAACTTTTCCGATCCTTTCACTTTATATACATTCACCTCTGAGAAATCGTATGCTTCCATACTCACACAAGCGAATCGAGATAAAGCTGAAGCCCCAATTTCCTTCTTCAGTTCAAACTTGCAAGGAGCTGAATTAAATTACTCCGATGTTGAGAAACAGGCTTATGTTGTTTTCAAAGCAATCAAACACTTCAGACCCTTCCTTCTCAAGACTCATACCAAAATAATAGTACTATTTCCAGCAGTAAGAAATATTTTGGTATAGAAAGATGTGGGCGAAAAGAGGGCAAATTGGGTCACAACCCTGCAAGAATATGACGTTGAAATTAAACCAGCAAATATTATAAAAGGTCAAGGTTTTTGCAGGATGTTGGCAGGAGCATCGCACATATCAGAAACGAAGTCTCCAGACAGTGAAGTAAAAGTATATGAGGTAAGCCTAAACGATGCTGAATCAAGATATGTTGATATCATGTTCTATTTAAAAAAGGATATGCTCCTCCACATTTGAATCATACAAATAAAAGATCCCTAAGGCTAAAAGCTAGACAATACCAAATTGTAAATGATGTACTCTTTAGGATGAATTATGATTTTGTTCTCCTTAGATGCCTTGAGAAATCTGAAGCAAAAAAAGTATTGCAGGAACTTCATGATGGACCAGCAGGCAGACACTGCACAGGAGATGCGACAGCACATAAAATCCTACTCGCAGGATACTATTGGTCAACTTTATTTAAATATGCACATAGCTATGCAAGAAGATGTCAGATTTGCCAAACTGCTGCCGGAAGACAAAAGAAACCATCGTTGCCATTGTAGCCGGTCAACATCGATCAACCATTTGAACGATGGAGATTAGATATAATAGGTGAGATCATTCCTCATTCTTCTAAACAACATAAATACATCCTTACAGCTACCGACTACTTTACCAAATGGGTAGAAGCAGTTCCACTCAAGACAACCAACTCTGAGAATATCATCGAATTTATAGATCAATTCATAATCACCAGGTTTAGCTTACCTTCTGCTTTAATATTTGATAATGCATCATATTTCTCAGGTAATGCTATGACAAAATTTGTGATCAAAATAGGTTTTAAACTTAAATATTCTGCTAATTATTATCCGCAAGGAAATGGGTTGGCTGAATCAACAAACAAAAACCTTATTAGAATCATTAAACAAACTATTGATCAAAATCATAGAAACTGGCATAAGTCTTTAATGTATGCTCTCTGGGTAGATCGAATAACTCAGAAAACCTCTATTAGCACTTCTCCTTTTAATTTAGTTTATGGGAAAGAAGTAGTCCTACCAACAAATATAGCTATTCCTTCTTTAATTCATTGAAGAAACCCCTTCCTCATCCTTGCAATTAAGACAATTGCAGATCCTTAAGCTTGAAGAGGAACGAGAAAAGGCCAGAATTACCCACACACATCATCAACAATTAGTAAAAGCTTCTTTTGATTCAAACTCAATGTCTAGAAAAGATTTTCAACTTGGAGACTTAGTATTAAAATGGGATAAAGCCCATGAAGAGAAAGGCAAGCATACTAAATTCCAATGGATGTGGCTCGGACCATTCCAGATTGTTGAACTCATCGGCCCATCAACTTTCATGTTACAAGATTTGGTCGGGAAAAGAGAGTCTTTACCTGTCAATGGACAGATCCTAAAGAAATATTTCCCATAGAAGATGATCTCTTCTATTTTCTGTAGATTATAGTTTTTAGTTAAGTTTTCTTTTGATAATAAAATAGGTTGAGAATGTTCACTTTTGGTTTCCATGAAAAAAATAGTGTCTCATGTCAATTTTGTTTTTCACTTGTATAAGTGGGAGTGTTTAGGAAAATTAATCTCCATTTTTTAAACATAGGGTCAAGTGCTATTATTCTGAAAAATTTTACTTGTTATTTTGTTTCAACTATATAAGTTTTGGTTAGAATCAACCTTAGGAAGAAGTTTTCCTCATATCGGTCATAAAATTTACCATTAACAAAACAAATATGCTCTGCAGAAAAGTTATTTTTAAAACTCTACAATTTTTATCTGGAAGAATTCTTAAGGAACCAATGAATTCCCCCCCACTTTAGGAAATTGCGAGTTTCAAAGAGAAATCCAACTATGCACTTTAAACTTAAAGAATAAGAGGTCTCATCAAGAGCCGGCTTATCATGATCATAAAGATTATAACTAACTGACATTGCCATACTGCATATCAAAACAGGGTCATGGCTCGAGATTGTTTCAATCAAAAGACAAGGGGTCTCATCACAAGCCAGCTTGTTTAGTTAAGTTATAAATCAAGTGAATGGCACTGTCAATTTTGACCACCAAACCAAGACATTGTTCTTTAAGAATTAAAAGAGAAATAAGAAAAGAAAAAACAATAAGTGTATATGAGGCATTATCTTTGAAAATTGCATGCTTCTCAAGTAGGAAACTGGATCATTGCTGGGTAACAGGTAACCCTGTCGAGGCTATGAACGCCTGCTGACAGCAGAGGATCTACCTACGACAAATGAGTACACCTAAACTAATCTAAAGAGATGTCTTTGTTTTCATCTTTACAACCAAGTAATGAATGATGTGAGTAAAATGACTAACTCTGGGGAGAAGATAATTAGAATAAAGATAGTTAGAACAAGATGTTGTTATTAATAAATAGCACTATTTACCTTATATTTCTACAATTAAGTTTTATTTTCAAAACCATTTCTATTTTGGAAGTTTTAGAAAATTCAAAAAACCATCAGAGATAACTGGTTCTTCCAAGTGAATCGCCAATTGTTGTGACTATCAACAACCCCCACTTTTATTAGTGTTAGTAATAACATTAATAAATGGGGACCCTTCCAAAAAATCAAATCTTAGCATTTATTATTGCCTTTTTATTTTTAGAATAAGATGTCAAAGTGAACTTGCTAAAATATGGAAATTTACCTTTTCATACTCTAAGTGCATAAAACTTCACAAACTATGAGTTTCCCATAAAAAGTGCTACATGACCATAAGGCCTAAGAGAAACTTTATAACAGAAGGTCACAAATGTTAAGGAAAACCTTGAAAAAAATGCTTTATAAAAGATTATTCTCACATCGCAAAAGGTTACAGTGGGCATCCCTTATAAAAAGTCACTCCTTGAAAAGCGATCCGCGAAAATGCAAGATCATGAAGCCTATAACCTCATCGCATCACAAATTCCAATACCGCGGTGCCACTTTATGTAACATAACCAAATATCGCGAAATGTGATAGCATCTCACAAATCGCATATCGCAGCAGCTCAACGTAACAATGGTTTTTAACGAAAGTAGGTTTTGTGATATAGCGATCTGCGATATTTAGAAGCAAATCACAAAATCGCTTTTATCGCAATTCGAAGGGCTCAGATTTCTAGGACAGTACTTTCCGGTGTTCGATGCAAAGTTATGAGCATTAAAGTTTAGCATAATGGTCCATTAGAGGTCATTTATTAAAAACGATTTTGATTAGTGTAAAGGACCATTTGACGCAAGTTAATATATTTTGATATGATTTAGAATTAAAGACCCTCTGTCACCTTATTTTTGCCCCTCTATTGATTATTCCTGTATTCACTACCATCTTTATCATATTTTTGCTCTCTGCTTGGAATTTTTAGGAAGAACACATAGAGCGTAATACATGAAGAAATGGGGAAGAAAGGCAAGGCTCCCATGTCTGAGAAGTCAGAAATGACCCCATTATTCACAGACACTACCTATAGTCGGGACGTAGGGATATCTACATGGGAACTATGTATCAGTTGTCAGAAGATGAACAACCAAGAATTATGGAAGTTACAATTACAGTGGATGGACGCGGCTCTTCTGAAGCATCCCGAACCGAACTTGCATGCTCATTTATACACTGCATTGCTGCAAGGCCGAAGATACTCCCTTACACTGACATGGTGAAATGGATTATAGATCACGCAGACATATCCGACAAAGAGTTCAAGACAAAAATCCAGGAAGTCATGGGGTCATTTACTCCAAACAATTTGAGGCGTATGTACCACTTACCAGAACCCTGGGCCAGCTACAACAAGCATTTCGTCGAGAAGTCCGCCAAGGAGAATGAAGACTTGGCAGAATGCACAAAGCACTGGTCAGACAATGAGGAAAGACTAAAAAAGGATAAAAAAACGGTATGCACACCACTGGCTCTCTTTGTTCTCCTTACTATTTTTCCACTGCAATGTTATGTAGACTATTTGGGAAACCAAACATCAACAAGTTTTCATCAGAATGGATAGCCCTAGTGGATGCAACTACAAATGCCACAATAATGAATTGGGCCCAAATTCTGTCAGATAATTTACCCGCTGCAATTTTAGGATACAAAACTAAAATAAGCTTTGCTTCGAGGGTTAACCCTCCATTAATTTTGAGTTCCTATGTTATGGATGCTATTTGTTTTATTTCCGAATTTCCTATTATGGCATGGAAGTGGATGGTACAAAATCCACTTCCCATTCAGGTTTATCACAAAGTATTGTGGGAATCCAATTTCATCCCACATTTCTTCAAAAAATTTCATGGAGTTATGCTCCTGATTTATAAAATGCTCTACAACCGAGATGCCCCAAGGTTTTCCCCAGAAGCTAAAGTGGATATTCTCTCAGTAGCAAGGTGGTTTTGGGAAGAATTGTTCACGTATATCAGAGTGTTTGGTAGCATTGCCTCACCCCATGTTCTACCTTTTTACGTCCCCGACAAACTGATGGCTAGGGAGATAGCCTATTAGACCTGCGGCGTGGGAGGAATGAGAAAAGTACTGAAAGATTCCAAGAAGGCCACTCGGCCCCAATTTCCTATAATATGCGGAGAATTTGCATTGCATGACTTAGGTGATGCTTTCAAAGAAGTTGATAATGTATTATGTTTACAACTACGAAAGTTCCCGGGGAGGCAATATGATCCCTTTGGTGTTGTAAGTAATTTTACTACAATGGTTAAAATGAAAGTATTTTCCCATGAAGAAGATCCCTTTGATGATGTTTTTTTGCAGAAAAAAACCTTTAGAGAGGTTCAACATACAACACGAATTATTTTTTACCAAGAAAGTCTCCAAAATTTTGACAATTACAGAAAGAATAGGTTATCAAAGGTCCCATTGGACCAATTGCTCATCGAACCAATAAGGGAGCCTACTCCCAGTGTTATCATAAGTGAAGGTTCAAAAGAGAAGTCAAAAACAAGTTCTGAATAGGAATCAGCTGAAAACTATGGTGATAAATCCAAGAGTGAACACAGTGGAAGTGAGGAATCAATAAAAGACACAGCTCAATCTATAGCCAAGCCTGATTAGTAGGCTTTGTCCCCAAAACAAGTTGAAATCCTTACTCCTCTTACAAAGAAAATAGAGCCACTCGTGATTGATCTAGAAGGTGAATGGGAAAGTTTTAATAAGATACTGAGCACAGAGGAATAGAGCACAAATTCATCAACAAATTCAAAAGAGACAACCACAGAAATGGTAATAGAAAGGGTTGTCAATACTCAGGAAACGAAGCACATTCCTGTTGCTCCCTTGTCTGAAATTGTACTAAGGATAAAGGAAATTCCTCCTCTAGACCTATTTTATAGCCCTCAACATAAGGTTGTTGTCAGAAGGCAAAGAAAGAAACGAAAATTGGATTATGTGCTCGCTCCCAAGGATGAACCTCTGGATGTTCTTTGGAAAGATCCCTCTACAGACCCGTCGGCAAATCTTACTAGGCTCTCATAGGTAGCAGGTGCTTACGCTTAAACAACTATTGATAAAGTAGCAGAGGTTCAATTATTACTTAAAGAAAAAGAAGATAGGATTTTGTTTTTGGAACATCAGTTATAGCAAGTCAGCATCAATCAAGAAGCAGAAACACAGTTGGCAAAACTCCAGTAAGACTTCTAGCAAATGCAATTGGCACATCAAAGAAGTTTGGCTAGTAAAGAAGAACAATTACAATGTATGATAGAACTACATAAAGACAATCCCAAAATTGGGGAGTTTATCACAGAAGCACTTGCTCTTAATTCCCAGCTCTTCCAACAGAAATAACTACTATGCTAGAAGATCTGGCAATGGAATTCTCATTGCGAAATGAGCAATAATATTACAAATCAAGTCGTAGAATTCCGACTTGAATATGATTCAATTTTTAAGAAGGTCTCAAACTTCTTGAACTGGTAGAGATCTGAGGAAGGGAAAAGAACAGACATGCCCGAAATTGAAGAATCACACAAAGATATTTTATTTGCGAAATGGGATTCTTGGCTAAAGGAAGCAGAACAGGAAATGGAAGACATAGCGGCAGTAGCAAATAGTGTCATTGAGTGCATAAATGAAAATCTACACAAGGCCAATTTGGTAGCAGAGACCACCCTAGGCTTCCTTCCAAAGGCACAACAGCTTCAAACAGAGTGGAAAAAAATAGAAGAGGAAAGGGAAGAGGCGATTAAATAGGTAAACAAGTTAAACTAGGAAACATACTGGCAGTACCTGGTAAAACCACATATCCAATGGATGACCCTGAAGTGCCTCATAACCTCTGCCGAGAATATAGTGCCAGCTCTTGCCAACGCCATATTTGTAGGACAATTAAAATTTGAAGTCGGACAATCGAGACTCTTGAAACCGATGCTTGATATTTGCGATCTAAAGGATCAGATGCAGGATTTATCATAGATACAATTTATTTTTATTTCAGTTTATTTTTGCTTAAAATGAGGCAGGTCATTTAAACCTCCTCATATATTTTTGTAATATTTATTTTTAGATTTCATAGAGTAGTATTTAAACCCCTCTCATGCATTTAGAGAGGGGTCCAGAGTTTTATCAAAAACAATTCTTCAGAACGTGCATTGTGCCCCCCCATTGATGAGGTTTTGATAAAGTAATGGAATGAGATTTATTTTCTATATGAGTTTAATTTCAATGATTGAATTGTACTTTTGTACCCCTAGTGGATGTTAAGTGATTTGAAGATAGATCTATATTGCTGCAGCTCATGAGTAGAACTTATTACAAATGATATTTTTATCTTCTAATACTTTTTACTTATGTGTTAAGCAATAAATCATTTTCATTTATTTATATATGAAAGTTTGAAATGTTTAGTTATCATTATTGCACTTCTATATGGTGATGACTTACTCTTTATGCTGAATATGTGAATGACTCTTATGCGATATATTTCTCATAATTTTTTCGGCTAACTTTTTATACAAAAAATCATTTTTAATTGGATCCTTTTCTTACGGTGGTTGAATGATCTTAATTATCAATTGCTTTTAGAAACTATTTTAGATCGTAGAAGTAAACGTTACTCCCAGGATAGTTTTAGAATTAGATGTTTTCTTTGATTATGATAGATTGCATATAATAGTTAGAACATAGATTAGATTTAGAATAAGTATTCACCCCATAAAACCCCAAAAATAAAAACATCATCCCGCTAGCGCACACACATCATAAATAGATTGGGAAACTGGTCCCATCACCGCCATTCGGAGCCACTATTCCAAGTGGAAAAGGAGCTGCATTAAGGTCCGGACCGGGTGGTTATCCCCCTTGCTGGAGACCCAATTTTTTGAGCCTTCAACAGAACCACATCCCAAACATTGTTATGAACTATGGAGTGATACTACTCCACCATAGCATCAACCCAAATTGGTTGCTGCATTGCTTCCTCAAAAGAAGATGGTTCGGTCTCAACACATTCCCCAACAAGGGCCATGTAACCATTCTACCGCTCAGGTGACCTCCTCTGTCTACGCTAAGATGATGGTTCTCCCACATTCTCTCTCGCATCCATCAACAATCTATCAGCTTCTCTTTTTCACTTCTTCCCCTCTCAGGAAGACTCTGCTTGAGTGGATGTCTCCACTCCTGGAACCTCTACATGTGGCTCCTCCACATCAGTCTGAGGCTCCTCGTCCTTATGAACCAATAGTTCCTCCTCAGCCTGTAGTTGAAGCTCCCTCTCAAGGGAAACTCACATGGCCTTCTACTCATCAAACTTTAGATCTCTATGAACCACTATCCTCCGACTGGTATGCAAGTACACCCGATAGTTGTGAGGTGTATCAATGTACCCCAAAAGTATTCCCAACTCAGCTGTCGGCTCAAGTTTCTTCTGGGCATCCTTGGTCACATGGTAATATACAGATGAGCCAAAGATCCTGAAGTGACCCACATCTGGTCTCTTACTGGAGAAAGCTTCCTATGGTGTCTTCATCCCAAGTCTGCGATGTGGGCTTCTATTCTGCAAATAGACTACTGTGTTGCATGCCTCAGCCCGCAAATGAAGTGTTAGGCCTTGGTCATGCAGCATCGCCCGTGTTGCTCCCACAATCGTTCTGTTATTCCTTTCGACCACCCCATTCTGATGTGGGTTATGAGGTGTTGTCAACTCCCATTTATTTCCTTCCACTGCACAAAAGTCCTTAAACTCTTGAGAGACATACTCTCCACCATTTTCGCTTCTCAAGGCCTTGATCTTCTTGCCTGATTCTTTCTCAACCAAAGATTTGAACTCACAAAAATTTGAGAAGGTTTGATCATTCTTTTGCATGAAATAAATCTAGAATTTATGAGAAAAATCATCAATGAAAATCACATAATACCTTTGCTTCACCATGGATGCCATCGAGAATGGTCCACACACATCAGTATGAACTCGCTCTAAGATTGCTTTTGCTCGACTGTCTTGATCATGAAAGGAATACTTGGCGTACTTTCCCAAGGTACAACCTTTGCATGTGTCAACTTGCTCAATTTTACCTTTGGGAAGTCTAGTAGATATCTGTTGCATTATCTTCAAGGCCCCATGATGCAAATGGCCCAACCGCCTATGCCATAACTCGCCATTGTCTTGGCTTTGCACCAATTCTACTTTCAAACTCAATGAACCACAATCATCTACCTCCAGTTTATAGATATTCTTCACCTGAATCCCGATCCTCTTGGTCTGACCTGTGGCTATGTGTCTTAGGAACGCCTTTCCTTTACTGAAGACAACATCGTAGCCTTTGTCCTCCAACATTGCAACAGATACCAAGTTCTTCTTCATTCCAGGCACATACTTCACATCAGTCAAGGTGAGAGGAGATCCATGCTCCCTCTGAAAAGCAACTGTGACCACTCCTGAAACATTGTACTTTCTGTCATCACCCATCTTTATGCACATTTTGAGGTCTTTCTCCTCCAAGGTACTGAACAAAATTTTATCGCCAGTCATGTGGAATGAGGCTCCACTGTCAAGATACCAAACAAAACCCACCATCGATGAAACCATATATGCGATGAGGGTGAAATCCAATTCGAACTTAAAGGCTAATGCCTCACCTTCTGATCCTTTCGAGGATCCCTTCTTGGATTTCTTCAATGGGAAATTAGTTGCATAATGTCCCACCTCATGACAATTAAAGCATCTCACTTTAGATTTGTCAATCTTCTTCCCTCCATGAGAAGAATTCGATTTGGAATGGGAAGTCTTCCCTTTCTCTTTCCATTTCCTTGCCTTACTTGCTAAGGCAAGATTTTCTTCATCATCATGCTTAGATGAAGAACCATCTCTTGTGCTCCTCCTGATCTCCTCCTGCATCAGATCTGACCACAGTTGTTCCCAATCTGGTAGTTTCTCCCTTCCATTCACAGAGTCCTGGTAGCTATTCTAGCTCTTTGGAAGGCCGAGGAGAGCGAGGCTCACCATATCATCATTGATAGTAGTTATTCCCACACTACTAAGCTCATCTTTGCAGGTGGTGAGAATTTTCAGGTATGTGGAAATAATGTCACCCTTCTGCATCTTGATTCTTCAAAGCTTATCCTTGAGCGCCAATTTCCTCTGGTCGCTATTGTTCTGGTAGAGATCCTTCAATGTCTTCCACATTGAGAATGGAGTATCCTTTCCATGGAGACTCGAGACAATATGGTCTCGAACTCCCTCCTGGATGATCTATCTCGCCTTCGCCACACACTTCTTCCACTCAGCCAATTATTGTGCATTAGTAGCTGCTGGCTTTTGGATTTCTTGATCAATGAATTCCTTCAAGTCGTTGTCTTCTAATACAGCCTCCATGTGATCTTTCCATGCTATGTAATTCGAGCTGCCATCCAGAGCATACTTGAGTCTCAAGCCATTGAACACCATTGGTGAACTTTGAAGTATGATAAGAATTTGATTTTTCACCTACAACCAAGAACTTCAAACTTCGAATTTCCCTTCTCAGTATACTGTTCATAGCTTCGATCACCTTTGCTCCGATACCATGTAGAAATTCTGCAAATTCTCTACAAATCTACCTCTGAGATCTATGTAGAAAATCTGACTATAGATTAACCCGATAATGCAATATACCAAAGAAAAATACTATAATCTACTTCTACTATCAAACTTGCGGAAGCTTAATAGATTTGAGAAAGATTAAGCAGAACACATATAACTAGAAGAGGAAACAATACACATGAAACACAGAATAATACTCTGGGGAAAGCCTCAGCTAAAAGCCCCACTATCTGTATTATCATACAAGTGGAAATATATCAAGATTACACAAAGCTTTAGCTCTTACAGCTATCCAGCTCTCAGCAAAATCCCTCACTGATGCTCACAGACAAATAGATTGTTCATATGCCTTCTCCTTTGCCCTCCAAGCCTCCTATTTCCTTGCGTAGTTTTCCCTGGGTGATCCGGTTGTAACCTTGTGTGACACTAATCTCACACACTGCTCCAACACACTGTAAAACTACGCAAATCTCAAGGAATGAATTCCTTCTACATGCAAGTGTTTTCCTTATAGGAAAATCCTAACGACTGATAGTACATTGTCCTTGCCTTTAATCTCAACTGGGTCTTTCTCTAAACTGACATGCATGAGTTATCGATGAGATAATATTCAGTTATCTGGAGTACACTAGTTTGATGCATGCATGCATTAACTGACTGAATTCGCAATTAGTTCCTCAAACTGTTTGGAACTAATTTAACTGGACATAACTCAGTTAATTGAGCTAACTAATTACAACTCAAATACAACTCATCCTTATCTCCTTAATTAAGGGATAATCTCCTTAATTTAAGGGATAACTGTTGCATGACTTCACAAAGACTTCGAGCTTGAATTTCTCCAACTAATTAACTCAATATGAATTAATTAATTATGTTATGTAGTTCCATTGGCAATTGACTTGCTCCATTGTCCTCTTGCTGAACTTCCTTGAACCTTGGTAACAAGGAGAAACATTTAACATCATGTGATTCTGCATGGACAACACAAACATCTTCTTTTTGCTCATTTTTTATTCTTAACATTTCTACTTGTTTGGTTAGATTTCTAAGAATTTATGTTTTAAAGTCATTAAACAAATTTCCAAGTTTAGCTTGACTTCCCGATCTTGATGTTGATTTACCTACTCTTGTTTTTCCTCTTGATAGGTGTCTGCATGTTTCACAAATTTCCTCAAATGACAATTGATATACATCACCTCTACTCATGAGATTAAGGAGATCAATCCACTCATCCCTAATAGTTCTATGTAAGAGGGTTTTTAGTGTGTCGGTCATAAATGATGTAGTTTTCCCCTCTTAAAATTGTACATGAACCTCGCTATTAGATCCTCAAGGCTCTCATCTTCTCTTTGATTTATTCTAAATATTTCTTCTTTAAGATCATGATCTTTGTATTTTTTTATAAATATCTTTTTCATATCATTCCCTGATCTTATTGAATTAGTTCCTAAACTCATGATCCATTTAAGAGCTCTATCCTTCAATGTTGCCAGAAACAATATCAATTTTTGAGTTTTTAATAAGTAACCATAAGATCTACAAACAATTTCAAATTCAAAGAGAAAGGTTTTCGGATCCTATGACCTTAGACCATGAAATTTTGAAAGAAAAGATGGAGGGATGTTCTTCATGTTCACACTACCATCAGTATCTTGAATGGGAAATCTGAGAGGATCTTCCTCATTATCATCATCTCCATCCATTTCTTCTACATTCTTTTCCATCTTCTTCTTCTACCTGCAAAAGTGAATGGTGATATGGATCTTACTGCACCATGTGATCAAACGGTGGGGTGGGTTGGTGTTGGATACATTTTTTTTTTTGTTTTTATGATTGAATGAAAACTATAATGCAATGAAATTTTCTACTTTTGAAATTAAATATGCCTAATGCAAACATTTTGTTTTTGCAAAAACTGAATAGACATGAATCAACTAGGGAAGAAAACAATTCATACTTTGATACCTCCCCAACAATGGTGCTAAAAAGTCATGAGCCTCGGTATTGCAACAAGAATGTTGCAATTCCCAAGGCTACTGACTTTAATTATCAACACGGGGTTCGTACAAACTTAAGAGGTGTCGGCACTATATGTGCAACATACAATGTGTCATTCCTTTGTTGTCATGATGTAATGGAATGCATGTACTGAAGTCAAATCCTAAACTAATTGCAGAAAATGAAATGTTCGAAATGGAACCTTAACCTATTGCAAGAAAGAAAGTACAAGGAAAGAGACGGAAATTCAATGCTAAATCACACCATTTCCTAATTAAGTGCCAAGAAACTATGCTTTGCAATAATTCTAAATTGTCATGAACCAAATGCTAGTATCTAAGCATGGAAGTAAGAAGCTTCAAACATCACTGATGTCCAAGTAAAGGGACTGAATTAAATTTGTTTTTGTCTTTTTGTCTTTTCATGCAAAATCAAATATGCAAACTAATTTACTTTGGTGATGTGGCAAGTGAATTAAGTATGTTGGAGGTTGGATGGAAAGGTTAGGAGATGGTTGGATGGTATGGGATACACTTGGGAGGCTTTTGGTGACTTCCTAGAGGTTTTCCCTCAATTCGGCCTCAAAACAGGCCATTTCAGGAAAACCAACAGGATGATCCTATAGGAATTAAAGTGAACCTACAGGATACAACCGAGAGAAAAATGTGAGGTTTTTGTGGTGCTGGGAGGCCTAGGAAAGGTGTGTGATGGGTGGAATGGGGTGGGAAAATTCCTAGGATCACTCAGAACTCAAAACCAAAGTTGGGAGATAGATGGATTTGCTCAAAAAGATTGGAGAAGTTTGCTTGTGAAATGATGAAATCGGCGAGGGTTTAATGACCAAGAAAAGAAAATCCAAATTGGATGGGAAATTTTTTTTTATTAACGAGGATGTATTATGTCCCTATTCCAATTGGAATCACTCAAAAATACCTATGTTAACCCATGCAAAATAAAAATAAAAATAAACATTACTAGTTGAAAAATCTAGAAATGTGAGAACTAGTGAGCCAGTAAATCTAAAAAATGCCTAACCAAATCAAGTGCAAATTCAATGGGGTGATTTTTGTTATGAATTATAATGTTTTTTTGATCTAATTCAAGTACAATCAAGTCGATTGAAGCTCGTTAGCTTGCTCTAAAAAATAACAGAAATTTACTGTTCTTTGCTAAAAAGGAGGTCCAACAATCTAGATTTGGGAATAAGAAGAGTAATCCAAGCAACTCAGTGACTATTATGAACTTCCAAAGATTTTCCAAGGATGAACAAGATTTAGAAGCTGAACATGACACCAATCTTCATTATTTTCATCAATAGAATTGCATCCCTGTAAGAAAATACAATGTAGTTGCAAAAATACAAGCTCTCTCCACAATAACACTAATGAAAATCTCTCCCTAGAGGCAAATTAGACTTGGTACTTATAAAAAATGATTAAGAATAATTCCCCATGGATGGAGGAAGATTTTCCCACCAAAATCCCTTGATTAGTGGATCTAGTCCCCAATACTAGGAATTTGCATTAAATGGCAGGGAACACATTCCTAGATTTTCTCAATCATTCCCTAGAGGAATATTCGACTTGGTACTTATACAAAATGATTAAGAATCATTCCCCATGGATGGAGGAATATTTCCCCACCGAAATCCCTTGATTAGTGGATCTGCTCCCTTGATTGGTGGATCTGCTCCCTTGATTAGTGGAACACATTCCTAGATTTTCTCAATCATTGGAGTTCCACAATTTCTGCAATAATTCCATAATATCTTGTTGAATTATTATTTATTATTGATCCTCCAGTAGTAGGGAACAAGTCCCTAAATTATCTCCTCCTCCAAATCTTCATAATCTTCCCAATATTCTCATAATATTCCACAAAAATAAATAATATTAGGCACAAATATCCAATTATTCATAAACCTTCCTAATGAATATATTAAAGTTAAAAATAAATTATCCAATGCAAAAAGAGAGGTTTAATGTGCTGAAGGATGGTCATAGGACTTAATTTATGTTTTAAATTAGAGGCATGGGCCTTAATTTATGTCTAATTTATAGGCCCATTAGTGGCTACCAACAAGATCCAGAAGATTGAGCCTAAAGATACAGAGGAGGGGGAATGCCTCTTCCACTCATAGATGTGGGTGAAGGGTTCTCCACTGTAGTTCATTTTCGATAGTGGGAGCCCAAAGAACCTCAGCAGAGGTCGTGAAATGACTGGGCCTAAAGACTACAACACATCCACAGTCATACACCATTGGGTGGCTTCACCAAGGACAAGATATTTGTGTCAGCGAGCAGTGTCACCTTCCCTACATCATCAAGCCATTCACGGATGAGGTGCTAAGTGACGTTTCTCCTCTTGAAGTTTGTGATGTATTATTAGGAAAACCATACTTGTGGAAGCGACATGATGTATATGAGTCTAGACCTCACTTTGTGATTATTATTTTGGCTAATAAGTTGTATAGAATATTGTAGGTAGCCCCACCTACCACCATATCTTTGATCACTACAAATAAATGGAGTAAGATCATTTCCCAAACTAGGAAATTTTTTTTCCTTATGATTCTCCCCTAGGGCAAGATGAAGGTTGTGGCCACGACTTCTAGGAAGGGATCCCTTGCACAACAACAGCAGTTGGACAAGGTTGTGGAGGAGTACAAGGATATTTTCGCCTCACCCACAGGGGTACCTCTAAACTATCAGATCAATCATTCCATCAGTCTGACCTCGGGCGCACCACTTCCCAATGGACCGATGTATCGACACACTGTTTTAGAGAACAATGAGATCAAGAGGCAGATTCAGGAACTATTGCAGAAAGGGCACATCAGGCCAAGCTCATCACCTTGTGGGAGCCCGATTATATTGGTACAGAAGAAGGATGGGACCTGGAGGTTTTGTATTGACTATCGGGCGTTGAACAAGATCACTATCCGGAATAGGTACCAAATCCCATCGATTGATGACCTTCTGGACCAGATCAAAGGGGCCAAATATTTTAGCAAGATTGAATTTAAGTCAGGTTATCACCAGGTGCCTATCGAACCCTCCTATGTGTGGAAGACCGCCTTAAAATTCAAGGAGGGCCTTTTCAAATGGTTGGTCATGTCATTCGGATTGATGAACGCCCCTGCAACCTTCATGAGACTGATGGAAGACATCTTGCGACCCTTCACCAATTCATTTGTGGTGGTGTATTTAGATGACATATTGATCTTCAACTAGAGTTGGGAAGAGCACCAACACCATATTCAACAAGTCCTTCAAACCCCACGATGACACAAGTTGTGTGCTAACTTGGAGAAATGAACCTTTGGCCTGACCCAGGTTCAATATCTAGGATACATCATTGATGAGCAGAGTGTATATGTGGACCCATCCAAGATACAAGTCATTCGGGATTGATCAGCCCCAACCACTCTAACAGATCTCCGTAGATTTTTGGGTCTTGCCAATTTCTACTGGAGGTTCGTGTTGGGGTTCTCTCATATCACTTAGCCTTTAATTCAAGTCACCAAGGGCAGAGCTAAAGCAAAGTTTTTTGGTTGGAAACCCAACAAAAATAATTCTCCGAGTTGAAAATTTGTCTTTGTTTTGCACCAATAATCATATTACCATACCTGCAACAACCATTTGAGATTGAGACAGATGCCTCCAACTATGTTATTGGTGCGGTTCTTACTCAGCATGGGCATCTAGTGGCTTACCACAGTGAGACACTTTCAGACACAGTTCGAAAGTAACCCACTTATGAAAAAGAAATGTATTCCATTATGCAGGTCAGCCGTCAATGGAAGCATTACATTATGGGGAAGGAAATAGTCATCCATGGAGATCACCATCCTATACAGTTCATACAGACACAAGGGAAGTTGCAGAATGATTTCCATCAGAAATGGTCCACCTATCTGCAATAGTTCCATTTTAACATTAAGTATAAGAAGGGCAACACAAATAACGTCCTTGATTGCCTCAGCTAACCACCAGTCATGGTGTTGATCACTGTGCTCAAATCTTGTGGGAATGAGACATTTGGGTGGCTGTATCTTTACAAGAGCGATCCAGAATTCGACAACATATATGAGACACTCCTGGAAGGGAAGAAAGTTCCAAATTTTCACCTTCTGGATGCACTCTTATGCCACCTGGGACACATCTTTTTTCCTTCAAGTGAGTGTGCCAAGATGATTTGGGAGGCACACTATAGTTAGTTAACTGGACATTTCAGAGTAGGGAAAACAACGGCGTACTGCAGAAGTATTTTTATTGGCCAAAAATTTGTCAAGATGTTGCGAATTACATTATAACCTGCACAGCATGTGCCATTTTCAAACCAACCATCAAGAAGAAAGGCCTGTATACTCCTCTACCTACTCCTACCTGACCTTGGGAATTTGTCTCCATTGATTACATGTCGGGCTTTCCTTCTACTAAGCATGACAACGATTGCATTTTCGTGGTCGGCGACATATTCTCTAAGATGGCCATCATGGCGGCCTGCAAGAAGAGTATCATAGTGGAGGCCACTGATAATCTCTTCTTTGAGCAAGTGTGGGTACACTTTAGGATCCCATAGTCCATTATCTCAGATCGGGACACCAAATTCCTGAGTTCATTTTGGTCAAGTCTTTGGTCGATGATGGATACAAAACTTACTAAATCCATGTCTTTCCATCCCCAAACTGATGGCCAAAAATAGGTTGTCAATAGGATGATCGTACACATTCAGTGCATGTACAGCTTGAAGCATCCACACACGTGGGCTGAAATACTCCCCTATGTCCAATATAGCCACAATAGAGCTCTCCATAGCTCAACATGCCACATCCCCTTTCAGATAGGGCTGGGATTTTAGCCATTATTCCCCTTTGATGTGGCCATACAATTTGCAGCCACTCAGGTAGATTTAGCTCACATTCAATCTGAAGTTGAAAGGGTTGAGAGCTTCATTGAGTGCATTCAACACATCCGTTAACAGGTCCATGATATATTGGACAGAGCCAATGCTAAGTACAAGCAGTGCCATGATCAACATCGAGTGCCGCATAAGTTCCAAGTGGGCGACAAATTTTGGCTACATTTGCAGAAGGAGGGCCTTGCTGGACCCCACCACAAGCTTCGCCTGATTCGATATGGACCATACACCATCACCAAGGTCATTGGTGACAGTGCCTTCGAGCTCAGAATCCCACTGTTCCTTTGTCTGCACCCAGTGTTCAATGTAGATCGACTTCGACCATTCTTTCCACCATTGTTGGACACACCTGACATTGTAGAACAACTCACACCAACTGAGCTCAATAGAGACTGCATGGAACATGCCACAACTAATCAGGTCATGGACGCACAGATCAAGAACACTCACCAACAGAAGATACAGTTATATCGAGTTTTCAAAGTAGGTCAACTCCGTCAACAGGGAAAGTGCTTCACCAGGGACTAGGTTCAACAGAAATTTCCTCACCTCATGGAGGCTCTTCACACAATGGGGACCATTGCTCCCTAAGGGGTGAGGAATGATCCAAGTGGATATTGGCGTCCACCCACCTATTCCACCTAGACCCCAAATTCAGTTTATTTGTTTCCTTGTTTCTTTCATCATTTACTATTTTTAGTAGTTTTTTGGGTCATGAACTTCTGGAGTAGTTTTGACCCCCTAAAAGGCATTTTTTGGGGTCTGCAAAAACAGCAAAACCTATAGTACCCGGCAAGGCCTTTCCAACAAGGTATCGTACACGCAAAATGGAGATAATATGACCAAGTTATGACCCCGGGAAGTTGGTTGCCCAACGAGGCCCACAAATTCTTGGTGTTACATCTCTTGGGTTAGGGTTTTGGTTGTTTATGATTTTTTCATGTTTTCCAATAATAAATATACCCTTGAGCCTCATTGTAACATAGTTCAAAGGCATGCAGCTGCCACATCTCTTCTCATAGATAAGCTACCATCGCCCGAGCTATCTTATTTCCATTTTGTTTGTAAGCATAGTTCAATATTTTTCTATTAATCAAATGAAGTGTTTTTCTGTTGCATCTATGTGTTTAAGATTATATCTATAAGTTGTTGCATTCATGTTTAAGTTCAGATCAATATTTCTACAGAAGACCAGTTCTCTGGTAAAAAAATAATATTCTCTCAAGCTTATAGGAGGGTTTCAATGATGGGAAATTCATCACAATTGAAGGTTGAATCAAATTCTTGAGTGTGGGGAAATTTCCCCTCAAGATTTAGCCATACAAGGACTTCATTCGAATAATTTCTAGGAGAATTGCCTTTGTTTCCAACAACTGAGGAGAGGTAATATTCCTAGTGTGAGGTGGATTCATTTTTTATCTGATATTTACAAGAATGAAGGAATTCAAGTCGCCCCCTTACCTCATCCTCTCTGTGATGCAAAATTATTCCTCACCATTCCTAATATTTAATGTTAGTTTCAGCTCAGGTTTCTCTAGTGGTTCACATGGCTACACAAAAGGAAGTAAATCCATAGATTATGTGGTTGAAAAGAGCTACAAGGCATATCAATTTTCAAATTCAGTGATCTTCTCTTCAATGGTATGGGCTTCTCTAGATCCTTTTAATGTTGAAATTACTTTTTAAAAATGTACAGTGGCCTTTGAGTTCATAGTTTGGCTAAATGAGAAGCACCAAACTTTTATTATACTTCTATGATTCAATTTAAATTTCCCCTTAGAGCTTTGGGTTTTCCTCAATCAGATAGATGTTCCCTTTTTACTTGGTTCAATTTTTAGAGAATGCATAATTTAGTTCCTTCCTTGGAAAGCTCTACTTTCTCATGCTCCCCCGACTCCTTCTCCTACACAAACCTCCTCTAGTTGTGCTCTTTTCAAGTCAAGTTTCACCTCCCCTCTATTTGCAATTTCAATCCCACTCCCTTGTTCTCTAGAAACTCATGCTCCTTGACTCGGTGCTCCTTCTTCAGTGTAACTAGACACATGGATTGTTTTTCCTATCTCCATACAATGCCAAGAGGTTCCAATATCTACTAATATTTTCATCACCCTATGGTTGCCCATCATGAAACAAATGATGATCTCCACCAGGATATCCAACAACATTATAATTCAATTCACTTCCTAATGGACGAAGTGTGGCAACTCAAAACCCATGTTAACTAGCTAGAAGATGAGAATGAAGTATTACATCACCACGTTGTTAATATCCAAGCTCAACAAAATGAACAAAACCAATGAAGTTTAGACAATGGAAGTTTTGGAGGCCCATCAAATAAAATGTCAATTGAACCCCATTCTTGAGGAAACGATTGCTTTTCGTAAAGTTTTCTCTTTGGGAGGCCAATTATATCAGGTTTACAATTGCTATATAACGCTCAGATTGTATGTTTAAAATATGTTTTTAGTACATGGTATCAAGTGTTTGTCCATGTTCTCTCTTGCAGAATATGCATCAACTGATAAATTGTAATTATTTCTTGGTTTTTTTGTTAATTTGTATCCATGAAGACTTAATATAAACCTAATCATTTGTGTCAAAAAAAATTATCCCCTAATCAAGCTCTTGTTGTGCTAAGCTCAAATTCTTCATGAAGGTATTGACCTTGATCTAGGAGATAACCTTGAATTTATTGTAGCTCAAGTAACAACACAATTTACATACTTTGCATTAAGAAAAACCCAAAAAAGTAAAAAAAAAGTATACTCATATGGTTTATGCTAAGTTGATAAACTTTATGTGAAATTTACAATAATTTATAATGTAGCTATTAATTTAATAATCGATATAAGGAACAAGGAAAAATTCAAACAAAAATTATGATTGCAAACAAATTAATGAAAATGAAATGCAAGAGACTCACTAAAAAGGGAATGAAAATGAAATAAGAAAAAATGAGAGAACATGACAATACCCCACAAGAAAATGTATTTGATGTTGGTATAGATATCATTGGGGAGTGTGTATACCAACCCATTTATCAATGTTTAGGTAAATCCATTGATATATGGTGCATCTAATTAGAAATTATTTAGGGCATTATTTTTAGGGAAAACTGATAATTTTTAACTATGTTTACAAAATGGATATCACATGCTCACAATCTTGATTTATATTTCACTATAATTTACATATTAGTAATTTTTTTTAACACATGTTTCATAAGTACACATGTAAAAAGTTGATTAGATTATGTATGATGGAATATAACCATCCATCGCAAGAACTTGTCCCATCTCTAGGTTAAAAAATAATTGGAAATCATAGTGGTATACACAAAGGTGGAAACCTTTCAGAGAATTTGGATGCAAACCTAAATTATGAATTTAGGGACTTTATTTCTAATTGGACATTGATAAAATATTTTGGTAACATAATTAAATGAAATTTGAGAAAAAAAATAAATATTGCATAGGCTTAAATATTACACAAGTTGGTAATCTATTGGACACAAAATTAAAAGAGGAAACAAAGTTGTTTCGTTTCTAAGATACTAAACATGTAAAGGGACATGAGAGTGTATAAAAAATTGTAGGTAAGAAATCCTCTTTGTTTGGGAAATCTACAAAACTAAAACAGTTTAGATGTTTGCCGGGTAATTACAACTATTATTGTTGCACTATGGACATTAAGAAGTTAAATGGTAACAAAATTGTTGGACAACATGATTTCCTAGTTCACCACACCTCTGGATTTTCTAGAGACAATTAGTTGTTACACTAGAAGAGTTAACTAGGAGATTGACTGAATGTTTGACTGGGTCAACTAGGAGACTGACTAATAATTTGACTAGATGGCCAATTAGAACAAAGAAATCAATTGGAGTGCATAAAAAAATAGAAATTAAGAAGGCCATTATTTTGTATAAATAATCTATGTGGACCTTGTCTTCCTTAATTCAAGGAAGTTGGTTACATGTTGGTGTTTTAGAAGATGGTCCTATGGTTCGATCTAAATGTGTAAGTGTATGGAAATCTCTTTATATCATATGCTTATTTGTATGCTTAGCTATGTTCAATTGAAATTAAATGTTGTGATGGTGTCCTTAATCACCACATCTATCTTGGAATAATACTCTTTAATCTAATTGATCCTCTAATTCTCCAACATTATATCAAAGCTAGTGGTTTGATATCTAGTCTATCTAACAAGTCTAGTGAAGGTTGTCAATGTTCCTAACAAGTTGTATTTTTTTAGTATATTGGCACTTACAAACAAATTTGGGATTATATTAGTAAATCGTTAGTATGTGTTCCAAGCTAGATAGTGTGGTTTTGAATACCCACAATTATGGAATTTGAGCACAATATATGAAAACCTTATTGAAGAGTAAAGTTCCATTACAATCTTCCAAGAATTACCTGGATCAAATTAATATATATTTGTTTCTCTACTTTAGTACTTTTTAGGTGAAAAATTGGAGGAATTGGTTTACAGGGCCTATTTCAGTGGCATGTCCAAGTTTGGAAATTTGGGGTTTGAAACCTTTTAGAGCCATTTTGAGGAATTAAATAACACTTTTTGAGGTAAAAAAATTGTGATAACATGTCTTATCCCCTCAACACTAATTTATACACTAAGAACCTTTTAATGGCATGAAAATTATCTCAATTAGAGTTCATATACAAAATTTATGCCTCCCTCAAGTTGACCTACCTTGTTGACCACCATGGTACTAAGTGGATGTTATGTCATCCAAATTAACCACACACATGAGGCTAGCCATATGTGGACATTCAAGAAGACTTTATAAGGTCCAAAACCTTAAAATAATTAATGGTTGAGGCATGAAAAATCCTTAACCCTAGATGACTATTAGGCTAATAGGAGGAAAAAGGGGGTTCCATTCCTTAGCATTATACATGTTCCATAGTTAACTAGAATGTCTAGGAGTTGGATTTGAGAGCATAATAGAGGAAAAAGAAGATTTTGTAGCAGCAATTTAGGTCATGGTGTCAAATTCAACTCCATAGTGAGTTCCTCATTATTTATATTTTCATTTAAATAACTAAAGAAAAATAACAAAGAATATGCCTCACCTTCTAGCTAGGATTTATCCCATTTTAGGTTTCCTTTTGTTCATTTATGTGGATGGTAGGTTCATTTGCTTGATCTTCTATTTTCACAAATTTGAGAAATATGTTATTGATAATAAATTTAAGGTATAAGAAAAAAAACCCACAATAAAATAATTGAGGATAATAAAAGAATTATTGGGACGAGTTTTTCTAGAGGAATATCCACAACCATTTACAGATAAACTACTATGATTCTAGATCTAAGGATGACCGATGGAAGTTTGTTATCGATGGGAATAAGGATAAGGATATAGGAGCCATAATGAACTACATATTTAGGGATATTTACTTTCATATAAGTTGGATCAATTGTCTAAATAATGTCTTGAATAAATTGAAGACATTGTTTAATAAAGTTGATGAAAGTTAGCAGATACAATTTGAGAAGGAGTTGATCTCTATTGTTTGGAAGAAGCTAAAGACTTTGTTTGATCAAAGTGATGATATTTAGGTTATATAAATTGAGAAAGATTTAAATTTTTATATCCATTATATAATGAAATAATTGAAGGTTATTTGGCCCATGTAAAGGAATTTCAATTTAAATTAGTTGAATGCAAAAAATATTTCCCAAGAAATATGGTTATCTCATAGAAAGGGGTACATGTGATTCCCATTCCCCTTTCCCCTTCGTATATTGAGGATACAATCGAGAACGACCCTTTAGATAATAAACATGATCCAATATTGCACCATCTAGAACACACAAGGTATGGAGAGAATGATACATATACGCATGATGAAGGAAGATCGAGGTGTTGGTTCACTCAGGATTTCATGTTTGTCTTGGCTTGGATTCACCTAAATAGGAATCAATGTTTTATTCTCAATTGTTAGTTCTGAGTCAGGGAACTCTCCATATCAAATTTTCATGTTGTATTGATTGGTCATTGGTTGTGTGTGGGAGTTGGATTTCCATCTCTCTCTCTCTCTCTCTCTCTCTCTTCCTAGTGTGTGGGCACTCTCATTCTACTCAAGGATAAAGAGCATTGAAGGTTGGTTGTGGATTGTGTGGAGTACGAAAAATATGAATGAGAAAAACACGAGTTGATTTATGATCCATGTGCTTTGTTAGTGTTTCATAATTTCGAGGTTGAGGAAAAAACCACAGACACAATGTCAAAACCACTTTCGAGTTTAGGATCTAGCCCTCCTAAACTCAGAGAGTGATCTCTTTGTGAGATTTAGCGTCGTTTACTGGGATTTTCAAGCTAGTTATTGGGCTTAGAGTTTGATTTTGAAAATGGTTTGGATGAAAGATCAAGAGGAATCCATTGGGAAATGGGTTCAAATAAAGTTTGATGTTGCACCAAAATTTCAAAAGAGTAATCACAGGGAAAGCTAGCTACGCTTACTGGATCTTTAAATTGAATTATGGAATGGAGAAAAGGTGTGCTTCAACAGGGATTGAAAATCATTTAAGAATTTCTCAATCAGACTTCAAAATAAAACATATAGATTGTAAAAGAAGTCCAAATAAGGTGTTCAAAAACATATCTTATTTTTCACATCTCCTATTTTACAATTAGATTTCAGATGATCAACATAAAGAGAATAACAGTGAAAACACAATTACAGTAAGAATAACATTACCAGTATATCGTAACACAAGTATCTTGTGAAGAGTATTTTTATTAATCTTCAGTCCATTTGAGCTCAATGAGTAGATTTACATTGGACAATATATTTCTTCATACAAACCCCAACCTCTATTACTTCAAACGATGAAGTATTTATACAAAATCTTAAACTAAAATATCATGATAAAAATCTCAAGATCTTTTTACAAATATCCTAAACTGTTTTACACAAATAGAAATGAAATGTAGGAAATTCGAAACTAATGTATATACTTGGAACTATCATTATGGATTTATGTTGACAAAGAAGAGAAATTCGAATTTGATTGCAACTCTTAGTTGATGTGGTTGCTAACTATCTTTGAGCATTTTCCTCCCGAAATTCTACAAAATAGGGTCTAGTCATCCCTTTTTATATCTCAGTCTGAGATAGATATGTGGAAAGTGAGAGAGGTTATCGTAGATAAATATGTTTTTGAGATAAACCTCTCTCAGTTTCCCAAACTTCAGCTCCATCTGTTCCCAATATTCTCTGCAAAAAGATGTCTAAAACAAGACTTTGCACAATCCAAAACATAGGTTTTAAAGATGTAAATGTATCTCTCATTCTGTAATAGATATGTAAAATATGAAGTATTTTATTTTAATTTTTCATCTTAGGAACACAAACCTCCTCCAGTTTCTCAAGGGTCATCTCTAATTGGCCAAAATCTATTCTGCAAAAGTATGACTAAACAGAAAAATTCGAGAAAACATGCCTTTAAAGATTCATCTGAATATCCCAAACCATAATAGATGTTACAAAAAGGATAAAGGTTTTTGCAGTTTATTATCTTAGGAAAAAAATCTTCTCGAGTTTCCCAAGATTCATTCCTGATTATACACAATAGTTTCTATAAAAAGGTGACTTAAAAAGGAAATTTCTGGAAAATATGCCTTTAAAGAATTATTAGCATCTCCCAAACCATAATAGTTGTTACAAAATTGAGAGAGGGTGTTGTGCATAAGGATGTTAGCAAAAAAAACATCTTTCAGCTTTTGAAAATATGTTCTCAGTTGTCTGTAAACCACGTTTGAAATTATTGTGATGTATAGGGAAAAACATATTTTAAACTGACTATGAAACGAACATATGACGTGGAGGCGTGAAGTGTCATGGAGGGACATGGTAAACGGAGGTGATGAAGTGATGACATGGTAAGCGGATAGGACAATTGTATCACTTGGCAGAGAAACCACTTTTTGAAGGGGGGGGAGGTGTTTAATGGTTTCGGCCAAGGGGGTGTGAAATCATGGAATGGTGACACATTGCGGTGGGGGTGGGTTTGAATACCGCCCATTTCAGACCCCCCCCTCCCCCCGATGGTAAAGTTCGGATGGTGGGGGGGGGGGGGGGGTACGTAAGATGGGCCATCGATCTATGGAGTGAGACGATCGAGGAGCAGGAAAGCTGCAACAGTTTAACCCCATGTGACAAAATCCCATTTTGTTGTTTTCAACCCTACGATAAAATCAAACTAGAGTACCAAGGACTTTATTATATTTTTATTTAATCACATTTAAATGATGTGATTAATTTAATCTAAATATACTTAATTGTCCTCTAATGCCGCATTTCGTCTTGCAAGCATATTTTTTTTATTTTTCTTAAGGTTTTGACCTTTTTTTGGAAATAATTTATAACATGGAATATTATTTGCAATATCCAAAATATAATAATGATAAGCCATAATCAAGAAATCCCATAAAAATTATAGGACCCTAACATGCTTTATGTTGGGTCCCTATAATACTAGTGATTACCCCATTACTATTGTAGTTATACCCCTTATTTATATTGTTGTGCCCCTATTACCCCCATGTTGTTATTTCTGTGCCCCATAGAATCCCTCTATTGTTATTTTTGTGGCTTTATATTATTATTGTTAGGTCGGCTGGATTATATTGTGACTCCTTAGACTCCTATATATAAAGGAGGTTTTGTCATTTGTATCATCCAAGAATTTTTCATTTATGTAATGTAAAGGAGGTTTCCCCCTCGAAGAGGCTGAATTCTAAGGCGTTGATCTATCTTTTCTATCTTTTCTTGAGCTGGTTTCATAACATTTGGTATCAGAGCTTTGGATTCTAGGGTTTCGCTGCTCCAAACAGGTCATCGTGGCATTTTCGCTATAACTTTTTTCTGTGACGTTTCAGAAGTCGCAAAAAAAACCATTTGAGAAGAAATTGCGCTGAACCTTGGGTCCGAATTTCAGAGCTTTTCGCGTGATATTTGCGGAGATATGATCTGAGGAAGTTGGTCTTTTTGCAGACTCCTGAATTACATTCAAAACAGGTGACCTGGGGAAAATCATCATAACTTTCTCTCTGGGGATTGGATTGAAATTTCGTAAGAAGGTACAGAAAGAGGACGGACTGTAGTTTCTTGTATGCATGTTTCAGATCCAAAGGTTGAAACAGTGACTCGTGGCACGTCATACAAGTTCGCTCTACTGAACTAGTCTAAAAGCAAGTCACTGTGGGAGATTTCACATAACTCTTCCTTGGAGAATCCAATTTGGGTCAGACTTGTGGCATTGGAAAGAGGACGCAGAAGGCTACTACAGGTCACAATTTTAGAACTGGATGATCCGAAATTACAGAGATACATCAGATTCAATATCAGGCTTCTATAAAGTGAAAAAAGGTGTGTAGTTTTTTTTAAATTTTTGTGTAAGCTTGGTTTAACGGAATTCAAAGGGCATAGTAAAGCATTATTATCGGTAACTGATGCCCCGAGGAAAGAAAATGCAAACACCTAGTAAGGAACCTGAAAGCTCTAGCATGACTCATGAAGAAGAGGAAGAAATGCTACATGATATATCAAAATTACAAGAACAAGTGCAACAAATGTCACGCTCACAAAAGCTAACAGAAGCTAAGATAAATGGCGTGGAATCTAAGATAAATGGCATGGAATCTAAGATAAATGGCATGGAAGCTAAGATGGATGATTTGAAGACATATTTAAAGAGAGACATGGCAGATTTGAAGACAGACATGGCAGATTTGAAGACAGATTTGACAAATTTTCTACAAGAAATACTTACTAATGGTGAAAAGGTTGTAAAGGAAACTCATGATGTGAACAAAAGAAATGTTAATCATGATTCCATAGACTCTAATGTTGGATCGAAGACCCACCATATTCCAAAAATCGATATGAGGAAGTTTGATGGCAAGGATCCCGCCACATGGATATTACAGATGGAGCAATTCTTCGATCTCAATAATGTGCAAAACACACAAAAGGTACGTATGGCAACTGTATATTTGGAACCAAATCAGTTTGTATGGTATCAATGGCTTTGCTCTCGTAAACAATTTATCACTTGGGCAATTTTTACGGAAGAATTGATAGCACATTATGAAGATACAAAAAGCAACACTTTTTTTAGCCAATTGATAAGTCTCAAACAAAAGGGTTCAGTAATGGAGCACATTGAGGAGTTCCAAAAATTGAACATAAGGGTAAAAGATATTCCAGAGGAGCATAGGATTGATGTGTTCATAGGGTCTTTAAAGGATAATATCCAACATGATGTTCGCCTTTGGGAACCTGATTCATTAGAGAAGGCATTCAGGTTAGCAAGAAAAATGGAAAGCAAAATTATGGCAACTAGGAAGCATACCACTCACAACTATAAAGACGGAAGTGTTGTTGCCCCTAGTCTTCCACAACCTATAAGGTTGACACCACAACAATTGGAAGAAAAAAGAGCAAAAGGGCTTTGTTACAGTTGTGATAGCAAATACACTAAAGGTCATAAGTGTGCTGAGAAGAAATTATTCTACATAGATTGTGAAGAGGAAGAAGAAAAGGAGCAAGAAAGGTCAAAAGAAGAAGATATACTCCAGGAACAAAGCCTAGATGAAGAAAAATAAATCCGACCATATCTTGTAATGCATTGGCGGGAATTACCACTCCTCAAACCATCAAGATAGAAGGACAAATCAAGAAGAAAAAGGTAATAGTGTTGATTGATTCAGGAAGCACCCACAATTTTATTCATTGTAGGGTAGCAAAAGAATTGAATTGCTTCCTATATCCAGCACCAGAGTGTCAAGTGATGATTGCAAATGGAGGAACAATAAATTTCTCTGGAAAGTGCCATAATATCAAGCTATCCATGGGAGAATATGTATTGACTAGCCCAATGCTTTCCATTCCAATGGGAGGTGCTGATGTTGTACTAGGAGTCCAATGGCTACAATCCTTGGGTACAATAGCTTTTAATTTTCAAGAACTTTTCATCAAATTTTCTACGGAAGGAAAGGAAGTTGAATTAAGGGGTATTGCAGGGAAACCAGGAAAGATAATCAGCTCTAATGGTATGACAAAGCTTCTAAAAAAGGAGCAAAGAGGTGTAATTGCACAATTATGTTCGCTAGATGTTTCCACATCGGAATCATCTATTTCTCCAGATCTCCAAAAAGTCCTGGACAATCATTCCAAGGTATTTGAGACTCCCAAAGGTCTCCCACCTATGCGTGATCATGATCATGCTATTCATCTGATTCCAGGAAGTGTTCCTCCAAACATCAGGCCGTACAGATATCCCTATGTCCAAAAAAGTGAAATTGAACGTATGGTTGCAGAAATGCTAGAGGCTGGTATAATTCAACCAAGTCAAAGTTCTTTCTCTGCTCCAGTAGTATTGGTGCACAAGAAGGATGGATCATGGCGCATGTGTCCGGATTATAGGGAGCTCAACAAGCTCACTATTAAAGATAAGTTCCCCATTCCTGTCATTGATGAATTACTGGATGAATTGCATGGATCAATTTACTTCACCAAGTTGGATCTTCGTTCGGGATATCATCAAATCAGAATGAAGATTGAAGACATTTCGAAAACAGCATTTAGAACTCATGAGGGTCATTATGAATTTTTGGTCATGCCTTTTGGCCTTACCAATGCACCTTCAACATTTCAAGGTTTGATGAATTCAATTTTCAAACCATTCCTTAGAAAATTTGTGTTAGTATTTTTTGATGATATACTAATCTACAGCAAGTCTTGGAAGGATCATGTTGAACATGTTGACAGGGTGCTACAACTATTGGAGGAGAAACAATTATATGCAAAAAGATCCAAATGTTTCTTTGGAGTCCAGGAGGTGGAATATTTGGGTCATATTGTATCTCATGAAGGAGTTAAGGTAGACCCTAGCAAAATTAAAGCCATTAAGGAATGGAAAATCCCCACATCCATAAAGCATCTGCGAGGATTTCTTGGGTTGACAGGGTATTATCGCAAGTTTGTTAAGAATTATGGGAGAATAGCAGCACCTCTAACAACATTATTGAAGAAAGATGCATTTTCATGGACTCCGGAAGCAACAAAGGCCTTTGAACATCTTAAAGAGGCAATGTGCCAAGCACCGGTCTTAGCTACACCGGACTTCACAAAAACCTTTATTGTGGAATGTGATGCTTCAGGAAATGGAATTGGTGTTGTTCTAATGCAAGATGAAAGACCCATTGCTTTTGAAAGTCGTCCAATCAAGGGAAAGTTTTTAAGCAAAGCTATTTATGAGAAGGAAATGTTGGCAATACTCCATGCACTTAAGAAATGGCGACCCTACCTAATGGGAAGACACTTCAAGGTAAAAACGGATCATGATAGCCTTAAATACTTTTTAGAACAAAGATTATCCTCTGAAGAGCAACAAAAGTGGGTCACAAAGATGTTGGGTTATGACTTTGAAATCATCTACAAAAAAGGGAAGCAAAATGTGGTGGCAGATGCACTCTCAAGAAAGGATGAGGATGTGGAAGCATTGTTGTGCGCCATTTCTATTATCCAACCAGATTGGATAAACGAAGCAAGGGAGGAATGGAAGAATGACGAAGAAGTGTGGGCACTTATTCGAAAGCTACAACAAGATTCCAGTACGTCTGATACATTTAGCTGGCAAAATGATTCGTTATGGTACAAAGATCGCTTATACCTCTGTAAGAATTCCCAGCTAAAACAAAAGATTCTTATGGAATTGCACACTTCTCCCTTAGGAGGGCACTCAGGATTTTTAAAAACTTACCACAGGGTTAAGAAGGAATTTTTTTGGGATGGCCTTAAATCAGATATTCAAAAGTTTGTGGCGGAATGTTTGGTTTGCCAACAAAATAAAGTTGAAACAATTAAGACACCGGGTCTATTACAACCTTTATCCATTCCAAGCCAACGTTGGGAGGAGGTTTCAATGGATTTTATCACAGGTTTACCCAAGTCTGAGGGAAAGAGTGTCATCATGGTGGTAGTTGACAGACTTACCAAGTATGCACACTTTTGTGCATTATCACATCCATTTAAAGCCAGTACAGTTTCTACTGCATTTATGGAAACAATTCAAAAGCTACATGGAAACCCAAAGATTATTGTAAGTGACAGAGATCCCATTTTCACTGGAAATTTTTGGACAGAATTATTTTCTTGTCTTGGTACTCAGTTAGCTCATAGCTCATCTTATCATCCTCAATCTGATGGGCAAACTGAGATAGTAAACAAATGTTTGGAAGGATATCTTCGTTGCTTTGTATCTGATAAACAGACACAATGGGTCAAATGGTTGCCTCTGGCTGAATGGTGGTATAACACTTCCTTCCATACAGCAACAAAAATGACCCCATTTATGGCACTTTATGGGTATCAACCACCATCCATCACATCATATTTAAGAGAAAATTCTAAGGTTCAGGCAGTGGAACATCACATCGAACATCAACAACAAGTCCTCCAACTCTTAAAGGATAACCTCGTGTTGGCACAAAATAGAATGAAACAACAGGCAGATCAACATCGCAGTGAAAGAAGTTTTGATGTAGGTGATTGGGTATTCCTACGGCTACAACCATATAAGCAAATGTCCCTAAAGCAAGCTAAGAAGGATAATAAATTATCACCAAAGTATTATGGTCCATACAAGGTGTTGCAAAAGATTGGTACTATGGCATACAAATTGGAGCTTCCTGCAGCTTCTCGATTGCACCCAGTTTTCCATGTTTCATGTTTAAAGAAGGTTATAGGCGACAAGCTCCCAGTTCAAACAATATTGCCAGAACTTGACGAGGAAGGAAAAATTATATTGGAACCGGAAGCAGTCACAGAAACAAGAACTCGACAGCTACGAAATCGATCAATTTCAGAGTATCTTATCAAGTGGAAGAACTTATCCGCTGAAGATTCCACATGGGAGGATGAGAATTTTATGCAGAAGTATCCAGAACTACTCAAGCGTTGAGGACAACACTTTTTTGAAGGAGAGGGGCATGTTGGGTCCCTATAATACTAGTGATTACCCCATTACTATTGTAGTTATACCCCTTATTTATATTGTTGTGCCCCTATTACCCCCATATTGTTATTTCTGTGCCCCATAGAATCCCTCTATTGTTATTTTTGTGGCTTTATATTATTATTGTTAGGTCGGCTGGATTATATTGTGGCTCCTTAGACTCCTATATATAGAAAGGAGGTTTTGTCATTTGTATCATCCAAGAATTGTTCATTTATGTAATGTAAAGGAGGTTGCCCCCTCGAAGAGGCTGAATTCTAAGGCATTGATCTATCTTTTCTATCTTTTCTTGAGCTGGTTTCATAACACTTTATGACCATGGATGTTAATCCTTGTGATTTTATGTTTGAGGCCACTTGAATGAGTTGTCTAAGTTGTTGTGGTCAATGGGAGTCGTAGTGGATGGTCAAATCACTGTGGTGCTTGTTGTATAAGTTGTTAAGCCACTTGGATATGGAAATTTGAGTCACTACGGTGCTTGTTGGAAGAGATGTTTAACCACCTATACAGTGAACTACAAAAAACTATCATGCTTGCTTTGAAAACACAATTGTCAAAAGACCTAAGCACTGAATTCAACCTCTTGGAACTAAGCAATACCCCATCTGGAATTTCATTGAAGCCCTGTGATTGAACTCAAAGAATAAGTGAGACACTATGGTGCTTACTACCAGAGAGTAGTTTCTAAACCATTATGTTAATGAACTCAATATTATAAGTGTATGACTAATCCATGAATTTCCTTCTTGCAAGCAACCCCTCAAAATTTGAATCTGGCTCTTGTGTGGTCAACTGCAAGAGAGAGTGCAATGTAGCTGGCCTATGGTTGGGTATAGAGTGGTAGTACCTCCGTAAGTTGTCGATGATTCTAACACTCTTACTAAGCATAATGGTTTATACATATTTGGATTATAGACTATTATTGGCTTGAGGGGGTTTTTTGGCTTGAGGGCGCTTGGACCTAGGTTTAGAGTTAGCTCCTATAACCAACAAAGACCCTACACTATCGGCCTTTTCAGCAACAACCCATGTAGCGCAGGCTGTAGTCTCACCTGAGGTAGTATTGGGGGATTCTAGAACCAGGCTTCTACATCCAGAAGGCTACATGATGTGGGGTTAAGGTGTTTCTTCAGTTTCAAGCCTGATCTTACGTTCACGAACCTTTATCTATGAAATCTCTAAACTTACAATGATTTTTCAATTAAACAAAGTTATTACTTCGTGTAAACATCTAATTATCCATAAAATCACATATAATAGTTGATCCAGATCTTCGCGGAGCAATAAATACGAAAATATAGATAATTATCACTCAAGTGTGTGTGAATACAAAGAACATTTAAGTATACAAATATAACACAAATTTTCTTCAATTATTCTTTATTACTTCAGATCTTTCTTATACAAACTTTCTAGACCCTGCGCACAAAGCTACAGGGGCCCACGCACTTAGCTGCGAACTTACCAGGGTATCCACGCACTCAGCTGCAGGAGCCTTCCCCTTCACCAAAACACAGAAATATCCTACGGACTCAGAACATATCAAAATCCCATTCTATTCATTCCCCCTTAGACTTGCTAAGACACCCTTATATATAACTTTTCCCATTACAATACCATGGTCCATAAACTATGGGCATATCTCAAAACAATATAAAAATCAGGGGATTTGACCTTCCTGAGCCCCTTGACTCCAAGTGACCTGCGTTACTCGTGCTCCGCTCCTCAAAATGCGAAGACTTACAATATTTTAACAAAACTTGACCCAAGGGACCTGGTCCCAATAGGCCCCTGATGAGCCTCATCATTGGGTAATTATATGGGCCTTAATTCGCCTTAATTCACCTCCTAGCTTAGTCAAACGAACTATTCTCACAACTTATTGCATAATTTTGATTATATTTTGTTTATGAGATGAGTTAGAGTTGGATATTTTGCTTTGTGGTCTAATGTGCATGTAATGCAGGAATAAAGGATAAAAGCAAGGAAAAATGCAGGCATAAAGGATAAAAGTAAGGAACTATGACAAAGACCTTGGTCAAAACTTGAATGGGACAAGGGAGAGTAATTATAGGAGGTAAATCCTCCTCATTTACTACCCCTCCATTCAAATATTCCTCCATCAACTCGGAGTGCAAACAACCATCACTTTGAAAACTAGAAGAAAGTCGAGCAAGTGAAAAGTACAGAAACCAGGTTATCTTGAGTGAGGAGCCAAGCCTCCCTAATGGGACAGAAGTCATTAGAGAATTTAGATGTATAAATAGAGGGGTTTAGGTCCTCAGCAGGATTCAGACTTCTATTGTAAAAACTATGCTTTATTTCTGAGCTACAAGACTTGTGACAGTTTGTTCTGTAATCCATGGTTTTCATAATGAGAATGAGTTCTGTTTTAAGCCAGCTCTAAGTTAACTTAGAGGGTTGAAGCTCTTGGGTTAGGGCCCAACCTGAGCAGCCAAAGCTCCTCTTTATTGTACATGTAGGCTAGTATATATTTCTGATTATGTTCATTTGTTTACATAGCTTCTTGTTTCTGTTCATTTGCTTCAGTGGCTGCATTTGCTTTAAGTTTACTTCCATTTATGTTTTTTAATTAGAAGGTTAGCTAGAGGAAAAAGATCACTATCAGGTTGTGCGCAAGTGTCTCGGCCTCATATCCTCCCTTTGGGACCATGACTTGAGGAAGAGACCCTTCATCAACCCCAAAAACACAGGTTTCTGGTTCTCACATAAGCTATGGAGTTCGCTGTTTGATGTAGTTATTTGTTCACCCTCACTAGTTTTCCTGTCATTTTCCTTTAAAACCTCCTTCAACACATTCTTCATGTATCGCTTGCTTGCCGTCCGATCCACAAAAAACCTTCACAATCACTGACTGATTCATTATTTTCTATAACTACTGCCTCACGTAGAGTCTTCCACTTACTTTATGCACTTTAAATCCCCACCATCGATCTGCCTCGCCTGATTCGACAGATATCACGTCACCTCAACACTTTATGTGCTTTAAATCCCCACCATCAATCTGCCTTGCTTGATTTGACGGCTATCGCTTCACCCAATCGCCAACTAGCTCGATCGATCTCCACCGTTGATCAACCCCGCTTGATCCAACTGCTATCACACAATCTCGCGCATATTATTGCACGACTGTTATCCAACCGAGGGCATGCGAGAAAAGTGGTTTTCTCGTGCTACATGTCATGCAGTAAGGCTAATCGCGTGAAATTTTAGAATTCAGCTTACAGTTGTTGGGTTGTGTTATACTCTTTCCATGACTAGCCGACATAGTTAACCGGGGGGTTAGAAGGGGGCCAGAGCCCCCCCTTCGTTGCACCGATTGTGTAGTAGGGAGTGTCACAGGGGGTTTGAGGGGTGTAGGTAACCCTACTCTATGGGGTTCGGGGCAGGGCCCAAGAATTTTTTTTTTTTGGACCGTATATTAGGTTGGGTGGACCTACTTATGGTTTTGTGCATGATTTTCGTACATGGTTTTCAGTCCATGGTTTTCGACGCGATGGCTTTTGGTCCACGGTATTGGATGCTTCGACATGTATAAATATGTATTGTAACATTGAAAGGAACATAATGAAAAATCAAGCTGGTAGTCCCGGTTTTTGGATCCAGGGAAAAATATCTGTGTATATGTGTTTTATGTGTTATGCTATCGCATGTTTTATTTTCTGTGTTTTAGAATTCGTATGCAGGTAATTTATGTACGGGGTTAAAACCTACATTTCGTATTAGAGCTATTTTGGCTTCAAGGGGAAGCCTTTGTTGCTGAGGGGTTTCACTCGGGCCTGTGGTAGACTATGTTCAGTGGGAGATCTGTGAGATCGATTCTGGTGGTGAATGAAGATGGCGAGCAGTGGAAAGATAGAGATCGAGAAATTTAATGGTCAGAGTTTTGAGTTGTGGAAACTCAAGATGGAGGATCTGTTGGTGGATAAATATCAGTGGATCGCGGTAGATCCGGGTACTAAATCAACGAGAGTGTCCGATGAAGAATGGAAGAAGTTGGATCGGAAGGAAAAGAGCACAATACGATTAGGTGTCTCAGATTCAGTATTGTTGAATGTATTAAGGGAAGCTACGGCGAAGGCTTTGTGGCAAAAAGTTAGGGACTTTGTACAAATCTAAGTCTCTCGTGAATAAATTGTTCCTACGGAAAAAGTTGTATAACCTGAGGATGAAAAATGGAGACTCGGTGACAAAGCATTTGAACGCATTTAATACTGTGGTAAGTTAGTTATTATCTGTTGATATTAAAATTTTAGATGAAGATAAGTGCATCAATTTATTGTGTTCTCTACTAGATTCATGGGATAGTCTGGTTATTTCAATAGGTAGCAATGCAACTACCTTGCAGTTTGATGAAATAGTCTCATCCTTGCTGACAGAGCAGATGAGACGGAAAAATATGGAGAGACAGAATGGTGATGCCTTTTCTATACGAGGACGATCCCAGAATAGAAATAAAAATAAGTCATCGAGTGGGAGATCTAAATCTAGAGGGAGATCTAAATCTCTAGGAAAACCTTTAAAGGTGGTTTGCTGGAACTGCGGAAAGGAAGGGCACTACAAAAGGGACTGTAAATCTAAAGCTCCTGGCAAAGGAAAGGGATCTGATGATGCTCCTTCTATAGAGGTGAAAACCACCTCAAATGAAGGTGGGGATGTGTACTTGGCTTCTTCAAGTACACATGTAGATCATGAGGCATGGTTAATTGACTCAGGTGCATCCTTTCACTTCACTCCCCATAGAGAGTGGTTCTGCGAGTATGAGAAATATGATGGTGGTGATGTCTTCTTGGGGGATGATAGGAAGGCTAGAATCATTGGTTGCAGAAAAGTAAAGTTGAAGTTTCAAGGTGGAAGGGTTAGAACACTTTCGGGTGTTCTGCATATTCCTTCATTGGACAGAAATCTGATTTTCGTAAGCAAGCTGGATGATGCAGGTGTAAAAACAGTGTTAGAGAAGGATGACTACAAGATGGTTCGGGGAGCACTGGTATTGATGCGGGGAGTTCGGATTGGAACTCTGTACAACCTGCAAGGTAGCATTATTGTTGATGGGTGCAATAATTATGTGGTTCCTGAAAGAGCAGCAGAAAATCTAGTGGTCTCTAGAGAGAAGACCATGATGTGGCGTCAAAGGCTTGAATATATTGGAGAGAATTTCCTTCGAATACTTCATGGTAAAGGTATGGTAGAAGGTATGAGCAATAGCTCTCTAGATTTTGATTTATGTGAAAATTGTGTATATGGGAAGCAGAATCGGGTGAGTTTTCCCCTCTGGTGGTAAGAGGGCGGCACAGATATTAGAGCTTGTGCACAGTGATGAGTTTGGACCTGTGAAGGTTCCATCACTGGGTAAGTCTATGTACTATGTATCATTTATAGATGACTTCTCAAGGAATACATGGATATATTTCCTTAAGAAGAAATCTGAAGTCTTTGACAGGTTTAAAGAATTTAAGGCTTTGGTGGAAAACCAGATAGAGAAGAAGATAAAGGTGCTAAGGAAAAATAACGGTGGAGAGTTTTGCAATAAGGAATTTGAATAATTTTGTAAGAAGTGTGGTATAGCACAGAAGAAGACTACTCTTTATACACCTCAGCAAAATGGAGTTGCAAAAAGAATGAACAAGACATTGATGGAAAGGGTAAGAAGCATGCTCAGTGGTGTCGGGTTAGGACAAGAATTCTGAGCAAAGGCGATGGAGACTGCATATTACCTGGTCAACAGATCACCTTGATCAGCATTGGAGGATAAGACTCCACAAGAGGTATGGACTGGTAAGAAACCCTCTCTTTCACATCTGAGGGTATTTGGATGTGATGCATATGTACATGTTCCAAAGGAGAAAATAATGAAGTTGGATAGTAAATCTGAAAAGTGCATCTTTATTGGATATAAGGATGGTTTAAAGGGTTATAAGCTTTGGAACCCAGTAACAAGGAATGTTATGTTGTTATAGACATTTTTGTGCCTTGCATCACTGAGCATGAAATGTTAATAATCAAGGGATCCAAAGTCCCTAAACATGTTTCTCCTACCCCTAGAGGAACAAGGCCAGCAAACCACAGCAATTCACAAAAGTTCTCCACCTGAAAACACTCAAAAACAAGGCAATTCTGGATCATGTCAACTGCTCCACTGAGCATCTGCGCTGAATGTCAACTGCTCCACTGTCTACCTGCGTTGAATGTCAACTGCAACAAAGGCTACCTGCGCTGAGCGTAACTGGACAAGTGGCAGGCTCATTTCTCAATGTGTCAATGCCCAGGAAGCTTCCAAAATGACACTTGGATCAGGGAATTCGACTGGTGATGAGTAAGAGGTTCCAAATCTCCAAGTGGACTCAAGAACTGAAGAGGGAGAGGACACTAGTCAGTTTCATACCAGCCTCAAGCTGACACATCCTCTCTCCAAAAACTCCTATATATAGATCTCTCCTCCATGAGATCAGGAGGCTGGAATTTTGTTATTGCAAAGAATTGTTGTTGGTTCGAGGTTGGATCATTGGGTGTTTATGCTTTGAAGGGAGCTGAAGAAGGAATTCCATTCTGTTGGGAAGGAGATGCTGGGTTGGAGCCCTATGGGTTGTATCTCTTCCTGAACCTTGTTATCAATCAATAAAGCTTCTTGGTTCTTTCCTATATGCTAGTGTATATTGTATGATTTGCATTAGTATAATTGATTTACTTCTAATCCTGAATCATTTATGAATATGTATATTTGCCTTTGTGTTGTGTTCTTCTCTTGTTGCAAGTAGCTGTTCTCTTGTCACAGGTAGCTGTTCTCTTGTGATCTCGTGGAAATCAAGTAGCTTTTCTCTTGAGCAAGCGAGGAGACAAGTAGCTGTGGACACCCAAAGAGAAGAGGATCTAGATCAAGGGACAACGGTAAGTCTACCAATCTCCCCTCTTTCACATTTCATAAAGGAAGAAACCGAAGTAGCTGTATTCGTTTGTTGCTAAGGTACTGTCACACCTTAGGTGGATAGGATCGTCCTGCATAGGCATTTTTCCCCACAACAAATTGGCGACTCCGCTGGGGAGATTTGTTTTAGTCATTTTATTTGTGTTTACATCATTGTTTACTTCATAGACTCAACGACAGCAATTGAACTGCTTTGCAAAGTAGAATGTTGCTGCCTTGATCCTTCACTGGATTTTTGTCTATGATCTCAACAATGGACTCACAAATGACTTGATGATCCTTTGTGATAGTCTTTAGTACCCTCTCAAAGCATCCCTCTGTTTATACCTTGCTTGTGTTTCTGATTTGGCCTGAAACAGTTGATTTTTGAGCATTTTATGACCCGGAACCCAAGAGAAACGATAGTTTCTCCTTCAGCGCAGACACTGTGAAGGCAGTCTGAATTTCAACGCAGGTCCCGTGAAGGCTACCTACGCTGAATGTCAAACTGACAGTGTTAGACTTGCGTTGAACCAGTGTGGCCTTGTGCAGCTGAGGTTCTTTGCTGTCTTTTGCCCTGTTTTGATCTCTGTTTTTTGCAGCCTTTAACCAGCATAGGTACCAGTCTGATAACCCCTTTTCTTTGCTTGAATTCCGCCTCATTTTTGTACAAAAAGACTGTAAGTGTTTTTATGTGTTTGTGGCGTCATTTACAATTTTCCTTTGCGCAAGCGAAATAATCATCCTATAGCCCTTGATTCAGATCTGATTGATTGTGATCTTAGGAGAGAGTTCATTGGTTGTTTGCAGTTTGATTGTACATTTTCTTTTGCTTATTGGTTTCAATTTGTCACTTTTAAGTGTCGAAACGAGCATTCTTTTCGAAAAATCACAAAGTGATTGTAATCTCTTCTACCCTTGTTGATTTTGGGAAAAGTAAACTTGTTTATATCAGTCATTTAAAAGCAAATTCAAAGTGGTACAAAAAGCTTTCTTTGTAGGCATTTATACTAAGAAAGTGGAAAACAAACACCTGCATTGTGCATTTGTATTTTGATAAGTTTGCATGCTTGATTTAGGAAGAGTGCATTAGAGTGTGCTGATTGCTCTTTGAGAAAAGATAGTTGCTCTCTTTTCCCTTAGTAGCTAGGATTTTCAAAGTTGAAAGATTATAAAGCTTGCTTATCATCTTAGATTGCATTTAGGAATTGTACCATACATCTTGTGGTGATCCTGAAAGACAAACTTTAAAAAGATCAACTTAAAATAAACTGAATGAACCTAACAACGCTTTGCAACATAACGCACAACATAGAGGTCTAGGCTAGAGACGTGTTCCGGCGTCGTTAAGCCTAGTGACTATCGATCTCGTGGAAGGTGGGTGATTCCTCCTGAGGGACGATAGCGCTAGTACGGACTTGTGCTCCCACGTACCGTCGCGTATATATTGGGAGACCCCTATAGGCATATATCCTTTATCCTTAGGAAATCGTGTCGGCCGCCCTACTGATCGCAATGCAGTGAACACAGCATTCACGAAGATCGACCACCCGTACCGTAAAAAGTATTCTGTGGTTTTGCGAAAAGTTTGGCACACCCTCTGCCTAGATCTCCAGAGCAGTTTCTTTTGGCCTTTTTCAGACTCTATAACAGAAAAAGTCCATCCGAGCATTTGTCACTTCGGGCTCGTTAAAACATCGAAGGAGACTAGAGTCATCTTTAGCTTTTTCTCGACTCTTTAAAACTGAAAAAGAAAGTTGTGTCTAAAAGCGTCGTTAACAATTTATTTTAAACGGAACAATCACCCTTATTCCCGCGTTGATCTTTAGGTTGAAAAGATGGAGCACACCAACCAAGGAGTTCCCCTTGGTGGAAATCCTAGTCCCTTCTCCTCTTGGGGAGATGTTGGTGCGCCCCACATGGCCACATTGTCGCTTCCAGGACTGACAATTGGCCTACCAGTCTGGCTCTTTTCAACCAATGTCGTTCAGAATACCACCATTCCTGAACAGTCAAGTCAACAGTTAGATCAGACAAGAGTTGCCTCCTAGCCTTCTACTTCATCTTCCTCTCCTCCTTCCTCTTCGCTTGACGGAACTGGTCGGTCAAAGAACCGGGTTCCTAAGGAGAAGAAGAAAGGAAAGAAGCAGAAGGAGCCTAAGGCGACTGGGGGCAAACAAGTGTCATCTAACAAAAATCCAAACACAGCACTCGTAAGGCCTAAATCGCCATGCGTCATATGCAGGGGAGACCACTTCCATAGAGATTGTCCATGTATCCCCCGGATACTAAGAGACTGGTCCCCCCGTTTGCACAATTCGGTAGCATCGACCTCTGATAGCCATGTCGACTGCTCACCGTCAACTAGTGGGAGTGAAGCCCCAGGACAGAGCGGGAAAGCTAAATTTCCCTGCAGACTGTGTGAAGGCGATCATGCCATCCACCGTTGTCCCTTCTTAGACGAGGCAAAAAGAGTTCTGGAAGATCGCCTGATTTTACGAGCGAATCTTCCTCCTGGATATCAAAAACTCTTGCCAAGTCCCTCGCTAGTTGAGAATCAGGGCAACCCGCCCACAGGGTCAGCCGAAGTACCTGTCATTGAAGATGAACCGTCTGAATCCATACCTGACGAAATTCTAAAGGTTGAAACGGCAGTTGACCCGGTTTTGCCTTCAGAGGCTCTATCTTCGAATGACACCATCACAGAGGAGAATAAAGACGACACCGTCCAAGTTCTCTTCATCAGCACTGACTTTGATGATTTAGGGGGCAATGCCTCCATTCCTTTATCGCAGGAAGGAAGTTCATCAGAGCGCTATCCGGCCGTTTACTCGGTCCCACCACCAAGCAACCTGGTTGTGTCCTTTGACTGGAATCAACTAGGCAGACCCCGCTTGCCAGCTAGCATACCATTCAGAATTATTGTCCAAATATACAGAATGGTAATGGCTGGTACAATTATTGATGAAGGGGCATCTGTGAGTATCCTTTCCTCTATTGCTTGGAAAGCGCTTGGTTCACCTGCGCTTTTGCCTGAAATGAGAAATCTATCAGGCTTTAATAAGGGAACCAGTCGCCCTTTAGGGATCCTCCCCAATATGCCGATAACATTGAAAGGGAAGACCGTTCAAATGAACGTGATGGTTGTTCAAGGACCCTTGGATTATAACCTAATCCTTGGACGAGACTATATATATTGCATGGGAGCCATAGTCTCCTCACTCTTTAGAGTAATGTGTTTTCCGCATGAAGGAAGAATGGTCAAGCTCGTGGATCAACTTTCGTTTCTCGGATCACACATCGCAAATAGTCGTATACCATCCCTAAATGGTCTGTTCATGAAAGAAGTGTCTCAACCCACGGTCCGTCCTCCTGATGAGCGCGAGTAATCCGGGAGGATATGACTGGAACCCAGGGGGCATGCGTCCTGGTCTGCTTCGACAGAGACCTTTGGGTATAAGATAGGTTTCCGCGGGAGAATATGACTAGTCCGTACCCCGTCTGTAAAGGAAAGAGGGTTGTTCTAGAATAAGATTCTTTTGTCAAAGTTATGTGAGTGGAATAATCTGCTTTTCACTCACCTTTGTCTATTTCGGTAGGCATTGCCGAGGAAGTGTTTTGTTTAATTTGCTAACGAGACAATCTTTGGGTAACCTGAAAGAGGTAAGCCTCTCCCGGTAAAACGAAAGTTTTAGTGGAAAAGAAGTAGAGGTAACCTTGAAATTCTGTCTTATGCCTGGGGGCATGCAAACCTTTTGGAGTGCTTGCAAGGGGCGACTATTTATTTTTTAAATTTTTAGGACCTCTAACCCTTTAAACTCGTAGGATTAGTCGTTTCCGAACTTGCATAACGAAAGGATGTAGAGCAAAGCGTAGTGAGATGAAGCTCCAGGAAAAAATAGCAATCTCACATGAGACACTCTTATCATATGACTGGTATAATCGAGCAGTTTTACCGCGGAATTTATGCTCGTTAAAAAATAGAAAAGCGAGATCCGAGCAGTTTTAGCACATAGTTCATGCTCGTTAAAAAATAAACATAAGATTGAGCAGTGTTTTGGCGCATTCAAGCTCGTTAAAAAATGAACCCATCCCGGTAAATAACCATTGAGTATGTAACCTGATCAGCCATAAAAACCTTGGTCGTGTTTTGTGCACCGTCACCTCCACTGTTCATTTGGTCGATCGTTTACCTCCATTTGATTGTTTACCCATTTTGAGGAACAACTGCGAAGAGTGATTTCACCTAGCCATCTTTGTGACACTGCCGTGATTGGAAAATTCCAACCTGTACCTGGAATCAGCTGCTAACCCTGTTCATCACTCGTTCCTCAAAAGACGAGTCTTCTTTAAGCTCTTTTCAATTGACTCGTAAAATATGAAAAGATTGCCGAGTTTTGGCCTTCCAGCTCGTTAAAGCGACCGGAAGTGCTATCCCTCCTCTAGATTTTAATCTTTTTGGACCTGAGGGATTATTGCACAAAAAGATCGAGCGCTTGTTTTGTTCGGCTCGTTAAAAATACCGAAAACTCATCCCTTCTGTATTGTTTTATACTTTTTCGGACTTAAGGGATTAGATGACGAAAAAGGAAGTTTGGAGTTAACTTTATGTACCTTTTCAAACTCTCTAAAAATGAAAAGGGCCGAGTTTTCCTTGTCGTTAGACTCGTTAAAATCACTAAATAGCGACAAACTTGTCTTTAGACGAGAACGAGTTTCACTATCGCTAGGCTCGTTAAAGCATAGCGATGGGCTTGCCCGAAGGGCAAGTTATAGAACAAGCATATGTTATCCTCCTCAAGCTTGACAAAAATAAAGAGGTACTGGTCAGAAATGACTGGGGAAAAATTGGGAATCAAGAAAACTTTGATGGTAGCAGGTCCCTCTTGAACATGACACTTTTCCTCCGTACCACATCGGGTTGGGTTGTTTCATTCACCGGTCACATCACCATGGTCTCGCCATACCATCCATACTTGGGGTAATGCTACCAATCCATCGCATCAGTGTCGCCATATGTTCAAGAGAAGTTGTTCAAAAAGAGTCAAACGGATCCCATCCACTGCCATACATTATCCTTCATCCATTCATGACCGCCACCCTGAATCATATGTCACAGATTGTTTTCACCTCCATTAAAATCATTAGCTCCGTTCCGTGTCACTGATGTGGGATTCATTAAGGCCCTCCTTTGACGGATTGCTTCTTGTCGACATCAGCTCATTATCTAAGAAGTTGATCTAGGAACAACCCCTTCAGTACTTTGAAGCTTGCATGCCTCAATGGCAAGTTTCTCACTTCCGGCGACAGGTATACATCAATGACCTTCGACCAAAAGATTTTGCGTGGTGTTCGACGCCAAGTCCTTTATTCACACCACATGAATTGTACTGCAGTACCTTGAGGGTCATTATCATTACCGGTGATTCCTCTCGCGCTTGTTAACGGTTTACATCATTGACCGGTAATCAAGCGATGTCTTTCCATGTTCGACTTCAGCGCAATTCTCACATGGATTGACTTGTACTTAGAGTGAAGATCGAACGAGTTTGAAGACCCCGGATCTAGTTTCATCCATCCGGGCTGCGATATATATTCAGGAAAAATAAAGACATTTGACATGTACATCATTGCAGCAGATGATCATCCTACTCAAAGGATGATATTTTCACCAAAAATATCAGTCTACCATCAGACGATCGTCTGTTCTATGTACCAAAATGTATTTATAAAGCTGAGCATGGGAATGCCCGCCTTAGCTAGATCATGAAAGCAGTATGAATCATAATGTATTGTATTGTATCTTATTACAGGTCTCCTCCCAGTAAATGGATGAACTTCGGACTCTCCTGGATAAAGCATTTCACCCGATAAACGGCCTCATACTTTAGGGGGCAACTGTTATAGACATTTTTGTGCCTTGCATCACCGAGCATGAAATGTCAATAATCAAGGGATCCAAAGTCCCTAAACATGTTGTTCCTACCCCTAGAGGAACAAGGCCAGCAAACCACAGCAATTCACAAAAGTTCTCCACCTGAAAACACTCAAAAACAAGGCAATTCTGGATCATGTCAACTGCTCCACTGAGCATCTGCGCTGAATGTCAACTGCTCCACTGTCTACCTGCGTTGAATGTCAACTGCAACAAAGGCTACCTGCGCTGAGCGTAACTGGACAAGTGGCAGGCTCATTTCTCAATGTGTCAATGCCCAGGAAGCTTCCAAAATGACACTTGGATCAGGGAATTCGACTGGTGATGAGTAAGAGGTTCCAAATCTCCAAGTGGAAGCAAGAACCTCCAAGTGGACTCAAGAACTGAAGAGGGAGAGGACACTAGTCAGTTTCATACCAGCCTCAAGCTGACTCATCCTCTCTCCAAAAACTCCTATATATAGATCTCTCCTCCATGAGATCAGGAGGCTGGAATTTTGTTATTGCAAAGAATTGTTGTTGGTTTGAGGTTGGATCATTGGGTGTTTATGCTTTGAAGGGAGCTGAAGAAGGAATTCCATTCTGCTGGGAAGGAGATGCTGGGTTGGAGCCCTATGGGTTGTATCTCTTCCTGAACCTTGTTATCAATCAATAAAGCTTCTTGGTTCTTTCCTATATGCTGGTGTATATTGTATGATTTGCATTAGTATATTTGATTTACTTCTAATCCTGAATCATTTATGAATATGTATATTTGCCTTTGTGTTGTGTTCTTCTCTTGTCGCAAGTAGCTGTTCTCTTGTCACAGGTAGCTGTTCTCTTGTGATCTCGTGGAAATCAAGTAGCTGTTCTCTTGAGCAAGCGAGGAGACAAGTAGCTGTGGACACCCAAAGAGAAGAAGATCTAGATCGAGGGACAACTGGAAGACAACGGTAAGTCTACCAATCTCCCCTCTTTCACATTTCATAAAGGAAGAAACCGAAGTAGCTGTATTCGTTTGTTGCTAAGGTACTGTCACACCTTAGGTGGATAGGATCGTCCTGCATAGGCATTTTTCCCCACAACATATGTACAACCAAGATGTGGTGTTCAGAGAGGTGAAAGATGTTATTAAACATGAATTCCAACCAAAGAAACCTAAGAAGATAGAGTTTGAGCTTAAGGAGGAAGATTCAGACTCTACAACAGAGGAGGAATCAAAAGATGAAGAGCTACAAGAAGGCAGCCAGAAAGGTATAGTCCATTTTCTTTCTATTCAAATTTTGCTTTATCTATTACTGATGATGATCCCAGAACTGTGAAGGAAGCAGTAGATTCAAAGGATGGCAAACTCTAGAAAGAGGCCATGGTTGATGAAATGACATCTTTGCACAAAAATGAGGCATGGGATCTAGTGGAGTTGTTGGTTGGAAGGAAACCCATTGATAGCAAATGGGTGTTCAAGAAGAAGATAAATGTAGAAGGAAAGGTGGAGAAATACAAAGCCCGGTTGGTAGCAAAAGGTTATTCCCAGATGCCGAGAATTGATTTTGGTGATATTTTTTCTCCTGTTGCCAAGGTAGCTTCTATTAGATTACTTCTATCTGTTGTTGTTGCTTTTGATTTTGAGGTAGAACAAATGGATGTGAAGACATCATTTCTTCATGGGGATCTAGAAGAGGAGATCTACATGAAGAAACCTGAAGGTTTTGCAGTGAAGGGTAAGAAAGAACTGGTATGCAAGTTAAAGAAGTCTCTATATGGGTTAAAACAATCACGAAGGATGTGGTATCATAAATGTGATACATTTATATGGGGACTTGGCTTCACCAGAAGCAAAGTAGATCACTGTGTGTATTTTAAATTAATTGGTGACCGTGTTAATTATCTAGACTTGTATGTGGATGATATGTTGCTGGTTGGAAATGACAAAGAAATTATCCAGGATTTGAAAACCCATTTTTCCTCCAAATTTGACATGAAAGATCTTGGTGCTGCAAACTATATTTTGGGCATGGAAATTAAAAGAGATTGGACAAAGAGGAAGCTCTGGTTAAACCAGAGGAAGTATGTTGAGACAATATTGTAGAGGCTTAATATGCAGGATAGTAAACCGGTGAAGATTCCTATTCCTGTAGGTGTAAAGTTATCTGTTGAACAGTTTCCCAAGACACAAGAAGAGGAAGAGGACATGTCCCATGTTCCATATGCAAGTGCAGTCGGTAGCCTGATGTATGCAATGGTTTGTACTAGACCAGACATTGCACATGTAGTGGGAGTATTGAGCAGGTTTATGTCAAAACTAGGGAAGGAGCACTGGACAGCAGTGAAGCGGGTTTTTAGGTATTTGCGTGCCAATAGTGATTATGGTTTGTGCTACCAAGGAAGACCAGGATTGGACAGAGTGTTGACTATTTGTGGCTTTGTTGATGCATACTAGGCTGGAGACCTGGATTAGAGAAGATATACAAGTGGGTATGTGTTTAACCTATTTGGAGGTGCAGTCAGTTGGATGAGTAAGAAACAATCAGTAGTGGCACTATCAACTACATAGGCAAAATATATGGCAGCCACTCATGCAAGAAAGGAAGCAGTTTGGTTATAGAGATTGTGTTCAAGTATGGGGTTAGTACAGGGAGCTATAAGGATAGATTGTGACAGCCAAAGTGCAATTTTATTGGCAAAGAACCATGCATATCATTCAAAGAAAAAACACATTGATGTTAAATATCACTTTGTGAGGGATATGATAGAAGAAAAAAAGATGTTGTTGGTAAAGGTGGACACTTTGAAGAATACTATAGATGCATTGAGAAAATCTGTGATCTCTGAGAAGTTCTCTTGGTGTAGAGAAACAATGGGCATTGCAAGGCTAGATAAATGACTAAGCTATCCTATGGCCCCACGTGGAAAGAAAACAACAAGTGGTCGAATGTTGGGTTGTGTTATATTATTTCCACGACTAGCCGATGTACTTAACCAGGGGGTTAGAAGGGGGCGGAGCGCCCCCTTCGTTGCGCCGATTGCATAGCAGTGGGGGTCATAGGGGGATTGAGGGGTGTAGGTAACCCCACTCTACGGGGTCCGGGGCAACTCCCCGGAAGATTTGTTTTTGGACCCTATATTAGGTTGGGCAGACCTACCTATGGTTTTGTGCATGATGTTGGCACATGGTTTTGGACGCGATGGTTTTTGGTCCATGGTTTTGGATGCGATGGTTTTCGGTCCATGGTTTTGGCCGCGATTGTTTTCAGTCCATGGTTTTGGCCGCGATGGTTTTCGGTCCATGGTATTGGATGCTTCGACATGTATAAATATGTATTGTAACATTGAAAGGAACATAATGAAAAATCAAGCTAGTAGTCCCGGTTTTAGGATCTAGGGGAAAATATCTGTGTATATGTGTTTTATGTGTTATGCTCTCGCATTGTTTATTTTTTGTATTTTAGAATTCGTATGCAGGTAATTTTTGTACAGGGTTAAAACCTACAATGGCCTTGAGGGGGCACGAGAAACTACTTACTGCCTTAGAAACCTACTCCATCATTTCCACATGTTTCCTTTTCCTGCGATACGATCTCTACCGTCCATCCTATGATTAACCTTGTCCGTCCATCTCTTGACTTAATCCACGTGATAAGATCTCAGTTGTTCATCGCTTTGTAACCCTGTCTATCCATCTCTTGACTTAATCCGCATGATATGATCTCAGTCGTTCATTACTTCGTAACCGTGTCTATCCATCTCTTGACTTAACCTTCGCAATAAGACCTCAGCAGTTCATCTAGTGTGTTCACCCCGTTCATCCATCTAGTCACTTAAGCCTTCACAATAAGATCTTCGTTGTTCACCCTGTGCGTTCACCCTGTTTATCCATCTAGTCACTTAAGCCTTTGTGATAAGATCTCCACCATCCATCTTCTGTTCATTGATTGATCCAACGGTCCCTATGCATTACTGTGCCCTTACATCCTCCTTTCATTGATTTTGACCTCCGATTGCTCTTCCGCTTGAAAACCGATTTAGCTTAAGTTTCTTTGCTTACACCTTAGTATAGTTTAATGCTCTTTACCTCTGCAACTTAGAAAGAAACCTTAGGTTAGTGATTGTTTTAGAAATTCTACTTAGCACATTTGTTTAATTGGTTAGTTAGGTTATGGTGTGAGTTAGCATTACATGTTGTTTTCTTCACTACTGCAGTAGAGTAGCTCTCTCTTAGAATAGATTTGGTCTTCTTCCATCAAATAATTAAGCTTCTTCTGACCCTATAAAAGTCTGGCTTGGAACCCCTGGGGTCTCTTGCCAGATGAACAAGTGACAATAGGCAGGACCTTCACTTCTACTTTTGCATATAGAACTGTCACCTCCAAGTTTGTACAAACCCCAGGTTGATAAGTAAAGCTGGTAGCCCTGCGAGTTGCAACATTCTTGTTGCAATACCTAGGCTCATAACTTTTTGGCGCCATTTCCGAGGAGGTCTCTAAGTAGAATGTGATTACTACTTTCTTTTATTTCTAGTCTTCAACTTTCTTTTCTTCTACTTCTTATCCTCAATTTTCTTCCATTAGTTTATTTCTACAAAAGTAATCTAGTTTCTTCCTTTGTTTTAGTTGTCATTATCTGCTTTCCTTTCAATTAAGCAAGTAGTCTTTTTATTAGTAGTTTTCATTCAATCAACAATTTCATTCTGCAAGTACTTTCTAGCTTTAACAAAATCTTACAAAAACAAAACCAAAAACATTTCCTTTCATGCCTTGTAGGAATAGGGACAATTTAGGTAAATTCTTGTCAAATACCCCCACTGCATCCAACAGTCAACCTTCTCTCTTCTTCGGTGACTGTGATTTGGAAGAACCTTTAGGTGAGAAACCTTACATATTTGAAGAACCTACATGGGAAGAAGAAGAGGAAGAACCCATTCCTACTAAACTATTGGTTGAAAACCTAAGTGACAAAGGAAATAGAGAGAGAATTAAGAGTGCCTTCCCCATCACAGAGACTAATGGGGACACTAAGATGAAGAATATAAGCCCCTCTGCACTACCTCATTTCCATGGCTTGACCACAAAGGACCCTGACACTTTCCTATTTGAGTTTGTTGTTATATGTCGAACCTATGACTATACACATGATGAGAAAAAAGTTAAAACTATTCCCATCTACCCTCAAGGATGCAGCATTGTGCTGGTTCATGGGTTTACCTAGAGATAGCATCACAACTTGGGCTTAGATTAAATAGAATTTTAACAACAAACATAGGGACTATTGTAAGTCAAAGGATACTAAAGAAGATATTTTCAGGATAACCATAGGCCAGGATGAATCCCTAGAAGACTATGAAGAAAGATTCCAGCTCAGTTACAAAAGGGCTAGGTGCACACTTGACCTTGAGTCACTAAAGTTGGTCCTGCTTAGAGGAGTAAGGGAGGATCTTCTGGATACCTTACATATGATAGCAGGAGGAGATGCCTACCAATTACCCTATGAGGATATTAAGACTATCTTTAGAAACCATTCTACGGTAGCCAAGAAAAATGGTAGGGGTAGTCAACCTATGGCCAGTACATCATCCTCCAACTTATCCATCAAGGGTGAAATTGGAAATATGCTGGAAGATTTCAAAAGTGATATTCTACAAACCCTTGCCTTGCAATTGGACACCATGAACATCAAAATGAAGCAAGAGGAAGCAGAGAGAGCCTTGGCCATCTTTTGTCCTATATGCACCAGGAGGCATCCTAGGAATGAATGCCCATTGAACTATATTAAGATTTTCTCAGTCTGTGAAGAAAACCACTCCATAGACAAGTGCCCTTCTTTACCTGGACTCAAAGTTGTATATCAAGGAGCTGAAGGGGTCACTTGTTGGAAATAATACTGAGAGGGGGGGGGGGGTGAATTAGTATTATCAATTTAATAATATTTCATTTCCATAAACTAATTGATATTCGCTACTTCTATTAATTCAACCTGCATATATACGCAACTGTGTTTAGAGAAAACTGTGTATAACTTGTAGATTTATAATTTAGTTAGCTATCTTAATCTGTGTATCAGAATGATAAAACAATAATCAAGTGCAGTATATAGAACAGGCAATCACACACATGAACACAAGATATAAGGTGGAAACCCAATGTGGGTGAAAACCACATGTTGCAATTCGTCTCTATCTTCTTTTTAATAAGAAACTTTGTTTTACAATATTTCTGTACTGGTGTTGTCTTTTACTAGTATGCAGGCTTCTACCTGCAGAAGGCTACAACCTTCTCTTGTTCTCCAGCTTCTCCTGGAAGGGAGCTACAACCCCCTTAGCTCTTGTACTAGCTGATGTACTATTATGTAGGTGATGACCTACAGAAGGCTACAATCTTCTCTCTTCTTCCAAGGACCATGTTTCATAAATTTTCAGATTCGATCCATCAATCAAACATCAAAAATATCTGCATCAACCAATCTCCTTTGCACCAAGCAAAACTGAATCAAACAATCACTTCTCTGAACATTGTAACTAGAATACAGTAACAGTACCAGAACCCAACCAAAACCCAGAACACTGCAATAGTAAACAGAAGTAGATAAAACATATTTTATGAGACATATGCTACTTCAATATGTAGAACCTACGTGCATACGCTGAAATATTAAGGCAAACCTGCGTATACACTATTTTAAATTACCGAACCAGTGTGTATACGTGCCTTTGCTATGTTGAACCTGCGTACAAATCTGTAAAATATAATTTACCCTTTTCAACTATTCAGACATCAGTTATACCCATATCATTAGATTTACAGATCAAGACATGCGTCAAATATAAAAGATCAAAATCACACAAAGATACTTCTCTTCAAGCCTTAAGATCTCGACCCATCAATAGAACTTATCCTTCTTCTAGCGCTCAGGTTCCTCCTTGATTCAGATCTAGCTATGCACCATAACCCAATGACCAGTATTCTAGATCTTGCTCTTCATAAGATATTCAATACTTGAGTGTCTTTGCCTAATGATCTCCTTCCCCTTTTATAGTCTTAGGCCTTACTCAATACCATGGTCCAAAACCACTTAGAATCAATACCTGGGTTCAACACTTCGAACAAGATACCGTGGACCAAAACCAAGTTTTCCAAACTGTATGCACTTTTCTGTGCATGAAAATGCATGTATACAAATACGCGCCTTTTGGTCTGTGAATCTGTGTGTATACGCGGCTTGGTAAAAGGGGACCTACGTATACCTCCTTTTCCTTTATTCTGTGAGCATGTGAGCCTGAACTATCATCTGAGTGAGTTGTCGAGTGAGTTGTCATCAAGGACAACACCTGTGCCATAGTGCCAAACCTATGTCATAATGCCAACAATCTCCCCCTTTGGACTTGATGGCAACCCCAAGTCACTCTCCCCCTTTGTCATCAAGGGTAAATGGTTATGCTCCCCCTGAGTACATGCTGAAATCTCTGCTCTGCTGTGCTGTCCATGCTCCCCCTGACTGTAGGCAAGGTCTGAAACATGAGTCTATACATCATAAATGACCTTCCTATCACCAAAGACTCATACATACATCCATCTCCCAACCAAGTGGGGATATACCAAAAATTTATACATGATAAAACAAGAATATTACATCATCCATCCCAGGCATAGTGGGGAAACAAAATAGGCCATTACATGACCTTGATAATAAAAGAAATACATGACATAGAGACCAAGTATCTAAGACAAGACTATGATAGTTATCAGCAACTATCATCAGCAGCATCTATCAATCACCATCCAGACCAGCAACCATGATCTCCCTCTGCACCTGTTCCACCTGAATCAAAAACAACTGTGAAATTGTACCAAGATCTTCTAAGATAATGCCAACAATGCATTATTAGAAGTATATGCTCCCCCTAAACCTGTGCCAGATGATCACTGTTAGACCCATATCAGACTCTTTTCATCCTGATTCTGGCCCACTGATATTCTTCAAACCAACATATATGCAATTGTATCCACAAAAACCAGCGTATGTACACGAATACGCTTCATGAAACTCACGTACAACCACTATTCTCTGAAACAGATACGTGTCAACAGCAAGATGATGCATCAACTGCTCCCAGCCTCTGTATGAGGTATTCAAAAGTCTCTTTGGGCAGTGATTTGGTGAATATATCAGCAACCTGTTCCTTGGAGGGAACATACTCCAATTTTACTTTTTGCTCAAGCACTTGTTCTTGGAGAAAATGATATTTGATAGGTATGTGCTTGGTCTTGGAATGCATGAAAGGATTATTTGAAATGCTGATTACACTTGTATTATCACATAGAATGGAGATGGGTGGAGTACAAGTGATTTGAATGTCTTACAATCCTTGCATCATCCAAAGGAGTTGTGTGCAGCAAGATGCAGCAGCCACATATTCTGCTTCAGCTATAGATAATTCAATTGAACTTTGTTTCTTGCTGAACCAAGACACTAATCTAGAACCTATAAAGAATACACCAACACTAGTGCTTTTTCTATCATCCACGCTTCCTGCCCAATATGCATCTGTATATGCATGAAGTGTGAGATCTGTATCTCTAGGATACCATAAGCCATAGTTTTGTGTTCCTTGAAGATATTTGAAAATCCTTTTAATTGCCTGAAGGTGTTCTTCCTTTGGATTTGCCTAGAATCTTCCAACTATTCCCACTACATGCATGATGTCTGGTCGGGTACCTGTTAGATAGAGCAGACTACCAATCATGGATCTATAGGTCGGTTGATGTACTGTTGCTGATTCATCATTTGCACTGAGGCTGCATCTTGTTACCATAGGGGTACATACTGGTTTCGAATCTTCCATGCCATATTTCTTCAAGATCTGCTTGAGGTACTTGGTTTGTGATAGAAATATACCGTCTTTGTTTTGTTGGACTTGTAAACCAAGAAAATATGTGAGCTCACCAAGTAGGGACATTTCAAATTCTTTCTGCATCACCAAAGTAAAGTTTTGACTCATGGCTTCTTCATTGCTACCAAAGATGATATCATCAACATACACAACAAGTATTAGCAATTTATCATTGTCAATTTTTATATATAGATTGTTATCTACTGATCCTTTTGAAAAACCTTGTTGATGGAGGTATTTTTCCAAACGATAATACCAAGCTCTTGGAGCCTGTTTAAGACCATAGAGAGCCTTTCTGAGTTTGCATACAAGTTTTGGATCATTTACAAGGATGAATCCATCTGGTTGCTCAATGTACACTTCTTCTTCTAAGTCTCCATTTAGAAAGGCAGATTTTAAATCCATTTGATATACTTTGAACTTCTAAAAGCTAGAGAGAGTAAGGAACATTCTTATGGCTTCAAGTCTAGCAACCGGTGCAAAAGTTTCTTCAAAGTCTACACCTTCTTGTTGAGCATACCCTTTACAAACAAGTCTAGCCTTGTTTCTAATAACATCTCTGTTTTCATTTAGCTTGCTTTTTAATATCCATTTGGTCCCTATGAAATTCTTATCATTAGGTCTAGGAACCAATTCCCAAGTGTTATTCTTTTCAATCTGCTCAATTTCTTCATTCATGGCCTTGAACCAGCATTCATCTTTGCATGCTTCACTTATATTTCGTGGTTCGATGGAGGAGAGCAATGCTAGATAGCTTGAAGCTTTTGTAATAGTTCTTCTTGTTTGTACACCTACCTCTTTCTACCCCAAAATTTGAGTCTCTAGATGATTCTTCTGGACATACTTGGATGGAGTCTTTTCTTCTACCCTTATCTGTTCCTCTGCTGCCTCATAGGTTTCTTCTTCAGTATTAGCCTGATTTGATGTTGAAGGATAGTCCTCATCATCTTCAAAATCTTCTGATTTTACCTGTTTTGGATTGTTGCCTACTTCATCAACCACCACATCAATACTTTCAACAATTTTTCCAAGTCTTTTATTGTAACACTTATATCCTTTACTTCGGGAAGAGTAACCAAGGAGAATGCCTTCATTTGCTCTAGGTTCAAACTTTCCATGCTTTTCATTAGTCCTTTTGATGTAACATTTGCTTCCAAAAACATTGAAGTATTTTATAGTAGGAGTCTTACCATACCAAAGTTCATGAGGAGTTTGAGTGTTGTTTACCTGGACGTTTGTTTTGTTGAGAATAGTAATGGCAAAAAATGCAGCTTCACCCCAGAAGGTTGCAGGAGTTCCAAACTCATCAAGCATAGCACGATCCATTTGTTGAACTGTTCTGTTCATCCTTTCTACTACCCCATTTTGCTGGGGAGTCCTTGCAGTGGAGAATTCCCTTCTTATTCCATGTTCTTCACAAAAGTTGAAAAATTCATTCGAGGTAAATTACCCTCCTCGATCAGACCTGAGGCATTTGATTTTTCGATCTGATTCATTTTCAACCAAGGCTTTGAAATTTTCAAAAGATTCGTCTTTATGCTTTAGAAGTCCTATCCAACACATTCTGGAAAAGTCATCAATGAACAATATAAAATATTCTTCTCCACGAGGTGACTTTTTTCTTGATGGACCACATAAATCACTATGGACAAGTTCAAGTGGCTTACTAGCTGATCCTTCCTTCTCAGGGAAATGTGTTCTAGTTTGCTTACCAAATTGACATGATTTGCATATTGTATTATCTGGAATTCTGATGTCAGGAAGATCATGAACAGCCTGATATTTGCATGCTTTCCTTATCTGAGGGAAGCTTAGATCCCCCAATCTTTTGTGCCATAGCCAGTGTTCATCATTTTTGCTTAGATAGCATTGTTGTTATCCTCCCTTGAGTATGTATAAATTATTTTGATTTCTTGTGACTTTGATCACTGTTTCTCCTATATCAAGCTCACGAACAATACATCCATTTGATCAAAATACTACCTCATTTCCTTGATCACACATTTGACTAACACTCAATAGATTATGATTTAAGCCGTCAACATACATAACATTCCCAGCTTTGACCTTTTCTTTTAAGAGAACATAGCCTTTATCCTTTATGACTGCAGGGGTGTCATTTCCAAATGAGACCTTCCTTTCCTTTTCTAAGGCACTATATGACTGAAGTTTTTCTTTATCACCTGTCATATGTTTCGAGCATCCACTATTGATGTACCATTGATTTTCCTATCCTTCTGCATATAAGGCTATACCACATCTTTCTATTTGTGGTTCTTTCTTTCTCCATGTTTTGGGACCCAATGAAGCTTTCTCCTTTTGAGACGTTTGCCGAAACTTAATCCTGCATTTAGAATCTTCATGACCGAAGTTGTTACAAATAGAGCATTCTATTTCATTTTCAAGAGTAGAAAAGTTATTGTAGGTCCTCTTCATTATCCCAGTCACACTCCTTTGATTTCGTGCTTCTCTAGTCATGATGGTCTTGTAGACAACACATTGAGCAGCTTTGTGTCCAAAGTTATGACATGAGAAACATTGGCCATTAAATAAATTCCTCCGATTATCAAATCTACTGACCAGGTGATTGTAGTTTCCATTGACATTCATTCTTGAAGTAAATTGAGAATGATTTACCTGTGGTTGGTTGTAGCTTCTGTTCATCTTTGAAGTAGCTTGACCCTGATTTACCTGGTGATCCACTTTATGCCTTTGCTGACGATTGTCAACCTGTTCACTTCTCCTTGCTACATCAAGATAACTTTTGGAGGTGGATGGCTTTTGAGATGCTTCTTTAGTATATCCGAGACCTGTCTTTTTTAGAGGAGAACGCTGCACTTTGATAATCTCATCTAAAGTTTCAGATCCTTTAGCAAATCTAAGATTAAGAGCTTTGTTTTCTCAATATCTTTTCTAAGTCCCACAATTCCACATTCTAACTTTTCATTGTGTTTTTCTCTTTCAGCAAGTTGGAATGTCAGAGTATCTATAATCATACTCTTTTCTTCTAAAGAAATTTTAAGTTTAGAAATTTCTTCATAGAGACCATCTTCTTCTATAGCATCGAAGAAATCATCATCTTCAAAAGCCATCAAAAGTATATAATCATTACCATGTTCATCTTCATCACTATTTGAAAATCCATCGATGTCTTCATGTGTATAATAGCTCTTCTTACTTATGTTCTGTTTTCTATTCCATTTAACCAGTTTCTTACCTTTATCAAGCTTATCTCTATGAGGACACTTGGCTGCACAGTGACTAACTCTTCCACAAGCAAAGCATTTGAAAGGTAGCTTACCTCTAAATCTTCCAGAACCCCATTGGAGGTTCTTGACAAAGTTTGATTCTTCCTCTCCTTCTGACGTATGTCCTAAATCATTGTATTCTCCTTTTCCTAAAGCTTTGAATACAGCTTCTCTCATCTCTGATGGACCCCCTTTTCTTATTTCGAAAGCAGTTAGGATTTCATGCAGCTGTGACATAGTAATACTCTGAAGATCCTGCTTTTCTTCTATGGTAGAAACTTTTGATTCAAACTTAGAAGACAAGGATCTTAGGACCTTTTCAACTAAAGTAACTTCTTTTATCTCTTCATCCAAGTTTTTCATGCGATTAACAATCTCATCTATACGTAAGAAATAATTAGCTACACTTTCATCATTGTGCATTTTGAGAGTTTCATATTGAATTCTGAGAGATTTTAGTTTTGCACGTTTTACCTTATCGTCTCCTTCATAGCTTAGAATGATCTTGTCCCATATTTCTTTGGCCGTTTTGAGCTGCATAATCTTGACGAATTCTGATTGTGATAGACTCCCAAATAGAGTATTGACAACCTTTGCATTTGTTTCATACTGCTTTTTACCTACCGTATCTGTAGGAGTTGCTGATGGAAATGTGTATCCTCCTTCCACGATATCCCAAACTTTTGTTCCAAGAGATTGAAGATAGGCTGTGGTTCTTACCTTCCAATAGACAAAGTTGATCCCATCAAATATTGGTGGCCTGATGGATGCCTTATTTTCGTAGTTGCTCATGATGATAGATCTTCCTTCAAGCGATCAAGCTTCTTTTGAAGGACCTACTCTGATACCAATTGTTGGAAATAATACTGGGGGGGGGGGGGGTGAATCAGTGTTGTCAATTTAATAATATTTCATTTCCATAAACTGATTGATATACGCTACTTCTACTAATTCAACTTGCGTATATACGCAACTGTGTTTAGAGAAAACCGCATATAACTTGCAGACTTATAATTTAGTTAGCTGTTCTTAATCTGTGTATCAAAACCATAAAACAGTAATCAAGTGCAGTAAACAGAACAGGAAATCACACACATGAACACAAGATATAAGGTGGAAACCCAATATGGGTGAAAACCACCTGCTACAATTCGTCTCTATCTTCTTTTTAATAAGAAACTTCTTTTTACAATATTTCTGTACTGGTGCAGTCTTTTACCAGTACGCAGGCTTCTACCTGCAGAAGGCTACAACCTTCTCTCATTCTCCAGCTTCTCCTGGAAGGGAGCTACAACCCCCTTAGCTCTTGTACTAGCTGATGTACTAGTACATAGGTGCTGACCTACAGAAGGCTACAACCTTCTCTTTTCTTCCAGGGACCATGTTTCATAAATTTTCAGACTGGATCCATCAATCAAACATCAAATATATTTTCATCAACCAATCTCCTTTACACCAACCAAAACTGAATCAAACAATCACTTCTCTGAATGCTGTAACCAGAATATAGTAACAGTACCAGAACCCAGAACATTGCAACAGTAAACAAAAGTAGCTAAAACATATTTTATGAGACGTACGCTACTTCAATATGTAGAACCTGTGTGCATACGCTGAAATATTAAGGCAAACCTGCGTATACGCTATTTTAAATTACCAAACCAACGTGTATACATGCCTTTGCTATGCTGAACCTGTGTATAGATCTGTAAAAGATAATTTACCCTTTTCAACTATTCAGACATCAGTTATACCCAGATCATCAGATTTACAGATCAAGACATGCGCCAAATATAAAAGATCAAAATCACATAAAGAAACTTCTCTTCAAGCCTTAAGATCTTGACCCATCAATAGAACTCATCCTTCTTCTAGCGCTCAAGTTCCTCCTTGATTCAGATCCAGCTATGCACCATAACCCAATGACCAGTATTCTAGATCTTGCTCTTCATAATATATTTAATACTTGAGTGCCTTTGCCTAATGATCTCCTTCCCCTTTCATAGTCTTAGGCCTTACTCAATACCATGGTCCAAAACTACTTAGAATCAATACCTGGGTTCAACACTTTGGACAAGATACCATGGACCAAAACCATAGGTCCAAATACCAAGGACCAAAACCAAGTTTTCCAAACTGTACACGCTTTTCTATGCATGAAAGTGCGTGTATATGCATACGCGCCTTTTGGTCTGTGAATCCACGTGTATATGCGGCTTGGTCAAAGGGGACCTGCGTATAGCTCCTTTTCCTTTATTCTATGAGCATGTGAGCCTGAACTGTCATCTGAGTGAGTTTCCAAGTGAGTTGTCATCAAGGACAACACCTGTGCCATAGTGCCAAACCTGTGTCATAATGCCAACATCACTAAGAAACTTTGCTACATCAAACAAATGAGACCTCCTGGGCCTAGACCATACTAGCAGGGTATGCAAGGGTCATCCCATGCATATTACAACCCCAACCAAACCACATATATACCTTCTTGGTGACCCCCTACTCATCCTTCCTGGTCTACACCCCCTCCTTGGTTCTATACATCTCAGTATCATTCCCAGCCAACCAGCTAGTCATTTCAACCTTATGTTCAGCCAAAACATTAGTGGAATACCCCACCGAGGGGTGGAGGCCCCAATTCGACAATGTTCCAGCCCTATTGCCTCCACCACCTACCCAACCACAACTCTTGCACTTTGCTCCACCTAAGCAACCCCAAATGCCTACCTAGCCAAATCTGAACCCAAACAATAGGCAGGCTCAACAAGTATACATTGGAGAGACATCATACCCATCTTATGTTATAGAAATCTAGGAGATCAACCTAAGATCTGGGAGAATTCTCCCTGATAACCGACCTGCCTCTCCACATAGGGAGATTGAGGAAGAAAGAGAGGAAAGTAACCTTAAAGTAAATCCACCCTTTCCTAAGAGATTAACCCAACCACTCCAACCTATCCTAGAAGAAACTGAACTTCTGGGAGAATTCAAAAATCTAAGTGTAAAGATCCCCCTTCTCCAAGCAATCAAAGTTGTTCCCATTTACAATAAGTTGATTAAGGAGAAGTTCTTCAATCATCCAGGAAGAAGAAAAAGGGATGCCCCTACCATTAATCTCATTGGGCATTTATCTGACTTAATGCTGGGGCATGTAATATGTCCAAAATATTTGGACCCCGGAAGCCCTATAGTAGATGTGCACATCAATGGAACCATTGCCCCACACACTTTGATTGATCTTGGGGCTGCCATTAATGTGACAACCAAGGACACCATGCTCAAGCTCAACCTCGAAGGATCATTGAGGAAGACCACAACAATTCTGCAACTTGGAGACTGTTCCATAATCACCCCTGAGGGAATTGTGGAGGATGTGATGGTCTCCATTGACTCTTGGGAGTACCCTACAGATTTCCTAGTTCTCCAGCCTAAGGCTAAGCTTACTGGTTACCCTCTCATCCTTGGGAGGCCATGGTTGGCCACAACTGATGCTTACATTAGCTGCAGAGTTGGGAATATGACCATCAAGAATGGGCATATGTCCAAACAATTAGTCCTATACCCTCCTGCTCAACCTACCCTATTTATGATTTACCTTTATGGTTGGAGGAGGAGGAATAGGATGAGGTTTATTCTACCCAACTTTATGCTTTTGAAACAACCATAGGAGGAGGACAGCAAGATGAGGAGGACTTAATTGAACACTCCAAAGTCCAACTCCTAGTTCACTGCCATTAGAAGAAGAAGTAAGGGAAACCCAGAACAATCATCGAATTGAATTATGCTTGGCCAATTGCAACCCACTCCATGTCAAAACCATAGAATTTGGCCCAGAGAAAACTTTGAAAATTAATCCATCTCTTTCTACTTTAGAGGAGGAAAAGCTATGCAACATGTTGAGAGAGAACCTAAAAGCCTTCGCTTGGAGCTATAAGGAAATGAAGGGAGTACACCCCTCAGTGTGTACTCACCACATATACATCAAAGAAGGTTGCAAGCCAGTCAGGAAACCACAAAGGAGGATAAATCCAACTCTTAAATACATAGTCAAAGAAGAACTGCAAAAACTGCTAGATGCAAGATTCATTTACCCTATCTCAGATAGTTAGTGGGTCTCTCATTTGGTGTTAGTTCCCAATAAAAATGGTAAATGGAGGATTTGTGTAGATTATAGGGAGTTGAACAAAGCCACAAAGAAGGATCATTTTTCCCTACCCTTCATTGACTAAGTGTTAGATGGCTTGGAAGGGAAGAAGTTCTTTTCTTTCCTAGATGGATTCAGTGGGTACAACCAAATCCAAATCTACCCATAAGACCAGGATAAGACCACATTCACCTGTCCTTGGGGTACTTTTGCCTATAGGGTCCTTCCTTTTGGCATATGCAATGCTCCTGCCACTTTCCAGAGAGCAGCCTTGAGTATATTTGTTGAATTAGTACATGATGTAGTAGAAATCTATATGGATGACTTTACACCTTATGGAAGTGATTTTCAAGAAGCCCTGACTAACCTAGGAAAAGTATTACACAAATGCATTGAAATGAATATGTCTCTCAGTCCAGAAAAATGTGAATTCTTAATGACTGAAGGGACTGTGCTAGGTCATTTAATATCTCAACAAGGACTGCAGGTGGACCCAAACAAAATAACAATCATCCTAAGGGTCCCACCTCCACAAAAACAAAGAGATGTCAAGAGTTTCTTAGGGTTAGCTGGATACTACCGAAGGTTCATAAAGTACTTCAGCAAGTTGGCCTCTCCTTTGTTTGGTTTGTTGGCCAAAGATTCTGAGTTTATATGGTCAAAGAGCTGTCAAGAGGCCTTAAAAATTCTAAAGGGTAAGTTAACCACTGCACCAATTCTTAGAGGCCCAAACTGGGCCCTCCCTTTTCATGTTCATGTTGATGCCTCACACAAAGCCATAGGAGCAGCCTTAGGTCAGGAAGAGGGGAAATTTCCCTATGCCATCTATTTTACTAATAAGAACCTTTCAAAGGTTGAGCTAAATTATACTGTGACTGAAAAGGAACTCCTGGCTATTGTGAATTCATTAAACAAATTTAGGCATTACATTACAGGCTATCAAATGTTTGTGCATACTGATCATGCTGCAATCAAATATTTAATGATCAAACCAGATGTGAATGCTAGAATTATAATATTGTTTCTTTTATTACAACAGTTTACTCTAACTATTGTTGATAAGCCTGGTAAGTAAAATGTTGTTGCTGACTTTCTATCTAGGATGAATCTGCCTGCAGATGAAGAAGGAATGATGGATGACCAATTACCAGACGAGCATTTGTTTGCTATTTCAGTTCTCTCCCCATGGTTTACTGATATAGCAAAGTATTCGGTATCAGCCTCCAAAGAAAAGAGCAAGATAGTAAGGAAAAGCGCCCCCTTCACCTGGATTGGGAGCAATCTGTTCAAACTTGGCCCAGATCAAATCTTGAGAATATTTGTAAGGGAAGAGGAAGTCTTTGAAATTCTTCTGACCTGTCATGATGGGCCTCGTGGAGGTCACTTTTTAGCAAAGAGGACAACATTCAAAGTGTTACAAGCAGGCTATTATTGGCCGACTCTTCATAAGGATGTGAAAAATTACATTAGTTAGTGTGATCGGTGCTAGAGGATGGGAGATTCTACTCCAAGAGATGAAATTCCCTTACAACCTCAAGTGAATTTCGATCCATTTGACAAGTGGGGCATGGACTTGATAGGGCATATCAACCCTCCTTCAAAGAAAAAACAACACATCATTGTGTGCACTGATTATTTGAATAAGTGGGTTGAAACCAAGGCAATTAAGGCAGCAACAGAAGAGAAGGTGGTTGAGTTCCTAAGGGAGAATGTATTGTACAAATTTGGGTACCCTAGAGAGCTAGTCATAGACCAAGGCAGCCAATTTACCTCCAACATGATTGAAGAACTACTCAGTCATCACAAAATCAAGCATAGGACCTCCACTCCCTATCATCCACAAGCTAATGGGAAAGTGGAGGTGACCAATATGACATTGGAGAACATCTTAACCAAGGTAGTGAGCAGCAACAGGAAGGATTGGGCAGAGAGACTAGTTGAGGCCACTTGGGCCTATAATACAACATGGAACACCACCACTGTATTTACACCCTATGAGCTGGTCAGTGGTAAAAAGGCTTTGTCTTCCATTGAGTTTGAATGTAACACATTGAGGATGGCAGCCCGACTAGATTTGGATCTTAGTCATGCACAAAAAGAAAGGTTGTTCAATTTGAATGGCTTGGATGAATTCAGAATGCAAGCCCTCCTACATACAGAGATAGTTCAGCTTCAAAGGAAGATCTGGCATAACAAATCATTCCATTGCTAGTTAATGTACACCGATTGAAAATGTACAAGAGGCCTTTATCAAAAAAGAGTTCATTGACAATATCAATAAGAAAGTGATGATGGTAGAGCAAGTTCCAACTCCTCCCTCATCAAGGCAATAAAAAAGAGAAAAAAAGAATAAGGATTCAGGTGAAAACCTCCATGAGGCGCCTGAGTCCCATCTTTGGGTTGAAAACCTCATGAGGCAGCCCAAGGATTAGAAAAATGAAAAGGATAAGAATATCCCTGGGTGGAAACCTTCCTTGAGGCACCCAAGGCAGATATCTAGGGTCAAAACCTCTCTAAGGCAGCTGAGGTGTTTTTAAAAATATGTATATAATAATAAAAGAAAAAACATAATTGTTATTTGCAGGTGGGTGAGAAAGACAATCAAGGAGGAAAGAGAAGATCCAAAGGGAACCCTGCCTCACATATATTCATCTCCTCCACTCCTTACCATGCATCCATCCATCAATTCCATTGTTTTTCACTTCATTTCTTCAATTCAGGTGAAGATTGTGTTTTCTAACAGAATCACCTCAACCATTACCATCATCCCTGCATCCACACACACTCCTACTCCCTTTGTCCATTCATTACAGCATCCTCACAGCACCAGCCAGCAACATGATCAAGAAATTCTAAGGGAGACACCGGACATTGCTAAGTGGTAATCCAGGAGCTCCACAGTAGTAGCAACATCAGATCTCCAGTCACAGACACCTCCAAAAGCCAAGAAACCATCAGCAGACAGCAGAGGAGGAAGAAGAATGACCATGCAAAAAATAGACAATGCAACACCTCTGATCTTTGACAACTGCAACATGGCATCAATACCACAGGTAAGTATCCCACTCACTCACTCATATGCATCATTTGATCAAAAGTTGTAAAGGTTTAGAGGTAGTTGGTTTATAAGTGAAAAGGTGGCAAAAAGGAAATTCTTTAATAAGTCAAAAGAGAATGAAAGAGTCCATAGATACAATATTTTTATGGCAACAATTTGAGAATGCTTGAACAATTGAGACTTAGGGTAGAAACACCAGTTCACCAAAGGATCAGCATACCCTATTTCTTGATGCAATCACTCGTAGACTCCAACAACAAAATAAAGGAAGGGAATTCCCAACATTTGGCTCACCGTGATTTGATCAGAATCCTCATTAAGGATGCCCTCCAAAACCTCAAGATCCCTATAAAATGGTCAGTCTTCAGAGACTTACCAGCAGAGGATGACATCAAAACCCTCAACTATGATGTTAGTCCTTCTGTCAGTGAGGAGGAGGCAAAACAAGAATAAGAAGATACAGAGCTAGATGGGGATGAGATGGATGAAGAAGAAACTAATATAGAAGAACATGATGAAGCAGAAGAGAAGGAGGATGATGCTGAAATAGAAGAGGAAGAAAGCATTGAAACAGAGGAGAAAGAACAGCAAGAGGCCATCCAGTATAGGATGCCAGCTAAATCCTATGCTCCTTACCTCAGAGAACAATAGCTGCAATTTCATATTAAAACACTAGCACAAAGAGGCACCATGCCATTTCAGGACTGCAGGCAATTTCTTGGTCTTTGTGATCAAAGTGCACTAGAGGATAGGGCCACATTGGCTGAGTTTTACTTGCACAACAAGGCCCTCACAGACATGAATATTTGGGATCCTAATGTAGAGCTAGGAGATCTACAATTAATGGATTTGGCATCATGGATGAACCATGAAGAGTCAAGGGCTGCACAGATGAAAAGAGTATTGGCCAGAGAGAAAAATGAACCTATTTTCATCAGAGCTAAACAATCAAATCCCATGGCCCTAATCAACACCCATGATCTAATTGCAAATGATACTCAGCTGGCACTTAGATATCTTGCTACCCAAGAGCAAGAAATTTCACATTTTGAGGATATGTTTAGGCTGCGAAGAAATGATAATATACATGCCTGCTAAAGGAGATGGAAAACATTGCCACACAGCTTGAAGATGAAAGAATATCACTCCCCTCAAAGGTTGAGAGAGGCACTCAACAGGGCACCTATGTATAAGAAATCAATGCAAAGGTTGAAGGTCAATTGGATAGGCCTAAAACTCAGTCCACCACTACTCCTAGGGATGCTAGAAGGGAGAAAAGAAGAAGAGGAATAGAGGGAGTGGGAAGAAGTAGAAAGGAAAGCAGGCTTCTATAAACAAGAAAAAGAGACCACAACAAAAGCATGGGATGTTAGAGAGGCTACGAGAGCCATGAAGGACATGGACATTCACTAAGTTGCTTAGAGGATGAGCAACACTTTCAGTAGGGGGGTGATGATGAGCCTCATCATTGGGTAATTATATGGGCCTTAATTGGCCTTAATTCACCTCCTATCTTAGTCAAACCAACTATCCTTACAACTTATTTCATACTTTTGATTATGTTTTGTTTATGAGATGAGTTAGAGTTTGATATTTTGCTTTGTGGTCTAAGGTGCATGTAATGCAGGAATAAATGATAAAAGCAAGGAAAAATGCGGGCATAAGGGATAAAAGAAAGGAACTATGGCAAAGACCTTGGTCAAAACTCGAATGGGACAAGGAAGAGTAATTATAGGAGGTAAATCCTCCTCATTTACTACCCCTCCATTCAAATATTCCTCCATCAGCTAGGAGTGCAAACAACCATCACTTTGAATACTATAAGATAGCCGAGCAAGTGAAAAGGACATAAACCAGTTTATCTTGAGTGGGGAGACAAGCCTCCCTAATGGTAAGGAACTCATTAGAGACTTCAGATGTATAAATAGAGAGGCTTAGGACCTCAGTAGGATTCATACTTCTATTGTAAAAACTCTGCTTTATTTATGAGCTGCAAGACTTGTGACAGTTTGTTCTGTAATCCATGGTTTTCATAATGAGAATGAGTTTTATTTTAAGCCAGCTCTGAGTTAACTTAGAGGGCTAACGCTCTTGGGTTAGGGCCAAACCCGAATAGGGAAAGATCCTATTTATTGTACATGTAGGCTAGCATATAATTCTGGTTCTGTTCATTTGTTTAAATAGCTTCCTGTTTCTATTCATTTGCTTTAGTAGCTGCATTTTCTTTAAGTTTACTTCCATTTGTGTTTTTTAACTAGAAGGTTAGATAGAGGAAAAATATCACTATCAGGTTGTGTGCAGGTGTCTCAGCCTCATCTCCTCCCTCTAGGACCATGATTTGAGGAAGATACCCTTCAGCAACCCCAAAACATAGATTTTTGGTTCTTGCATGAGATATGGAGTTCGCTGTTTGATGTAGTTATTTGTTCACCCTCACTAGTTTTCCTATCGCTTTCCTGTGTAACCTCCTTCAGCACATTCTTCATGCATCACTTCCTCATCGTCCGATCCACAAAAAACCTTCACAATCACTGTCGGATTCATTATTTTCTGTAACTGTTGCCTCGCGTGGAGGCTTCCACTTACTTTATGCACTTTAAATCCCCACCTTCGATCTGCCTCGCCTAATCTAACGACTATCGCATCACCTCAACACTTTATGTGCTTTAAATCCCCACCATCGATCTGCCTCGCCTGATCCAACGGCTATCGGTTCACCTGATCGCCAACTAGCTTGGTCAATCCCACCGTTGGTGAGCCCCGCCTGGTCCAACGGCTATCATGCAATCTCACGCAGATTATTGCACGACTGTTATCCACCCGATAGCACACGAGAAAAGTGGTTTTCTTGTGCTAGAAGTCACGTAGTAAGGCTAATAGCGTGAAATTTTAGAATTTCGCTTACGGCCTTGAGGGCGCGCGAGAAACTACTTACCGCCTTAGAAACTCGCTCCATCATTTCCACACATTTCCTTTGCCTGCGATACGATCTCCGCCATCCATCCTCCAGTTAACCCTATCCATCCATCTCTTGACTTAATCCACGCGATAAGATCTTAGTGGTTCATCGCTTCATAACCCTGTCTGCCCATCTCATGACTTAACCTCCACGATAAGACCTCAGCCATTCATCCTGTGCGTTCACCCTGTTCATCCATCTAGTCACTTAAGCCTTCGCAATAAGAACTTCGTCGTTCATCCTATGCATTCACCCCATTCATCCATCTAGTCACTTAAGCCTTCACGAAAAGATCTCCACCGTCCATCTTCTGTTCATTGATCGATCCAACGGTCCCTATGCATTATTGTGCCCTTATGTCCTCCTTTCATTGATTTCGACCTCCGATTGCTCTTCTGCTTGAAAACCGATTTATCTTAAGTTTCTTTGCTTAGACCTTAGTATAGTTTAATGCTCTTTACCTCTGCAACTTAGATAGCAGCCTTAGGTTAGTGATTGTTTTAGCAATTCTACTTAGCATAGTTGTTTAATTGGTTAGTTAGGTGTCAGGCATGGAATCCCCCCAAGGCATGTTTTGGGGCTTAAAGCCCAAGTTTTGAGCAAATCTTTTATAAAATCTCCGCAAATTACAGGAGCGGAGCGCGAAGTCATAATAGAGTCACAGGGTTGTCCACCCTAGTTTTGTAATGTAATGTCCACTGGATAGACCTACCCATGGTCCGCGGACCATGGAATTGTATAAATAGAGCAAGGCTCTAAGTGTAGAAGATAACTAATAACTAATGGATGAATGGAATGAGAAGTCTAAGTAGTTGAGTCAAAGTGAAAAGGGTGTTTGTGAGTCATAGAGTAGGAGAAGGCTCTGCAGTTGAGTGCGCAGAGGCCTAGTAGTCCGCAGTTGAGTGCATGGACCCCTGCAGCTGAGTGCGGACCTTACAACAGTTCGGACACAGTTGGAGGGACTTCGTGCAAAATCTCCGCACCAACAGAGTGACTCGAGGGCGAGTCACGATGTTTGTGTTGGGGCCTGTTGGGCATGGAATCCCCCCAAGGCATTTTTTGGGGCTTAAAGCCCAAGTTTTGAGTAAGTATTTTGTAAAAGCTCCACGAATTGCAGGCATGGAGCACGAAGTCATAATAGAGTCACAGGGTTGTCTGCCCTAGTTTTGTAATGTAATGTCTGTTGGATAGACCTACCCATTTTTCGGGACCATGGAATTGTATAAATAGAGACAGGCTCTAAGTGTACAAGATAACTAATAACTAATGGATGAAGGGCATGAGAAGTCTAAGTAGTTGAGTCGAAGTGAAAAGGGTGTCTGTGAGTCATAAAGTAGGAGAAGGCTCTGCACCTGAGTGCGTGGAACCCTTGCAGCTGAGTGCGTAGGGCAGGTCAAGTCTGTAATCGTTGGGAAAATTAATAAAGAGAAGTTTTACTACAATGTTGTGTATCTTTTCTGGAGTTAATGCATGATTGAATATAAATTGCAAGTATATTGTTTCTTTACTGCGCGGACCTGTATGAATGTTATGTATAACTAATTATTACTTAAAGCATTCAAGTAGGTAAAGATAGGTAACTAATATTGTAAAATAAGCAAGATCTTGGCTAATAGCGCAGAGCGCGGTGCACAGCCCCTGGGTAGGGCTGTGCGAAGGCAGTGTATCAGGTCGTGAGGAATAGGAACGTGCACGAAGCAACCTACACACAGGAGCAAATGGTGGACCAGTCAAACTTCTCAGACATCTTCAGGGTGCGGAAACCTGGTTCTAGCACCCTCCCATACTACTTCAGGTGAGACCTCAGTTCGCAGTCTGCGGACTGTTGCCGAAAGGGCCAGTAGTACCGAGATTTGTTTGGCTAATTAACTCCGAACCTGGGTCAGGCCCCTACAAGCCAAAATTAGGTTATGGTGTGAGTTAGCATTACATGTTGTTTTCTTCATTACTGAAGTATAGTAGCTCTCTCTTAGAATATATTTTCTCTTCTTCCATCAAAGAATTAAGCTTCTTTTGACCCTATAGAAGTTTGGCTTTGAATCCCTCGGGTCTCTTCCCAGATGAACAAGTGACAACAGGAAGGACCTTCACTTCTACTTGTGCATATAGCATGTCCACCTTCAAGTTTGTACAAACCCCAGGTTGATAAGTAAAGTTGGTAGCCCTAGGATTTGCAGCATTCTTGTTGCAATACCTAGGCTCATCAGCCCCCAACACAAATATGTGACTCTTCCTCAAGTCGCTCCGCTGGTATCCTCTGGATATTTTCTTTCAAGTTGGTAAATGAAGACTTCATGAGGTGAAGTGCCTCTATGAATTGTATTATTGTCTGTCGAAATTTTTCGACCAATATTTCAGAAGTTGGTCGTTCTGCTGCTAGGCCGATGGTTTAATGCATTTGTTGCATACGCTTGAGTGTTCCTTCCACAGTCTATGAGAGTTTCCCTACTTCTTCTGCTCACAGCTGCATCTGTGTAGTGATAATTTGCAACTCCTTGATCTGCCCTTTCAGGGATGTGTCCTCTTTCAACAGGGGAACTGTTGCACAGGGGCTAAGGTGCGTGTCATTGCCTTTACCTAGTCATACTACAGTTTCTTATCCCAGATGGTGACTTCAATCTTTTTCACTTGTGGGTCCTCCTGTAGCAAGGCCCACAGTTCTAGAGTTTCTTTGAACAATTTGCTACAATCCTTGACTACAACGTCAAGATTTTCCCTATCTATTCTAATGATAGCCTCACACTGCTTTCAAATCTCTGGTGGCGTGGTGGGCTACAACTTCAATTGTAGCTCAGTAATTTACATATGTAGTTTAAAGCAAACTTTATCCACTTGAACCTTTGATTCTCTAAATGCATCTGCTAGTTGTTGCACTTTTTCTTCAGAAGTGGCCTCATACTACATTTGGAGCTCGGGAAGCTTACGGCATACTCTGGAAATGGAATGTTCCAACTATTCCCTTCTCGCCACTGCCTCATCACAATCCTGGAGAGGTTTGTTATTTTCATTGCACATTTTTTCACTGGTGATCTGTGCATCCTTGATCACCATGAGATCTCGTTGCTCCTACATCTTAAGCTCATATGCTACAACCTAGTGTAGCTCATGCAATGCATGTAGGGGGAGAGCCACGAGGTTAATACTCATGTTCTGAGGTGGCTGGGTGCTCTCTCGTTTTGCAACATCATTGAGGTGTAAGGATCCATTAGGAATCGATACAACGCACATCTCTGAAGTGAGTACCAACTGCACACCACCCGATGTCGTTGGTTTATCACTCACTTGAACCACACTCGCCTAAACCTGGCTTGCTTTCCCTTACAACTCTTTGAGGCCCTCCTGCACCTTCGTCAAAACAGACTTGTACTACTCTTCAAAGTGGCCCCAAATATCTTATGTCACAGACTTGATAGTATCTCCAATTTCATCAAGGTCCCCCTCAGTGATGACCATGGCCTCTGCGCTAATGGACTTATCATATTTGTTCTTCTTACGTTCACCTCTCATGCTTGAATTTTGTCATCGTTTGACAATAAATGGAGAATCAACGTCCTCTGAACCTACATAGGGGTCTTCGGTACCCTGATCAGGTTCTTCTATATGTTTCTCTTCTTCTTACTCGCACTCTGGTTCCTGTACGGTATCCTTTTCTAGATCGATGGTCACCATTTTCTTTTCCTTCTATGTCGCTTTAATAGTCCCTGTTGCGCCTTCTTTACTAGTCCCTATTATACCTTCTACAATATCTATCAGAAGGAGCTAGTCAGTAGACCACTGAAGGACTAGCTGCGTGATATCGTCTTCGGTGACCAGAAATGGCAACGCCGTCCATTTCTTTGTCAAATCGTACCTTGCGCGGATGTATACATGGTGGAAATCGGCCTTAAAATCAGCAATGCACTGATATTCCATGAATAGACTTGGTGACAATCTTGGCTTCTGGTTAATCACCATTCGCAACTCCATTTCAAACATTACCTAGAACATCTTATTTTCAATGACATGGGCAGGGTCCTTTGTTTCCCACAACGAGGAAAATTTGGTAGCCTCACACAACTCTAGATCCATCATGGGGAACTATGAATCCTCTGGCATCCTCCAAGTTATCAGTGCGATCAACAATAACAACCATGCATGCTGGAATTATTTTCCTTCCTCCTATTCTTCATGGAAATCATCCAATAATTCTTGGCATAGGTACTTCACCTAATTGAATTGAATCCCCTTGCTGCACTGTGCAACCAAGTATACCACTAGTGTCGGCACTTCATCAGCACAATACTTTCTCATGATTTTTCCTACCAAAATTTGTGCAGCAAACCGCACAGCTTCATCAGAGATGGAATTGATGGCATATCCCCATGACTTTTTGATCAACCTGAAGTCACTTTTCATTTGATCTGCGAGTTTTTTTTCCTATGACTTCCCCACAAAATCATCTGCGGGGTTTTCTCCCTAATATGGCAGCGTTGTGATTCTTCATATCAGCATGTCATCAATTGGGATGGGCCCTCCAAGCCTAAGACACCCATAGTGGACCAATGCCAACAACTAGCATACACAAATAGTGTTAATAATGATTTGGCTAAAATGAGGGACATACAACATATTGAGTAACCCTGCACACTCAATATCGGCTACCCATTTCATTGGTTCAAGTCTTGTAAGGCTCGCCTCCTCATAGTATACTGTCTTCAAGTACTTGGTGGGTTCTAGCTGTGGAAATTTCTCATGGTCACCCAAATCCAAATATTCCATCTTCAGATATGGTACCCAAGCAAACAATTCTCCCTCAATAGGTACTTCCTCCAGGAGCAACGACATGAATACTTTTAATTTTACAGAGTGAGGGTCTTTAGTTACTTTGGTGGTAGGCTTTTGCAGTGGTATATATGGTGGTAGCAGAGAAATTGGCTCCGTGCCTTCTACGCTGCTATCCTCCACCCCCACATTCATCTCTTCTTCATCCAAGTCCTGAGGCTCCTTATGCTGTTTGTTTTTATCCATTCCTCCCTTCTTCCTTTCCTCAGTTGGGATCTTCCATGACGATTGTCGAATCGGGGGTTGCTGTGGATTTTTCTACTTTTTCTCTCCTGCTACAGAGGAAATAGGCTTTGGCCTCGATGACCTAGGTGTTGTAGCAGACACTGGCGGTGTTGCAGCCATGGTGTTCCCTAATCCTCTCCTTGAGAACTCTTTCTTAACTTCTTCCCAAATCAAGTAACCATACATGCAGAAACACACTTAGCTCTTTAAGCACAACAACACATAACAATTTCTCAAGAAGCAAAGCATCCAAGTGTGGAGTGGGGTGTGATATTTATAACTCGATTCAAATTCAAACTATCTATTCCCTCGCAAATCTTCCTCATAAATGGGATTTTGGCGACATATTTTCCCAAATTTGGCCTTAAATGCATTTCCCCCGCTCCTTTTAACGAAAAAATCACTATCAAATCAACTGTATTTGTTCCAACGGTCACTCTCTACGTAGGTCGCACAAATATCCTCCTTTTGGCACAGCTACCTCATCATAGCTTCCCCCTGCGTGATCTTCCAAAACATCGGACAACCTTCCTTCTTCGATAGAAAATTTCATTGGCAGAGTAGTCTATAGTCCTGCACTTTCTTTCAAATTCCAGAAGAACTAAGACTTTCCTGTAGCCATGTAGTCATTGCACAGGGGTAGGATCGTCCCTATAAACCTTCAACCTGCTCCCATTAATCTTGCCAGGAAATACTTCCCATTCAGCGTCTCGAGTTGAACTGCGCCACCATCTGAAATGTCTTTAATTACATAAGGTCCTACCCATTCCATATTAAACTTCCCCGAAAATTTGGTAAACTTGTTGTCATACATTAGGGCCAAATCACCATTCATGAAAATGCGTTGCTTATTGTGATGATCGTGTCATGCCTTTTCTCCAGCTTTTTGTACCTGCTGATGAAAGTCAGCCAAAATTTAGTCTTCCTCTAGTGCAAGTATTTGTGCTAGGCGTTCCTCCATTACGTCATGATCTTCCATCTCGTTTACTCCTGCGATCCTTAGGCTAGGCACTATGTATTCCATTGGAATTACTGCTTCTTGTTCGTAAAATAGTCGAAAGGGTGTTTGCCCAGTCAGTTTCTTATAGGTAGTCTTGTATGACCATAGAATCGTCAGTATGTGTACATCCCACTTATTCCTATTAACATTGCATACCTTTGTGAGGGAATTCTCCAAGATCTTTTTGAAAGATTCGGCAGTGCCATTCACCTGGGGGTGATATGGCATACTCTTCTAATGGTACATTTGAAATTCCTCGATTAAAGCTGCAATTGTCTCGCTCAAAAAGTGTGAACCCCGGTCACTCATCAGAATCTTTAGGCATCCAAAACTTGATAGAATAAAATTGAATATTAACTTCGCAGCAATGTTCGCACTGTAATCCTTCATAGGCTATGCCTCGGCCCACTTGGTTAAGTACTTCGTCATAGTGATAATATAATATGCTCATGTCTTCTTTCCTAGGGGTTGAATAGGTCCAATGAAGTCAATTGCCCATTTATCAAATGCTTGTAACATGACCTGTGGATTTATTGGAAGTTCATCCCTTCGCGATGGTCTCCTAGTCCTTTGACACACATCTTGCTCGTAAGATCTTCTACACAGTAGCCTTGTTTGCATAGTGTCCTCCACTGAAGCCACCATGTGCTTCAGCTAGAATATTGTGTCATTCATATTCAGCCACATATCAGAGTAGAGCTTCATCCAACCCCATATTATATAATTTCCCCATAATCATAGAAGAATTGGGAGCCCTAACAACTAATTCCTTCTGCTACTGTGTCATATAACCATCAGGGACCATGCAGTAGATAAAAAAATGAATAATGTCTGCAAAATGTTCATCTACAACCATGACAGCGAAGAGTTGTGCGTCAGGTAATCCTTCATCAATATTTGTAGGCTCTTCACCATTATCAATCCTAGAAAGGTGGTCTGGTCCAACATTCAATCTCCCAAGCTTCACTATTACTTCAAAATCATATTCTTTGAAAAGGAGCAACCATCTACAAATTTCCCCCCCAACATAGGCTTATTAACCAGGTACTTCAAAGTAGAATATTCTGTGTACATATTAAAGTGTGTTCCTAGCAGATAATGCCTGAACTTCTGTAATGCATAAACCATGGCCGATACTTCGCACTCTGTGGTTGAGTAGTTCTTCTTATTGGTGATCAATATCTCCCACCCCTGGTTGAGTTAAAACGACTCTCAACGCTATGTAAGGTGCATCCACATGCACATGAAATTCCTTCTTCCAATCCGAGTATATTAGGATTGGCGTCGTAACCATTTTCTCCTTAAAATTGTCCAAGCTCTTCTGGAAAACATCATCCCATCAGAACGTAGCATCCTTCTTTAACAACTTCTCCATGGGCGTAATGATCTGCATGTATGCCTCAATAAACTTCCTATAGTACCCAGTATGACCCAATGTCATGCGTAGCTGCTTTAAGTTCCTAGGGGGCTCCAAATTTATAATTACAATGATCTTAGCAGAGTCTACCATCAATCCCTACTTACAAACAACATGGCCTAACAATATTCCATTAGGTACACAAAAAATGCATTTCTTCAAGTTCAAGGATATCTGATACTTCCTACATGTTTCCAACATTAGATGCAAACTAGAGACATGTTTTTTTACCAGCCCAAACATTGTCCAATCATCGAAGTAGACTTCTAAAAACTTATGAATGAATTCCTTGAATGTTGCAACCACCACCCTTGAGAAAATTGTAGGAACATTTTTTAGTCCAAAAGGCATAACTGTATATTGGAACGACCCCCATTCTGTAGTGAAGGTAGTCTTACTTCTATCCTCTGGCGGAATCTTAATTTGGCGGTATCCCTAGAATCCATCTATAAATGATAAGATTCTTGTCCACCATCATTCTCAAGAACTTCATCTATAAATGGCATAAGGAATGGATCATGTAAACATGCATCATCTAACATCTGCAGATCTACGCAGATCTTGATATCATCCTTTGTTTTCTACTCTTGGACCACCATAGGGCTGACCCATTCAGATTTTTCTACGAGCTCAATTATTCTGGCCACGAGCATCTTATCGAGTTCCTCTCATACCTTTTCCTTGTATTTGGGATTCAATAGATATGGGCATTGCTTAACTGGCTTCACATCAGGTTTTAAATTGATCTTCATCATCCCCAAATCTCCTACTATCCCTTTCAAGTTAGAGAACTTAGTTGGAAATAAATCTTTATATTCATCTAATAATTTAGCTACCTTATCCATTTTATCTTCATCCCAATAGTTACCAATGTTCGCAAATTTTGGTTCTTCTTGTGAACCAATGTTTACCTACTTTGTGCACACTAGTTTCGAAATATCAGGGTTATCTACATTAGGTCCACCAACTTTACGATTTCCCTTTGATTCAGGGATATTAATATTCCATGGATCGTCATCACCTTCTTCCATCGTAACATTGTAACATTCTAAATCATGTTGTAGCTACGTACTCCAATTAGGTTGTACCCATCTAATAGGTTCGATGGGTTTTCGGAATATTGCTGCCTTAATTTCCTGAACCGCTTCATCAATGCATTCGAACCCATCTTCAAAGTTGAACTTCACCAAGAAACTTTATTTCATCTCATCCCAATCAGTAGTCCCATGTTGCATCTCCATCTCTAAATACCAGCTCTTTGGTATAACATCCAGGGTATGAATAAAGATATGCACCCACTTAGGTTGAGGTATCTCACCCCACGCCTTAGTCCATCGCGCCAGATGTTCATGTGGATCATCCTTCCTGGTGTAATTTTCAGTGATTCAGGTGTTCGTGTAGCCAAATATTAAGCGCATCATTCTACGATATTCCTTCCAGTAAGAAAAATTATCCCTGTGTGTACCCCACCATCTTGCAGGCATAACTCTCAATGCTAGATCTAAGACTGGAATCGTTGTTCCTCTAGTACATCCCTTTCAAAATGGTCAAGAAATATATTGACATCATCCAAGCCATCATAATAGGGTAACTTATGTACCTTAGTAGATATACAACGCAGTGTAGAGACCTCATGCAATCGATTCTACTAGTTTTCTAATTCTTCATCTGACTCTAATTGGCAAGAATTGTCCTTCTCCCGTCTGATCCTTCCATCAGTAGTGGGATTGATCCAATCTTAATTTCGCACAGCTAACTTATATATGTTCTCAGTTTCTTTATCTTCATAATAGTCACAGTTTGGTTCTGTGTACCACGCACCCCCAGTTGGATCCAACAAGACAATTACTTCAAGTTCATTCTTTTCAAATACCATGCTTCGCTTCTTTAAGTTAATGATTGCATTCATGTTGAAGGCCCAATCAATCCCGAGCAATACTAGGTATGGATTTCTATCATCGAAGATCTCAATAACTTTGAAATCAGCCACTTCTCTTGCACCTTCAATATCTACAGTTACTCCATGCAGGCGCCCCATTGGAATTATCTTTTGTTAATTCGCCATGTGAAAATGAATGGGTTACCACTGTAACTTAGGCTTTCCCACATGTTCCCAAGTTTGCTTCGAAAGTACATTAGCATTGGAGCCCAAGTCTAAGATTACCTGATCCATTTCGAAATCACCAATCTGCATAGTCAACCGCATCTCCCTACCAGTTCTCTTCTTGCTTTGGTTCACCTTATTTAACTGCACGATGTTCTGGTAACGACTTATCCTTGCTTGTGCAATTATCTATCAGCTCTTGCAGTCCTTCTACTACCTTTTGATCTCATAATAGCTTCATGCAAGTTTGCAGAAACAATTTTAAGACCATGGGATCTGAATCTTGTGTTGCAGTAGTGTCTTGAGGTTTCTCCTTTCGTGAGACTATCGACATCTAGTTCTAAGACATAGAAACACCTAAATATTCTGCATCGGCAGCTGGTTATTCTTCTCCTGCATCTTCTCTATTAAGATCAGGAAATCTTCTATAACATGATTAAATTGGCAGAAGTACTGACATGAATGGTGCGTTGGATTCTAACAGTTGTGTGCAAAGTGTCTTGGATCTCCGCAGTTGTAACAAATAATCTAGCTCCAATATCTTCCAGCTCCTCCTCCTTTTCCTCTTCTCCATCCTTGGAATCCTCTATGAGTTATAGGTGAGCCTTGGTCATTCTGCACATGATTTTCAGCTTCCATTCTATACAACGGAGTTATTTCCATCATTAGTTCATAGCTTCGACAATTCCTCTCATCATGACCAACCGATGTATAAAAGTTACAAAAGAGTTTCTTTGGAGACTATATAAACTTTCGTAATAGGGAAAAATCATTTGTCGAATGTTGTCCTGATACTTGGCAGATGTTACGCTAGGTACCTGCACCGGTGCTTGATCCAGTGAAACATTCTGGCTTTAGCGGGTTAGGACGTCACACAGCTATATAATCCCAGAATACATGGCACTCATCCTTATGATGACCTTCAGCCTTGTGTTTTGTGCACCAAACTTCAGAATGTGTTTCTGACTTAAACTCCTTTCCCTTCTTCAGATCCTGCAACTCCATATACAGACTTTCTAGCTACGCCTAGATCTGTTGAATTCCTATAATCGTATCCTGGATCAGCGAGGCTTCTAGCTTCGTCACGATTTCCAATGCTTCAGCCTAAGACCCAATATTCTGCTGAGGTAATGACAATATTAAGTGAGATAATATCGAAGCTATATACCAGTCCCTATGTTGTTCATTTGAAATTTGAAGGTTAGCTTGACTCAGTAAGCACTTTAGTTGTTGATCTATATCCCATGCTGACTCATTAACCCTCTACCTGATCTCCTTGATTTCGGTCACACACTGACCTTGCGACTCTGGCTTCATAAATTCGCATTCAAGACATCCTTTGTGTTATCCAATGAAGTAGTCGGATGAGTTGTGTTGTATATGATGTACTAGGTAGGCACTCTATCTTGTAGCGTTGTAACTAGTTGCATTTTCTTCATGTCATCATCGTTGATCTGCTGTGCTTTCCATATAGCCTCTGCAAAGAACCAAAATTGATCTGGATACTCTGATCCCTGACCCTTGAATACAGACATTTTCACTGTATTTTCCATACTAAATAGTGGTGGTGGAGATGGGGGTGGAGGTGGAGGTGAAGGTGGAGTGGATGGATGTGGAATTCCAGAAGTACCCTAATCTACTGTCTGTGTCGCGCCTTTAGGCGTACTAGGGGTAATTCTTTCTTCTTCACTTTTAGACTCTCCCAATAAGGGATTGTATTCACTTTCGATGAATTTTTCTAGTTCCAATCTGAATCATTTTCCACTTCACATAGATCTAGTTGGGCCCCTCTTAAAGATTAAGGTAAAGGCATAATCCCCTTTCCACACAAATGCATTTTTATCTAGGTTTTAGTGATCTTGGGTACTTACCTCTCAAACCTTTGAAGAATCGTCATTCAGCTTCACTATAAGACATAGATGTATCTATTGCAAATTCAGTGATGAAACTGCCCAAGATACTATCAATCCAGTAATCAACAACCCTTTCAACCTTATAATCATATCCTTCAAGAAGTTTGATTAATTCTGGAGTCCACACAATAGGATCATCATGCTTCCAAGTAGGTTCCCTATCTGCTAATTTGGACAAGGACTCGTGTAATTCGCAAGGGAATTTCAAAAAGAAAACTTTGTTTACTTCTATGTAGAGATACCTCTGTAACCAATTTTCTTTTAACAAGCATGAATTCCTATTCTCTTGGGTTGCGAATTCATACAAATTCTGATCTATCCACTTCTCGATTTCCTTTATAGCTGGTATCCACTTATGCCACATCACACATCCCTTAGATAGATCTTGGTCCAAGCAACAAAGCCATTTTTTGGGTTGAGGGGGCTTGGACCTAGGTTCAGATTTAGCTGCGCTAACCAACAAAAACCTTACACTATCGGCCCTTTCGGCAACAACCCGTGTAGCACAGGCTGTAGTCTCACCCGAGGCAATATTGGGGGATGCTAGAGCCAGGCTTCCACATCCAGAAGGCTATGTGATGTGGGGTTAAGCCATTTCTTTAGTTTGAAGCCCGATCTTACCTTCGCGAAGCTTTATCCATGAAATCTCTAAACTTACAGTGATTTTTAGTTAAATAGAGTTATTACTTCGTGTAAACATTTAATTATGCATAAAATCACATATAATAGTAGATCTAGATCTTCGTGAAGCAATAATACGAAAATACAAATAACTATCACTCAAGTGCACGTAAATACAAAGAAAATTTAAGTATACAAATAGAACACAAAGTTTCTTCAATTATTTTTTATTACTTCAGATATTTCTTATACAAACTTTCCAAACCCTATGCACATAGTTGCAAGGGCCTGCGCACTCAGTTGTAGACTTACCAAGGTCTCCGCGCACTCAGCTACAGAAGCCTTCCCCTTCCCCAAAACACAGAAATATCGTACGGACTCAGAACATATCAAAATCCCATTCTATTCATTCCCCCTTAGACTCACTAAGATACCCTTTTATATACTTTTTCCCATTACAATACCATGGTCCATAAACCATGGGCAGATCTCAAAACAATAAAAAACTAAGGGGCTTTGACCTTCCTGAGCCCCTTGACTCCTAGTGACCTACGCTACTCACACTCTGCTCCTCAAAATGCGAAGATTTACAATATATTAACAAAACTTGACCTAGGGGATCCCATCCCAAGAACTATGAAAACCCTTGTATGTTATTTAATGATCTATGGTCCTACATTATTCATGAAAGAATGCCTAAAGTCACTGTTATATTCACAGTTGACAACTATATAATATGTCTATGGTTATATGGAATATTTTACATTGTTAAGTATGCTTCCATACTCAAGATTTGGAGGCTATTCTATATGCTATGATTTAAATTAATATCTATTGAGTGTTGATGATTATTTAATTGAGGAATGGTTTGATAAATTTGTGGGTTTTGTACACCCATCATTATTGTTGTGACTGAGGAATATAACTAGCTTAATATCCTAAGATTCATACAATTGAAAACATGGACTGTAGCCCTCTTGCAAGGTCTCACAAACCTGTATGTCTCCTTGGAGATGAATGAAGGAATCCTAAATCGTTGAAGACGTTAGACAAGTTGTAACAGACAAGCAGAGTTGGACTACTTTACATATTTCACCATGTAAAGTGTTGAATTTGTATGAATTTAACTTTGTATCCATGCACCCTTTCTCTTATTTTGGATCTAATTAAGTTTGGGCCCTTGTTGGTGCCCCTTTGTATTATTTTGAAAATGGCATAGTATTGGTGAGAGTCAATTTTCAGGCTGGTCCATTATCTTTGAGGAATCTTCGAGGAAGTTTGGAATCATATTTTTCCTTGAAAAATTCCCTTATTTCTCGTTTTTCCTTAGTGCATCTGCAGAAATCTAGTTATCTAATGTTTGGGATTGGTAAGGACTAGTTCCTTTATATGTGGCTCAGATTTAATCTAGGGACATATTTACCACTTCAAGATCTTATCATATCTAAGATTTAGGAATCCATGGTTGGAAAGTCCTAACAAAATTTTGATAGGGTCGAATTTTCTTGTTTAAGAGTTGTCTGCATATTTTCTTTGGGAAACTAAGTTTCACAAGGGCCAACATGTTTGCGATAGGTATATATTTAATCCATGTCAGATTTCCTTATTTAAGTTTTTTCCTCATTTTGGACCTGGGTATCCGGGGTTGGTAATGGCCAACACATTTGCGACAAGGCTAGATTTCCCTATCTAAGAGTTATCTACATTCAGGATCCAAGCATCCAAGGTTGGAAATGGATGACACATTTATGACAAGGCCATATTTCATTTGGGTCAGATTTCCCCATTTAAAAGCTATTTTATCCAAGGATCCAAAGGTCAACAATGGTTAATACATATATGAAGGCACATATAAGACTTGGATTGGATTAGCTTCAAGCGGAGTTAGAGATATAGGGATTTGGGGATTTGTGTGTGGCAAGGGTGCATACATATTCGAAGGCTAAGATATGTCATATAAATACATCATGTAGTGGGGTTTATGTTGTAGTAACCTCAAGTGAAAATGGATCTAGATATTTGGGGGTCTGAGGGTGGTGAGGGGTGACACAAAGTTGAAAAACCAAATATAGTTGGTGTGAGATATAGTGGAGAAGTAACCCAAAATACCATAGTGATAAGACTTGATGGAACCTGCACTGCATTGATGTGAAAATTCCATGGGGGTCAGTTACGGAAAACACAAATTCCATGTGGAAATCCATTGATGACGGGGCCTAATGATTGGTAGAATGGTGCAATACAGTATGGACCATATCGATAATCAGAAAAAATAAGACTCAATTAGAAAAAGGACAAAGGAAAGTTCCCCTAATGGAATACTTACCATCAGGATCTTGAGAGTTAAGTTGAAGAGTTACAATGTAGAGAATGAAAGAATCATTAGAAAAAAAGAAGAAGAAACAAAGCTAAATATGGTGTTTCTACAAAACATGTCATTCAAGCGAGGGTTCTTGCAACATGGACCAACCTCTAAAGATATGGAAGGGTGCCATAACTATAAGATGAGGGAGAAACTTCATAAAGTTGGGAAAAATAAAAAGACTTTGAAATGTTGGGGTTACAAAACGAAACATCTACTTTGTTACTTCCCTTATAACCGACATGAAGGTAGGGAGGATTTTTATGTCCAAGAGACTACCTTAACGAACAAAACACATAGCAGTGTGTTAGGAGTAGGAACAAAAAAAAACAATAGCAAGGAGAACCCCAAGCAGTGGAAATAGAGTATTCCATAAGTTGGTTGGTTCTTCAAGAAATTAAGAAGGATGAGTCACCCACCTTTAGTTGTTTGGTGAAAAGAGATGAGGGATCATCCCCTTGAGCTCTCTAAAATACTAAAAAAGTCCCCTTGAACTATTTAGAAATATTTATGGGATCTTAAGGATGCTATAGACCTTAGGAAATAATATAAATAAATTTTTTGCATGTACTAGTTAGTTAATTTCTCTTTTTGAAGTAAATATAGTAGGTTTGATTTGTTACAAATGTCAAATATGAGTTGACATGATTAAGGAAAGAATTCAATTGAGATGTTATGGATTATGCATGAATTAATTGACTAATGAATGATGTGTGTGTAAAAAACTAATATGCACAAAAATGTAAGGGGAAGGTGTTAGTGTCAGTCTTTGTAGCCTTCCACCAGTGATCAAATATGCTCTTATAAAGTGGTCTTGGGGTGTCAAAGTCAAATTTTTGTCATTTCAGTGAGTCTTCAAGTAAAATTTGGTCACTATGTATTAGGTCTAGGATTGTTTTCACGCCTTACAAAGTTTTCCAAGTATTGGCCCATGTCACCATTCGGCTGAGTGTATCATCATTCAAAGAATTTTCATCATTATTTCAGGTTCCAGTGGGTCATTTTACACCTTGTTTTGCTTCAGTTGTGCTTAGGTAAGGCTTATTTCCCTCTCCTAGGGTTTTGAAGGTAATTTTTCTTGGATGGGCAAATCATCAAAAAAAACTTGTATCCTGATGCTCATACACCTTACCCTATATTTAATATACCTTCTTAAACACTTACCATCACTTATATCCCTCAAATTCATCATTTTCCAACAAACCCTAGCATATTGCTTAAATTTGACATTTTTCTAGGCTAGGCCTGTGTTTTACCCTTTTGGACCACTTCCCCTCACTAAATCCTCGAAATTCCACTTTCCCCTACTTCCAAACATCCCTCCCTACTTCCCGAAATTTTCTAAAGATTTTAGAAGCCCCTCATCCCCTTCATTTCCCTTCATTTCTACAAATCCTCTGTTCCACAGATCGGGATAGGTTTTATTAAAATGATTTTTATGAGCAAGAAAAGATTAATTTGAAAAAAGTGAGACAGGGTTCTATCCATCATATACCCAAGAAGAAAAACCTCCTTCAGTTTTTACACATGTCTCATGTGTTGAGGGGAATGTCCAAACAATCATTTTCCACAGGAGAGTTGTTGCACTTCTGGAGTGACCTTGGGAAAATCAAGATTTATCCTCGCTGGAGTGTCCAAATGACTTTCTTGATGAGTCAAATGATAATTAGACAAGCATAGCTTCCCAATGAGCTATCATGTACTCCATTTGGAGTTGAGGAAGACCTCCAACAGTTGACTGCAACAACACTCTCATTTTGGCAGCCTCATTCTACACATTTTGACCAGTCTTGGGAGATTGAGCTTTGGACAAGGAAAATTAGCTCCAAATTGAAAAATTGAAGATGTTCTAGAAATTAGATAGGATGAGATTTCCAACGCGATATCATGGGCTCAATTTGGACATCGGGAAGGTAGTCAAAAGTCAGCTTGAAGTGGCGCTACGCGTAGATTCTGGAGCGCTGCATGTAGGGACTGATCGTTGCACATTCGCCATTTTTCTCAGTGGAAAAAACAATGGTGCTGCATGTAGAGAAGGGTGTTGTGCATAGAGAAGGGTATTGTATGCCTGTAGGAGGCACTGCGCGCAGGGCCAGCAAGGGCCAAACGACCTTCTGCTGCCTAAAAAGCAGCAAAATTGTCTTCCTTCCCCTCAAACAAGTAAGTGTTGTTCCTTGACTTCATCATTGGTTTGAAATTAATGAATTTGAGGATAATTTTCCATGGTAAATGTAAAACCCTAGACTCTCCCTTATTTATGACTTAAAAACCCTAACCCCTATTATTCCTCCCATCACTTATCACTAAAACCCTAAACCCCTCCCCCATATCACTCCATAACACTCCATATCCCTTTTTCCTTCATCCCTAAAGAAATACCTTAAAAACCCTAGACCCTCTCCCTCATTTTCATGGTTTACACCCTCCCATTCATTTTCATGTTTACCTAGTCCACCAAATACCTCACAAGGTCACCTCCCCTTCCCTTATTCCTAATCACTCTTACTCATCCCCTCCATCCTTTTTCTAGGAGTACACAGCCTCAAAGCTTGGCAAACATGGACAGAGAAGACAAAGATTATGAGGAGGAGAGAGATTTTTATTTGATGGAGCATGATCAGCCAGAACAACATCATATTCATCATGGCATAGAGACAATTGATTTGGAGGCTCATGATGAAGCAACAAAAGAAAACATCATCATACAGGAGAAAGAGGCTCAAATCCAAGCATTGATGGACAATTTGGAGAGAGCCAAGTATGTCATCACATATCTGGAACAAGAGAACAAGCAGCTGAGTGATAAGCAGGTCCTCATGGAGCTGGAACTTCTCAGGATAAAAAGACAAGGTGACAAGGGTAAATCAACAATGCAAGAGGAAGAAGCACCGGTCACTTTGACTCCAATTGAGAAGGAAATTGAGGGTGATAGAGAAATTTGGCTTCAAAGAGTCAATTTTCACTTAGAAAAGCTACTGCAAAGGGCCAATGGGGACAACCAGATCATTAGGCACATGGCCTACCACTACAGGACCCAGAACAAAATTTGCAATATAAGGGTCAAACGGATGAAAGCAAGGCTAAGATGGGCTCTAAAAGAAAACAAAGAGGAGGATAGTCTTAGGTTTCTTGCTAAAGCTTCCTTGGCTCATTAGGATACTTGATGATGGTGCTTCTCACCAATTTTGGTCAAGTTTGGAGGAATTTTTGTCATTTGCAAATTTTGAAAATTTTAAACACAAAAATCCTAACTCAACATAGCGCGCCACTAGCGCTGCGCTTTTCCTAGGGGCACCCAATGGAAAAATGGCTTGAATTTTTGGATTCAAAGTGATGAGTACATGCACCATATTCATTTGCTAAGTTTTTAGGGCAGAACTGGTCCACCAGAAAGTCAAAAAACACCCCAAAAATGACCTTTCTGCCACTTTTTGGACACACAGAAGAAGTCTTGGGAGAATCAACTTGTGAGAGGTCAAATGAGCTTGAAATGAAGAAATTCTATGTGTTTTGGAAAGTAGACTTGATGATATTTCCAATGAGCTATCATGAGCTCAATTTGGATGTCGGGAAGGCCTCCAAAAGGGACCTGAAAGTGGCACTGTGCATTGGACCAGTGGCGCTGTGCATAAGACAAATTTTGCACAGGATGGCCATTTTACTGTGTTTTGACAGTGTTCGTGAATTTTTTCTCATGGAGGATGGTTTACCACTTTAAATGATGACTTTTATTATAAACATGATGGATAGTTAGTAATAGAGGGTAAATTCATTAGCTTAAAAGTCATTTTGAGCACAAATGAATTAGTTTCCTCACTTTTAGAGGCAAGTTGGTAGGATGCCTAGATTCCAGTTTCTTATTGAGTGTTGGTTATATTAGCTCCTCATCTTAGGGATTCGACTCCTGAGGATGGGAGGAGGTTGAAAAAATGCCTATATCTTCTTCTTCTTTCTCTTTGTAAAGGGTTGGACTCAGCTGGATGCTTATGCTCTGATTGTACATTGTTTTGTATCAGTTTAGCATGAGATTAATGAATAATTGCAGCTATTTCTTTGGGATCCATGTGGTATGGTGTTTGGTTTAGTTTCCTCTCTTGTTATCATATGTTTAAATGTTTTTTGTAATTCATTAATCATTTCATTGCTTCTAAGCGGATGTTTTCAAGTTGATAAGAAGAATCCATAACATTAATGCTCTGCTTTGGGAAAATATTCACAGTTTATGTTTTCTATAGTTTAGGAAGGATCCATGATAATCACATGCTCTTCCTAGCTTCTCACCAGTCTTGAATCACCTCACCAATCAAACCCTAGAGTGCTAAGCTTCATACCTACCTTACCCCATCGAACACCCTACAATTTTGACCTAGTTTCCTTGCACAAACTGTATGGCTCCTCCTGATCCTGCAGAACCCCTTCAAATCAAATCGAACCTTGTGCTACTATACCTAGCCTAATATTATTTTCCCGATCCAATCATCTTGACTGAGATCCTCACGGAGAGAGCCCTCTCCTGGCCTAGTAGGGCTAGCTACTTGGTTAAGCGTGATTTGTGGTTACCCTGGTATTGCCTTCCTTTAGCTTGAGGTTCAATCCAGGTGATAACATAATGGCGGCCATATTGGGGAACAAGCGAAAGGTTTCGTATTCCCTGGGAAATATCATCAAAGTTCAGATCTAGATCTGATCATTGATAGTGGACAACGATCAGACACAAGAACGCTGAAATCATTCACCTAGCGACTCTAAATCAGTTTTGAGATTAGATCCAAGGACTCCACTAGAGGATGAACCTTACCAAAAGAAACATGAAGGGACAATATGGAAAGATCAAGTATTCAAGTTGGAATTTCATCCAAGACATAATGTTCTTTGTTATAAATTATTTCTTCTCTTTTCTCGAGAATGTCAAGAAGGCTTTACAAAGTATATTGTATTTGAGAAAAGATCCTAGACCTGCATTTGATTCTTTCCCTTTGAAGGTTGTGAATACAAAATATTTGCATGCCTTTGAGCTTGATCAAGACCCTTCCTCCGAATCTTATCATGACAATCTTCAAACTGATGAGCCTCAAGAGATCAAGAATGATTCTACAACTTTTGTATATATTCCTATACCTTGTAAAATTCCATATAGATACAAGCCTCTGATTTTACCTCCTATATCCCATGTTTTCCATAAAAATCATTACCTATATCTACCAAGATTTGATGGTGAATGTGACAACATCACTGCTGAGAGACATGTACTGAATTTTGAGTCTTTTCTTGACCTTTTTGAAGTTAACTATGTAAACTTTGAAACGGGAACTCTGGCCAAAAAACCCCAAAAAAACATCAAAGATAGTGCTAAAAATGAAAAGTGTGTATGCTAGAACGACGATTTTATTTTTTAGGGGTCAATTTTGAACATGTTTTAAAAATGGCAGTGACTATGAAATTTACTACAAAATTTTTGTGCAAAATATAGCTTCAAAACAAAAGTGATGATATTGGAACATTGATTATTTTTTTTAGGGTCAATTTTCAAACTTTTTAAAAAATACTAGTAAAACCAAATTTTTATGTGCCAAACAAAGTTGTTTATGAGGAAAAAAACATATTAATGTTTTTGGTAGAATATCATTTTTCTTTCCTAAGTATATATTCAACATGCTTTCAACCATAACATGCTAGATACAAAAGAAATTGAAATTTTTTCAACTATAAAATTAAAAAACCATGACATTATGAACAAATTACATCACTAAATGAATTCAAAAGTCATTATTTGTATATTGAATAAAACATACATTATATCTCTAATTTAATATTTCATTGTAGATATTTTAAACAATCAAAATTATCATAATTAAGACATATAATCCAACAACATAAAAATGCCTCATAACTTCTCATTTAACGCCATATGGAAATCATTAATTTTATTTCAAGATACGATGCATACATCAGTTATATAAATTGTCTTAAACAATTATTCAAAATCACTCATATTTTCTTACACACCATCAGAATTCACATCTTCAGATGAGTGACTGGATGTTGACGAAGATGTTCCATATTCTTCTCTTTCATCAACTAGTGCCCCATCTGAGTCCACATGCATGCCCAACATTTCAGGTTTCAAAATTCTTCTAGATCTACAACTGGTTTCAGCAGACTCCCATCTCAACACTGTTCCTTCTGGTAACAACCTTTTCAGAATCTCTATCGTCTTGAAGCGAAGAGTTCCTCTCTTTGTTAAATTGAAGTCATAAACAAGTATGTCAACATCCTCCAATTTTAATATGTCTGTGCGGCGGCGATTTATATTTGTACCATTTCTTTTTCTCTTTCCGCCATTTTTTTTGTCAACTACCATCTCTGGCTTATACACACCATTGAATGGGTGTGTATTTGTGGCATACCAATGTACTTCAACACTTGTAACATCCTCATTTTCTGTAAAGACCTTTATAGCTTTAGCAACCCAGAATGGATAGCCATTGGGATCTCCATCTGCTAGCACTGCAATCATGCAACCCTCCTTAATATCTTGTACTGAACCCCTGTAAAGGTCTTCCATGGCTTCACGTTGTGCACGAGATCTTCTGGAACCAATATACATCTCTCTTTCCTCTACCTGTGAAGAATTAATAATACCTTGAGATTGTTGCTGTTCAACAATGTTTATTTCCTCATGTTCATTCGACACATTTTGTGGCCAAATAAATGGATTTTTCAAAGGTATATCTTCATTTGTTGTTGTTGAAATGATATCACTTTGATTACTAAAAAATGACTCCCACCAAACTAAACCAGCAATGTCAAAGTACTCATATGTATATCTAATACATTTTTTAATTTCTTCCAAGCAATCAGAATAATTTATATCTCTATTTTGTCTCCGTGCATTCTGAACTTCACCAACTGATTGTAATAACAATATTTTTGATGCAAATATTGGATGATCTGGAATGAACTTCAAAAATTGCAAACCTGATGATGGTTCCCATTCTGCAGTAGTTGAATACTTCTTGCCCCATAATAGTGTTTTCCCATCAATTTTTTTGATACGAAATTGATGTTGGAAGCTAATGTCATTAAGTTGTTCAATGCATTTCCCCTCACCATATGATCCCAGAATAAACCTTCCCATGTCAACAGTTTCTTCCAACACATCAAAAGTAGGCTATGGCATGTATGATTTCTTATGACATTCAATTAGTGATGGCAAGCTCCCAACTTGCTTCCTTCTCAATATCAATGAAAAATGACTGAACATCTAATCAATATCGTTATGAGTGTGCCCAACAAGAAGGAAACCAACCTTTACCTTTTGAAAAATTCTCAATTCAACAAGCATGTTTAGATATCCAAAAACGACCTGATTTTTGTTTTCACGGCAAATGTTGTCCAATTGTAGATACAAAACTTCATGAAGATTACCAGACCAATGAGAAATCACATCATGAATTATGGTTATGGTTAGATTTGCATCATTATGAATATTTGGATCTGTGAAGTACACCTTTGGCAACATTTTCCCATTGAAGACCATACAACCGACTAAGTGAAACTGAATAAAATTTTCCTCCTATAAATTTTTGGGTGTGCGAACAAAATGTGGTAAAAGTGTTTTCTTTTGGTCCATACCATCAATTATCAAACCCAAATATTTATTTGGATTATCATAACACTTCTTTCGATGCTTGTACAACTTCTTCCTTTTGTTTGTTTATTGTTCGCGATGCTCTTGAAGTTCTTTGACAATTAAATATACACAACATAAAAGAAATTCATTAAGAAATATGTTTTCATAGTTGATGACTATACAATTTTAAAAGTTAAAGTTATTAATGCTTGCCTCTTTCTAACCCTTCACATTTGTCCCTTTTTTATTTAAGAGAAGCACATGTACTGCAAATCCCCATCCTTGTCTTCTTAGGAATACAAACATTGTCGAATTCTTTCTTCCATACTTTCACAAAATATTGATATGTAATAAACCGGCCATGTCCTGCCTTTTGCATATTTTTTGTATAAGTTGTCGATTTCTCGTCTTGAAAAATTATCTAGAATATGTATTGTCTCTCTATTTGGCATACACTCTCCATGATTTGAAAATAAATCTTTCATCCATGACATTGCAGTATTTGATAATGGCCCAAACTATCTTTTATGGCGTACTTCTGAATAAAATGTGGGATCCTTTTCCAAATTTTCTTGAATTCTCGAGAGACGAAAATTCCCAATCGAACGAAACATTTTGAAAGATTTTCTACAGATAAATAAAGTCCTAATATAATAATCATAACCTGACAATGTAGATTGCATGCACCCAACTAAATATGAATTTTGCATGCTTTTATTCATTGACAAATATCTCTTCCTACTTTCTAATGCAAATTTGAAATCCATATGTTTCAAGCAAACATTTTGGCAGCATTCACTTGAAATGAGAGCGCTGATAGAACTTCTTCTCGTCAGATATTCTACTCTACCCCTTGTATAACTAGAACAGCTTGCATTGATACGAAAAGGTCTACTCCTACTCCTTGATACAATATTTCTTGGCAACATCTCCATCATTGGATCATCATTTGTATAAGGATTTTCATCATCATTAAGAGGAATGTTATCCACACTATGGTCAGCATTGCTTTTCAAATATTGTCTTGGAGGATATTCTTCATCTTCCCCTTCTTCAGTGCTATTGTCATAGTCCTTAGAATTCGCACTGAATGAAAAATTTGACTCGATGTTTAATGGATATTCTTCCTCATGTGCATTGTCAGTACTACTCTCATAGTCCATAGAATTAGGACTACATCGAAAATGTGACTTTTTACTTATTGAAGATGCTACATCCTATCCTTTGTCACCGCTACCTTTATACTCATTAGAATTAGGACTAAGTGCATCATCATGTCCTTCATCACTGCTGCTCTCATAATCCTTAGAATTAGGACTAAGAGAACACTATGACACTCCATTCTTTTGAAATTGATCATCACGCTCTTCATAACTGTTGCTCTCATAGTCCTTAGAATTAGGACTAAGTTGACACTGTGACACTCCAATCTTTTGAAATTCATCATCCCGCTCTTCATCACTGCTGCTCTCATAGTCCTTAGAATTAGGACTAAGTGGACACCATGACACTCCATACTTTTGAAATTCATCATCATGCTCTTCATCACTACTGCTCTCATAGTCCTTAGAATTAGGACTAAATGGACACTTTGACACTCTATTCTTTTGAAATTCATTATCATGCTCTTCATCATTGCTGCTCTCATAGTCCTTAGAATTAGGAGTAAGTGGACACCGTGACACTCCATTCTTTTGAAATTCGCCATCATGCTCTTCAAAACTGTTGTTCTCATAGTCCTCAAAATTAGGACTAAGTGGACACTGTGACACTCCATTATTTTGAACTTCACCATCATGTTCTTCAAAACTGCTGCTCTCACAGTCCTCAGAATTAGGGCTAAGTAGACATCGTGACACTCCATTCTTTTGAACTTCACCATCATGCTCTTCATCACTTCTGCTTTCATAGTCCTTTGAATTAGGACTAAGTGGAATCTGTGACTCTTTATTTATTTGAAATTCTCCATCCCCTCTTTCATCAGTGCTGCTCTCATAGTCCTAAGAATCAAGACTAAGTGGAAGAATTGACTTTCTATTCATAGTGGAAGAATTCCCGCTATATTCATCAATATGAATAGAGTTTTTACGCGATGAAGATGTTGATGGTGTATAAATCGAAACTTCACTATCAGAACAATCCATCCATTTCAAATAGAAGATGTTGAATGATATAAATGGAGTGTCTCCTAAAGACATTATATAGCTTAGAGAATGAAATTTTCCCTCCAAAAATTTTCGCGAAAAAATTTCCCTCCAAAACGTTTGCTAGATTTATTTACCTTCATTATTTTATTTTACAATTTATTGAAAAATGTAAACTAAATTTTTTTATGAAATAAATCATTAAAATTAAAATTATAAACTACAACTTCTACATTAATTATTTTAATAGTTAAAGTATATAATATTTACTAAACAATTGAATATTTTTTTTATTTTTATAATATATTCTAAAACAAATTAATCCCACATTCAACCCGTTGTAAAACAATTCTACAATATTCGCTTTATAATATTTTAAAACAAATTATCCCACATTAACCGTACGGTAAAACATCTTCGTAATTTCACTTATATACTAAATTTCATTATCACTATTACTCACATCACATCCAGGTTTTCTGAATTTTGTTGCAAGACTTGTAAATTTGTGGAGCAATGACATTGCTATCAACAACATATTCAAAGAATTCTTGCAATTGAAAGGTAAATTAATTTTTTTCCTTGAAAATTTTCATATTAAATTAGTTGGGCGGGCCACCGTGGTGTCGTGGGGTGGGCGGGGAGGGCCGACAGGTGGGCGAGGTGTGAGGGCGCCGGGGGTGGGGCAGTAGGGGGTGTGGGGGCGGGTGGGGCTGCGGCACCCACCCCGGTGGCCCGCTAGCCCATCGCAAGGGTTGGGTGATTCTGAGAATCGCCCAACCCCCGCAGCGGGCGGGTGGGCGCCGCAGCCCCACCCGCCCCCACACCCCCTACAGCCCCACCCCCCACACCCTCAGCCTCTCCAACCACACCGCACCCTCCCTGCCCCCTCACACGCACCCTCCCCAACCACCCCCCTCACACCCACTACCACCTACCCCCACACCCACTACCACCCCACCCCCCACACCCTCACCCCCTCCACCCACACCCAACCCCCCTTGCCCCCTCACACGCACCCTCCCCAACCACCCCCCAACCCCCCTCACACCCTACCGTCGCCCCCTCCCACGCACCCTCCCCATTCCTCCCCCTTCCCACTTACCCTCCCCACCCCCTCACACAATCAACCCCCGCCCCCTCACACGCAACCTCCCCATGCCCTCACCCCCTCACACACATGCCCACCCCCTCTCACACTCACCCGCCCAACCCCCCTCACACCCATGCTCACCCTACCCCTGCCCCCTCACACCCCGCGTGAGGGTGGGTGGGGTGTGAGAGGGCGGGGGTAGGGTGTGAGGGGGTGGGGGTGTGAGGGGGGCTGGGTGGGTGAGTGTGTGAGGGGGTGGGCGGGTGGGTGAGTGTGTGAGGGGGCGAGGGTAGTGAGGGGGCACAGGTTGAGTGTGTGAGGGGGTGGGCGGGTGGGTGAGTGTGTGAGGGGGTGGGGGTAGGGAGGGCATGGGGGTTGGGGAGGGGGTGTAGGGGGGTGAGGGGGGGTAGTGTGTGAGGGGCCAAGAGTAAGGACCTGCAGTCCTTATGTGCATGCTCCAGCTTGAAGTGTGATGAAGAAGGAGTGAGCCTTGACTTAGCACGCGAAGACATCATGTTATAATGAAGTGCAGGAGGAGGGCGAGCTATCTATAGGCATGGGAGCATGGAGGAGCACCCATGGGCCGACCAACAAATGAAGGCAAGCCGACTTGACTTGAGGGCATTTAAGGGAAGGCTGACTTATGTTTTGAAGAGGAATTGCGATGGCATTGTGGGCTTGGGCAGGTCAGCTAGGTAGCTGTGACCTCGCCCTACGCTCATATATATTGGAGTAGCATTGGAGCTCATTTCATCCATCGCTCATCTCTCAAACATGTGAAGAAGGCGCAGAACAAGAGTGTGGATGCAGCTAAGGAGAAAGGCGCAGATTTGGGTGATGCGCCCGTTCTTGGGCAAGGCCGCACGAAGGTGAACCGCTTGTCTTGGTTTTGGGTGAAGGGCGTGGGCAGGGTCACCCACCGGTTGGAGAAAGGCATGCACAGTGTGTGTGGCGCCCAGGTGATGTGTAGGAGCGCCCGACGGTGAAACGTTGGTAAGCGCCCGGTTTGTGCGACGACTTGGCACGGGTTCTTGGGTGGCTTAGGTGAGTGCCCGCCCATCATGCAAGTGTGCACGGTGACTTGGTGAAGTGTTGAGATTGTGAACGGAGGAGTGTCTCGGTTAGAGGTGCCCGTGTGCGGCGACCTGGAGGTACGTCCAAGTTGGGCAAACAACACGATTGTGCAACAAGGTGAACGAAGGGTTGTTGAGTCGTGCGGCGACCATGCGGAGGTGCCAACGAGCTAGGCAACCGAGTTTTGCCGAAGATTGTAAAATTGGCTAAGTATGAAACTTGGTGTTTCCAAGTATACTTGTAAATATTGTAACATTGAAGATTGTATAATATATTATTTGGGAAGACTCATTATTCAGGGAGTTGCCCCTCCCTTTATACTATGCAATTGTGTTCTTCATTTATAATTGCTTATGTTAATGAATTTGTATGGGTGTTCATTGGTGTAAAGGATAACATAATAATACTTGGTTGCGAAACACAAACTAAGTAGGACAAGTGATTAGGCGTAGTCCACGAACATAAGTATTGGTGAAAAGAAAGTGTTCGGTGGTGCCGCACCTCGCCAAGAGCGGTTGAAAGACTACCGCTGGCCTGGGGGCATGACAGTTGGTATCAGAGCTCGGTTGGAGCTAGTGTTAGAGTAGGGTTGCTCGTGACGAAGTGACAGTTGGTGACAGTGAAGCGGGTACTTGCAGGTGAAGGAAGTTGTTTCACATACAAGTGGAACAAGAGCTGGTTCAAGTTGCAGGCATCTTGGTGAAGCTATTGGATGGTTGAAACTAGATTGCAAAGAAGAAGGAAGTTGTTAGAAATGGCAGCTGAATCTCAGGCTGGGTCTAGTCACGGTGCGAAGGATGCTACTATGGCATTCATTGAAAAAGTGTTGGAGAAAATGGAGGACTTAGAATCTTTCTGGACTAAGAAGATGGACTTGGTCGAGAGAGATCAAGAGGCCAATTCGAAGATGAGGGAAGAGCTCGAGGAACTCCAGACTCAACACGAGTACACTGATCTTATGTGTACACAACTTGAAGTAAGGGTCAAGGAGGTTGAAGAGGCAAGAGACCGGGGTCTTGCAGAGATTGTGGACTTGCAGAAATCTCTTGACGAAGCCAGAGATGAGATCACGGTGTTGAAGAAGGCCGTGAGGCATAACTCAGGTGGAGGAGTGCCTCATGTAAAAGTCAAGGAACCAGAATCTTATGATGGTACAAGGAGTGCAAAGACTCTTGGCAACTTTCTATGGGACATAAAGCAATACTTGGAACGATTGGGTCTATCTGATGATGAGACGAAAGTGAAGGTAGCTGCTCAGTTCTTGACAAAGGATGCTAAGATGTGGTGGCGAAGGAGGATGGATCAGATTGCCAATGGCAGTGCTGGTGACATTACTTCGTGGGATGAGATGAAGAAAGCTTTGCAGACCCATTTCAGTCCTCAAGATGAAACGTGGGAAGCAAGGATGAAGATTAAGTTCATAAAGCAGATAGGGAACCTTCAGACATATCAGCGGGAGTTTGCAAGTGCGGTTCTGGAACTTCCTGACATGGCGGAGAGGGACAAGGTGTTCAATTTCATTATTGGGTTGAAGCCTTGGGCACGCAATGAAGTGAAGAGGCAGAGGATTAGAACACTTGAAGAAGCTTTTGCTGCTGTGGACAGGTTGGTGGAGCATTATGATGAGACTTCTGATGATAGGAAGAAGAAGTCTGATAAGCCGAAAGAGAAGAAGAAGGATGATGCTTCGAAATCGGATGATAAGTCGAAGATGAAGAAAGCCTTGAAGTGTTGGATATGTGATGGACCACATACGGTGAAGAATTTTCCTTCTAAACCAAAAGTGGCTGCGATTGCACAATCTAATGCGAAGAATGAAGAAGCTTCTATGGGGATGATGCAGATACTTGGTGTTGTTGCTGCTACAGAGGTGGTCTCTCGGAGGGATCCTGAGAGGAACAGTTTGGAGTATGTTTGTATGAAGGTTGCGAGTGCTGATATACTCACTATGGTGGATAGTGGGGCTACTCACAACTTCATGGGTGAAGATATTGCGAGAAGAATTGGGCTAAAATTTGTACCGGTGAGGGCACAGATGAAGACAGTTAATTCTCCTCCTAATAGTGTTCTTGGTGTAGCTGAAAAAGTGGACACAACACTAGGTGAATGGACAGGGAAGGTCGACTTCACTATAGTGCGGATAGATGACTACGAAGCTGTGTTGGGAATGGAATTCTTAAAACAGTTCGATGCTATGATTGTTCCACATTTGAAGAAGTTGTACATTTACGATGGAAGGGAGGATGTACCCATTGGTGTACCAACCATTGGAGTGACAAAGCCTGATTGTAAGTTAGCAGTGATGCAGATGGAGGATGAGAAGTGGATGGAAGACATGAGTAAGCGGTTGTCTATGGTTGAGACAAAGCTTACCGAATAGTCATTGGTCATCAGGACACTTTCAGATAGTATCTTGGATTTGTCAAGAAGGCTAGAAGTGGTCGAGGATGATGATGATGATGATGAGGCATATGTGAGGCCGAATGTCCGGGAGGAGGATCGGGTCACTTATCTGCAGAGGATGGAGATAGAAAATCCTGACAGATGGATTGATTTGATTAGTGAGGGTAAGCCTTCAGGCTCTACTCCCTCCACATCTTCTTAGATGACAAAGAAGATGGGACTCATTGTTAGCTGCTCATGGCAATGAGTCCTTAAAACAGGTTGAGAAGGTATGGCAGATGGTGCAGGGATGGCTTGGCATCAAGCATCATGACATGTTGCAGATGGGATGGAGTTTCCATGGACCTAAGCATGGGTGAGATTCTTGGTGAGTCCGGGATGTGGCAGAATCTGAGATAGACTGGTGAAGGCATAAGGATGTTCACTCTCATGGCTTGAGTGTGACAGTTGGATTAGCTACCCAACTAGTTCAAACATGGGGTCCGGAAGTGCACGGAGAGATGCTGGCATCAGGCAGGCGAGGAGGACAGTTCATAGGATGAGGACGACACATGGTGGAGATGGGAGTTCTACATATGTTGCAGGGATGTTTGCAGTATGTGGAGGAATCGACATCATGGACTGAGGATGAGACAGATATTGATGTTGATCTTGGTGGATGGCTACCAAGATGGTAAGTTGTCGAGGACGACAATGACTTCAGGTGGAGGAGGATGTAAGGACCTGCAGTCCTTATGCGCACACTCTGGCTTGAAGTGTGATGAAGAAGGAGCGAGACTTGACTTAGCACGCGAAGACATCATGTTATAATGAAGTGCAGGAGGAGGGCGAGCTGTTTATAGGCGTGGGAGCATGGAGGAGCACCCACGGGCCGACCAACAAACGAAGGCAAGCCGACTTGACTTGAGGGCATTTAAGGGAAGGTTGACTTATGTTTTGAAGAGGAATTGCGATGGCGTTGTGGGCGTGGGCAGGTCGGCTAGGTAGTTGCGACCTCGCCCTACGCTCATATATATTGGAGGAGCATTGGAGCTCATTTCATCGATCGCTCATCTCTCAAACATGTGAAGAAGGCGTAGAACAAGAGTGTGGATGCAGCTAAGAAGAAAGGCACAGATTTGGGTGATGCACTCGTTCTTGGGCAAGGCCGCACGAAGGTGAACCGCTTGTCTTGGTTTCGGGTGAAGGGCGCGGGCAGGGTTGCCCGCCGGTTGGAGAAAGGCATGCACGGTGTGTGTGGCGCCCGGGTGATGTGTCGGAGCGCCCGACGGTGAAATGTTGGTAAGCTCTCAGTTTGTGTGACGACTTGCCACAAGTTCTTGGGTGGCTCGGGTGTGCGCCCGCCCATCGTGCAAGTGTGCATGGTAACTTGGTGAAGTGTTGAGATTGTGAACGGAGGAGTGTCTCGGTTAGAGGTGCTCGTGTGTGGCGACCTGGAGGCACGTCCAAGTTTGGAAAACAACACAATTGTGCGACAAGGTGAACGAAGGGTTGGTGAGTCGTGCGGCGACCGTGCGGAGGTGCCGACGAGCTAGGCAACCGAGTTTTGCCAAAGATTGTAAAATTGGCTAAGTATGAAACTTGGTGTTTCCCAAGTATACTTGTAAAGCTTGTAACATTGAAGATTGTATAATATATTATTTGGGCAGACTCATTATTCAGGGAGTTTCCCCTCCCTTTATACTGTGCAATTGTGTTCTTCATTTATAATTGCTGATGTTAATGAATGTGTATGGGTGTTCATTGGTATAAAGGATAACATAATAATACTTGGTTGCGAAACACAAACTAAGAAGGACAAGTGGTTAGGCGTAGTCCATGAACATAATTATTGGTGAAAAGAAAGTGTTCGGTGGTGCCGCACCTCGCCAAGAGCGGTTGAAAGAGTACCGCTGGCCTGGGGGCATGACACCAATGGTGTGAGGGGGGTTGGGTGGGTGAGGGTGTGAGGGAGTGGGGAGGGTGCGTGTGAGGGGGCGGGGTTGGGGAGGGGGGTAGGGGGGGTGAGGATAGGGCGTGAGGGGGCAAGGGTGTGAGGGGGGATGGGTGGGTGAGTTTTTGAGGGGTTTCGGAGGGTGCGTGTGAGGAGGCGCGGGTGGCGAGGGGGTGGAGGTTGGGGAGGGGGAGTAGGGGGGAGGGGTAGGGTGTGAGGGGGTTTGGGTGTGTGAAGGGGTGGGAAAGTGGGTGTGGGGAGAGGGGGGCTTAGGAAGGGTGCATGTGAGGGGGCGGGGGTAGCATGTGATGGCCCACCTGCCCTTGCCCACCCACCTACCCGTCCCGACCCACCCACCCACCCGCCCATGTCTGCCCGTGCCCGCACTCACCCGCCTGCCCACAAATAAAAAAATTATGATATATTTTCATTGTTAATTTAAATTAATACGTTTTTCTTATTTACTGATTTATGTGTTTATATTTTTCAGGAAAATGGCATCAAAGAAGATTTCTATGAATATTTTTGGACCAAAGACTCTTAAAGGTGCATCTTCAAGAAACATTGGTGAATGAACTCCACCTGAGCTCATGGCTACAAATCTTTCAAGTGCCTCAAGTGATAAGAAGAAGATTTCAGATTGGAAGAATTCAAAAGAGGTGAAATTTCCATCAAGAATTTGGTATGTGAAAGAAAAAGAAAGCAAAAATGTCAATATATATCTATATATTGATATACCGAATGATAATGGAATTTTTGAGGTGATGGGAAGAGTCATAGATATGTGGTCGGTACCGGACACTGAAGTTGTTTACATACTTACAATAGCTCCCAAGTCACATGAAATGACTAAATACCAACTATCATATTCATTGTATGACATGAGAGAGGTATCTACAAAGTTGTGTAAACAAATCGTAAATGAGATGACACAAAACATTGTAAGTATTGTTATTTATATTTGTATTTTGCGTTCTTGAAAGTGTCTCGCTATATTTTTTTTAACTTTGTTTTTATTAACATATGATATTTTGTATGGAAAAAATTTGTTGAAAGTTGTTCAATTAGGTTGGGAGGCATTCATTCATAGAGCATGATATCATGAAAGTTGTCAGCAGTTTTTACTCAGTGTCAGAAGAAGATATGGAAAACAAGCAAAATGTAGTAATTGATGATGCTACAAAACTACATCCAAAGAATCAGAAGAAAAGGCCTCCGGTGGATAAATCTAGCAAGGGTAAACAAGTTACTTTTGAGGACGATGAAGTTGAAACTAACAGTGAAGCATATGTTGCCATTATTGAAGATGACATTGGAACTAAGAAGAGTTGTAAAAGACCAAAAGTAATAATGCCCAAGAATGAATCTGTTGGGAATGTTATGACGAAGAAAAGTAAAGTTGAAGATTTTGAAGTAGTCATTACCAGCAGTCAAGAACCTAGTGAAACTTCAAAAGAAAGCAAAGAAATCATTACACCAGGCGCTGATTTAGAGGATGGCATTATCAAAACAAAACAAAATGCCATTCGATAGAATTTGACAAAGAGAAACTTAATTGATGGTGGTCGTACATTTCAGCTTAATGTCAGACAAACTTATAAGGCAAGTGAAGGACAATGTCAATATCAAGTTAGAAAGCCACATCATCTGCATGTTCACAACTTGAAGACATTGATGAGGTACAATCCATATGCTCATGTGGTTAGTTATGTGCTTCTTGTTGATCCACTTCAAGTTCCCAACAAAGAAGCATTTGAGAAGTCAAAATGTTTTTAATACAATTATTATGTGCTTGCGGGGAACCATTCTGTAGAAGCTCAAAGACAATTGATGGAGGAATATCCTAATAACCCATGTTTTGAAACAATGAAATGTATCATTTATGCTGGTTTATCAGATACAGAAGCAAAGTTAGTGGCATGGGATCATAATTCAGATAATGAATATAGGATGTCTATGACTTTCATCCAAAGGGTTAGATTTATTCATAGTGAATTTCAAGAAAAATGTGGTGGGGATAGGATAAATGTTACTTCATATTTCCGAAAGGAATGTTGTATGCAAATAGGCTATCAAATCGAAGAGAAAACCAATTCAAAAGGTGGAAAAGGAAACAAAAATAGTGATTTATTTAGATGTTGAAAACATTTTCCAATTGGCATTTAGAACTGGAGATGTTTGGAAGTTGATTGATGAGATTTTTAGCATGTGGGAAGACATTAGCATTAAAAACCAGAGGGTCAAAAAGTCTAAGCCATTGATATGTAGCAACAATAAATCAGCTCCTGAAATGAAGCAGCTTCCATACGATATGACTATCACACCTTGGAGGGAAATGCAAGGAGTGAAAGATGAAAAAATTGTAAAAACAATATTATCTCGTGTGAGGTCGGGGGAATTATCATTGGAGGAAATGTTTGAAGAATTTCAAAAGTAAGTTTGTTGAATTATTTTTATTTATTTCTAGATTATATTTATTTTTTAAATAAAACATGTTGTTCTTGGTAGTATTTTTTATACAAATCATTATATTAACCTTTTGTTACTTTATCTATGCAGTCACAAAGTTTACATGAAAATTCAAGAACAAATGGTTAGATCGTTGAATGAAGATAGTTGGGATGATGTTGGACGCAACTATCCAGATTCAAGTTCTACATCAACATTAAAAGATTTTTATCTTGCATTTAAAAAGGTATCTTGATTTATACATTCATTTTTATTCATCTTTGTACTATTTTTAATTTATAGCTTACACATATATTTGTTTATTTTATAAAAGATGAGGAAGGATGACAATGGAGCACCAGATAGTTTCAAAACCTTTATTGAAAAAATAAAGATCGAAAGACTGAGGAAGAAACGTATTAAGAATGTTGAAATTGATCCAACTCTTAATCATTTCATTTGGAACGGGCTAAACACTATTCAATATCAAGTAATACAAGGCGACTGTGAAGACATTGCTAAACTCATACCTAAAAGGGATTATGCCCTAGTCATTGCAGATATTCCCCATGGTTCCAATATTCCAAACATTGACTATGATAGTGACCCTTATACTTATCAAGCTCTTAGTAAAGTGGTTGCGGTATTTGTAGAAGTCACGTCATCACCATTATGGAGATTTGTGACATTTCATTCAGACACACAATTGGCAATGATATTGTCAAGCTTCAAGGGGAAAACAAATTCAAGGATGCAGCTTACATGGTAAGACGTTTAAAATGTATATTTGATTAATGTTGAAAAATTCGTTTATGTACAAGTTAATTGAAGTTTTACTATTTCATGTTATAGGCAAAAGTCAAATCTTCTTAACAATGAAGATCAACAATTTATAAATGATTGCGAGTTCATTCATATTGATAGTTGGGCAAAAGATGATAGCCATATGTCTATGATTTTTAATCGGGTAGACGGAAAGAGTCGTAGCCAAATACTGACTTATGATGCTGTTGTGAGAAAACTAACATATGAAGACAAAGAAGCAAAAGGAGAGATAGTTAACATTTATCAAAAACCACAATTATTGATTAACTATCTTATAGACATGTTCAAATGAAGGAGATTGGGTTCTGGATTTATTTTCTAGCTCAGGTAAGTTTTATTATATGGAATTGAATTTCAATATGTTATTTTTTAATTAATATGTCATTGTACTAATTTAGTTCATTATTTCTTTTGTGCTTGGTAATTAGGTACAACACTAGCATGTTGCCTTCAAAAAGGAAGAAATTTTATTGCAATTGAAAAAGATCCAGTACAGTGCAATTTCATTCAGCAAAGAATTAATGCTCTTCAATTTCTTCCAGATGCAATGCAAGAAGAAACGGGACTTTAGTGAATCACGTGTGGCAAAAAAGGCAGAGGAACCCCAACCACCATTACATGGAATGTTTGGAAAGACATACATTGGGAGATTCGCAGACATCAAAGATCCATTAGAAGAAGAAAATGAGCAAAAGGAAGCAGAAAATATTGTGGAAGAAGACAATGATGAAACTCTAGAGGACGAAGAGTTTGGATTACGTGACATTGTTGATTAAATTTAAGTTATGCTTGAACTTTGACATTTTATGAGAAGAATAAACACTCAATTAAGGTTTTTATGTGTTCAATATTTGTAATATGTGATTTTCACATTGATTTTTAAGTTAATCATTATTTTCTGAAAAAAAAAATGATTATTATTATTTTGTTGACATGAAATTCATAAAAGAAAAACTATTATTTAACCATTTTTAGTTAAAATTTTCGTATAAAAATTGTGATTTTGAGATGTCAATTCTAGCAAAAAATTATCAAAATGTGTAGTTTTTTAGTTATATTTGTGTTAAAAATGGTTATTTTTATGTCCATTGTTAAAAAATATTGTTTTTTAGAAACAATTATTTCATGTGGATTGAAAAATTAATTAAGGATGTATAAATATGTAGAATATCGAAAATTCAAAATATTAACCTTCTAATTTAAAAATGCAAAACAATAAAAACCTCACTACAAAAAAATTAAAATTAAAATAAAAAACAAGAAAATATGAAGAAAACGACCACTTCAAAAATTATCAAATTTACAAAATAATTATTTACATTTTATACATTAGAAAATTTAAAGCCAAAAAATAGGTCTTTTAAAAAAAGGGTCTGATGCAGAATACCCACTTTTTCAAATCAGCATGAAAATCACTACCATTCTAAAACGTAATGTACATAAAAAAAATTAAAGTGCCAAAAACTATGCTCTAAAAAAAACATGTGTGTTCTACATCACCCCTTTTCAAAATCAGGTCACTTTTTTTCTATCTCTACGAAACAGGTAACAATATCAGTTCTCGTTTCAAAGTTTACATTGATAGTTGATGAAGAGGATTTCAGTATTAGGCTTTTTTCTCTTTCTTTGCAAGGCAAAGTCAAGAGTTGGTTCAAAACCTTGCCTGATGCGAGAATCTAAGATTTCCAGCAGTTTGTCAAAGTTTTCCTCGACAAGTGGGTGGTCAAACAAAACCCTTTCTTGATTCTAGAAGAGTATAACCAGCTGAAAAGATAGCCAGGGAGACAGTACAATAGTTTTCTGCAAGGTTTAACCAAGTCTATTTTTCGATGCTTGCTAATATAAGGCCTCCTCCTAGATCCACTCTCTTACACTACCCAGAAGCCTTTGATCCAGAAATGGAGTTTCAGCTGAGGGAAAGGAACCTTGAAACACTTGAAGAGATGCAAAATAGTGTAGTAGATGTAGAGGCTAATCTGCTGATTAGAAGGGAAAAGTTGAAGGAAGAAGAGATGAAGAACATAGATCTAGAGGAATCGACATCTTTAGAGGTAATGCTCAACATTTTGGTAAGTGTAGTGGAAGAGATGATGCAAAATATAACCACAAGGATTGATTATGATGTTCAAGACCATGGTTCACTGATTGAAGAAAAACATGTGGTTGATCCAAAACATTTTCTTTCTTATCCTAGTTGTCATAGATCTGATAATGATTGTTTTATAGATCAGCTTGGAGAAGAGGGATTTGTTGATCTGACTTGTATGTTTGATGATGTGTTTTATGCTAATTATTTGCCTAAGTTTGATCAGTATGATGATGATTATGTTCTCGAAACAGAAGCTAGTCTTGAAGACAGATCAGCAGTTGGTTTGTGGAAGGAGGAAGTTCACTTTCAACAGCTCAAATATAGTGATCAACTGATGCATATCAGTGATGGAGGTGAGGAGGAAAGTGCAGAAAATTTTGAATTAAGTGAAAGATCTTTGCTTTTTGTTTTACTTCATTTCAGTTCATCAGAGACAAATTTCATGCAATCAGAAATCAATCGTTGATAAGTTTTGATCTTGACCATCTAGAGGGCAATTAAATCCTTGTCCAAGACTTCCATATCTAGATTTGTAGCCCTTGAATGCCATTGAATGTCAGGTTGCAGATGAAAACATGGACGCTGTAACATATGATCAAATGATGCAAGATGATTCCGTACCATTATGTTTTGAATAATTTCAGTTTTTGAAGGGAAATTTGCATAGTATATCTTCAATAAAGGATGAGCAGCCTGTAGAAAATCATGCAATCTCATTCGAACCAATAGAAAATGGGTTGCAATAGTCTTTTCATGTTTTTCACGATCCAATAATTGATGTGTTGGATGATATCTGCAGTGAAATTCCTTCTCCATTAGCTAACTGTGAGCTTGAAAAAAGTATTGATACAAACTTGATTCGGCAGCCGATTTCTTTGTCATTTTCAGCAGGAGTCTCGTCACAAAACTTAGATGAACATTTGTATTCATGGTATGAGGAGAAGAAAAGTAATCCATTGGATGAGCTAAGTCCCAGCGCACATGAATTTCAAGATCCTTATGCAGTATTTTTGGAGTCAAATAGAGAATCCATATTATTCAATCTGAGAAAATTTGGATTTGTTTACAAGTTTTCATGGGAGTTGCGTTTCAGGAGTTCTCTCTTGTTGCTCATAAGCAAGTACTTGCAGAGAATTCAAACAGCAACCAGAATGCTTACTTGGTTGCATTGGTTGTTTCATTTCACTTGATCAGGTGAGGAATGGATCACTTAGAGTAGGGTGTGATTAATAAGCTCACAAAAGTGATCATGGTTCAATCAGTTTCAAAGTTAGTTTGTGTCATCAAGTCGTCAGTGTTCATTCATGCATTTCAATTTGAGTTTTTGACCGTATTGGCCCACATAGATAAGGCTACTTGGTCTACGGTGTTATTGACACCTCTAAGGAGCTTCCATCCCCAATATGGCCAATGTTAGTGTCAATATTTGCAACCTTCCAACAGTGATCAAATATGCTCTTATAAAGTGGTCTTGGGGTGTCAAAGTCAAATTTTTGTCATTTCAGTGAGTCTTCAAGTAAAATTTGGTCACTATGTATTAGGTCTAGGATTGTTTTCACTCCTTCCAAAGTTTTCCAAGTATTGGTCCATGTCACCATTTGGCTGAGTGTACCATCATTCAAAGAATTTTCATCATTATTTAAGGTTCCAATGGGTCATTTTACACCTTGTTTGTGCTTCAGTTGTGCTTAGGTAAGGCTCATTTCCCTCTCCTAGTGTTTTGAAGGTAATTTTTCTTGGATGGTCAAATCATCAACAAAACTTGTATCCTGATGCTCATACACCTTCCCCTATCTTTAATATACCTTCTTAAACACTTCCCATCACTTATATCCCTCAAATTCATCATTTTACCACAAACCTTAGCATATTGCTACAATTTGACACTTTTCTAGGCTAGGCCTATGTTTTTCCGTTTTGGGCCCCTTCCCCTCACTCAATCCTTGAAATTCCACTTTCTCCTACTTCCTAACATCCCTCCCTACTTCCAAAAATTTTCTCAAGAATTTAGAAGCCCCTCATCCCCTTCATTTCCCTTCATTTCTAAAAATCCCATGTTCCACACATCGAAATAGGTTTTATTCAAATGATGTTTTTGAGCAAGAAAAGATGAATTTGACAAAAGTTAGAGAGTGTTTTTTCCATCATAGACCCAAGAAGAAAAACCTCCTTCCGGTTTTACATAGGTCTCATGGTTTGGGAGAAATGTCCAAACAATCATTTTCCACAAGAGAGTTGTTGCACTTTTGGAGTGACATTTGGAAAATCAAGATTTCTCCTAGTTGGAGTGTCCAAATGACTTGTGTGATGCATCAAATGATAAATAGGCAAACATATCTTTCCAATGAGCTATCATGTACTCAATTTGGAGTTGAGGAAGACTTCTAAAATTTGACTGCAACATCACTTTGCATTTTGGCAGCCTCATTCTGCACATTTTGACCAGTCTTGGGAGATTAGGCTTTTGACAGGGAAAATAAGTTCCAAATTGAAACATTTAAGATGTTATGAAATGTATATAGGAAAATCTTTCCAACGAGCTATCATGGGCTCAATTTTGACATCGGGAAGGCAGCCAAATGTTAGCTTGAAGTGGCGTTGCACGTAGAGGCCAGAGTGTTGCGCGTAGGGACTGAGCGTTGTGCGTAGGCCAGTTTTCTCAGTGGAAAAAACAACGGCACTATGCGTAGAGAAGGGCATTGCATGCCTGTAGGAGGCGTTGCACGTAGGGCCAGCAAGGGCCAAATGACCTCCTGCCACCTAAAAAACATCAAATTTGTCTTCCTTCCCCTCAAACAAGTAAGTGTTGTTCCTTGACTTCATCATTGGTTTACAATTAATGCATTTGAGGATAATTTGGCATGGTAAATTTAAAACCTATACTCTCCCTTATTTATGACTTAAAAACCCTAACCCCCATTATTCCTCCCATCACTTATCACTAAAACCCTAAACCCCTCCCCCATATCACTCCATAACAATCCATATCCCTTTTTCCTTCATCCCTAAAGCAATACCTTAAAAACCCTAGCCCCTCTCCCTCATTTTCATGGTTTACACCCTCCCACTCATTTTCATTTTTACCTAGTCCACCAAATACCTCACAAGATCACCTCCCCTTCCCTTATTCCTAATCACTCTTGCTCGCCCCCTCCATCCCTTTTCTAAGAGTACACAGCCTCAAAGCTTGGAAAACATGGACAGAGAAGACATAGATTATGAGGAGGAGAGAGATTTTTATTTGATGGAGCATGATGAGACAGAACAACATCATATTCATCATGGCATAGAGACAATTGATTTGGAGGCTCAGGATGAAGCAACAAAATAAAACATCATCATACAGGAGAAAGAGGCTAAAATCCAAGCATTGATGGACAATTTGGAGAGAGCCAAGTATGTCATCACATGTATGGAACAAGAGAACAAACAGCTGAGTGATAATCAGTTCCTCATGGAGCTGGAACTTCTCAAGATAAAAAGACAAGGTGACAAGGGTAAATCAACAATGCAAGAGGAAGAAGCACCGATCACTTTGACTCCAATTGAGAAGGAAATTGAGGGTGATAGAGAAATTTTGCTTGAAAGAGTCAATTTTCACTTAGAAAAGCTATTGCAAAGTGCCAATAGGGACAACTAAATCATCAGGCACATGGCCTACCACTACAGGACCAGGAAGAAAATTTGCAATATAAGGATCAAATAGATGAAAGCAAGGCTAAGACAAGCTCTAAAAGGAAAAAAAAAGGAGGATAGGCTTAGATTGCTTGTTGAAGATTCCTTGTCTTATCAGGATACTTGATGATGGTGCTACTCACCAATTTTGGTGAAGTTTGGAGGAGTTTTTGTCATTTGCAAATTTTGAAAATTTTAAACACAGAAAATCTGGCTCAACGCGCAACGCCACTGGCGCTGCTCTTTTCCTAGGGGCACCCAATGGACAAATGGCTTGAATTTTTGGATTTAGAGTGATGAGTACATGCACCCTATGCATTTTCTAAGTTTTTGGGGGAGAACTGATCCACCAAAAAGTCAAAAAACACCCCAAAAATGACCTTTCTGCCACTTTTTGGACACACAGAAGCAGCCTTGGGAGAATCAACTTTTGAGGGGTCAAATGAGCTTCAAATGAAGAAATTATAGGTGTTTTGGAAAGTATACTTGAATATATTTCCAATGAGATATCATGAGCTCAATTTGGATTCTGGGAAGGCCTCCAAAAGGGACTCGAAAGTGGCACTGCTCGTTGGACCAGTGGCGCTGCGCATAGGACACATTTTACACAGGATGGCCATTTTACTGTGTTTTGACTGTGTTCATGAATTTTTTCTCATGGAGGATGTTTTACTACTGTAAATGATGACTTGGCTTGTAAATATGATTGATAATTAATAGTAGAGGGTAGATTCATTAGCTTAAAAGTCATTTTGAGCACAAATGAATCAATTTCCTCACTTTTAGAGGCAAGTTGTTAGGATGCCTAGATTCCAGTTTCTTGTTCAGTGTTGGTTAGATTAGCTCCTCATCTTAGGGATTCGACCCATGAGGATGGAGGAGGTTGAAACAATGCCTATATCTTCTTCTTCTTTCCCATTGTAAAGGGTTGGACTCAGTTGGATGCTTATGCTTTGATTGTACATCATTTTGTATCAGTTAAGTAGGAGATTAATGAAAAATTGTAGCTATTTCTTTGGGATCCATGTGGTATGGTGTTTAGTTCAGTTTCCTCTCTTTTTATCATATGTTTAAATGTTTTGTGTACTTCATTAATCATTTCATTGCTTCTAAGTGGATGTTTTCAAGTTGATAAGCAGAATCCATAACATTAATGCTCTGCTTTGGGAAAATATTCACAGTTTATGTTTTCTACTATTTAGGAAGGATCCATGATAATCACATGCTCTTCCTAGCTTCTCACCGGTCTTGAATCACCTCGCCAATCAAACCCTAGAGTGCTAAGCTTCATACCTACCTTGCCCCATCGAACACCCTGCAATTTTGACCTAGTTTCCTTGCCCAAACTGTCCGGCTCTTCCTGATCCAACAGAACCCCTTCAAATCAAATCAAACCTTGTGCTACTATAGCTAGCCTAATATAATTTTCCTGATCCAGTCATCTTGACTGAGATCCTCATGGAGAGAGCCCTCTCTTGGCCTAGTAGGGCTAGCTACTTGGCTAAGCATGGTTTGTGGTTACCTTGGTATTGCCTTCCTTCAGCCTGAGGTTCAATCTAGGTGATAATAGAAGGGACCCCATCACTATGAGAAGAAAGATAATTGGGTCATGTAATTACAATAACAACAAAAAATTCGGGAAAATTATTCTTGTGTTTAATAAATTTGATTGGGTTATTCATGTGACAATATTTCTAATTAGCTTGGAAGTCTTCCTTATAGAATTGCATTAGAAGGAATATATAGATAATGGAGTAGACAAGGAGCCCGAGTGGGTCCAAATAAACAAGATGGATAGTGATGTTACAATTGTGAAAATGGATTAGGAGGGGAGTCCCATTAACAAAAAGTTGTGCTTGACTTTTACACACACACGCACACTAATAGTGGTAGTTAACAACAAGAGATCATTCTTGCACACTTTCAAGATGGAAATTCCATGTGACACGGAATCCATTAGGTAAACTCATTGTATTACCAAAACATATACCTAATATTTTTAAAATCATATAATTTTAAAAATATTAGTTATACATGTGAATGGTATGTAAATGAAAACTAGTACTTGCTAATGTTGCATGGAATATCCATTGGGGAAGTGTGCAAAAATTATTTCTTGTTGTGAATTACCAATATTAGTATGCATATGATATGTTTGGGCTTACGAGGATGGTCACATAAATAATTGAAAACAATAGAGGCTGAAAATAGAGGCTTGCTTGCTTGGGAGGTTGAGGTTTTCTTGTGAAGAAAATCTTAAATGTTTGGGACAACCATTAAAAGTTCGTCGGTGCATGAATTAATGAACTAGTTCTTAAAATTGAATGAACGACAAGGAAGGTACACATGTGTTGGGCCTCATAATTGTCATAATTTCATTGCCTTACTCAGTTTTTATATTATTTTCTAAGTATTTTTTGTAATTAGGCTATGATAACTTAGGAAGTCTAAATTCTAGGATTGTTTTATATGCATTTATTATTCTATTATCCTTATGGGCATATTTGACCATTAAAGTGTTATTTGCTTACAAATGGATCCTTATTTTTGACAAGAATCTATTGATGAAATGGAATTTGATGTTGCTTCCTGGAATGATAATGGGATATTGGACAACTTCAAGTTGTTACACCTTGATTGGAGCAAATCAGTTAAAGATGGGCTTCTAACTTGGTCCTCCAGATGCATTAAGATCTCTTGTCACTTAAAATGAGCATCTTGAGAATATTTAGATTCTCAGGATCTCTCTTTATCAAAAATAGATTCATTGTTCTTATCTTTTACCGACATGATATAAAAACTTACATTAAGCCTCAAAAGGGGTTGTTGAGGTGTAATATTCTTTTTGACATAAGTTCAAACTTGCGAAGACATTGATTGTAATTGGTTATTTGTAATTGAATGGAAGCATTTATGACTCAAAGTTAATTTATTGTGTTGATTATTTTCATCAGGCAGTTCAATTTCGGAGTTTTGGACCTGATCCTAGAAGAAACATTACCTTTACATGTACTATTAAGTTGGTGTTTAATTCTTTTATTTAAGTTATTTCTATTTTCATAATAGCTCTTAATTTATCACTGCTTATTTATTAAATCATATTCTCTGCTTTAAATAAGATCTATCGAGATTGTTACAGTGTATATTTTTTTAGTTAATCTTTTAGGAATATCATAATTTCTTGTCATTTCCTGTAGATTATCATAGACCGTTATCTTGTATACTTAATTGTTTTCGATGGTATGATTCTGCAGTACTGTTTTACCATTCTGTAGTTGTTGTTACCTAAGCAACAACTTGATGCTCCATAGGTTTTCCTTTGTTATTTCCTTCAAAAAGAATTTATAATTTGATGTTTTGAATGGCTCATTGTAGTTAGAAACTACATTATGAGTTGATTTCTTTAACATTGCAGCTTTTCTTTTCAATGGGATATCAAAAACTATTAATACCAACATTTATCTTGCATAAACTGTGTTTAAAACCTTGAAATAGAAAAATGAAAGCTCAGGTTGACAAATTAATGTGTAGTGGTTTGTTGGTCCTTTTAGGAACAATTAATTGGCTCAACATTTTGGTGTCGTTGTCAAGGAGGTTGTCAAAGAGAGTGCTATTTGTATCCTTGGGGGTTAGGTATTAAACACAGAAGGTAAGAACTTGCACACACACCCAAGTAAAAATATTGTGCTAGTGCTTTCCCTCGACTAATACGTTTAGGTTGTTTAGTGTGTATGACTATAAATAAACCTATGAGTAGGAATAAGATAGAGATAGATCAAAAATATACTATGAAAACCACCAAAATCCAAGGTCAAATTGGCCTTGGAAGAATAATATTTATAGATGAAATCATTTTTAAATCAGAATCTTAAACATCGGTAGGTCCCCGAGTAGTATTTGGGAAGGTTTCTACTATCATTTCGCCTCGAGTAGCAGGGTCATCTGCTACAGCTAATGTTGAGATTCACGATAAAATTTTAGGATATTAGTAGAGCTTTCAAGACATATCTATTAGAATCTAAGTCCTTTTGATAACAATGAGGGGCACTCTTGTAAATTAAGATAAGGGAGAGGTGAAACAAGTGAACCATACCCTCAACCTTCTGAGTAGGAATTTCCTGCGACACCCATTGTAAGACAAGAAACTGAAATTCCTGACCTGAGCATTATTGTGAGACCTAGTCAAGGCCTATAACCCTGTCAGAATATTAACCTTTTCCAATTAGTACCTCCTAAATATGGGATTCCTAAAGGTTACTGACAGATCTTTGATCAAATGGAAAATCCAGTAACAAGAACACAAACCTCAACCATATAATATCTTATTTTTTATCCACAAGCTAATGCACCAATAAAGGCTATCCCACTGCAAAACCTTCCAAAATTTCATGGGATAGCCTCCGAAGACCCTGATGCATTTTTGTTTGAGTTTGATGTCTTATGTCAAGGATCTGATTATACTATTGACCCCCAAAAATTAAAGTTATTTCATTATACCTTAAAGGGTGAAGCATTACGATGGTTCATGGGATTGGGGGTGGTACTATAACTTCACGAGATCAAATGAAATATGTTTTCCTTACTAAGTACCAAGATTATTGCCGATATAGAGATCTAAGGGAAGAAATATTTAAGATGACATCAAAATAAGATGAAACCTTGGAAGAGTATGTTGTAATATTTAAATATAATTTACAAAGATCACCATATACTACTCTACCCAAGGACATGTTGAAAACTACTTTGATTAGAGGTATGAAAAATGAATGGATAGAAATGCTTAATTTAATGGGGTAGGGTGGAATTTCTAAAGAGGAATATGATGAAATTGTAAGATTGTGTATCATATGTTCATGAGGGAGTACACGAATCAAGCCTGGAACTTGTGATCCTCTCAGCAGATCCAACATAATTGTAGGGTGAGGAGTTACATGAGCAAAGATTGGTAATCTTTTAGAAGATTTTAAAATTGATATCTTAAGTACACTAACAACAAAGTTGGATGTTCTATAGGTAAAACAAAATTAGGTTGAACTGGAGCAGTAATTAGCTATTTTTTGTCCTTGTTATCAAAAGAAGCATAGTCGCAAAGAATTCCTACTAGATACAGTCGAGATATCTTATATTTAAGCAAAGTCTTTCGGTAGATATCACATAAGAGAAATTTTTGGCTGACGCGTTTCGAACCAAAAAGTGTGGTTCATCGTGAGGACCAGATGATGAACCACACTTGTTGGTTCAAAACGCGTCGGCCAAAAAATTCTCTTATGTGATTTCTACCGAAAGACTTTGCTTAATTCATTATGGATCACAGAAGCTTGAATAAAGAAATATATGTTATTTGTACCAAATATCACTCGACTGGTCATTGTCCTTCACCTCTAGGGTTAAAATTCGTATTTAAGGAAGATGAATAAGAACTAGAACTAATGTATTTTGTGGAACAATGACAACAATGGCATAATCGCCCATCAAGTATGTTGCAGGACCATTCTATGTTTTTTCCTTGACAATTTTGTCAACAACAGTTTCATGGATTAAATTGGTAGGGCCAACAAAATTCTCCTACTACTTGGCAACCTTAGCCATACACTTCATCACCTTAGACAAACCAATCATTCCCTGGTCCTTCTTGGCCAAACCAACAATATCCTACAACCTCATGGTATAACACACCAAATAATCCATACCCTATGCAATGGGAAAATCAACCTACTCAGGGGCCAATGTGGTCAGAGAATTGGCAATGTCCCAATGGATCGATTCATCAATCGATGGGAGAGAGGCCTCAATCTCAAAATCAACCACCATTACAACCTCCACTTCAATTACCTCCAAACACTCCACCTCCACTATGACCTCAGTTACCTACAGATCCAAATCTAAATCCAAATAACAAATCTATGCAATTTTTAGAAATTATGGAAACTTCAGATTCTACCCTTCCCTCTTTAGAATGTAACAAACTATGTATGAGATCTAGGAGAACCATAATTCTATAAGATCACTAAAAAAATAAAGAGAAACCAGAAAACGACAATCCAGCTAAGGAGAAGCCTTTGACAGATGATCCGAATTGGATCCATAAAGAATAATCGAAAGAACCATGGTTGTACCAGGTCAGGACAGACTTCAAAGAATTGAGAGCAGCGATCAAAAACACCTCTAAAACAGTGGCAGTTAGCAGCCAACGTGGAACGACGAGGACCTCGGTCAAAGCGCGGACTGCCCGAGAGGCAAAATTAGCCCCTGGGAAGCCCGGATCGGGAAACGGAGGGAGTTTTTGATGTGTGATTAGCACTCATCGTTGGACAAAAACCCTTGAAAAGGAGAGGCACCGAGTGCTCGGTCGTATGGGAGCCGGGAAAACCATGGGGAAAAAGGCTAAAGGCTAAGGCGAGACCCATGCTCTAAAAACTGGCGGTATTCATCGGGGGAATCCTTGGGCGGTAGGCAGATTTGGTGAAAACGGAGTGATTCCACTCAGCGGCCAACGCGTGGCAAGCGGAGGAGAGAGAAAACCGCTGCTCATCGCACGCTAACAGTCGAGAAAGTCAACCGCGCAAAATGAGCGGATGGCATTGGATCTGGGGGATTCAGATCTAATGGTTGATATCACGCCCGACGGTAAGACCAGATGTAACGAGGGATCAAGCCATGATTTAAAATAATTTGAGGTCTGATTTGACCGCCAAGGTGGCGGATGACTCATTCCACGATGTAACTGAAGAATCGAACTGACGAAGCAAGCTGGCGCAGTTCGCAGGAGGACAAGTGGCCGCACCCTGTGAGTCTGATGATGACCTGAGACAGGGAACTCCAAGTGAAGCTGTAGCAAGTGATCCGACGGAGTTGGAAGAGGAATCGAACAACCATGAGCTTGAGTGGCTTTAAAGCCATGCACAGACCAGCAGAAGGAACACAGCAGAAGAACAAAGAAAGTAGACAGAGAGAGCAAAAAGCAGTAAGAAGACAGAGGGCCGAGCTGACCAAAGGCAGCGTCGAGCACCAAAGAGATTGAGAAATCTGAGCCATCCCTGAAGGGGATCTATCAGGACTGAGCACCACATTGGGCTCCTTCCATTGTAGACCTGAGAGGTTGAAAAGCTAGTAAGGACAAGAGTTTGTGTACTCTAGTGGCTTGGGGAATCCAAGAACCATCCTGCCAAGTTGTCCTATGATAGGAGACTCATATTGAGCTCCTTCTTTGTAATCCTCTGCTTTAAGACACAATAAACAAAGGCCACCACTAAAAGCTGGACCAGAGATGTAACCCTGGAGGATAGGGTGAACTCCTTATTAATTTCTTGTGTTCTTATATTTGCTTACTGTGTTTCTCTGTTGTCTTCCATTTCAAGTGTCTATGTATTTGTAATCTGATCAATCCATTGCTTAAATAACCTAGAAACACACACCAACACGAGTCTGTAATACCTCGATTTAATTATTCTTAACTAAGATCACTCATAGGGTGATTATCAGATAAAGTGGTATCAGAGCTTTAGGTTGTAAGGTTAGACAAGCTTGTGTTGGTTTAGCTGTTGAATTCCCACTAGATCAAAGCTCAAATTAGGAGGAGAGTTGGTTGAAACTAATCCTGAGATTGGGAGAGTCTATCCTCGGAAGACCATGTCAGAGGAAGGTTCTGTGGGGCCAGACCCTCAATTCATAGAGAGTTTCCTAGCTATAAAGTCTATGGTAGAAGAAATGAATAGGGACTTTAGAAAGCATAAAGATGAATATTCATCAGGCTCTAAACAAGATAAAGAAGAAGATGAATCTCATTCCCATGACCACTCAAAAGGAAAAGGGAAAGAGTAAAACTTTCTCACACCTCCTACTAGCCCTGTGCATAATAAGAAAGCATCTTTGATCAAGCTAGATGTTAAATTTGACTTGCATATATATGATGGAGAGCTAAATGTTGAAAGGTTGGACAATTGGATTAGACAAATTGATGTGTATTGCAGAGTGCAGAACATCGAATCAGACAAGAGTAAAATTCAGTTGGCAAGCCTACGCCTAGGAGGCACTGCCTTGGTTTGGTGGGAAGGCAGAACCCAAGCTGACATGAAAAGACATGGTAAGACTATCTCTATCTGGAGTGAATTTGTTTCTGCCATCAACAAGCAATTCTATCCATTGGCCTACATGCAGCAAGCCATGATGAGTTGGCAAACTCTTCGCCAGTTGAAAGGGCAAAGTGTGCAAGGGTACACTCAAGAATTTAGAAAGAGAGCATTGATTCTATGGATCTCATTAGAATCACCAGAGACTCTTTTGAAGTACATTGATGGTCTACACAGCTAAATGAGGCATACCATCCTCATGTTTAATCCCACTAGTATAGATGAAGTATTTGTACAAGCTACTCATCTAGAGGCTAGAGGAAAGAATGGAAATCCAGAAGTTGGGGGACCATCCCAACCCACTGCAAGCAAAATCAAGGAGAGAAGAAAGCAAAAGTGGAAAGCAAGGAAGGCTAACACTACACAGAAAAGCAAAGCTTCATGCACTCACTGTAAAAAAGATGGGCATGATGATGAGCACTGTTGGATTCTGCATCCGGAGCTGAGACCTAAGAATTCTGAGGGCAAGATGAAGAAGATTGCTACAACTATTCAGAAAGATTTGGGGTCAGACTCAGGAGATGAAACAATCATTGCAACCATAGGTATAAAAGGTAAGAATTCTGAAGCATCTACTAGTAATTATGCTCAATCTATTATTGATGAAGAACATGAGAGAAAAAGACATGAGCTTTTCCATATTCGAGTTGTTTCCAAACATCAAAAGATTGATACTTTGTTTGATAGTGGCTCACAAGAAAATTTTATTTCTGAAGCAATTGTAAAGAAATTGGGATTAGCAACTACACCTCACAAGAAACCATACCCATTAGGATGGTTGAATGATAAAGCACAACTACAAGTGACTAGACAATGTAAACTCAAGTTTTCTTTTGGGTCAGCATTTGTAGATGAGGTTGAGTTAGACATAATTCCTTTGGATATATGTGGAATTGTTTTAGGGAGTCCTTACTGGTATGATAGAAAGGCTATTTTCTATAGAGTTGAGAACAAGTATCTACTTGTTAAAGATGGAATCAAATACTTTGTAATAGCTCATAAGCTCAAGAATAATTATAGTCTCATAAACTCAGGGTAGATGAAAAGTATGATAAATTCATGCAAACAATTCTTACTAATGGTTGTAAAGGAAAAGAAACCTGATAAAACCAATGTATTTGAGGGCTATAATGCTAAGCAGCAAGCTGATATAGAAAAGATTGTTTCAGAGTATGATGTCCTGTTCCAAGAACCTAAAGGTTTGCCACCCAAAAAGGAAATAGTACATGATATTATTTTGCAGCAAGATGTTCCATTACCTAACATTGGAATGTACAGGTTGTCTACTTTAGAGAATGTTGAAATCAATAAGCAGGTGCAGGAGTTGCTCAAGAAGGGGTTCATTAGGCCTAGCACATCACCATGTGGGTCACCAATCGTTTTGGTTAGAAAGAAAGATGGCTCTTGGAGAATGCGCATTGACTACAGAGCACTGAATAAGATAACAATCAAAAATCGTTATCCCCTTCCTCACATAGATGATCTTTTAGATCAATTGAAGGAAGTTGTTTATTTCACCAAGCTGGACTTTCACAGTGGATACCATCAGGTCAGAGTTGCAGAGCAAGATGCATGGAAGACTACTTTTAAAACAAAGCAAGGATTGTATGAGTGGTTGGTTATGCCTTTTGGCTTAACCAATGCCCCTTCTACTTTCATGAGATTAATGAATGATGTACTCAGGCCTTTTCTTGATGATTTTGTTATTGTGTATCTAGATGACATTCTGATTTTTAGTAAAACGTGGGAGGAACACTTAAAGCATGTTAAGCAGACCTTAGATGTTTTGAAAAGAGAAAAGCTTTAAGTTAAACTCTCCAAATGTGAATTTGGCAAAACATCTCTAAATTATTTGGATCATATAGTAGGGGGTGGTGAATTGAAAATAGATCCCTCTAAAGTGGCAGTCATTGTAAACTGGCCTAAACCCAAGTCTGCTACAGAAGTGAAAAGCTTCTTAGGAGCAACACAATATTGGAGGAAGTTTATCTCTAACTTTTCCTCAATTGCAGCCCCCTTACATGCTTTGACAGGATTGAACAAGGTGTTTCAGTGGGGAGGCAAACATCAGAAAGCCTTTGACACCTTGAAAGAAAATATTAGTACAGCACCTGTACTAGCACTGCCTGATCTACAAAGACCATTTGAGATCCAAATAGATGCCAGTGACTATGCCATGGGAGCAGTGTTGACACAGCACGGTCAACCCATATGTTATCATTCTGAGACTTTTAATTCTGCAGTAGTTAACTATCCTACATATGATAAAGAATTGTATGCATTAGTTCAGAGTGTGAAAATGTGGAAACATTACTTAATGGGCAAAGAGACAGTAATACATACTGATCATCAACCACTTCAATATCTACATTCCAAAACTAAATTGCAGCAATCAAGGCACTACAGATGGATGGGTTTTCTACAACAGTTTCATTTAGTCATCGGATATAAAAAGGGCATACATAACAAATTTGCAGACCTGTTATCTAGACCCATTATAAATGCATCTACTATACTTAAGCATAATTATGTACTACATGAAAGTTACATTGAACAATATGCTCAAGATATAGACTTTAAAGATGTATATGCAACTTTGAGTCAAGGAAAAAGGGTAGAAGAATTGGATTATCAAGTGGAGGACCAACTCTTATATCATTTTGGGAAAATTTGCATTCCACAAACAGAGAGAGTAAAGATAATCAGAGAGGCACACACTTCTCTGATATCAGGTCACTTTGGGGTAAGTAAAATAGTTGCACAGCTGCAAAGATTTTGTTATTGGCCAAAAATGAATGAGACAGTTTCTAGATATGTAAGAGGGTGTACTATGTGTGCCAAAACCAAGCCCAGCAATAGAAAACTAGGCCTGTACACTCCATTACTAGTTCCTTCTCACCCTTGGGAAAGTGTTTCCATGGATTTTGTTGGGGAACTGCATAAGTCCAGAAAAGGTCATGATTATCTGTATGTGGTTGTGGATAGGTTTAGCAACATGTGCATTTTGATTGTTAGGCCCCTATACTACTAGTGTAGGCCCTTATTGTTATTAGTACAACCCCCTTATTATATTGATGTACCCATGTAGTGCCCATATTGTTACTATTGTGCCCCATAGAAGCCCACTAATGTTATTATTATGCCCTTACATTATTATTGTTATGTCGGCTCTGATTATATTATGACCCCTTAGACTCCTATATATAGAAAGGAGGTATTTTCATTTGTATCATCCAAGAATTGTTCATTTATGTAATGTAAAGGAGGTTGCCCCCTCGAAGAGGCTGAATTCTAAGGCGTTAATATATCTTTTCTATCTTTTTGTGAGCTGGTTTCATAACATTTGGTATCAGAGCTTTGGATTCTAGGGTTTCGCTGCTCCAAATAGGTCATCGTGGTATTTTTTCTATAACTGTTTTTCTGCGATGTTTCAAAAGCAAAAAAAAAACCCATTTGAGACGAAATCGCACTGAACCTTAGTTCCAAATGTCAGAGCTTTTCGCACTATATTTGAGGAGATATGGTCTGAGGAAGTTGGCCTTTTGCAGACTCCTGAATTACATTCCAAACATCTGACCTGGGAAAAATCATCATAACTTTCTCTCTAAGCATCAGATTGAAGTTTCGTAAGAAGGTACATAAAGAGGACAGACTTTATTTTCTTGTATATATTTTTCAAAGCCAAAGGTCGAAACAATAACACGTGACATGTCGTACAAGTTAGCTCTACTGAACTAGTCTATAATCAAGTCATTGTGGGAGATTTGGCATAACTCTTCCTTGGAGAATCCAATTTGGATCAGACTGGTGGCATTGGAAAGAGGACTTAGAGGGCTACTGTGAGTCACAATTTAAGAACTTAAAGATTTGAAAGAATTTAGTTACATTTGTTTCAAGATCGAGCTCCTAAAATCAAGAAAAAGCAAGATGCGGAAGTTTGATGGCAAGGATCCGGTAAATTGGATACTTCAGATGGAGTAATATTTTGATCTACATGGTGTACCACTGTTACAAAAGGTATGTATTGCATCTTCATATTTATAACCGGATCAATTTTTATGGTATAAAGGGCTTTTTTCTCGTAAACAACTTGTTACGTGGTCAATTTCACGGAGGAAATGATAGCACATTATGAGGATACGAAGAGCAACACCTTCTTTAGAGCAACACCACAACAATTGGAAAGAGTAAAAGGGATTTGTTACATAGTGGAAAGTAAAATTATGGCAACAAGGAAGTCTACCCCTCACAACTATAAAGATGGAAGTGTTGTTTCTTCTAGCCTTCCACAACCTACAAGGGTTACACCACAACAATTGGAAGAAAAAAGAGAAAAAGGGCTTTGTTACAATTGTGATAGCAAATGCACTAAAGGTCATAAGTGTGCTGAGAAGAAATTATTTTACATAGAGTATGAAGAGGAGGAAGAAAAGGATCAAGAAACATCAAAAGAAGAGGATATATGCCAGGACCCAACCCCAGAGAAAGAAGAAATGAATCAGACCATATCTTGTAAAGCATTGGCAAGAATTACCACTCCTCAAAATCTCAAGATAGAAGGACATATCAAGAATAAAAAGGTGCAAGAAGTGAAAGATCACATTGAAAAAGAAGAAATGAATCTAACCATATCTTATAATTCATTGTTTGGAATTACCACTCCTCAAACTATCAAGATAGAAGGGCATATCAAGAAGAAAAATGTTCAAGAAGTGAAAGATCACATCGAGCATCATGAAATGAATCCGACCATATCTTGTAAAGGATTGGAAGAAATTACCACTCCTCAAACTCTAAAGATAGAAGGACATATCAAGAAGAAAAAGGAACAAGCAGTGAAAGATCACATTGAGCATCAACAACTAGTTCTCCAACTTTTAAAGGATAATGTCACTTTGGTGCAAAATCGAATGAAACAACAGGTAGATCAACATCGTAGTGAAAAATGTTTTGATGTAGGTGATTGGGTATTTTTATTGCTACATCTCAAGCAAGCTATTTATGAGAAGGAAATGTTGGCAATACTATATGCACTTAAGAAATGGCGACCTTACTGAATGGGAAGACACTTCAAGGTAAAAATGGATCATGATAGTCTTAAATACTTTTTAGAACAACTATTATCTTTAGAAGAACAAAAAAAATGGGTCACAAATATGTACATCATCTACAGAAAAGGGAAGCAAAATTTTGTTGCAGATTCACTCTCAAGAAAGGATGAGGATGTGGAAGCATTGTTTTGTGCTATTTCCATTATCCAACCAGATTGGATAAACAAAGCAAGGGATGAATGGAAGAAGGATGAAGAAGTATGGCCACTTATTCAAAAGTTGCAAAAGATCCCAATTCAAACAATATTGCCAGAAATTGAAGAGGAAGGAAAAATCATATTGGAACTTGGAGCAGCCACAGAAACAAGAACCCGACAGCTACGCAATCGATCAATTTCAGAGTACCTCATCAAGTGGAAGAACTTACCCGCTGAAGATTCCACATGGGAGGACAAGAATTTTATACAGAAGCATCAAGAACTACTCAAGCGTTGAGGACAACACTTTTTGAAGGAGAGGGGCATGTTAGGCCCCTATACTACTAGTGTAACCCCTTATTGTTATTAGTACAATCCCCTTATTATATTTATGTACCCATGTAGTGCCCATATTGTTACTATTTTGCCCCATAGAAGCCCACTATTGTTATTATTATGCCCTTACATTATTATTGTTATGTCGGCTCTGATTATATTATGACCCCTTAGACTCTTATATATAGAAAGGAGGTATTTCATTTGTATCATCCAAGAATTGTTCATTTATGTAATGTAAAGGAGGTTGCCCCCTCGAAGAGGCTGAATTCTAAGGCATTAATCTATCTTTTCTATCTTTTTGTGAGCTGGTTTCATAACATTGATATCTTATAACAAACAGATTACAGCTGAACAAACTACAAGATTGTTCTTTGAACATGTATGGGTTCATTTTGGATTACCTGCTTCTATTGTATCTGATTGAGACACTCGATTTGTGGGGAAGTTTTGGTCAAGTTTGTGGGAACTGATGGACACCCAGCTGAAGAAGAGCACAGCTTTTCATCCATAAACCAATGGCTAGACAGAAGTAGTTAACATGACAGTGATCTAGCTACTCCTAGGATATTGCAGCAAACATCCTAAGCTTTGGGATGAACACTTGTGTAATGTGCAGCATGCTTACAACAGAGCAAAACATTCTTCTACATAGAGATCTCCTTTTGAGACCTGTTTTTGTTTCACACCAAGGTCTCCTTTGCATTTTGTCTTTGGTAAAGATACCACAGTTGATGGACACAGTGATGTGGACAAGGCAACTATGTTCATTGAACAAATCTAGGAGATCCACTAGGCAGTACAGGAACAGCTGGAAAGGAGCCAAGCCAAATATAAGGCAAGGCATGACAAGGATCGAGTGGAGCATAGCTTCCAAGTTGGTGACCAAGTCTGGCTATACATCAGCAAGGACAGGATGCAAGGTGAAGGTAAAAAGCTAAAGCCTATCAGGTATGGACCCTTCAAGATACTTGAGAGGATCGGTGAAAATGATTTTCGCCTTGATCTACTAGCTTACATGCACATCTACTCAGTCGTAAACGTAGATTGCTTGAGATTGTTTGAACCTTCAATGATTGAGGATCCTGAAGGAAAAAGTCAATTGCCTTCTAATGATGGCCTGCTACCTGAATATCTGAATGAATTACAGGAAGACACAGTCTTGGACAAGAAGGTGAGGACAACGTGCAGAGGAGATGTTGAGTACCTCAGAATTGGACTCAAAGGTTCGAAGCCGAGCAGTGCAAAATGGATTGAGATTGGACAAGTGAGACAACAGTACCCTCACTTAGTCGATGCTTGAAAAACCAACTTTTGGTGGTCCAAAAGCTTTTCAGTGGGAAGGCCATGATCCAAATTGGATCCATAAAGAATAATCAAAAGAACCATGGTTGTACCAGGTCGGGACAGACTTCAAAGAATTGAGAGCAGCAATAAAAAATACCTCTAAAACAGTGGCAGTTGGCAGCCAGCATGGAACGATGAGGACCTCAGTCAAAGCGTGCTGACCGAGTCCTATGGAGACTATGCGGGAGGCGAAATTAGCCCTTGGGAAGCCCGGATCGGGAAAAGGAGGGAGTTTTTGATGCGCGATTAGTGCTCATCGCTGGACAAAAACCCTTGAAAAGGAGAGGCCCTGAGTGCTCGGTCGCATGGGAGCCAGGAAAACCGTTGGGAAAAAGGCTAAAGGCTAAGGAGGGACCTGCGCTCTAAAAACCAGCGGTATTCATCAGGGGCATCCTTGGGTGGAAAGCAGATTTGGTGAAAACGGAGCGATTCCACTCAACGCTCGACGTGTGGCAAGCGGAGGAGAGAGAAAATCGCCGCTCATCACGCACTAACAGTTGAGCAAGTCAACCGCGCGAAATGAGCGGATGGCGTTGGATCTAGGGGATTCAGATCTAATGGTTGATATCGCGCCCGATGGTAAGACCAGATGTAATGAGGGATTAAGCTGCGATTTAAAAGAGTTTGAGGTCTGATTTGACCGCTAAGGTGGCGGATGACTCATTCCACAACGTAACTGAAGAACCGAACCGACGAAGCAAGCTGGCGCAGTTCGCAGGAGGACAAATGGCCGCACCCTGTGAGTCTGATGATGACGCGAGACAGGGAACTCCAAGTGATGTTGTAGCAGGCGATCCAATGGAGTTGGAAGAGGAATCGAACAGCCACGAGCTCGAGTGGATTTAAAGCCATGCACAGACCAGTAGAAGGAACACGGGAGAAGAATAGAGAAAGTAAACAGAGAGAGAAAAAAGTAGTAAGAAGAAAAAGGGCTGAGCTGACCAAAGGAAGCGTCAGCACCAAAGGGCTTGAGAAATCCGAGCCATTCCTGAAGGGGATCTGTCAGGACCGAGCACCACATTGGGCTCCTTCCATTATAGACCCGAGAGGTCGAAAAGCTGGTAAGGACAAGAATCTGTGTACTCTAGTGGCTAGGGGAATCCAAGAACCACCCTACCAAGTTGTCCTATGACAGGAGACTCATATTGAGCCCCTTCTTTGTAATCCTCTGCTTTAAGACACAATAAAAGAAGGCCACCACTAAAAGCTGGACCGGAGATGTAGCCCTGGAGGATAGAGTGAACTCCTTATTAATTTCTTGTGTTCTTATACTTGCTTACTATGCTTCTCTGTTGTATTCCATTTCAAGTGTCTAAGTATTTGCAATCTGATCGATTCGTTGCTTAAATAACCTAGACACACACACCAACACACGAGTCTGTAATACCTCCATTTAATAATTCTTAACTGAGATCACTCATAGGGTGATTATCAGATCAGCAGAACATTCTCATCCTACCGTAATCATTATTGAAGCAAAATAGTCTAGTAAACCAACTAAAAAACAAGAACCCATTGAGATATGGTCACTTCTCCTCTGTTCCCTGAGAGATTAGCCATAGTAAAATCACCCGTATATCCTAACTTTGATCTCTTAGGGGAATTATAAAGCTTATGTATCAATATCCCTCTCCTATAGGCTATTATAGAAATACCCATGTATGCCAAAACCATTAAATAATTGTGTTAAGAATCCTAGTAGGAAGCAAAAAGATTCTCCTACAGTCAATGTTTTAGGGAAACTCTCTAATCTCATTATGGGAAAACAAATACCTATCAAATATGATGATCCTGGAAACCTTGTAGTTGCTATCCAGATTCAGGGATATAATTTCCTAGACAATTTAGTGGACTTAGGAGCTTCCATAAGTATTATAACACTCAAAACGTGTGGACTCCTTGGAATAAATAGATTTAAACCAAATCCAACCATTTTGGAACTAGCCGACAGATTCGTAGTAAAACTGGAAGGGACCTTAGATGATATCATTATTTTCATATATTCCTGGGAATGCCCAGTGGATGTTCTGGTCCTCAATCCTAAAAATAAATTGGAAGGACACCCTTTGATATTAGGCAGACCATGGCTTGCCACTGTAGACACATACACTGGGTGTCGAACTAGATGTATGAAAATCGCTAAAGGACTATATATCAAGAATCATATCCTGTACCCACTCACTAGACCCAGCATATTGATTGACGATTTTAGATGTTTCCCTCGTGAATATCAGGAAGGAAATTTACGCTCTCCTCTCACCATTGACAAAGATCTTATCTTTAAAAGATAGAATAAGGATGACATAATTAATGGGTTTATTAATCAACCTTCCACTATTGGAAACCCAACATGTCAAATGTTGAAATATGTGCTTGATAATGAATCTGAAGGAGATCCGCTAAAGGACTTTAACACTGAGCATATACCTACAACTGCAGTTCACAATAGAATTCCCATTGAAATTGAGCCTAACAAGACCTTGAATATTAACGCTAATCTTAATGACATTTAGTGTGAAAGGTTGATTCAAATTCTTCAAAAATATAAACAGGATTTCTCCTGGCAATACTTTGATATGAAGGGCATCGATCCACAATTGTGCACACATCATTTTTATATCGAAAAATATGCCTGAGCTATTAGCCATCCTTAAATAAGACTAATTTCACACCTTAGGTACATAGTAAAAGAAGAACTTCAAAAAAAATCTTGATGTTAATTTTATATATCCTATCTTTGATAGTGAGTGGGTTTCACCACTGGTGGTAGTAACTAAAAATATTGGTAAATGGAGAATTTGTGTTGACTATGGAGAACTAAATAAAGCCACACAGAAGGATCATTTTCCTCTTCCATTTGTGGACCAAGTCCTTGACACTCAAGCCGAAAAGAAATATTTTTCTTTCCTGGATGAATTTAGCGGGTATAATCAAATCTAGATATCCCCTAAAGACCAAGATAAAAATAAGTTCACCTATTCGTGGGGAATGTTTGCATATAGAGTCTTACCATTTGGGTTGTGCAATGCAACAACCACTTTTCAAAGGGAAATTCTCAGTAATTTCTCTGATTTAATTAATGATGTACTTGAACTACATATGGATGATTTTACCCCTTCTGGTAATGGTTTTGACCAAGCCTTGCATAATCTTGAGAAGGCTCTTGCACGATGTATGACAGAGGACATAGTTCTAGGACATTTTATTTATGCTACAAGCATTTAGGTAGACCCATATAATATCGAGGTAATTCTTAAACTCCCTACCCCTCATACGTAGACATAGGTACATAGTTTCCATGGTTATGCTACTTATTATCATCATTTTATAGTAATTTTTTCAAAAATTGCAGTGCCACTGTATGCATTAACTAGACATGTGGAATTTGAGTGAATTGATAAATATGTCATTTCTTTTGTAGATCTGAAAAAGTTGGTCTCAACAACTCCTGTGTTGCAAGGACCAAATTGGAATCTACCATTCCATATATCCTCATATGCATCGGTTACCACGATAGGAGCAATGCTCAAACAAGAAGAGGATAAAAAACCCTATGTGATTTATTGCGTCATCAAAAACCTCATGTTGACTGAGTTAAATTATACTGTGATAGAAAAATAATTGAAGCTCATTGTTTATGCCATAAATAAATTTCACCATTATATAATGGGATATCCAAGTTTTATGTACATTGATCATTTTGTCATTTGTTATTTAGCTAAATAACATGTTACCAATGGTATAATAACTCACTGTTTACTATTATTGTAGGAGTTCAACATTACTATACAGGATCAGCCAGGGAAAGAGAAACTTGTTGTAGACTTCTTGTCAAGAATTCAATTGCAACCAATTCTTCCCTAGTCAAGGACCAATTCCCAGATGAACATTTGTTTATCGTAACCATCAAGACACCCTGGTATGCTAATGTTGCGAATTACCTAACAACCAAGAAATTACCATCACACTTGTCATCCTGGGAAAAGAAGCTTATCATCTAGCGTAGCACACACTTTTCATGGATGGACGGTTACCTCTTTCATACAGAGGTTGATATTCAAATTTGGAGATGCAACAGAGAAAGTGAAATTTATGACATCCTCAGGGCTTCTCACGATGAGCCATGTGGAGGTCATTTTTTTGACTAAAGAACTAGACACAAGGTATTACAAATGGGTTATTTTTGGCCCACAATATTTAAATATGCAAAGAAATATGTCCAAAGTTGTGATAGTTTCCAAACGATGGGTCATACCATTCAGGCTGACGAAATACCCCTTCAACCACAAATTTTATTGGAATTATTTGAAATATGGGCAATGGACTTTGTAGGCCCCTTTAATACACCTTCAAATCAAAAATCATATATCCTAGTTTGTACAAATTATGTAACTAAATGGGTGGAAGTGGTATCACTCCCAAGGGCCACAGAAGAAGCAAACATTAATTTTTCTATTCGAACCATTTTTTCGATATGGGCTGCCTCGGGAGCTTGTAACAGATGGGGGATCGCAGTTCATTGCTCATAAAAATTTTCCCATGTTGCAAAATTACCATATTAAACACATAATTACTTCTCCTTACCATCCGAAAGAGAATGGGAAGGTGGAAATCACCAACAAAGTTTTAGAGGTGATTTTAACTAAAACAGTATCCGTAAATCACTGAGATTGTGTTTCCAACATTCTAGAAGCCTTATGGGCCTATCAAAAACCTAGTGCAATACCACTGGCTATTCACCTTATCAGCTTGTTTTTGGTATGGAATCCATTTTTCCAATTGAGTTTGAAGTTAAGACTCTCAAAACTGCCAAGGAATTCAGATTGGATCTTACGAAAGCACAAAAAGAACACTTACAACAACTCAATGAACTGGATGAAATGCATCTTCTTGCTTTACAACGCATTGCCATAATTTAGCAACAGAGAGCTAAATGGTATGATTTGTTGATTAAAAAGAAAAACTTTTAGAAAGGGGATTGGGCCATGTTATATGACTCCAGATTCCAAGACTTTCTAGGTAAACTTCAAACAAGATGGCTTGGCCCTTACGATATTACCGAATTGTATGACAATGGAACGATGTGCCTTACCACAATTGATAATTCTGGTATTTCATTCCTTACCATTGAGCATCAACTTCGTCTGTACCACCAACCACTTACTTGAGAATATTTTCTTCACGAAATTGATAATGACACCAATTTCTAGGTTGTATATGATTAGGGAAATCTAGAGGAGAGGAAGTTTATGAGGCTTACTCCTTAACTACTTTACATATTAATCATTTGTTTGCATGAGGTCATGAAAAAGGGTCAGTTTGGGGTGATGTTGGGCCTCATAATTGTCATAATTTCCTTGCCTCACTCCTTAGTTTCTATATTATTTTCTAAGTATTCTTTGTAATTAGGTTATGATAACTTATGAAATATGGATTCTAGGAGTGTTTTATATGCATTTACTATTTTATTATCCTTATGAACAGATTTGACCATTAAATTGTTATTTACTAATGAATGGGTCCTTATTTTGGACAAGAATCTATTGATGAATTGGAATTTGATGTTGCTTTACACCTTGTTTGGAGAAAATTAGTTAAAGACAGGCTTCCTACTTGGTCCTCTAGATGCATTAAGATCTCTTGTAGCTTAAAATGAGCATCCTGAGAATCTTTAGATTCTCAGGATCACTCTTTATCAGAAATAGATTCAATGTTCTTATATTTTACTGACATCATATAAAAACTTACATTAAGCCTCGAAAGGGTTTGTTCAGTTGTAATATTATTTTTGACATAAGTTTATAATTGCGAAGGCATTTATTGTAATTGGTTCTCTATAATTGAATGGAAGCATTTGTTACTCAAAGTTAATTTGTTGTGATCATTAATTTTATAAGGCAGTTCAATTTTGGTGATTTGGGCCCGATCTCGGAAGAAACATTATATTTACTTATACTATTAAGTTGGTGTTTAATTCTTTTGTTTTAGTTATTTCCATTTGCGTAATTTCTCTTAGTTTATCGTTACTTATTTATTAAATCATATGCTCTGCTTTAAAAAGGATTTATCGGTATTGTTACAGAGTGGATTTTTTGTAGTTAATCTGTTATGAATATCGTCAGTTCCTATCCTTTCCTGTAAATCATCATAGATCATTCTCTTTCATACTTAATTGCTTTCGATGGTATGATTCTACAGTAATGTTTTTCCATTTTGTAGTTGTTGTTCCTTAGGTAACAACTTTATGCTCAATATGTTTTCCTTTAGTGTTCCCTTCCGAAATCATTTAGAAGTTAATGTTTTGAATGGTTCGTTGTAGTTAGAAACTACATTACAGGTTGACTTCTTTAACATTGCATCTTTTCTTTTTAATAGGATAGCAGTAACTAGTCATACCGACATTTCTCTCACATAAACTATGTCGATAACGTTTAAATATAAAAACCCTTGAGTTGACAAATTAATGTGTAGTATTTAGTTAGTCCTCTTAGGAACAATTAATTGGCTCAAAAACAGGCCCATGCACTTGGGAACCTTCACAAGGAAAAGGAACAAGAAACCTATAGGGGAACAGTGCAGTGCAAGAAAGAAAGGACAAAGTAGTAAATGTGAGCAAGGAAAAGAAGGCAAGACATGGAAACGTAGAATAGGAGAGAAGATAAGGGAATTGGCTCTCAGTTTTCCTGGAGGTTGTGGGTTGAGTTGCTAGTCTCTGGCACCCTATACCAGTTTGGGGTTCCTTTGAGGTTGTGGGTTGAGATAGGATCCCTGGAGCCCTGTAATAGCTTGGGTCCCTGTGGGATGTGGGTTGAGCCAGAGTCTCTTGAGCCTTGTAACATCTAGGGTCCCTAGAGGTTGTGGGTTGGGATGTAATCTATGGATCCCTGTAATATCTTGGGTCCCCTCGAGGTTGTATGTTGAGAAAACAGGATCTAGATCCTTGGAAATATTTGGAAGAGGCTAATCCTACATCAACATTAAAAATAAAAAAATAAAAATAAAAAAATTATTAAAGACCTTGGATATTGCATTATTGTTACAGTGTATCTTGGACTCCCTAGAAGGGAGTGAATCATTGTGTATGCACTTGGGGTGAGGAAAGAACCTCTAGAATCCCTATGCTGAGAAGATGGTAGTGTCAACTAATGGGATTGAGTAAGAGTCCCTCTAGATTCCATGTCTTCATTAGCAGTTTGTGTTATAATCCATTAAGCTAGCACCCCCCTCAGAATCTGGAATCTGGCTTGGAGGTGACAACTACAAGTAGGCATGGCTGCAATTGTCTATGGTTGGGTGGAGAGTCCTTGTCCTAAACTCAGTTTTTGAGTAAATTTAAAGATAAGTATTCCTTTGTGTTTTTTAAATATTAATGAACTTATGATGCATTTCTGAATGAAATGGTTTGGATTATTATTGTACTGTAACAACGTTTTTAATGTGATAAACATGTGGATGCCTCTCTATGCAGATATAGATTTATAGTTATGATAAATAAATGCATACATAAGCACATATGTCACACCTCTGAAATGAATAGTGTTGATAAACAAGTTGAACTAGCGTATGTATCTGCAATGGAATGAATTGTTGTGTTAAATGTTCATTACTGCAATTCATAACATATACTGTACAGTAGAATGTGTAATGTTGTATACAATAAACTAACTTGATTCATGTTCCTGAACCATAATCATGTCTTGGGGTGAATTCTCATTCATATTGATTAACATCGCATATGTAATTAATACAAAGATGTCATGAAATGCCACAGGCAATGGAAGGATCCATAAGGATCTAGAATAAAAACTTGGAACATTGGGCACAAAGACCCTTTATATTAACATAAATTAAGTACATAAGAGACTGCTCGCTTGACAGGGTTTGTACATATACATGGATGTTCCTCCACTGACCTATAAGCCTTTGAACTTGTGCAAAAGGCATCGAGTCAATGTTGGAGGGGTTATCATCCCTTTAAAGTATAGGAATAGTTGAAACCAATGCAAGAAGGCTTTTCCAACCTTGAATTTTAAGTATGCTGGATATTTTTTGCTTACATCAAGGTGTAGTTAGCTTGACCTTGAAAGTATCTACATATTTCCATGCAACTTCTTACAGGCCTGCTTTGAAGCCTAAAACCTTTGTGTGTGGCAGCTAAGGTAGAGACCTTTCAAGAGTTCAAATGCAACCAATGCTAGGTAAGGGCTACATGAACACTTATGCCAACATGCATGGGATTCCCTGTCCGAGAACGAGGAATGAAGAAGGGTCAGGAACTATTTAGAGTTGGATTGGCTCAAGATCAAGAGGGGTAGCACCATGGCACCTTAATAAGACATTGACATCAACATCGAGTACTTGCATTGATATGGAGATCTACAGGACCATGAGACAAAGCCATGGTCAAAATAACTAGCTGAGGGAAATTATGGTCGGGTCGATACTTGATCATATGATGGTCATAAAGATCCCTATCTAATGCATTACTTAAGGCAAGTTCAAGATCCCTTAGCCGAGCCATGGTATATATTGAAGGCAAGATCGATGTGATGCAGGAGGGTAATCCTTAAACTTATAACGATAAATTCAAAAAACTTTTCACTTCTCCAAACCCTAGTTGTGTGGACTCTTCATTAGCACGACCTGATTTTTCCTTAAACATAATTAGATGAGGAAGTGACGGCGTTGCCCATAGGGAAAAACCTGAAATATTACCCCAAATAATTGTGTGTCTCAACTATGGGATCGACTGATATGATGTCAGTCTAGATGAGATGGCTGGCACGCCAGCCTAGAAGTCCTGTGATTGATAAGAGGTGGACCCTCTTGATAGATTGGCGATGGGTTGATGTGGTGAGTAGAGGTCGTTCCATTTGTTAGGGCCTGATGTATATATATATATATATATATATATATATATATATATATATTATATATATATATATATATATATATATATATATATATATATATATATATATATATATATATATATATATATATATATATATATATATATCAATGTTCCATCGAGTTTTTGGGATGGGGAGATGTGGGAGCGAGGATACGCACAAGGGGGACATATATAAGAAACCCCAAAGTTTAGGGGAATTTCAGGGAAATAGGGGGACGTCAGAGTCATAAACATTATAAAATTATAAAAAAATAATATATAAAAATAAAAAATAAAATCTCAACAATATGTCAATAACTAAATTAATAAATAGTAAATGTTAATAATTATGAAATGTAAATCTAAATATGATCATTGTTTCGTATTAGACTATTATGAATTAAAATTATCATTTGAAATTTCTACAATCATCAATGTAAAATTGTAAATCTAAAATTAAATTACTAAGTTGAATCCATCATTTGACATTATTCAATGTTCCATCTAAATTCATCATTTGACAATGGGCATGAATATTATGCAAGGTACATCTAAATTAAATTAATCATTTGACAATAGAAATTACACAATGCACATCGAAAGTAAATTCATCATATGACAATGAAATTATGTTGAAGTCTAAAATAGTCATAGAATACTAAACTAAAAGTAAACATAGAAAGAAACGGAAATACTAGTAAATGTCTCAAAAAATACTAAATAATAAATCACAACTCCAATCCAATGGCTCACAAAATGAAAATCACAGCTCCAATTCAGTATCTCCAAGTCACAAAATTAAAATCATAGCTCCAAATGTGCCAGGCCCCCGATCGATGGTAAATATGAATCATAGTAAATTGCAATGGAAAGTGTTGAACGGTGGCAGGAGGAAAACCTTGGGTGGCAAGGCAAAATGTCTAGCGACAATAGAAGGAAAATGTTGGTCGACAAGGTAAAATTGTAGGTTTAATGAGAAATGAATGATACATGTGAATGATTATATTTTAAGTTTTTTATTTATCCTTTAGTTTTTATTTTTCTTTTTTTTAATTATATTAAAATTTGTAATTTTTTTATGTTTTTAATTGTTATTAGGAAAACATTTTGGGGGGCATAGGTGGATGCTTTTCATCAATAGAAAAGGGTACCCTCGGAGTTTCCCCAAGTTTCCCCAATAAAGGGGACATGGGAAAATGTTTCCACAGGAGTTTCCTCCTCCCGAGAGCATGGGGGAGTGAGGAAGCGTGCCCCCCACCCTGGGGGGGGCGTCCCCTTGGAACAGCTATATATATATATATATATATATATATATATATATATATATATATATATATATATATATATATATATATATATATATATATATCTATATAGATATATATATATATATATATATATATATATATATATATATATATATATATATATATATATATATATATAGTAACAACTCTAGTTGTGAAGCCCTTATGATGAGTTGGGAAATCAAGTAGAGTTCAAAGGAAAAAAATAAATAAATATGTTTTACCCCATTCCTTTAATAGTATGAGGGGTTGGGTGATGTTACATATCCGTTGTTACAACATCTTCTTATCAATCCGATGTTACCTACATTTGTGCTTCTCAATTTGTTTTCTTCATCCCCCAGTGTTCACCATGTAATATTGGGTGGCAGAAACACATCTTTGGTTGCTCACTTTCAAGCTTTGACAAGCAAAATTGTAATGTTCATTGTTTCAGTAGTTTCAATAGTAACAATTGTTATAACATCAACTTTTACAACAATTTCTACATTTTCAACAGTAATGGGTGTTACAACAACAGGTGCTACAACATTTTCAACATATTTAACATTGGCATGTTTTTATGGCATTTGTTCTTACAACATATGTTGTTACAACACCCGCTTCTCAATCTATTGTTACCTATGTTTTTGCTTCTCAATTTTTTTCTTGATCCCCCAGGTGTTGGTGTAGTTTTGGGTGGCAGAAACACCTCTTTGACTATCCACTTTCAAGCTTTGACAAACAATATTAAATGGCTTACTATTACAACATTGTTTTTCACATGGACATGGACATGCGTCATTTTCACATGTTATTTTTTTTTTAAGGAACGAGTATATATGTATTAATAAAACTGGAATTTGGTCAGTGCAATTTCATTCAAAGGCATCAAAATTTCCAGAGTCCTCTAAAAATGCTCCTACTAGTATCTTTGGGTATGCAGTAATGTTTTTTCCAGATTTAATACATCATTCTTCTTGTAATTTCTCAAAAATACCCCATTAATACTTACATACCTACATAACGTAATCTACCTATTACTATGAAATTAACTCCCTGGTTCCCTCCACATTATTTTGGCTGAATTCCTCCGTAGGAGTCTTGTTTGTTTCCTCCTACTGGAATGGTTTTGTTGCTCCTTGTTGCCCCTTCTCCTGCTACAACTCTTGTTGATCGAGAAACACCGAAGAGAGAGCCCCTCCCACACCAATGGCCATATCTTATTCATTGCGGTCACTAAGGAAAAATATTTCTTTTAACATTGAAACAACTATAGTCTCCACATTGACCTCATAGTTCTCCACCTTGTAATCAATATTTTCTATCTTTGATATGATTACTTCCACCATCGCTTGCACAATTTTAACATCTTTTTTCATACCTTCCAACTAACCTGTTACCAGGGTGAAATGAGAGCGAGCCTAAAAAATTATTTTCCCACCTATACTGGAGATCATCTCCTTGATTTCTTTCTTGAATACCCGGTCAATCTCATCTGGGGATCCATCAACTCCATTGCTTGACAAGGTTTCCATCTCTTTGGCTGGGAAAGAATGTATGGAGAGCCATTTTGTGATAATTATGCACAACCATCCTCTTATAGCCAGAATTAACTCCAAAATTATGGTGGGGGGAGTTCCTTCAAGTTTAATCTTATTCGCATTCATTGCACACCCTGTAAACAATTGTGAATTCATTGCTTCTTCGTTTGGACCATAAACACGCATAGTCGAATTGAGACGTTCTTCCTCGACCACTGAAATATCAAATCCTTCACTGCTAATCCTTAATATTTATTGACAAAATCCCACCTAACCACATGCTTAGCATTAATACTTGTGTTTAACCATCTGTTGGATGAATGACCCATCATTCTGCTAGAGCAACCATCAGCAAGATTTTGTACTGTGAAATGACTACCAAATTTATGCAACCTATCATTAAGATTATCCTCGTTAATTAACCTTAATCATATCAAGATCATTAATGACTTGAGGCTTCTGCGATCTGTGTTCTGTGTAGTGCTATCTTGCGGAGTCATCACATTCATGTTTGTTGGAATCTGACGTTTCGAACCAACCTTTGTGGTTCATCTTCAGGAATAGATCCAAGAATGAATAAGTCAGAACTTAATAGGGTTGATAAATAAGGGTTAAGGTTGGTCTGGAAATGAATACTAGCCGACAGGTTTAATTCAGAATCACTTTTAATTTTGTTGTTAATTATACAACTATTTTTATTTTTATTTTGTTGTTAATTATATAATTAATTATTATTTTAATTTAGAAATTTATTAATTCATAATTAATACTAATTATTTATTATAAACCTATTAATAATTATGTGTATTATTAATTAATTTTTATTAATTATATGATTATTTTGATTTTAAGCTATGTTTGAATGATAATTATTGTTTAATTTTTATTAAATATCTGATTATTTTGTTGTTAATTATATAATTAGTTATTATTTTAATTTAGAAATTTATTAATTCATAATTAATACTAATTATTGATTACAAACTTATTAATAATTATGTGTATTATTAATTAATTTTTATTAATTATATTAGTATTTTGATTTTAAGTTATGTTTGAATGATAATTATTGTTTAATTTTTATTAAATATATGATTATTTTAATTTTAAGTTATGTTTGAATGATTAAAAATAAATAAATAATAATTAATACTTAGTAACTAATAATGATTAACCCAATTCATTATTATATCTTAATAAATTAATTTATGTTATGAATTTATTAAATCTTGTTAAATTAAATTAAATAAAAACTTTTATGTTTAGTGAATGATGTTGGTTAAGTATGCTGTAAAATTGATTATATTTCCATGCACTTATTGATAATTAATTTATAAAAAAATATATTTTTTAGAATTGAATATGATCAAATTAAAGTTGTTTGATTAAATTTTATTATTTGGTGATTATAATTTTTATTTATTCTTGATGATTTGAGGAATGGATAAGTGAATGTAGGGCTAGTGCAAATAAGAGGGCAGGGAACACTTAGGGGAAGGTGGGTTAAGAGGTGAGAGTTGGGATCCAATTATCACTAATTTTCCAGCCATCATCGCGGTTAAGGTTGTTAGGGTGTTTACCTATTTCGATGGCTTCTCTGAATTTCCTATGGTGATAATGATCAATTTTGGCCACAACACAAGAGTTTTCAATACATATATGATGATTGGTTTTATTGGAGTGCTCGGCCAAAGCTGATGTTTTGGACCGGTTATGTTTAATGTCAGCTGCATGCTCTTGTATCCTAGTTGAGATTGATCGACCGGTCTCACCAATGTAGGTTTTGCCACAAGAACAAGGAACCAGGTAAACCCCTTTATGGAGTTTAGGATCAATGGGATCTTTAATAGATTTTAGGCATCTGCTAATGGTGTTCATAGGTTTAAAGGTAGTTTTTATGTTGTTTTTCTTTAAAATATACGAAATTTTATCAGTGGTGCCCAATATGTAGGGGAGGTTGACCTTACCAACACATTCATCCATGGGTTGTTTGTTTTTAGGATCCTCAGCCTTCTTGAAGGCTTTGATTCATTGGTATCTTCTATACCCATTCTTTTCAAAAACATCCATGAGATAGTTCTTCTCTTGTTCAAAATGATCTTTATTCAAAATGCGAACATGCCTGGTAGCAAGAGTGTTGAGGACCCCTAGTTTTTAAGCTGGATGATGGTGTGAGTTGGCATGAAGGTAATGCTTAGTGTGGGTTTTCTTACGGTAGACCTGGGGAGATATTGAGCCATCTTGGTTTCTTTTGATTAGGATGTCAAGAAAGGGAAGGCTCCCATTCTCTTCCACTTCCATCGTAAATTGGATAGAATTAGATTGAATGTTAAGGTGTTTCAGGAAAATGTCTAGTTTTTCTTTTCCATGAGGCCAAATAATAAAGGTGTCATCGACAAATCTTTTCCAAAGCTTCGGTTTTAATGGTGAAGACTCAATTGCCTTAGTTTCGAAATGTTCCATAAACAGATTGGCAATGATGGGAGATAGAGGTGATCCCATAGCCACACCGCAAGTCTGCTCATATATGTCATCTTTATAACTAAAGAAGGTTGATCTCAGGAAAATTTCTATTAGTTTAGCTGTGTCAGGATCAATAACTTCTTGGATTACCTCCATGGCTTCACCTATGGGAATATTGATGTAAAGTGATTTCACGTCAAAAATCACCAAGATGTCATTCTGATCAAGTTTTATTTGCTTGATTTCATTAATGAAGTGATTGGAATCTTTGACGAAGGAGCTAGTATTCCCCACCAAGGGTTTAAGTTTTTTGGCAAGATATTTGGCGAGATGGTAAGTGGGACCTCCAATGGTGTTGACAATGGGTCTTATGGGGATACCTTCTTTGTGAATTTTAGGGGCTCCATAAATCCTAGGGGTGTAGGGATTAGTTTCAATAAGACTCTTAATGTTGTGTTCTTTGCTAGATTTTATTAAGTTACTAACGACCTTGGATATCTTTCTTATGGGATTCCTTTTTAATTTGGTGTAACAACTGCTGTTAATTAGGTGTTCTAGCATCTGCTCATTGTAATCATTTGTGTTCATAATAACAGTTTCCCCACCTTTGTCAGCTTTCAAGACCACAATGTTAGGGTTTTGGTTAAGGGTCTTAAGAGCAAGATATTCATGTTTGGAAATGTTGCTTTTGGGAGGTTTGGCTCTCCGGAGGATGATGGAGCAATCCTATCTGACAATTTCTTTAATATTGTTCGATAAATCCTTGATCCCATACTCAATGTTGCACATAATGTCTTCTTTAGGGATGGTCCGTGGAGAAATGGAAAAATTCAAACCTTTTTCAAGCAGACCTAACGTTACTTGGTCAATCTGGGTGCTGGATAGATTTACGATATGTTTACCTATTTTCTCAGTATAGGATGATGCTTTCCTCTCCTCTTGAACATCGTTTGTTGTATCAATCTTCGTGGATCCATCTTTAGCTTGGGGTAATGCTATAGACTTATCGTGTTCCCCGTTATTCGATGGAGTGAAGTCCATTATCGAATGAGACATCGAAGTTTGTAAGTTAATGTATTCAGCTGTTATCATCTTTGTGTAGTCACTATCCATTCTTGAATGATACATCAAGGTTTGGGGTATGTTGATGCATTCGCTGGAATCGTTATTCGTTGGAGTTTTTCTCATTTTAGCTCTGCTATCTATTGAATTCAAAGCCTGGTCATCTATGTTCCAAGTCAAAACAACTTCCATACACCTGCAATCCAAATTAGGCATCTGCGGAGTCCTATCACTAACCACGCGTATGGATTCTGCCAATATATTAGCCTCTCGAGAAACAACATTAGTTTCATTTATCATCACCGATTTGTGTTTCTTGGCCTTACCTTCTATTATCGAATTCGAAGTCGAAACAACTTCCCCATACCCGTAATCCGAATCAGGCTTCCTGTGTTTCTGCGTCTCACTAAGCACGTATCTTGGATTCACGGATTCTACGCCTGTTTCAGGCTTCATAATGACCTGAGGCACAATGTTAGTTTCATTTATTGTCATATCCTCCCAGTTGTGTTTCCTGATTTCCATCATAGACTAAGGGGGTTCATTTTGCTTCCCAGATTCTAGAACCATTACAGTTATGACATGAATGCGATGACTCCAGAAGATAACACTACACATATCAAGATCCTTGAGTTATGAGCAATCGTGGTATGTGACTTATATCTTTTATGCCAAATTGACACCTTAAATCAAAATGACGCCTTTGTTGACTTGATCGTCTGTGAAAGTGTTGTTCTCTCTCTTGATATGATAAAACTCCAAATAAAAAATTTATCCATGATCAATTGGATTCTTTGTAGATTTCATCTTCTATTTGGTTCCTTGCAATGATTCAATTCGATACATTTTTGAACTGTAATGGGAGAGTCTCCAAAGATATGTGATGATGATGTTGTTAGTATTGACTCATCAATTTTATATGTTGAAAGTGGTTGATGATTTGGACGCATATTTATTACATACGATGGTTTTGATTTACTGGTCATCATGGATGTTGTCAAATTCACTTAAATTATAGATATTTGACTCCCTTGTTTTAATCATAGATGATGATCATGTTACAATAATTATATTGTCATTTTATATAATTGGATGTTGTAGATTCTATTTTGCTGGAGATTTAATAAATATAATGATGTTATTAATTTGTATGGATGTTTGTTTCCCTAAAACATCTTTATATATGTTATCTTATAAAATATTTCAAATGCATTCATATGATGTATAATCATATAACTTATTTAAGAGATATGATATATTGAACTAGTTAAATTGAAATAAAACATATTAATTTAATTGTATACAAAACAATAATCATTTTTTGGAATCACAAAAAGTAACAACAATGGAAGAAAAATTGGAAACCACATGGGAAGAAAAATGGAAGCCAAATTAGAAGCCAAAATGGATGCCTATCTTGGTGCTAAACCTGGAGCTATTTTCAATTTTTGGAAGCAAAAAGAGAAGCAACAATGGAAGCCAGACTAGAAGAAAAATTGGAAGCCACACTAGAAAAAAAGATGGACACAAAATTGGAAGCCACACTAGAAGAAAAGATGGACACAAAATTGGAAGCCACACTAGAAGCAAAACTAGAAGCAAAATTGGCAGCCACATTAGAAGCAAAATTAGAAGCCAGACTAGAAGAAAAATTGGAAGCCACACTAGAAGAAAAAATGGAAGCCACACTAGAAGCAAAACTGGAAGCAAAATTGTACGTTAAACTGGAAGCCAAATTGGAAGAAAATCCATCATTATTTCTGATGCTAAAATGGTGCTATTCTAGGCATTATTTATGACATTATTCCATGCACTAATTACGAATTTATTTCTGGCACAATTTTAGGGGCAACTCCAGGAAATAGTTTAGGCGCTATTTATGACGCTATTCTAGTCACTATTTACGTTGTTATCACTGGTGCTACCTATGGCATTATTTCTTGTGAAACTTCTGATGCAACTCCCAAAACAATTTTGGGCATTATTTTTCCGGTGCTATTTCAACTGCAAATTACGATGCTATTTCTGGAGCAATTTATGGTGCCAAATCTAGTGCTAAGATAAACATACCTGATTGCACCCATTTTTGCATCAGGAAAGGTGCCCAATTCGTGAAATGAAAAACACTAAATTTCGATGCTATTTTACGTGCAATTTGTTTGTTTTGTTGTAGGGGTACACCTACCATTCATCTTGCTAATCTATTCATTTAATTTTCACATAAGAAATTCATTTTCAAGTAAGATATTTTATGTAGCCTCAGGCTGAAATGAGGCATCTTCAATAGGGTTGTTTGAGTAAGAACCAAATGTATCCAATATCAATGATTTATTGTCATCTTCATTTTTCATAGAATTCTTCTCTTTCATAATATCTAGGCTACCTATTCCTCCAAGCTCCAATATACTGTAGGTATTGTTGGGAATGTGTTCCCCCAAGAGCAGTTTTGGGGCTAAAAGCCCATGTTTTGGGACAATTTTGTAATAAAGTTGTAAACTCTCCATATTTTTTGGTCGTGAAGCATGAAGGTGTCAAGATTCATAAAGGGTTGTCCGCCCTTATTTTGTAAAGTGTCATGTCAGTTGTAAAGATCTACCCATGGTTCATAGATCATGGGATTGTATAAAAAGGAGCTAGGTAAGATCTAAAGGGGGGGAAGAGATAGTTTGTATAGAATGACCTAGTTTTGGAAAATTCCAAGTGCTCTCAAGTCTTAGCATAGGTAGAGGCTCTTTAGCTGAGTGCGCAGAGGCCTAGGGTGGAAGTCTGCAGCTGAATGCGCGGACCCCTGCAGTTGTGTGCGCAGGGCGGATAAGGTCTGTACTGAACTGGAGTTATCAATAAAGAGGAGTATTCTACAATTACTGTGTATTTTGTCTCTGTTTAATGCATCTAATTATACTATGTTATGATCTAGGTTATATTATAATGTTTATTTGATGTACGAACGCATGTGATTATATTTGTTAATTGAACGCAAGTAAGGATATTATTTACGCAACGAGAACTATAATTGAATGACAAAATAAGGTAACCACTTAAGATAACTTGGGAACTTATGCAATATGTAGTCATAGAGGCGCATAAGTACCTGAACTGCTAGTTAGGGCTACGCGAAGGTCAGTCATATACCTTCGCAAAGGTATTGAAGGACGAAATAGAAGATAGATCGATAGGCCCTAAGGCTTATCGACCTACACGAAGGCAAGATAAGGGAGTATAAACCGACATCACGACCATCTCTGGGTGCGAAAACATGGTTCTAGCATCCCCACATACTACTTCGGGTGAGACTTCAGTCCGTGATTCGTGGGTTGATGTCGAAAGGGCCAGTAGTGTAGGGATTTATTTGGTTGACTAACACTAAACCCAGGTCAGGGCCCACTAAGACAACAAATGCTTTCATTGCCAGGACCAGGATCTGCATGAGAGATGTGTGATGTTGTATCACTAGAATCCAACTAAGAAAGAGATCGAAGATTGGTTGGACAGAAAGATCCACGAATTCATGATGCAGGAGAATAGAAAACCACGTTTGAAAAAAGAAAAATGGCTAGACAAGTACCTATATACAGAAACCCACGAAATAATTTTCTCTTCTTTTTTGGTTGAGCTATACGAGTGGATCACGAAGCCAGAGAACAACCAAGGAAGGTGGAGGCTTGGTGGTCCTATTGTCTAGACCCCAGAGTTAGTACGGAGATTGGAAGCCTCTGAGAATAAGATCATTCGCGTTGTTGATCATTGGCTCGATCGTATTATATGAGGATTTGTGACTGAATTTGTGGTCGATACCTCAGTCGGTCACAGTGAAGCGGAACAACACTTTTTCAAGGGTCCGCGAGGTAAGTACTTGAATTCTTTAAACACTTGGATTAAGATGTTATTGTGTGAAAAGCAGGTGATGCGGGTACCTTAATGTTCAAGGCTATGCGAAGTGGAAAAAGCTACAGAAACGAAGGAAGAAAGGGTCATGAATATAGCTCGCTAATTTCACCTCCTTTGAGTGGTAACAAGGGCGTAGCGCAGTCTTCTCCATGAAGTGCAGTTCAATTGAAAAAACATGGGTTCCTGCGAATACCACCTCCACCTACACCACCTCTATCTTCACCACCATCACTAGCGACCTCACCCACACCACCGCCAGGTCCAACGCAGTTCAACATGGTGAATTTATTAAAGCTACCGCTGTTCAAGGGCCTAGGAAATGACGACCCGAACTGGTTCTGGTTTGTCATGAAGGTTGTATGGGAAGCCCAGAGCGTCACAGATGATTATATGAAGAAGGAACTTTGGTTAGTGCTTTGCAGGATCACACACTAACTTGGTACATCAAGTACTCTAATGATAACCCAAACACTGCGTTGGTCGAGATCCAGACCGCGCTAAATAAAGAGTTCAGTAGGCCTAAATCTGAGGTGCAGTTGATTGTGGGGTTCAAGGAAATCGTGATGAAGCCAGGCGAGACACCTTGGGAGTTGGATCAGAGGCTGAATTTTACAATCCGTGAAGCTAGTATGAATTTAACAGATGGGCAGCATCATGAATGGTTCGTGGCTTCGCTCTCGCCTCACCTAAGGGTTGCACTATCACAACAGAAGATTACAACCAGGGAAAAATCCTTGGAGATTGCAATGAGACTGCATGAAACACCGATGCAGGATATGAATTTAGGAGTTTAGCAGATCCACGCGCAGTTACGAGATCTTTGCTTAGAACTGCAGAGCTTAAAGAATGACAAGATAATTCGACGAGAGGTGCGCGAGGAGATATTGTGCCTGAAATGTAAAGGTCAGGGGCATGACAAAGACCACTTCCCGGTCTTTGAAAACTATATTGCAGGAGGAGGACCGATGACTTTAAGGCCAGAAGCCCAAGTAGGGCCGAGCACGGGGCCTGCATTGTGGTGTGCTATATTTCAAGTAGTAGGGAAACATAGAACTCATAATTGTCATTTGCTGCATAAGTTTGTACAAACACCACAACAATTGTTTTCCAACTTCTGTAAGTCGGTAGGGAAATATGAGCGCAATTGTCGGAGCTATGGATTGATGATGGATAGGAAACCCGCCTATAGATTTCAAGCAGAAACGCGACCTCCTGACTAGGGAACTGGGATAGCACAGATAGGCTTTCAGGGGCACGGATGAGGTCGAGGCGGAGGAGGACCTGGAAGGGGTCGGGGACAACTGATCTGTTACAATTGTGGAGGGCCAGGGCACTATGCTTGTGAATGCACTAACCCGACGCATCCATCATGCAAGTATTTTACTCTGTTTGATCATGAGACTAAAGACTGTCCTACACTGATAGCGAGGATATGCGAAAAAGGGGTGCTACATCCGTAACCGACTCGAAACCTACAGATGATGAGGGTTGAGCCTTGCGAAGAAGATATGAATGTGAATATAGTGCTACAAAGTGGAATTACAACGGGCGACGATAATGGGAAACAACCTGAAGACAACACGTGGGTTTGCAAAGCTCTAGAGAAGGAGGCTGCATTTTATTTGGAGCGCATGCGCGAAACTTTAACAGAAGCAAAGAAGAGTTTTGTTGAGTCCTCTACCTCAGAGAATCGGGACAAACCTGCTGAAGGGATGGATCCTTCTATGCTTACTACCTTCTTAGAAACCTACATAAAGTTGTTGTACGACAACAAGGCCATTAAATGGTTACAATAACTTATAAATAGATGCGTTGGAAATGCTCCTAGTGAACCGCGCGTAGTCCAAAAGATTGGTAAGCATAAGACAAGGACAAGACATGAAAAGAGGCTCACCGCGCAGATAGGAGAATATGAAATGGATCAAGTCATTCTAGATCTGGGGTTAGACAAGAACGTTTTTCCAAAGCAGACTTGGGAGCATATGGGTAGACCTGTGCTGCAGTGGTCTCCGATTCAGTTAAGGATGGAAACTCAGCAGAAGATCATCCCCATGGGATGGTTGTAGGGAGTGACTGTAGATATTGAAGGCACGAGCGCATTGGCATATTTTGAGGTAATAGAAATTGTGGATGACAGCAACCACTACCATGCGCTCCTTGGGATTGATTGGGCTGCTAACATGAACGGGGTAATCAACCTAAAGAACTGAAAGATGATATTTGAAAAAAAATCGCTTCGCATAGTAGTGCCCCTAGATCCTGCAGAAGGATCGCGACACACTGAACCAGTCCGCAATCACGAAAGCAATGATAATTTGGAGTGTATATATAATATAACAACGCGAGAACAAGATTGGATAAATTTGACAGTGGATGGACGAATTACGTGGGATCGCGAGAGTTCCTACACCTCTGACTTGGATGAAGAATTAGAGCGCTAGAAGAATCGGTTACATGAAGTAACCACGTTGAGTTGTAACATGATGACCGGTCACTGCGCTGCATGTCATCAGAGGTAAGGAATCTACCCACTTATGATAGCTTGAATGACGTGGAGGTGTTTCTAGATGAATTTGAGAGGGAAGTACTAGAGGAGCAGTGCTTCTAGGCTTTGGATTGGGCACTGTGCACTACGCCCATAAGATGGTGGGGTATACACAAGGGTAGTTTTGAGGACTGGCGTGAATATAAGAGAATGATGAGAATACGCTTTGGGAAGTCGAAGGTATGGATAACAAACAAGTATGATGGGAAGGATGATCCACGTGATCACCTAGCCAAATGGACTAAGGTTTATGAAGTGGAGCCTCAACTTGAATGGGTGCACTTGTTCTGTCACACCCTAGATGTTATCCCGACGAACTGGTACTTGGAGACAGAGCTCCGCCATGGTATAGAAGAATGGGATATTTTGCGTGAAGGGTTCATAATGACGTTAAACTTCAAATATGGGTTTGACTGTATTGACGAAGCACTAAAAGAAGTTAAAGCAACGATCTTTAGGATACCACAGGATCCTTTGGATCTGATTCAACCCGATTAGACTACTCAACTGAGCCATGTACTCGAATGCTATAATGTGACTATTGAAGAAGAAGACGAGGATCCCCAAAAAATTAATATTCCTAAAACCAAGGGTCACCACAAGTCGAGGGACCGTAGATTGAGAATCTTGATATAACCGCCCCACTGAAAACTAAACATATAAATATTGGCATAAAGACGAAGCCCAAATTCGCAAAGATTGGATATTACTGGGATGACGTGACAGTAGATAAGGTCATTGAATTTCTCCTAGAATACTAGGATTTGTTCCCTATCAAGTTTACAGAGTTAAAGGGGATAATAGGAGACCTGGGTGCTATGAAGATCACGTTGAAACCCGACACGAAGCTAGTTAAGAAAAGACCTTACCGTCTCAATCTGAAGTATAAGGAGAATGTCTGCTTAGATTTAGATAAGATGCTTGCGGCAGGCATCATTGAGCTCATAGAGGAATCTGATTGGGTGAGCCCAATTGTGGTACAGGAAAAGAAGCAGAAGGATGAAATAAGAATAAGCGTAGATATCAGGAAGTTGAATGACGCTTGTGTGCATGATCCTTTCCCGAATCCATTCATTGATGAGGTATTGGATAATGTAGGTGGCCAGGAAGCGTATTCCTTCACTGATGGGTTCTCGGGGTACCATCAGATCAAAATCACGCCTAAAGATAGAAGCAAGGCGACCTTCGCGACTGAATGGGGATGTTTCTAGTACACCGTAATGCCTTTTAGGTTAAAAAATGTGCTTGCAATTTTTTCACGCGTTGTCATTGTTGCATTCAAAGACTTAATTCATAAGTTTTTGGAGGTGTACTTTGATGACTGGACTGTGTTTGGGTTGGTAAAACGCCATGTGGCAAGATTGCGCTTGATGTTAGATACCTGTTGGAGGTACCAAATCGCATTGAACCTAAAGAAATGTTTATTTTGCGTTCCTTTTGGGATTTTGCTGAGTCATGTGGTATGCAGACAGGGATTGATGGTAGACCCTGCAAAGATCGCAGTGATAATTAACTTGGAGGCACCAAGGAGTGTGAAATAGTTGCGTGCAATGTTGGGACATACTAGGCACTATAGAAAATTTATCAAGAGCTATGCCCAGATCACCGCACAATGTTGGGACATACTTGGTACTATAGAAAATTTATCAAGAGATATGCCCAGATCACCATGCCTATGGAGAAATTGTTGAAAAAGGATGTCACATTCTGTTGGAATAAGGAATGTCAGAAAAGCTTGGATGTGCTGAAAGAGAAAATGGTCACTGCATTGATTCTAGTCTTCCCATATTGGAAGGAGTTTCATGTACACGTGGATGCGTCATGTATTGTGCTAGGAGTTGTACTGACACAGGCTGGCGAAGGAGAATTGGACCATCCTATAGCATTCCTGAGTAGGAATTTATCCAAGGCTAAGAAGAACTATTCCACCACCGAGCACGAAGGACTAGCCATGGTATACGCACTCCAAAAGTTTAGACACTATTTCCTAGGTGGGCATTCTAAGATGTATATGGATCATTCTGCGTTGAAATACCTGGTCAATAAGCCTTTTTTGGGGGCAGGGGGAATCTGCAGATGGTTTTTATTGTTCCAGGAGTATGATTTTGAAGTTATTGTGAAACCTGGACGATTGAACGTGGGACCAGATCATTTGTCGCGCATCAAAACAGGAGAAGGGCCCACTAATTTGGAAGAAGGATTGCCTGACACGCAGCTCTTTGTAGTGCGTGTCACAGATGGTCACTTTGAAGACATCGTACACTTCATGACGACAGGAACTGCCCCAGAAGGCTATACTAGCTAGCAACAAAAGGAGTTAGTGGTGCGCGCGGCAGACTTTTTTGTCATTGTCGGACATCTATACAAATGGGGTCTGACGAAGTATTGCAATGATATGTACCAAAGTTTGAAAGAAGCAGTGTCCTCACGTACGCTCATGGGGGTGCTGTGGGAGGGCATTATGCGGGAAGAGAAACCGCGCAGAAAATTATACTCGTAGAGTTGTGGTGGCCAACCCTCCATAAGGATTCAAAAGCATAATGTAGGGCATGATGTGTGTTAAAGGACTAGCGAGCCATCGCAGAGAGATGAGCTACCTTTGAACCCGTAGATGAAATTACAACCTTTCGAGAAATAGGCAATAGATTTTGTGGGGCCAATTCAGCCTCAAGGCAAGAAGATAGGTGCATGGTACATTATCACTGCAACAGAGTATTTGACTCAATGGGTGGAGGCACAGCTTGTGAGGACTGCACAGGCGCGATAGCTACAAAGTTTCTCTTTGAGTATGTGTTGAAGTGATTTGGGTGTCCAAAGATATTGATGAGTGATCGCGGTACGCAATTTCTGAACGAAACGATCAGTGCACTGATGGAGGAATTTTAGGTCTATCACTAGAAGAGTACACCTTGTCACCCACAGGCTAATGGGACAGTGGAAGCATTCAATAAGGTACTGGAGAGTGCACTAAAAAAGGTTTGCAATGCTCAGTGAAATGATTGGGATGTGCGCATACACACAGTACTATGGGCTTATCGAACGACATGCAAAAAGTTGACTAGACAAATACCCTTTAGGCTTGTATATGGTCTTGAAGCAGTGGTGTCGATGGAATACATTGTGCCTAGTCTACGCATAGAGGCATTCACGGGTATGACAGATCACAGAGCCCTGGAAGAGAGGCTCGCGCAGCTCACCAAGCTTGAGGAAGAGAGTTTTATGGTTGGATTTCACCAACAGGTACAAAAGGGGCATGGAAAGGCATGGCATGATCGGCACATTAAACTGCGCACCTTTAAGGTAAATGATCTAGTTTTTTTATATGACAGAAAGTTTGATAAATTTCCAAGAAAATTTAGGATGCACTGGCTGGGGCCCTATGTCATCAAGGAGATTACTGATGATGGAGAAATTCAATTGGTTAAGTTGAATGGAGATTCCTTCCCAGGAAAAGTGAATGGCAGTTGATTGAAGCCATACTCTAGCGATCCAGCCAGGTGACTATATGAAGGTAGAAAAGTTTGAGCACTCCAGGCATTTGAAAGGAGGCGTGGGACTATAAACTACACTTCCCAAGTTGGGGAACTACGCGACAGGGGGACTGTGCGAAACGAGGAGATGTCACGGGGTTCGCAACAGCACAGATAGAGTTGCGCTACCCAGGGAAAAACCACGCAGGCCAGCCAGAAAGTGACCAGTCACTGTTCATGATTTGACGATGAAAAAACTGCCAAATGGAGTGAGGGGGCGACATTTAAGATGAAATTTATGGGTAAGATCCATGAAAATCTACCGCCAATCTAGCATTAATGAACTGATTTTTGGGGGAACGGTCGGATTTGAATTTAAAATGGCCTATAAATTACATATGGCTGCCCAATGAAAAACACTTGTCATTTTGAGCATTGAGTTGTTGAGCTCTCAGACGTGCATGAATCGTGCTTTCTTCGAAGAATTTCTTGATTGGCCAATATTTTATCGATTTCTAGAGTCCGACCACAATATCATCCATGGCATTATCATAGGCTCAGAAGCTATGGACGCCGAAGCAGTGACATCTGAGGGGGTTGTGTCGGAAGTTGTTATGGAGGCAGAGGGAGCTACTCTGGAGGTTGCAGAGGTACCAGCTGAAGTCCCCAAGTCGCCATGGATGCCTAGACCAAAGCCTACCCCAACCAAGGAGAGTGCGAAGGGAAAGAAAGGCAAGAATGCTACAACATCGATGCGCGTATCGCCTAGAAACCCACAGAAGAACAAGCCCATCGCACAAGAAAAGAGAAAAACTATCAACTTGGAACCGGAGGAGGAAGAAATTGAGGTCATCCCAATGGATGATGAGGATGTTGGGGTGGAAGTGGAGGACATTGAAGTTGAGGGCTCTGACCCTATCACTAGATTTCCCGAATACACCCCTCTGCACAGGGGCAAGACCAAGGTGCCGAAGGACATCAACGAAAGCAAGGTCACCTTGCACACACCTCTGCTGTCGGATGACATTGTCTTTGAAGGAACACACCTGGGGCGGGTTCCAATATTGAAGTTGGAAGACTAGGACTTAGCTGACACTGAGAAGTTCCTGTTATCACCCTAAAGTTTCTTTTTTTTAACTTTGGAAAGTTTTCCTTGTTTCTAGTCATGATCTTATACTAAGTTTTGAGTCATCGCATGCTTAAAGGGATAAGGGATAGGATTAGATTCTCAATAGTGTCATTCTCATTTCCAAACCCTTCTTCTAGTCATGGTGTTAAAGGGTCTCTAGGTCATTTCATGCTTAAAGGGTTAGGTGATAGGGTTAGAAGTCCTTAAGGTCATATTTCATTTCCAAACAAATTTTGACAACCTTATTCCATGTCTTAGAAGTCTCACCTTGTGTTTAGAAGTCATATCTCAAGTCATTTTGAAAAAAAAATTGAAATTAGCTACTAACCCACGTTTTTGTAGTGCAGATAGTGTAAAAAACCTGTTTTGTGCTATGAAATGACTGAAGCAGCGTTTTTCAGCAGAGAAAACTCTGTTTTCTGTTTTAAGTAGTCAACTTCTAAGGGGTTTCTTGAGCAGCTGAAAGCATATTTTGGAAAACGGAAAGAGGTTCGTCTTCCTAACATACCTATCTACAAAAACCTCTTTCAGTTTCTTCAAATTCATTATGAGCTGGGAGAAGTTGATGACTCAACTTGCGCTACGAAATGGCTGAAAGACATTGAGAGAAACATTTTGCTTTCTGGTTTTAGTAGTCTTTTTCAAGATCTATTTCTGGCTACATGAAAAAGTATTTTGGAATTATTAAGGAGGTTTCTCTTCATAAAATCTCCATCTACAATAACCTATCTCACATTTTTCATAAGTGTTACCAGTTGGGAGATACAAGGCTTTCTTTGAAGCCATATTTTCAAAAATCAGAATTTTCCAGTTTACACCTGATATTCAAAGACAGTTTCTGGGCAGTAGGAAAGGTATTGCAAAAAACCAAGAGAGGTTTTTGTTTAGAACAGGGTGGTTTCCAAAAGTCTCCTTCAGTTTTACAGAATACATTTTTGATGAGGAGACAAAAGCTTTGTACCAACACCTATTTTTCAGCTAGAACATAACACTAAGTTACAATTTCTTGATGCAGTTTTGTTGAGGAGAAGGATTTTATTTCTTCAAAGTATTTCAAAGATGATCTACGTTGATTATTAAAGCCTATAGATATCATGGAAAAAGTTAAATAAAGTTTTGAAGACTGAAATTTTTGAAAAGAGCTGTGTAAAAGACATACACAGCAATTTCATAGCGCGCTATGAAACTGTTGTAGGTGCAGTTTTTGACATTTTTCAAGGCTTTCAAGAGGTGACAACAGTTGATTTCTGAATGTTAATGTTACTGGAGGATGTAAAAAGTTCACAAATGAAGATCCAAGGATTAAGGCAGAATAAATTAAAGGTTTAAGAATATGTTTACAATGATAAGATTCTGCACTACGAAACTGTTATAGGTGTTACTAGCAAACAGTTTTGTAGCACAACCAGATTAGCTTTCATTATACTCCTTCAAGGGCTTGATTTTTGTACAGGTGGAAGATCTAAGTTCTATGGAAGTGATAACACATATCACTTGTCTCAAAAGGTCAATTTGGTCAGCAAATGGATTCAAAAAGCATCAATGAAGGTTAAACCTTAAATGCAGGAAACAGGTTCCTGGTTTTCAAGACAGATAAGGGATGAGTCAACAGAATCTAACAAAAAGGTTAAAGGCTTCATCAAATTCAAATTCATGGAGTTATAGGTGTAAAAGAGAATGTTTAATTCCTAGATAAGGTTGTTTTAGCCATAATAAGGAGTTTTTCTCCTAATTGTATTAGGACTCTAAGACAGTTAGTTAATTGTTACTTGTAATTAATAGTATGTTTTATGGTTAGAATAGGTATCAGGCTAGGAAATTCGAACTCCCCTCATGTTGGATCAGGGAATCCAAGACTTTAATGATAACTCTATAAAATTCAAGAGGTGGAATGCCTCAGGGTTGGCAATTTTCACAAGAAACAAGCATACTGTGTTATTGTAAGAGACTGTGTGTTTTTATGTTAATACAGAGATTTTGGCTTCACTACTTAGGATTCAGAGAGGGTTTTAATGTTTTATTTCCTCATGGATTTCTTCATTTACTTACTTGCAGTGGTATGAACACATGTTACTTAGAATTCATTGATAATGCTCTAACTTCCTTCATGTGTTTATAAATTGTGTTCCTTGCATTATGTCTCTATTTTGCTGATATATTAAGACTCTTTATGCCCTAACTTCCATGTTAAGCTAATCTTGTTGTTGTATTGAAACATGCTCAGACTCCATAGCCCAATAGATGTTTGTTGATTGGTATTTCAACCATTTATACGTTTTCATTTGATTTTTTCAATAGAGTTAGCCATCTAATCCTTAAATTGAAATCTTTAACCTAGTGAGAGAGCCCTCTCAGGTTGAGGAGGCTAAGCCTCAGCCAAAAATTTGGTTTGAAATATTTACTCAAAGTCTTCCTGATTAGCAACCTATTAGGGTCGGGTTTTGAGATAACAGTTCCCTCACTTGGCAATAGATCAGCTAATGCACGTGTTGTTCATACAACCACTGGGACGACTGCGTTGGAACCATGGAAGTGGCTCAAGGGTGTAGATAAGGCATGTCTGTTCAACTTTCTATGGGTGTCGCACTACAATCGCACATCCATTACATTAATGGTCATCAAGCAGTTGTTGTGCTTAGTGCATGATGGATGTCTATGGCTGGAGAAGCCGATACCCATCACAGACAGGTTGATCCATAGGATCACATGACTGCCATATACAAGGGAAAATCCAGCCATGATGTTTGGCAGAAAAGGTGGCGAGCATGCCCTTGCAGAGGCCATGAAGGAGAAATTCAATCTCGCGAAGAAGCCGCGAGGCTATGCCATCTCGAGTATCTATAACCCTACGTTCAAGGTGGCAATGCAGATTTTTGCAGGAAATGTTATGCGAAAGTGTCGCACAGATGAAGTGCCGACACCCGTCATAACTCTAGTGGCCCAATGCGCGGAAGGGGTTTATTTTAATTGGGCACGCTATCTATGCGATGAGTTTCTCGCGAACTGCCGCGAGGCACAGGAGCTCAGCAAGACCTTCCATTATGCGTGGCTCTTGCTGTCCATTATGTTGGTAGCCTGGGAGCTACCCGAAGACAGTCAATTTCCCTCGGTCGCATCAGACCTGCCAGAGGCGGCGAAGTATGCTTCGTTGTGGGCGACTAAGGATGCTCAACGCATCAAGGATAGCAAGATATTTTAGATCTTGATGGAGATGAATGTGCACACAGATATCAACTGCAAGCCACGGTTGTCACCTACTTTTTTTGACAAACTACAAGGGTATGTAGAGTTCAAGGCAAATTTTCACCACGTATCAATCAGGGCACGGAAGGACCCTAAGAAAAAGTGGCATGATTTTCCTTACTTGGCCACCGATGACGTGATCGATGCAATTCTCGATCGCTGGCCAACATAATGGTGCATTGCCTCAGACTCAGCGACGGGATCGAGCAAGACCATCGCGCAGCGCAAAAAGGAGTCCAAGCTCGAGATGGCGCAACTCACCAAGAAGAGGAGGAAGGAGGATGATGACAAGGCCCAGGCAGAGCGTGATGCCACACAGCAAGCAGAAGAGCAGACAGAAGGTGAAGAACTCAACTCTGACAGAGGTCAGAAGTTTCCCTCGCCCGAGACAAAGGAAGAAGTGGACGAGCAAACAGAGTAGGGTGGAGTGGACACGTAGACGGAATCATTCTGAATCAAGCGTCCAAGAGGGAAAGAAACAGTAGGGCCGGGGAAAAATCCAAGGCTAGTAAGACGTCCATGGATCCAATCACCCTGATAGAGGGGGATCTGTACGATATTGGTGATACAGTGTGGGATGCCACCACGGAAGTACTACAGCAGTTCGAGCAGCAACAGCAACAAGCATTAGGGGCCATGGAGGTGGGTCTGCGAGAGCTGCAGATCCGTGCATCACAAACCGGTGCGACATCCACCAAATTGGCCGACGGTACTTCAGAAGCAGCCAGGATGTTATGCGAGAAGGACTCCCAAGTGATAGTGCTGCCAGATGGAGCATTTACCATAGAGACCAAAGCTAACAGGCCCACTGTCAATTCCCTCATGGGAGTAGGGCTGAAATTGGCAGCACTTCCTAGCGAGGCGCTTCACCTGCTGCAGGATGGGGTGATCGTGGAACTGAGAGCCCGCAAGAAGCATGCTTTGCAAGTGATCAGCGCACAGAAGACCAACATTGACCAGCTAGGTGTGCAGCGAGACACCACCCTCATGTCCATGATGGAACTTACTAACACAAATCAGCGCATGATTAAGGCCGTGAAGGACGCATGCCAAATGGTCTCTGAATTGACCATTCCGGAGGATACAGAGGCAAATGAACATGTCCACAAACTTGCTACGGGATGCGCGATGTCCGCACAGAGTTGGCCAAGGTTCAACTGGAGCTGAACCTTCAAATTACAGATTTACAGTTGAAGGACCAGCCTTCGACTCCGCTGGAAGTCAAGGAGCAACGCGCAACCACTGTCACAGAGGCAAGAGAAGTGGTAGACAATGCAGTAGCAGACTGCACAAGGTTGTTTGAACAATCGTTCAAATTACTAACCAGTCTACAAGAAGATCCTAATGTACAGAGGCTGGAGACAAAGGCGCAGGAACTGCAGTAGTGCTACGACGAGTTGAAAGGAACAGTGCACATTGTTGCCCTCACACAAAGACTTGCGAACCTGCAGGAAGCCAAAGCACTAAAGGAACAGGTAGATGTAGCTCAGCACAAAGAGGCGGTACTGAAGGCACGCTTGAAGCCTTGGTTGGATGAGGCCTATCTGATCATGACCTCCATTAAAGGCAAGCTTGCTAGTCTATAGGAGACTCAGCAGAAGCTTCAGGCTAACAGCGCAGGGCCAACAACCGAACAGTTGGTCGAAGAAGTGAAGTAGGCAGTCGCATAGTGCACCGCTGAGGTGGTTGTCGTACAAGTCGAGCTGAGAGGTCTTCACGCCAAGATCTCCGCACCTATAGAGTGACTCAAGGGCAAGTCACCATGTTTTTGTTGGGGGCCTATTGGGAATGGGTTCCCCCAAGAGCAGTTTTGGGGCTAAAAGCCCATGTTTTGGGACAATTTTGTAATAAAGTTGTAAAGTCTCCGCATTTTGTGGTCGCGGAGCACGAAGGTGTCAAGAGTCATAAAGGGTTGTCTACCCTTATTTTGTAAAGTGTCATGTCGACTGTAAATATCTACCCATGGTCCACGGACCATGGGATTGTATAAAAAGGAGCTAAGTAAGTAAGCTCTAAAGGGGGAGAAGAGATAGTTTGTACAGAATGACCTAGTTTTGGAAAATTCCAAGTGTTCTCGGGTCTTAGCATAGGTAGAGGCTCTGTAGCTGAGTGCACAACGACCTAGGGTGGAAGTCTACAGTTGAGTGCGCGGACCCCTGCAGCTGTGTGCGCAGGGAGGATAGAGTCCGTACTGAACTAGAGATATCAATAAAGAGGAGTATTATGCAATTACTGTGTGTTTGTCTCTGTTTAATGCATCTGATTATACTATGTTATGATCTGGGTTTATATTATAATGTTTATTTGATGCGCAAATGTATGTGATTATATCTATTACTTGAACGCAAGTAAGGATATCAATTTACGTGATGATAACTGTAATTGAATGACAGAATAAGGTAACCACTTAAGATAACTTGGGAACTTATGCAATACATAGTCATAGAGGCACGTAAGTACCTGAACCACTGGTTAGGGTTGTGCGAAGGTTAGTCGTATACCTTCGTGAAGGTACTAAAGGACGAAACAGAAGATAGATCGATAAGCCCTAAGGCTTATCGACCTATGCGAAGGCAGGATAAGGTAGTATAAACTGACATCATGACCATCTTAGGGTGCGGAAACTTGGTTCCAACATCCCCCCATACGGCTTCAGGTGAGACTTCGGTCCACGATTCGCGGGTTGATGCTGAAAGGACCAGTAGTGTAGGGATTTGTTTGGCTGACTAACGCGTAAGCCAATAGGTATGTGGAAATTTCCCTCTCTTAGAGCACAAATGATTATCAGCCAAATTATTGGAACTAAGAATACTTTCTTGAATGGAGACTTGAAAGAAAGTGTCTTCATGTATCATCCATAAGGTTTTGTTGTGAAGGGACAAGAACCAAAAGTATGCAAACTCATCATGTCCTTATATGGCCGAAAACAAGCACTCTGAGCCTTGTATGAAAAAATAATTGAGCATCTTCTAACATTAAAATCCAAACACTTTAATCATGATTATGCAACTATGTTTGTCAAGAAAATTGGCAAAATTGTTGCCCATCTTGTGGTATATGTACATGATTAGTTGATAGTAGGGAAAAATGAAAACTATAAATGAATAGTTGAAGAAATAGTTTCAGATGACATATTTGGGACATACTCACAACTACTTAGGCATTGAAGTAACATAACACCCAAAGAATATATTACTCCCTCAAAAGAAGTACATTGGAGAATTGTTGACTAGGTTTGACATGACTAAATGTAATTATTTATCCACTCCAATGCAACATAATTTGAAGCTCACTTCAAAAGAAGAGAATGAATTTGAGGATGCAACCAAGTACAAACATCTTTTAGAAAGTTTTATCTACCTCACCACTACCACACTAGGTGTTTGTCAGAAGTCTTTCCATCTTTATGAAAAAAACTTGTGAAGGGCAATGGTTTGCCACAAAAAGAGTTCTAAAGCACTTGAAAGGAACTCATGACTTTTGAATCAAATATTCAAAGGTGGATAACTTCAGCTTTATTGGATATTCTAATTCAGACGTTGATAGAGACATATAAAATGGAGTGTCTACTTCAAGTTATCTTATGAGTCTTGGATCTGGAGTTGTCTCCCAGAGGTCATACAATATTAAGTTCTAATGGATTCCACGACAAAAGTAAAATATGTGGCAGTTGTAGAAGAAACAAAGGAGATTGTGTGGCTCATGAAAATTCTTGAAGACTTGCAAGACGAGAAAGTGAACTCTACTCTGCTTTTGATTGACAATACTTCAACAATCAAGTTGGCTGAGAATCCCAAATTCCATAATTGAACAAAACATATAAACATAAAGTATCATTTGATTCAATATCATGTAGAGACCAAAACTATTCATCTAAGAAATTATTTCACAAATAAGAAAATAAAAAACATCTTCACTAGGGTTTTAGACCCTAAGGAAGAGGGGTGGGGCTCCAGCGATTTCTACATCACGTGTCGCTTGGATTTTTTAGGGTTTTTCTCTGAGGGAGTTTAGTGAAGTGGATCCCTAGCCATCATGGTCCCCTCATCTTCCTCTCTTCGGGTCGTCTTTGGTTCGATAGTGCTCAGTTGTTGTCGTTTCCATTTTCATGACATTGCCTTAGCGGGTCGTCACTCACGTTCCCATTGTTGCTTCTCTCGACTGCAATTTCTTTGGCTTTCGTTGCTTGCCTTCTCTCAGTTGCATATGGGGAGTTGAGGGATATGGATTGTATTCTCGGTTTCGTCTCTCTTCATGTTGGTCAATGTTCATTTGTCGTTTTGTGCCACCTCTACCTAGGTTTGTTTCCTTAGGTTTTTGTTGGGTGTCTACTCCTTTTTTATATAGGCCTGCTATGGGCATGTTTTGTTGGGGCTTTCTGGGCGACATGTGCTTAGCTCTTATAAATATTTTTCATCATATAGGGTTTTTTAATTTTTTTCCTGGTTTATGATTTACCCTTTTGGGGTTTCTTGGCGGGCCTACGTTCCCTACTTCTTGCTTGGTATTTCAGCCTTGTCGTTCGAATGTTTTCAATATATGCAAAAAGAAACATTGTTCCTCTTTTGATGAATAAAATTGCGGTTTTTTTCGCAGTAAAAAAATACAAAATTTTCACCAAAACACTGAGAAAATAAAAAATTGTAATAAAAATAAAAAACCCCAAATCTATAATAAATAAATAAATAAAACTTATCATTAATAGAAATAAAAATAAAAACCCAAAATCTATAATAAAAAACCTTTTGAATCTTAAAACAACGTAAACTTTGAAACAGAACTGTAAACTCAAAACAAAAACTCTAGCCAAGAAATCCCAAAAAAACATAATTAAAAAAAAAAAAAAACAACAACAACAACAACCTAAAAACGAAAAATGTTGATGCTGGAATACTGAAATGCTGGAAAACCTTAAAATTTTGACAATTTTTCAACCATGGCGTTATGGGAAAATTTTGTAACTAAAAAAACTTTAAAAATGAACACCTAAATGGAAGTGTCATTATACAAAGAGTAATTTCCTTTTTAAATGTTAAAAATATGATGACTCTAAAAACTTAGCTTAAGACAACTTGACACATTGCAAAAAAAAGTTTAAAAGTTAACAATTTTTCAAATTGTCTTATTTCTCTTCTTGTTTTTCATCCTAGGAAGTTAGTTTTTTAATAGTTTTCCAAACATGTGTTTTTTAGTTTTTCTTTGCATTTTTTTTTTATAATGGAATTTCTAATATTTTTTTGCAAATTAAAAAAACAAAACAAAACAAATAAAAAAACAAAAACAGACACATATATATCACATAAAAAAAAAACACAAAAAATTGGGAAAAAAGACATAATTATCATGTAAAAAAATAAAAATAAAAAAACAAACAAACATTTTTTTAAAAAACTCTAAAAAAATATATAAAAAAAAAATAGAAACAAACCTAATTTTAAAAAAAACATAACCAAAAAAACAAAAGGAGAATTTTAAATAATTAAAAAAAACAAAACAAAACAAAAACATTTAAAATAAATTAAAAACATTTAAATTAACAAACAAACATTATAATAAAAAAACATATTTTTTTTAAACATAATTAAAAAGCTTTATATATATATATTAAAAAATAAAAAAGAGTTAGGCCCTGAGACTTGCCTGACCAATTCCAAGAATATGCCCGCAAAGCCCAGGCCCTTGACCAGCCTAGGCCCCTGGTCGGCCAGTAACCAAGAGCCCTGGCATCTACTTACCGATTAGGCAAGGCCAAGGGCTTCCAATGATGTGTTTTTTTTAATATATCTTTTTTACTATATATTTTATTTAAATTTTTTAATTATATTTTTAAAAAAATGTATTTTTATGTTTTTTTAATTATAATATATGTTTGTTGTTTTTAAATTTTTAAATTTATTTTTATTTATTTTTGTTAATTTTCTAATTTTTTTAATTATTTTATTTTTTTTAATTTTTTAAAGTTTCAAAAAAAATTGTCTTTTGTTTAAATGATAGTTATGTTTTTGTATTTTGTTTAAATGATAGTTATGTTTTTTTTCAAATTTTTTGTGTTTTTTAATGTCATTTTTATGTAAATTTTTTAAAAGCTTTTAATTATGTTTTTTTAAATTAAATTATGTTTTTTATCTTAATGTTTTTTGTAATTTTTTAATTTAATTATCTAGTTTTTTTGGTTGTTTTTTTTAATTATTTCATTTTTATATTTTTTGGTTAATCTTCTAAGTACATTCTCGCAGAGAGAAACTCATAGAGTGGAAACGTCAATTTTTATCTGAATCAAAAGTTTCACATTAAATTGAATTTAAATAAAATCACTTTAATTCAATTCTTTTGGAAGCAGCATTGTCGGTCATAAATAAATATATGCAAATCCAAAATTGTAATTAAATGCAAAATACTTAAATTGTGATCTTTAATACTTTGAGGGGTTTGAAGAGGGATTAAACACAAAATACTCGAATTGTGATCTTTAATTGCTTGAAGGGTTTGAAGAGGGATTCTATTATGAAATGAAAACCAGTACGCTGAAGAGGGATAGGGATAGGCTAACTTGAATAGTGTTTTATCATTGGTGTTTTACATTGATAAATTTTATGCAAATGTTATTAACTATTTTAATATACAATTCTAATACATAAAATTAACAATAAACTATAATAATGTTAATAAAGAGTTAAAAATGTAATGTAATTAATTTTATAATTTACAATTATTTAAAATTTTTATTTATATCTTAGTTTTAATAATATTAATGGAAAATAATTTTAAATAATATCTTTTTAGAAATATTTGTATAACCATAAAATATTTATTTATATCTTAGTTTTAATAATATTAATGGAAAATAATTTTAAATAATATCTTTTTAGAAATATTTGTATAACCATAAAATATAATAGGGTTGAGGATCAAATTTGAAAAATATATATGTATTTTAAAGAGAAAGGTTAAATTTATTTAACTATTTTATATAATAAGTTAAAATAAATGTTAAATTTATTTTATTTATAATTGGGTTGAGGATCAAATTTGAAAAATATATATGTATTTTAAGTCGAAGGGTTTTAAGTTAAGGATCAAATTTGAAAAATTTATATGTATTTTAAAGAGAAAGGTTAAATTTATTTAACTATTTTATAATAATAAGTTAAAATAAATGTTAAATTTATTTTATTATTTTATGGCAATAAGTTAAAAAAATTATATTTTTCATATGAAATCTGAAAATAAGAGATTATTTTATAATTTATTAGTTGTAAAAAATTAATAATATAATTTTCAAAACATAAATTTTAGTTGTCAAATAAAATTTAAACAATTAAAGACAATTTCAATTATTATTAAATAAATAGATATAAAGATAATAAATTTACATAATGATATAATATATTTATTTAAATGCATTATTTAACATATTGAATATTACAAATTTGAATAAATTATTCTAACCTCTTCACTTCCTTTACACAATGAGAAAAGCCATCATATATGCATGTCCATTTATGTTTAATTTATATCAGGCAATTGATAAAGATAAAATATCCAAAGTGTATAATGTTTTTAAACAAAGTAAAAGAATTATTAAATTCTTAATTATTTAATATATATATTCATATCTATTTATATTTAATTTATTTCATGCAATTCAATTTTTGAGATATTGATAAAGATAAAATACCCAGGTGTTAAAGGAATTATTAATCATGGAAAAGAAATTTATATGAATAAAGAAATTTTTAATTATTGTTAATATATGTGTGAGAAAGAAACTATCTTTAATATCATAAAAATTTAAAAAAAAAAATTATAAATAAATATATAAAAATTATAAAGAAAAAAAAATTCCTATCATTTTATTTTATAAAAAAATCATTTGATTGAATGATAATAATAATATTAAGAATATTTGATTAATAAAAAAAATTGCCAATCGATTCCTAGCCTGACTTGAACGAAGACCTAGCGTGCGCGCTCCCTGCTGCCGTCGCCTGCAACTGATTGATGCGCGCGAGCCCGCCTGCTCTCCCTTTGGATCGTTTCGCAGCTGCTCAGATGGCCCCTCCGGAGGCTCCACCGGAGGAGGCAGCTCAACAACAAGCTTTTTCTGCATTAATAAACTCCTTACCGCCCCAACGAGCTCGCCCTGCGATTTCCAAGTTCGTTAAAAAAATTGATGGGTTACAGGAAGTTTCTCTTCCCCCTACTTTGCCCAGAATGGCAGCTCTTGCTCTGGCGGAAAAGGGACTGATAGGGCAATTTAGAGGTCTTTGGCCCTCACCAAAAACTGTTCAGAGGTGGGTGGAAAGGAACTGGACAGATAAAATTCAAGGGAAATTTTCCATTAGATTCTGTGGGAAGGGATACTTCACTTTTCACTTTGAGACAAAGGAAGACAAGGATTTGATATTTCGCAATGGCCCTTACTTCATGGATTCCAGAGGTCTGTACTTAAACAAATGGACGCCGGACTTCGACCCGAAGCTAGATATCCCTAATGCGGTTCCTGTTTGGGTTCGTCTCCCTCATCTCCCATTACATTGCTGGGGAGATGAATCAATGCGCGCCATTGGAAATGCGGTCGGTAAATACATTGATAGGAGCGAGCCAAGAGATAACATGCAGGCATGTGCCCGTATCTGTGTCGAGGTCGATCTGGGTAAAGGTCTTCCAGAAGCCATCAAGCTCAAAGTTGACGACTGGTCGCACATACAGCAACTCGACTATGAGCAGATCCCCTTCAAGTGTAAGGTATGTCACGAGTACGGTCATTTTGCTAACCGCTGCACTAAGCTTTCTAATGTTGATAATAACACGCAAGAAGAGCAATGGGAAGTGGTCAAAAAGAAAAAATCAGCCCCTGGCCCCAAACTGCCTAATGAAGCTGGACCCTCCACTCGTCCCCCTCCCTCCTCTCATAACCCTTCCCCTCCACCCTCGTCCCCTCTTCCTTCCTCTCCTCATCTGCCCCAATCCTCTGACATGTTGAAACCTCTTCCATCCTCTCCCTCCTCCAACCCCTTCCACGTCCTCTCCCTCCCCCAAGATGATCCTACCCCATTGATTCATTCTGAACCCCCCTCTTCCCCACTTTCTATGACCATTCCCTCCCACCTATTATCAGACCCCCTCCCTCCTAGAATTACTGGTAGCAACTCCAAGGATCAGGGATCCTCTCTAGATGGTCAAAAGAAGCCGAGAAGAAAGACTTCCAAACAGCACAGGGATGAGAACGCACAAAAAGATATAGCTCTTGGACTCCAGAACCCTATAGAATCTTACATTCAGGGCACAAAAGATCAAGAAACAGCAAGCAAAGACAAGGGAGGCAGAGCACCTCCTCTAATCACAGTTTCGAAATGATTAAAATCCTTTCATGGAATAGCAGGGGACTTGGGCACCCTTCCAAAACCAACGCCCTAAAAGATCTTATAACTCAGGAGAAACCATCCATTATATTACAGGAAACAAAACAAAGAGAGTCAGAAATCAACAAGATTATTGATCGCCATAAGTGTTATAAAGGAAGTACTTGTGAAGCCAGAGGGGCCTCTAGTGGAATTACTACCATCTGGAGTCAAGAAGAGTGGACTAGTGAAGATGAACTAACAAAACAGCATTGGATAAAGACAGTGCTGAGGAACAACATGAGCAAATAGCAGATTGTCATATTTAATGTTTACGCCCCTAACCACTATAGGGACAAAGAAGTTTGCTGGGATTCTCTCAGCAAAAACATAATGGAAGAAGACAGCAGCAACATCATCTTAGGAGGTGATTTCAACTTAATTCTACATGCCAATGAAAAGCGTGGGGGAAGCTTTATGCCAGATCCATTCAGAAATCAGCTGGAAGACATAATGCAAAACGGTGACCTGATAGATATCATTCCAAAAAACCGAAAATATACATGGAGTAACCGCAGATTGGGCAGTAGCAATATAATGGAGAGACTGGATCGTTTCCTGGTCAATATCTCCTTTCTCTCATCCTTTTCAGTTGTCAACTCTTCCATTTTGCCCTTTGCAGTTTCAGATCACTACCCAATTACGTTAGCCATGGATATGCACTGCCCCCTCGGGCCTCTTCCATTCAAATATAATCACACATGGAGCGATTACCAAGCAGCTAGAAATATCATCCAGCAAACCTGGGGTCAACATATTGAAGGATCCCCAGGCTTTATATGGGAGAACAAGTTAAGGAATGTGCAAAAAGCGCTCAAAAATTGGGCCAAAACGCAATACAATGAACCTGAAGAAAAAAAACGTGAGCTGAAGTCTAAAATTGAAGACCTCCAATGCGTAATAGAACAACAGGAGTACTGTCAGAATGCAAAGGTTCAAGAAGAAAAACTTTACAATCAATTGTGCAGGCTCAAAAGAGAGGAGGAGGAAAAATGGCGCATAAAGTCTAGGCAAATCTGGTTGAAAAGCGGAGATAAGAATACCTCCTTTTTTCACAAACAAGCCACTGCACGGCAAATCAAAAATAACATAACAGTCATTGTAGACAGTGCAGGGACTCAACATAATGAACAAACAGATATCAAAAGGGCTGCCTCAGACCATTTCAAGGAGCTCTTAACTGAAACAGGGGAGGAAGAACTATATGATGACCTCCTGCAGCACCTGCCAACCAAGGTCACAGCAGATATAAACAAAAATTTGATAGAAGAGATAAAAGAGAAAGAAATACTGGAAGCAATTTGGAGCCTTCAGCCTCACAAGGCACCTGGACCGGATGGATTCCCAATATGCTTTTATAGAGAATATTGGAATTTGATAAAAAAGGATCTCATCAAATACTTCAAGTGGATTCAGCGAAAAGGCAAAATAGGTTATACAAACTCTACTCATCTGGTCCTCATTCCAAAGGAGAACCACCCTTCCAATTTCTCCCGCTTCAGGCCAATATCATTATGCAACACTTCCTACAAAATATTCACTAAAATCTTAGCCTCACGCCTCAAACCCCTCTTACCGATGCTAATTTCTGAAAATCAAGGAGGCTTTATGGCTAATAGACAAATCTCGGACTCTATTCTCTTGGTCCAGGAAGCCATACATTCAAGCCATTCAAGGAATGAAAAAGGCTTTATTTTGAAATTAGACTTGGCCAATGCCTTTGACAGGGTAAGGCATTCTTTCCTCTTTGCGGTTCTCCAGAAAATGGGCTTCTCTCCCTTCTTTCTTAACATCATAAGAGCCTGTATCTCTGGCCCATGGATTGCTCCCCTTATTAACGGTAGAACTGGACCCTCCTTCCAATCCTCAAGAGGATTAAGACAAGGCTGCCCCTTATCTCCATATCTTTTTATATTAATGGCAGAATCATTCAGTTGTCTGCTTGATCATAAGAGGCAGGCAGGCCTCATCACTGGCATTAAATTTGAAGATGGCACAAAAAATATCAACCATTCTCAATTTGCCGACGATACTCTATTGCTAGGCGGGGCGACCACCATTATAGCTCGAAGATTTAAATCCTTGCTAGATAAATTCATGAGATACTCAGGGGGTCAGATTAACCATCTCAAAAGTTGCATTTATGGATGGAATGCTTCAGTTCAAACGATCCACAGTATTGCTAACATTTTTGGTGTCCCTTGTAAGTTAAACTGGGACTATTTCAGTTACTTGGGTATGCCGGTGAGTATAGGGAATGCAAGGGCAGATGTCTGGGATCTAACCTTAGACAAAATGAAAAGAAAAGTTCAGAAATGGGGAACTTCATGGCTCAATCCAGCTGGGCGACTGGTGCTTCTTAAAATGGGTCTCTCCTCTCTTCCCCTCTATCAATTTTCCCTGGCTCAAGCTCCAGCATCCTTCCTTCACAAAATGGACAGTGTTCTCAGATTCTTTCTCTGGAAGGGAGGGAAGAACGAGAAGAAAAAGTTCAATCTAGTGGGGTGGAAACAAGTTATCCAAAATCAAGAGAAAGGAGGCCTTGGCATTAGATCTCCAACACTCATGAATTTAGCCTTTGGTGGAAAAATGATATGGAGACTTATGGAAAATCAAACAGCCTGGTGGAAAAATGTCTTGGAGGCAAAATACCTCAATCAGCCAAGGTTGCATCTGCTTACGACTGAGATCCCCAACAGAAATTGTACAAAGATCTGGAAGCTTTGTAAAAAAGTCATTGCATTCATGGCGCAAAATGTTTCCAAAGTGCCAAAAGGAGGTATGAATGTCAACATCGGCTCTGATAAAATCATGGGAAACCCACCCATCAACAGCCTCCCAGGTATGGATTCCATAATTCTCTATTTCCAAAGTAAAGGTATATATAACTTAGGTCAAATATCTCAATGGGATGCAATAACCCATGTTTGGATGCGTTGGAAATTTCCTCCCATTCCTCATCATCTCAAAGGCAGCTTTGACATTTTTTGCAATCATATGCGTAGTATTGCGCCCACCTTCAAAAACGACAAGGATGATTTTAGATGGGACCCTACAGGAACCAGTTATTCAATCAAAGCAGGCTATGACTACTTAAGCAGCAAGGAACACCCAGCGCCAGCATGGATACACTGGAAGATTTTAAAGAAAGCAGAAGCAATTCCAAAGATTAAATTCTTCATGTGGACTCTCTTGAAAGGAAAAATTCTCACTGCAGAGAATCTCAAAAAAAGAGGCATTGCTGGACCCTCCAGATGCCCTAACTACAAAGAAGTAGAGGAGTCCATACAACATCTTTTCATCTCCTGTCCCTTTGCAGTTTCATGCTGGATTAGCATCAACCCCTCCGTGCCTTCCATTTGGAACTCTCAACACTCCATTGAAAAAGGAACTACCCTTGGCAATCCATGAAGCATAACCCAGCTAAAAGAGTGTGGGGCGCCCTCCCATTTGCTCTTTTATGGAGGATTTGGATTGCTCGGAACAGCATGATATTTAGAGACAAAGAGACCTCGATCAGGCACCTTTCCATTAAGGCAAAAAGTCTGGCGACCGAAACTATAGCTTCCAAGATCTCCAAAAAAATTGATATCACTAGTCTCTGGACTGAGGAAAGAGATTTCATAAGAAATCTACTTGACAAGATCAGTATCCCTTCAACAGTGAAAATCTGCAGTAATCTGGGCAAAGCAAACAGTTTTAGTTGGAAAATTCGTTTAAAGCAGGACGAATTCACCAACTGGCTCCACTCAAGCAACTCTCATTCCTTATTTTTCGACGGAGCTTCTAAATCAAACCCAGGCGCTGCGGGAGCAGGGGGCATCATCTATAACCCCTCAGGTGAACCCTTAACCTCCTATGAATGGGGATTGGGAATCCTCTCTAACAACAGAGCCGAAGCTCTGGGGCTCTACCAAGGAATAATTCAATTACAGGCCCAGGGGATTAAAAAAGCCTTCATCTTTGGTGACTCCGCCATCATAATCAGCTTAATGAACAACAGACGGCAAGCATCCAACATCTTTTTGCAACAAACCATCAGTCGATGTAAAATCCTGATATCTCATGACCAGGAGTACCACTTCTACCACGTCCTCCGCTCCAATAATCAAGAAGCCGACAAAAGGGCCAGTCAAGCTTGCTCACGGCCTAAAGGAAGCATCCTATGCAACAATGAGGTCCTACATCAATTCATCCCATGATATCTATGATTGTTTCTCACTGTTTTTTCCCATCGAACCGTGCTTTTGTAAAAGAGTACCCTGATCAAATCCGCAGCAAATCTAATGTTTACTGTCGCAAATCGCTGACAATCCATTCGTATCTCACCGCAGGATATGCTGCTCCTCTGAACCTAAACTTTGTCTGCAACATCTGTGATCGCCCATGCCTCTACCACGTGATCCGATACTCCCCTAGACTCTGCCCGCCTATTATTTATCTCAGGAAGCCTCCCCTTCATTTGCAAGCTCCAATCTCCATGTTCGTTGCTTTCTTCACCTCCTCTGCAGTGGCTATCAGTTGGCTATTGATCTCTATTATTGGTCTCGCCTCCTTCTTCAGGCTCCCTAATGCCCAACCCCTCCTAATCGCTTTATTAAGATCTGCCTCTTTGCCTCTCTGCTCCCCTGTTCTGGTCATTAGCGCTTCCTATTGCCCGGTCTCAGCTTCTGAATCCAAGTCTGATATCTCCCTCAGACCTGTTCCCAGTTTTGCCGCAACAGCTGGTGAGAGTCCTCTTCCAGCGCCGCTCCAGGCCAGCTTTGAAGCTTTTTTGATGGACAGAAGTGAGGATTGCCTACATTGTCGTGATCTTCAAGCTGAACTTGAACAAGTCAGAACGCATCAGCACCTTCTGGACGAAAAAATTGATGCTGCTACTAGGATTCTCATAGCCAAATATGAGGCCGATCTCAACCTCTTCCTTCACCGCATCTCTTCTCCGCAGGAGCAATTCAGCGCTCTTTCAAATACCTGTGCGCACATTCAGGAGTCTGTTGAGATTCTCAAGTTTATGATGGACAAGCTCAACGCCCCAAGCACCAGTTCCTCCAGTGCAAAAGTCGCAGAAGCTGACAGCCACCCGAAGGACTCCACTGCTCGGCAGATCAGTCACATAAGTATAGACTAGATGTACTGTAAAATCAGCTTGCTTTTGTCCCAATTTATCAGAATTTACACTGCAGAATTTACACTTGTGCTAGAATCTTTCAATCGGTTTATAAAAGCATTCTAGTGATATGTCACAATGTCATTCAGCTGCAAGCTCTTACTGTGAGCTCTTCCAATGTAATATCGGAGCTTAGTTCCCCCCTCCTTTTTTGAATACATCTAGCAACCGACTTTGTGTAAATAATAATAATAATAATAAGAATAAGAATATTAATATTAAAAAATTATTGAAAAATAGGAATATATATATATATATATATAACCTAGATAGACGACATTTTCATCCGAAAACAATGGAAAATCAGTGTGATTTTGAAGAAATTAGGTAGAAATAATGAAAAATCCGGTGTGATTTTGATTAAATTCAACATAATTTTTTGGAAATTCTCGTTATGGTTGTCAAGCTTAAGAACTTTGGGTGCCCCAATGATTCTTAATGGGGGTTAAATCCATTTCCACCATCAAAAAATGATTAAAACACAGTCAAGGCAAAATTGTCACCTCATTATACAAAGCTATTTTAAATTAGCAAAATTATAATCTAAAATTTTCCTATATTAAGGACAACTCAATTTAAAGTGATAATTATTAAAATCTAAATAATATTTGATTTTCTGGTTTCCATATTTAGAACCAATAATAACATGATGAAAGCATATAATTATTTGTTTCCTCTTATGATGTGAACCGAATCCAATGTCCTATGGCTCTTTCCCGCTCTTTAAGAAATAATATTTGAAATATTCCACATTATAGTAGAGTTTATCTATAATATTGTGTAACAAGTTGTTATCTATAATATTGTTTAATAAGTTGTGGAGATTTTGTTAATTAAAAATGTGACCTAAAGCCTATGGGGCATAGAATAGATAGTGATGGGGTGTTTGTGATGTGAAGCTCACCGGTTGGAAACTCCATGGGAAAAAATCTAGACATGTTAATGTCTAGTGTGGCCGAGAAAAAGTGTGATCCCAAGTGATTGTAATGGCTTAAATGTCCAATATCCCTAAGTTGTGATTTCTCAAGCCATAATTCAAACTAAAACAACTTAACAAAAAAACAATCTATCACCCTATATTCCTTAACATAAAAATACATTCATTAAAACCAATACAATGATTATTTGTTTCATTAAGCAACCAAATATTCCAGATCAGCAAAATATTTCAAATGATATTTCTCTTTATATAAATCCTTTCTCATTCTTTTTTAATCATAATTCAAGAATATTCCTTAATTATATCAAATATTAAACATGCTCTTTCCTATAAATTTAGACATGGTTAGTATAAATACTTGTAATGATATTCAAATGACATATCCAACTTTAATCTATTTCTATAGACAGACTTCCTAGGTTCTCCTGTGTGGGGTATAGATTTAGACATGCTTAGTATAAATACTTGTAATGATATTCAAATGACATATCCAACTTTAATCTATTTCTATAGACAGACTTCCTAGGTTCTCCTGTGTGGGGTTTGAATTCAATAGGAAAAATCGATAAGCTTAGCTTAGTTAGTTCAATGATAATATGATTGTTAGAATAATGTAGAAATGGTGAGTCTAGATAGAGTTGTCGAGTTGTGTTCTCATAGTTAGAGTTTGATTCTATTTGTCATGACTTGTGTCTTTTTAGTTTGTGTTGTGAGTGGTTGATTCGAATTATTTGGATTTAGATTGTCTTAGAAGTTGTCTATGTGTGTTTATATAATATATTGGTTCTCCAAGCAGTTTGATCGATGAGATTTGGTTTTATTCTTGTGCATTTCTTTGATTCTCTAATATAGTATCAGAGCCAGAGAAGTTGATCTAGTGAGGCTTCAAGTAGAGAGCAAGAGGGCTCAGATCTGTTAGGGTTGTAAGATCGAGGTTTGTGAGATCTAGTTGTTATGATACTCCTCCCCAATTTTTTTCTCTGTTCATTGGCTGAGATAGATCTACATACCCAACCAAAAAAATCATTGAAGCGCTGGCTATCTGCTGTTGTTGTGTGCAATCAAGCTTCGACTCTGTTGGTGGTTCTTTCTATTAAGGCATCTAAATCTGTAGATGGGAGGTATTCTCAGGCTGTATCACGGGTTCCCTATAACATATCGGTTCTAGGCAAGTGGCATGCAGATCGACTGTAGACACGTTTGGGAACTCACCGTTAAATTTGTGCCACGCCGGTCAATTTGTACCATGGTGTGTTTGAAAGAAAGGTGTGAATAGTTCAGTATGAACAAACAAAAGTTTAACAAAACTATTTGTTGTCGTTGAAAAGTTCACTCTCACCGTGAACTAATTCATTACTTTTTGAAGTAATGTGGAGTAGTGTTAAATATTTTTTATAAGAAAGTTTAGTTTTGTTTTTTTTTTTTTTTTTTTTTTTAACATAAAAGGAGATATAAGGATTAAATTATTTTTGTATGGTTATAAGTCTTTTTGGTGAAAATAATTCATATCAAGTTTGTTTTTGAGCAAAAATTATGTTGGGTGAAAAAGGAGAAATAAGAAGTATTTACAATTGGTTTTTTTATTAGAAGCGAGATTTTTTATTTAGATCTTGTGCATTTTGTTTTGGATCTGGTGAATTTCGGTGTAGATTTCGTGGATTTGGGTGCATTTTGTTGATTGGAGACAAAATAAATTTTGTCATTATGTCAATTTTTTCGGTTGAAACTTATTTAAGTGAGTCCACAAGGCTTGATGGAGGAAATTATGCAAATTGGAAATTCAAGGCATTAACAGTGTTAGAGGGAAATAATTTATGGCCCATAGTGAGTGGGGTAGAGCCCAAACCCATTGTTGTTGCAACCATTCCAGATTGGGAGAAACGAGAAACAAAAGCAAAGGTATTGCTACGAATGTCAGTTAAGGACAACATCAGTCCTCATATTAGGGACTGAAAAACATGCAAAGAAACATGGGATGTTCTCAAAAAGCTTGTATGAAACATCTTACACCAACCAGATTTTTTTCTTGAAGACCAAGCTTTTGTCAATTAAAATGGATGCCATTGAAAGTATAAGAAATTTCATTTCCCGTGTCAAAGTGCTAAGTCATAAGTTAGGAGACATTAGTGAAAAGGTGTCCAATACTGACTTAATCACCATCACATTAAATGGCTTAGAGAGAAGCCTCCTACTTTTGATGAATTGACAGGTATTCTTCTACAAGAGGAAGAGAGGATGAAGAACTTCAACTTGGGCTCAAACAATTCAGATTTTGCATTCGTAGCCAAGGGTAAGAAACCATACAAAGGTTAGCCAAGAAAAGGAGGAAAGTTTCAAGCAAAGCAGAAAGGTATGACACAATCTAAATTTACAATTCATGATAAGAGAAATGATGATTGTTAATATTGTGGAAAACCTGGACATCGTGCTAACGATTGCTATAAAACAAAATATAATGAGTCTAAACAAAGAAACAAAAGGCATAGTGGGAATTTTGTATACAAATAGACCTCAATCAATGATGGATTTAAAAATCTCAGATTGTTTGTTTCTGATGCTACATTGTCCACTGAGACTGATGATGTGAATGTTTGGTTCATTGATTCTGGTGCATCACTCCATATGTCTTGTAATAAGGATTGGTTTGATGAATATCATGAGAACATTGATGGAACATGTGTTTATCTAGGAGATAACGGATCCCTTAAAGTTCAAGGTTATGGAATAATATGTGTGATGTTGCCTAATGGACAAGAGAGACATATCCATGATGTGATGTATGTTCCTGGCATTAAAAAGAATCTATTTTTTGTTTCTACTATTGTTGATCAATATCTAAAGATGGAATTTTTCAAATCACAGTGTGTTGTTAAAGATATGCAAGATCACTACAAGGTTATCGCCACAGGTAACAGAGTTGCAGGCTTGTATAAGCTGGATGCGACCAGGACAGGGCATCAAGCATTAGCATATACAAAAATGTCAACATAAGAGTTATGACATCAAAGGCATGGGCATTTAAATCACAATGATTTAATGTTACTTCAAATAAAAACAATGGTTGAAGGTCTTCCTACTATGAAGAATAATCATGTTGAATGTGAAGCATGTGCACGTGGGAAGCAACATCGAGAGGAATTTTTTGTACATGAAGAAAAAAGGAAAAGAAAAATACTTGAATTAATTCATATTGATGTATGTGGACCTATGCAAACTAGATCTCTTGGAGGAACATTATACTTTCTTATTTTTGTTAATGATAGATCTAGATTCACTTAGGTCTATTTCATAAGAAAGAAAAGTGTTGTTTTTGAGTACTTTAAGGAATTCAGAAACATGGTGGAAAACAAAACAAGGAAATACATCAAAATTATGAGACCTTATCAGGGGGGATAATACAAATCAAGAGCTTTTAATGAATATTGCAAAATTCATGGGATTCTACAACAATTTATAATGCCTCATACACCTCAGTAAAATGGAGTTGTTGAGAGGAAAAATAGAACACTAATGGAATGTGCATAGATCATACTTCAAGGTAAAAATACCTCTAATGGTTTTTGGGTTGAAGCCATTAATACTGTTGTTTATTTGAAAAATAGTAGTCCAACTAAAAGTTTAGATCTAAAAACACATTTTGAAGAATTTTATGGATATAAACCAAAAGTGAATCATTTAAGAGTTTTTGGATGCAAGGCATCTATTCATATTCCAAAATATGTAATAAGAAAACTTGATGCAAAACCAATTAAGTGCACATTGATTGGTTATTGTGATAAGCAAAAGGCATACAAGTTGTTTGATCCTAGTTCACATAGATTGCTTGCAAGTATGGATGTGGTGTTTCATGATAATGCGGATGAAGGTGATAAAATGAATAACATAGGTGTATGGCATGATATTGATGATTATGTCAAACTAGAAGCAAGTTTTGAATAGGAACACAAACATGTACAACAATAGGTACAGGAACAGGTACATGTTCAAGAGCAGGAAGCATCCAATAGTCATGACACTCCAAGAAGAGAACAAGTGACTCCACAAAGCAGAAACAAGGATGAAAGCAGTAAAACTCTAAGGAGGTCATCATGTCAAATTCAGCCACCTATAAGGTATAAAGATTATACATTGATGTCTCATGTAATTAATGTTGTAGAATCTTCAATTTATGAAGAAGCTAAAGAATATAAATAATGGAGAGATGCAATGAATGATGAATACAGCTCTATAACGAAGAATTACACATGGGAATTAACATAATTACCCAAAGATAAAGTTCCCATAAGATGAAAATTGTTGTTCAAACCAAATTCTAATGTTGATGGAAATATTGATAAGTATAATTCTAGATTGGTTGCAAAAGGCTATTCACAAAAAGAAGGCATTTATTATGAAGATGATTTTGCACCTATAGCTAAATTGAATACAATTAGAATCATGATTGCATTAACTACAAAACAAAATTGGAAATTGCATCTGTTAGATTTCAAATCTACTTTCTTGAATGGTGAATTAAAAGAAGAAGTTTATTTGATTCAGCTTGAAGGGTTTTTAAAGCAGGAACACGAGAACCTTGTTTGTAGGTTAAATAAAGCTTTGTATGGTTTGAAACAAGCACCAACGTCTTGGTATGTGAAAATTGATTCATTCTTTTATGAAAAAGGTTTTGTGAGAAGTAAAAGTGATACTAACTTGTACATCAAGAAAGATGAAGATGGGAATATTTCCTTGATATCTTTATATGTTGATGTCTTTTCTATCTTTTTGTGAGTTGGTTTCATAACAGTTGATGATCTGATCATAATAGGAAGTGCATTCAGGTTGATTAAAGAAATTAAAAATTAGTTGTCACAGGTATTTGAAATGAAGGATCTTTATGAATTGCATTATTGTTTGGGTCTTAAAATTTGGAGGGAATCTGGTAAGACAATCATCACACAAATAAAATATGCAAAGACAATCATTGAAAGATTCCATATGTTTTAATGCAAACCAGTGTCTACTCCTTTTGAATAGAATGCCAATTTTTACAGTGATGATGGATCTAAAGAAGTGCATGAAACTTGGTATTTTCAATTGGTGGGAAGTTTGAACTACCTCATCACTACCAGGCAAAATATAGCATATTTTGTCAGCATCGTTAGTCAATTTATGGCTAAGCCTTGTGAAGTCCATTGGAAAGCAACAAAGAAAGTCCTTCGATATCTGAAGGGAACAATTTATTTCGGTATTTTGTATACTGATGAATCTGATGTCGAGTAGGTAGGTTTTTATGATTCAGATTGGGCTGGAAATCCTAATGATAGAATATCAACCTATGGATATGCATTCAATTTAGGATCAGGGATTGTATCATGGAGCAGCAAGAAACAACCAATTGTTTCTTTTTCATCCACATAAGTAGGATAAAAAGACTTGACCAATGCAACTTATGAAGGTATTTGGTTAAGGAGTATTCTTGAAGATGTTGGAGAAAAACAAAGAGGACCAACAAGCATCAAATCTAACAACCAGAGTTCCAACAAGTTGGAAAATAATCCAGTTTATCATGCCAGAACAAAACATATTGAAGTCCAGCGTCATTTTGTAAGAGAAAAGATACAATCGAATGAGATTCATTTAATTTATTATAATACAAGTGAGAATGTAGCTGACATCTTTACCAAGCCTCTTGGAAAGATGAACTTTCAAATATGTAGACAACAACTAGGCATTGTTGAAAATCCATTTCTCCATTAAGGGGGGATGTTGGAATAATGCCGAAATGGTGAGTCCAGATAGAGTTGTTGAGATTTGTTCTTGTAGTTGGTGTTTGAGTCTATCTGTCATGAGTTGTGTCTTTGTAGTTTGTGTTGTGAGTTGGTGATCCGAATTATTTGGATCTAGATTGTCCTAGAGGTTGTTTATTTGTGTCTATATAATGTACTAGTTGTCCAAGAAGTTTGATCAATGAGATTTGGTTTTATTCTTATGCATCTCTTTGATTCTCTAATAAATATCAAGAGTGTAAAAATTCTCTAATTCTCCAATTCAGATTGATGTGTTGGTGAAAATGCAAGAGTGTTATATAAATATCAAATAGTTTTGGTTCCAAAATGGATGAATCAATAGTTCCTCAACTAAAAAAAAAAACTAAAAATTATACAAGGATTATAATATAATTATGGTAAGTAGAGGGGTTAAAAATTAAATAAAATAATGTAAAAACCAGCAGAGATCCATCTTAATCATGGATCTAACATGAGCTGTGAGGAATCAAATTTCTTTGGGTATAAACTTATTTTAGAGTGCAAAAAACAATGTGTAATTTTTTATTCTTTAAATTGTATTTTTGAATGTTATAAAGATCACATAACATGTGCATTGAGTCATTTTATCAGGGCACATTAAACTGGTTTTTTTGTTATTAATATGTTTTAAAGTATACATGAATATTAATTCATATTAAAATATTTTATTCATAACCCACATTTTATATTTTATTCTATACAACATTAAAATATTTTCTTTTAACACTTTTTTCTATATATAGATATATATGAAGTTGATATCACATGTTAAAAAGCTTACTCACACATTATTTTTACTTCTAATTAATTTACATGAAATTATATTAGGTTATATGGACAACAATTAAAATTGCATAACATTTTTTTTCTTTTCTATTGATAACTGGCGTTTCTATTCTATTTAGTGAATATTTTATTTTTATTTTAAGAGGAATGAACATACTTACACGTAGTCTTGACACTGGGTTGTAGAATGAGCCTCTCGACTCAATAATATATTAATATTAATATTAAATTTAATAATAATAATATTAGATTTAATGATCTATTTTAAATGGCATGATAACAAAATTTAAAATAAAACTACATCAAAATTAATATTTTCAAATATTACAACTTTGACTAGAAATATTTATTTCTTTAAAGTCCATAGAATATGGTTTTTACAACTATTAATATTTTCAATTATTACAACTTTGATTATGTCTTTAAAGATTTTAATACATCCATAGGATATGGTTTTTCATTCATTTTACAAATATTTAATTAAGATAAATATTAAAAGATTTTGGAGTAGGATTTTCATTCTTTGTGTTGAATTGTATTGTAGTTTTTTATTTATATGGTTATTTTCATTTTTGTTTTGGGCCAACATTAATTTTTATTTTATTTTATTTATTTTATTATTATTTTATTAGAGACGTGACATACTTACACATGTCCCTCATAGTGGGTTGTATAATGTGCCTCTTGGCGCAATTACAATTTTTTTTTTAAATTGTATGTAATATAATAAAGATCTTATAGCTTTGAATTTCACAACTATAAGGAACAACCTCCACATAACATATACTCCTATTATCAACTAAATTCTTGTTTCTTTGAAGCTTAGTTAGAAATATAGGGAACTATTGGTTATCATTTTGGGGAACCATGTGCTATTTGCATGTGGTCAAACTCAGTAATTTTTACTCTTACTTTTTCCTAACATAATCTAAAGAGCCCATCATTTAGCCCATAAAATAATGGAAATTCCGACAAGAATATGGCAAAATTTAGCAGAAAGTTTTGAAAATCTAGGTTACAGTTGTCAAACTTTGAGATTTTGGGTGCCGAGGGGTTCTTGATAATGTTGAACCCCTTTCCACCATAAAAAAAAAGATTCAAACACTCCAGCATTCTTATTTTTTGAAAAAAAAATTACCAGATTCTGTGAAGAAATCTGTCGTCTGGACGAATTTGTGGCGTTAGTAGATAACGCCTTCTCCTTCCATCACACAAGGTACCCAATATTGGTTTAACAGAAGTAGATCCACCACAATCCCATGGAAGCATGTCCTTCTTCAAAGCCACAACTCACAATATCTGGCTTCTTCATTTTACCTCAAAATTATAGTGTTGGCTTATTACACGAACTAAAGATGACAAAAACTACATACCACGTTGGCTTTTGTCACCTTCATATAGATAATTAACCACCATACGCACCATAATTTCCCTCTCTGAACTTAACTGACAGAGGGTGTGGGCTCTAGAAATTCATTCAGAACTTTTTTTCGACCGTGAGGGCTTCACGCAAAGAACCTTTGACATAGCATGTGTGTTCGTGGCATACTAAAAAATACCCTTAATTTCACTACATATTGGAAAATACCTCTAAAAATAACATTATTTAACCCATTACCAATACAAACCCAATACACCTTCCCAATTTAAAAAACCCATATTTCATTAGATATTGTAGATATCCACTTTTTCATTAACATTTTTTATACCCCTTTATATTTTTTTATTAACTTTGACCTCCATTTTTTATACCTACCAATATAAAAACCCTTTACCCCCTATTATATGCTCAATATATTATGTCATTTTTTCCTCAATATATATTCCCCAATATGAATCCATTATGATATGGTATTGCTCCCCTAGTGAAGCCCCCATGTTTTCAACACCATAGTGCAACGACAAAATCAAATCTGCAATGCTCACTCTTCCTTAGACACATAGAACATTTTTAATGCAGAAATTTCTTATGACAACATCTCAATTTGACTGATCAAATGATAGAAAAGACATGCTTGACCATCATCTTCAAAATAACTGAGACAAAAAAGAATTATAATAAATTAAATAGCCATAACAACCCTCTTTCTACATTTGGTCCATCATTGGCTAGATAAAGATAATAACGAAGACACATAAACAATATCATTTAGATTGGCCTTACACACTTGTAGTAGAGTGGGGAGACTACTCAAATAGATGTTACTACATTTCATTCCGTGCCGAATAGAAGAAAGTTGATTTGAAAATAAACATTTGTAGATCCAAAAACATTTCATTGTGATGTTGTGACTAATTATTTAATGGAAATCGGGGGCAATTGGGTACTCACTACAACCCCACATACCTTATCAACAACGCAACAACCCCATACCTTTTCACTGGCAGTCACGCTTGACAATCTCATTCTGTTTGACTTCTCTAGTCTCCAACATGCACAATGAGGAGTAAAAAACATGCCCATTCTTCCACAATGTGTCGATAGATAATATCCTCCAAGATCTCATGCCCAATGCTTTGTATGGCCACAAAACTAGTGGCTCATTCTATTTGACAGAGTAGATTAACCATGCTCTCATACCATTGTAGGAGACATGAATTAGAAATGAAATCAACTCTATTAAGCTATCTGCTAAAAAAAATGATGTACACATTAATATAATATGAAAACTATTAATTCAATTTCCAAGTTTTCTTGGACTCTAATAACTAATCTCAATAACACACCATCACCTAAATCATGACCAAAGAATTAGGTGTCTAACACTGGCTTGTTTGCTACCGTCTCAAATAACTTATCTAATTGGTAAAAATGTTGGAATGTCATATAAAGATCAATTAGTTTTGGTTCCAAAATGAATGAATCAATAAATTCTAGAACTAAAATATAAAATAGATTATATAAGGATTATAATATAATAATACTTACTGGGGTTAAAAGTAAAAAAAATTATTTAAAAATTACAATTTATTTATCATTTAAATTGTATGTAATATAATAAAAATCTTATTGCTTTGCATTTCACAACTGTAAGAAACAACTCATAGGCATGAAATCCATTAAATTATTATACTTATGAAATAAATTAAATTAAGCTACATTACCTTTCAAGATCAACCATTAACATGCAAGAGAAGACCATATCATTGTAAAGGCGATGATTAAAATCCAAACAACAAAAGAATGGATCGTCGAAAGGCGCTCTACAACCCAATAAAGAGGTGTAGGTGTTAGATGTTAGACGTTAGATTTTCATATATTGTAATGCTATTCTTATTAATAATATTATGAACAAATTTTTAGATAAAAGAAAATCATAATAGACATCGCATTAAAATATAACATATAAACCACATTTATAAATTAACATCCATTTTACCATATAAATTAAAATAATGATTAGGTAACATATTTAAATTGAATTAATAAGCACATAAAAATTTAATCTTTACAATATAACAAGATTCTTAACTATGAATATTCATCCCTTTTTATTATGGATATTATTAACTTCTACGTAGGCTTTCTTACAATACCATGGGCCAATACTATGGATTATCAATACCACACACCTAAGTACCCTCACACTTTTAAAAAAACAATTATAAATATTTTAATTTAATTTAATTTTATAACATTTTTAAATTAAAACTTAATGTTTACAATACCCCCGATCGGGGTGTGAGTTGACGAACAGAGCCATTAAGGTTGTCATTATGATAGGGACTCGGTACAATGTTGCCACCACCTCCCACACGCTTGAAGCACATGGTGCAGTGACCTTTGGCATGCTTAAGGCAATTCGAATGAAGGAAAGCAACAGATGCATGTGGGTAAGCTTACAGACCACGATGAAGGATAATAGCTTGAGGACTGATAAAGAAGAGGTGGCAAAGGCGAGAGTGAAGCAGAGGCTTCAAAAAGGATGGGTGATTCATCGGGTCCAAATGTTGGTTAACAGGTATGTTAAATGGTCCTTCATCCACTCCATTATGCTTCCCTACTTTTGGTTTGTTAATTGGGGTATGTATGGGGGCATGCGGTCCGTCTTCGAGCGCAATTTGGGCTGGGAGATATGCATGGTGTCGGATGTCTGCTGGAATAATCCCAGCTCAATGGGTTCCTCCCTGGTGTCAATCTGTTATGAAATTTTTCTTTCTCGCATGGGGCTTATAGGGTATGGCCGGAAGGGTTTCAATCCGGGCAAATACCTTTATCTTGTTTTCTTGGTAAACTTGGGGTTCGAGAGAAGGGATGTTGTAAATGTCGATGTGTTAATGCAATTCTGTTTGTTGGTATGCTTTGTGAATGTGGATAAAAATTGGATGGACTAGCTCCCGAGGGCCAGAACCAAGTACCTGAGGGGAGCTAGTAGTGGGGAGGCTATTACGGGACATGGTCTTTTGCGGTTGGGGAATTGGCATGATTTGAGCGCTGGCCATGCTAGCCTCGGTTGGTTGAAACGAAGTTGGGTGGCAAGCAAGGTTTGTGTTGGGTGCTTCTTAGAGGCCAGGGTTCAGATTTTGCACTACAGTGATGGTCAGAGTAAGCTTAAGATGGTGATAAGTCAAGGGGATGGGGGAATGGTCATACTGAGGGAGGTAAAGGAGGTGAGGGTTGTGGCTCCCATGGACTTGGCTACCATGCTACAAGCTCTGTAAATGGCCAGCTGTCAGCACCTTGCTCCCAAGGCCGAGGTCAAAGAATTTGTATGGCTGGGGTCATGTCGAGGCATCTGCTGGGGTAAAGTTACCAGGGGACGCGTCATGGTCATGTTTGGTGGGGGATCCTTAAGTTTGGGGGTAATACAAATGTATCAAGGGTGTCAGATTTAATGAATTGATAGAGCCTTCGAGTGGTGGCAATACAAAATATAATGTTTTGGAAATTATGTTTTCTTGTTCCCATATCAAGGCCACAAAACGGTAATCACTCTTAGACGAGAAGAGCACAGAGGCTAGTTTTTGGCCAACCGCGGGATTTGGCTGGAAGGCACAGTGACAAAGGGACAATGGGTCAAGCAGCGAAAGGCAAGGGTCGAGGAAAGAAACTATGGGGGGTCGAGGCCAAGGCTGAACTAAGCACCTCAGGTAAACGATGAGGTATAAAACATGTGGCCAACCTGATACATGAAGCGATTTCTTCATATGTGGACGACACCAAGGAGGAGATAAGATGACTCATAGCAGAATGGGAGGAAGATATAAATCTCCAAGCGAGCGTGAATGAAGCTGATCTAGAGGACTGGAAACTACTGGTTCCAGATACGGAGAACACTCGAGGAAGAGGGACTCAATTCAAACATACCTTATATCTCTATTGGCTAATGAAATGCCTCCTAGGCAAGGCCATGGAGAAAATTTTGATGATTGCTATCTAGGATTTCCAAAAGTACAAGCAGGATTTTCAAATGCTGCAATTTCAATTTCAAAAACAGGATGGTCGCCTCAGTCGTATAGAGAGACACTTCCCATGCCTATTCTCGCAGACAGAGTTGCCAGGCTCCAACGCTAAAGATCTAACCTCGGTTACATCGGCATCCACCAAGCAGGAGGAATAGAATGATTGGTTTTTAGTTATTTTTGTTTAGTTTTCATGCGGATAACTTTTAATTTATAATTTGCAGTTTTGTATATATATATAGGAAAATAGAATATGGAGGTGGACTTGACAATTAAATATATCTAGCTTGGATAGATAGACATAGTATTTTTTTTTATTGGATAGTTTATCATGCGGTTAGGTGGTCAATAGAATTGGTTTCTTGATGGGCAAGTTGAGACCACCTAATATGGCTCTATGTTGTTGTAACTTGCTTATTTTATAATGAAAAAGAAGGATCTACCAAGCTCAACAAAAGAAAAAAAACTTAATACTTACAATAAGCATATAATATAACAAGATTCTTAACCATGGGTATTCACCCCATTTTACCATGGACATTATTAACTTATAAATAGGCTTTGTTACAACACCATAGGCTAATACCATGGCTTATCAATACTACTTTACCAAAAATCATAACTCATTTGTAAGTATTTTATTTTAATTTAGTTTTATAACATTTTTAAAATAAATATGTTTTAATAAGATTCGTAACCATGGATATTCACCCCCATATCACAATGGATATTATTAACTAGTAAATAGGCTTTATTACAATACCATGGCTTATCCAAATTTTCCCAAAAACCATAACTTATTTCAAAATCTAAATATTTCATTTTAATTTTATTTTATAACATTTTAAAATTAAATCTAAAAGAAAAAAGCTATAGGATTCAGGGTAGGAATTTCAAATTTTTAAGCACTTGTCAAATTTGACGGTTTCACAGACAATTTTCCCATTTTCCTGTCAAATTCCATTTATGTATGGGATAGATTTTGTGGTGTAAATGTTTGTAAACATTTACATGTGGGCTCGGTCAACCCTCAAATTCCATCTCTGTATGGGATAGATACCAAGCACTTAGAGAGATCAAATCTTTTGAGATGCAACACTATTTTAGAGTGAAAGGAGATTTGAATGCTCTCATGGCTTGGTAGATCCAGAGTTTTTTTTTTGAACTAAAGAAATCGTGCATGTCATATATAGTCCTACCCAAGATTGGACCACATAAACTGTGGGGACCACATCCTTGGGACTGGGTAGATCTAAAGTCAAAATGAATTTAGGTTGGTTCTTTTTGCAATTTCTCCTCTCTAAGTAAACATCATAGATAGATCTTAAATACGGATCTAACATGAGCCAAGAGGATCCAATTTCTTCGCGTGCAAATTTTCTTATGAGTAAACATTATTTATTTTTTTATACTTTTAAAATATTTTATTTTGTTTGACATGAGCAAAATTTCAACTTTGATGACGAACGGACATCGTTACACATCATATTGGTCTGTAGAATGAGCCTCTCGGCTCAAACATCATACTAGATTGCAAAATGAGCCTCTCGGCTCAACAAAAGAAGAATTCACCCATGCCAAATTCACTAATTCTCATTATTAAAATGTACTTTCAATAAATAAGTAGTACATGCATACATGAACTCCATAAAAATATTATTGTGTTATATAGAAATTACAATAATTCTTTTTTTGAATTATTATAGTAAAGAGATAAAATTTGAATATTCTTTTTTCTATTATTATAAAATTTAAACATTTCTTTTAATAAAGAAAAATCGATTTTTCAATTTCAATATTTTCGAGTGATTTTTTAATGACGTTTTCTACAGAGGCAAAGAAATTGTCTGAATGGTCAAAAGTGGCTGAAATTTGGCCAAAAAAATTCAACAAATCTAGCAGTCGCAGTGTTTGAATCATGTTTTTGATGGTGGAAATGGATTCAACACTATCAAAAACCTCTAGGGCACCCAAAATCTTGAAGTTTGATAGCTATAACCTAGATATAAAAATTAGGGAACCCAAAACCTTGAAGTTTAATAGCTGTGACCTGGATATACAAATATTCCAGTGAGATTTTATCAAAATATTACTGAAATTTCCATGATTTTTAAAAAAACTTTACACGCTAGTTAGACTATGGCATTTTTTATTTTCATTTTACTATAATACAAGGCTCTTGAAGGGAAACGACGATATCACTTAATGTTGGTTCGGTCTATTAAAGGTGTCGATAGGTGATCGTTTTGTAGGCTTGAACACATAAAAAGAAGATAAATGGGGAGAAACTCACCTCAGTTAGTGGAACGTCAATTCCTTGTTTGGTTTACAGTTGGCCATTTTATGAGGTTCAACTTTTCTTGCATGCAGAGTATCATCTTTCTTTTGTAGGATGCATACGTCTCGATCATGCCATAAACCTCTGGAAGTGTTAAAAGGTGAAGGTGAGCATATTTCATTTTGAATGGAGGATACATGTCAAAGATTCATTACATGAAATAAAGTTATGTGAAGATTCACTCTTCCAAAGAAACACGAAATTTAAACCGATGTGGACCCCACACACGCAAAGAGAGGAAAGTCAAAAGTTATTTCAAGAAAACATGAAATTTAAACCATTGTGGAACTCACTGAAAGAGGGTATGGCCAAAGCTAATCCTTTGAAAAACACATGAAATTTAAACCCCACGCAATGATATTATAGTGAAAGTTAAGGAAGACAACATGAAAATTGAACCAGTGTGGACCCCACACGCAAAGTGAGAAAGATTCACTATAAACCATTAACCATGTGGACCCCATGTGAAAGACAGGACGATTCGTTGTAAACCATCAATCGTGTGGATCCCACGCACAAGACATGAAATTCCACGCGGTTCATGTGTACGTCTACTACTGGTGTGTTAAAGTTAAAATATTTTATTTTTTCCTTGTTACATGTGGTGGTGGTGCAAGCAACTGGCAGAACGATGAACTATATGTCTCCGCACTCCCAAATTTTCTCCCCTTAAAACCTTCTCCACATTTTTTGGTTGGCTCTTGAATTCATTTTGACCCTCGCATTTGGAGTCTCAGTCGCTTCGACCTTCAGAGTTTCCCACTTTCTATTTCTATTTCTATAACCATTTGGCATTCACATACCCAATGCCTCCATCCTTGTTCCCAAAAGCCCACTCTGAAATTCAAATTGTTCAAGAACATCGTTATTCTCCTACAACTACAATGGACGTTTCTTGCGCCTCCTCCTCCACTGTCACTCATCCCATCAATAGTAGCAGTTATGATGTGTTTATCATCAACCGAGGCTTCGACACCAAGAAGACCTTCGCTAGTTATCTCTACCGTCGTCTTCTTGTACATGGATTCAGACCCTTTTTAGACCAGGAAAAATTGTAAGAGGGATCCAATTTTCTTTCTCAAATAGTCGGCGCTATTCGAAGTGCCTATGTCCATTTGTCCATATCTTCCCCCACTTATGCATATTCCCAATGGTGTCTGCACGAACTCATCCTCATGTTGGAGTCGAAGGCTCCTATTATTCCTATATTTTACAACGTCGAGTCTGTTGAGCTCAAGTGGATAGATCAGAAGGAAAAAGGAGTGTATGTTGAGGCCCTCCACAAACTCCAAATGAAGAAAACAGTTGATCCTGAAACTCATGAAGAGAAGAAATGATATGAATCTGCCACACTTCAAAAATGGAGAAAAGCTCTCTCTGATGTGACAAACATAAGTGGCTTTGATTTGAAGGGAAAGTTTAATGAGTGGGATATCCAAGTCCCTCTCTATGGATACAATATATAACGTGTGTATGAATTGGTAACTAGTATATGATGCTTAGCCAAATTGCCTGTGGTTTCAATTAAAAGTATACATAACATGCATATGCTTATGATGCTTTGCATGTGGTTCCAATTACTTATTTATTTGGTTTTCTCGCTAAATGACCAACGATGAGGGTTTGTTGCTAGATGAGGTCGTCAAACAGGTGGTACAAATAATGGACAAAAAGACTCAGTTGTATGTGGCCAAGAATCCCACTAGTTTAGATAACAAAGTTGAAGCTTTTGAAACTACAGTATTAGGACATAAATGCACAGGAGAATTTCAGGTGGTTGGCATAGTCGACTTAAGCAGAGTCGTAAAGACAACTTTGGCTAAAGAGATTTACAATAGAAATCATTCAGAGTACAATAGGTGCTACTTTTTATTAGATGTAAGAGAAAATGCAAGAATCTCATTACATGCCTTGCAGAGTAAACTTCTGAAGGGTTTGTTTGATGTTGATCCACAAATAGGTGACATCCATCAAGGTATAGAGTCGATCAGACAATTTCTCTTATCTTCTAAAATATTTTTAATTTTAGATGACATAGATCATGTGAACTAGGTAGAAGCCCTTTTACCGGATATAAATTTCTTACATAAGGATAGCTTAATTTTTATTACTTCTCGGGATGAAGGTGTCCTAGTGAGGTCGGGGGTGAAAGATTCATCCATGTATAGGTTAATAGGCCTTCCTTACCAAGATTCGCAAAATTTCTTTTTCTCATATGCTTTGTCTCACCCATATCCACACCCAGACTTTAAGGATCTGGTAAATAAGTTTCTAATGGGATGTCATGGATTTCCCCTATCTTTAGTAGTGTTTGGGGCACTTCTCTCTGGAAATAACAACAAATCTTATTGGCAGGCCATACTTCTTCGTGGGTATTGCTGCAAGCATCCTAAGTTGTGGGATGAACATTTCCACTATATTTAGCATGCTTACAATCAGGCCAAGCACTCTTCAACTCAAACATCGCCATTTGAAGCATGTTTGGGATACTTGCCTAAGTCTCCTTTGGATTTTATTTTTTGGAAAGATGTTTCTATTTATGGTCATAGTGACATAGAAAAAGCAATAAGTTTCATTGAACAAATCCATTTGGTACACCAAAGACTTCAAGAACAGCTTGAAAAGAGCCAAGGCAAGTACAAAGCAAGGCACGACATGCATCCTGTAGATCACAAGTTCCAAGTCGGTGATGAAGTTTGGCTTCACACTAGAAAAGAGAGGCTCGAAGGAGAAGGTAAAAAGTTAAAACCAATTAGATATGGTACATTTAGAATTTTGGAAAAGATTGGTAACAATGCCTTTAGATTGGATTTGCCTTCATATATGAAAATTTATGCTGTTGTTGATGTTGAGAGATTAAGGTTGTATGGGCCTCCTTTGATTGAAGATCAAGGAGAAAATGTCCAAAATCCTTCCATTGAAGATTTTTCTCCTGAATACCTTGATGAACTACAACAAGACACCATTATTATCAGAAGAATAAGGTCTTCAAAACGAGGGGGTGTGGACTACCTTCGAGTGGGGCTCAAGGGAACAAATCCTTCAAAGGCCAAATGGATCAAGATTGGAAAGGTGAGGGAACTGTACCCTCACTTGTTGGACAACTGAAAGTGATATTTTGGAGTCCAAAAGGCTTCCAGTGGGGAGGAATGATCAGGTGCTCAAAAAATAGCTCAAAATTCAAAGTTGTTGAATCCAGGTGGAACTTGGACAACTATGTAGATCTCATCATCTTTAATCCAACGCAACCCGTTTCGCGTGAAACGAACACCATATGCTCCCAGAATCATGTTTTGTTCACTTTCCTAAATAAGCGATTAAAAAAAAAATGACAGCCAAGTCAGCAGTCCATAGTACTAACGTAGCATTGAATGGGCAGGTGTATGTGGCAGGTTGACTGGTCAACGAGCTCAGCGAATGGTATTGTGCCAAGTGGTATATTCTTATTGATTTGAAATTTGGTGTTTTGATTGGCTGGATTGGTGGTCGACCACGAGCTGACATGTGGCCCAACCGAAGGCCGCAATGTGGCAGCCCAGGGGCCACCAAAATTATGGGTCAAGTACGATCAAAGGCAGCGGGGATCAAACCTGCGACCTCACACAACAAGTCTGAAGCCTCCGCCAATATGCCATCACATTTGTTTCTTAACCATTATAGTCGTACGTTTTATTTAAATTTTAATGGCGCACTATTCTAGGGGAGGGGCCAATGCTCGGGGATGGACCCTTGGTTGCACCACCTGCACATGACCACCAGTGGAGAGGAGCAGGGGGCTCGGGAATGTGGCCCCCCATATGCCCAAATTTTTCTAAATTTATGCATTAGTAGATATTTAAAGTGCCCGACAATTTCGCCTGATTTTCGGCAAAATTGTCACTCTGTTAGCACAGTTTAGGGAAAATTTGTAGGGTGGTGCCGGATTTTGGGGAATTTACGGTGCAATTAGCAGAAGATTGGGAAAGGCCTTAAATTCTTCTTTTTTTGACCAAATCAAGGGCAGAAAGAGGCTACACAAGCATCTTTGGGCATTTAGGAGCCATTGGAATAGGTTTCAGAGCTTTTTGAGTATTATAAATTGATGTATTCACATTTTTTAGCATAATAGAGAGGGTCAAGCCATTGCAAGCTGGACCAAGGAGACGTAGCCTAGGAGGGGTGAACTCCTTCATCATGTGTTGCTGTGATACTGTTTATGGTGATGTTTATGTATGTTATAAACTTTTGTTTAGTCATTTGTTTATGTTAATTTTCACATAAAAATTACATAAAAGCACTCAAAAACCCATGTTTAAACTTGCAAATAATTTCATAAATCCTCAAGAACTTTTGATATATTCTCAAAAGGAATTTTAGCACAACAAAACTAATTTTCTTAATCAGATCAATAACTCAAGCTTGCACCTAGATCTACTAGAATAGATATAGATTGAGTAGTTAACTTACCTACCAATTCTATCATAGTAGGTTAGTAATCAGCTTGTCACTCTTCCAATGCAGTGTTGATTCAGAGCATGCTCCTTGCGACCTCTCCAACCGTAGATACCTCTTGTATATTATCAGTAGGTTCAGGTCGGGTACGTTGAGGGAAATTCTTGTAATAATGAGGTCCTCCATAGCCCCAGCACTGCAATGGGGGTTTTTGTCCTTGACTGAGTTCCGACTTATTAGATGCTTTCGACAGCTTATTATCTGCTTGCCACCTGGTCTTTCGTTGATTCCTTCCGAGTTGCTTACTTGATAAATTTCTTTGTATATTCTTAGAATTTATAGGTTTCATTCCCCGAAAATGCTGATAATTCTTCTGTCCCTTCTTTTGAGACCAATTTTTTCCAGAATCTCCTTTTTGTTTGACCTATTGATAACACATTTGAGCCTTTCGAATGGCTTCATCCATAGTCTTAGGACTATCAAACTCTATTCTTTCCTTCATATATGCAGGTAAACTACTCAGAAAACATTGTACCTTAGATTTCTCCTCTCTGATATATGACACATACCTTAATAAAGATGTAAATTTTGTCACATATTCGTCCATTGTTAATTGCCCCAATTTCAGATCATGGAATTCTTTGGCTTTTTCATCATAGAATTGCTCCGTCAGGTATTTATTTTTAAAATGTTTCTGGAATTCATCCCATGTTACATCCTGATCCTCTATTCCATGCACGATTTTAACTTCCTCCCACCATAAGGTGGCCTTACCCTGAAGTTGATAAATGGCCAATCTGGCCTTAAGGTGACTATCATATTCATAAACTTGGAAATATTTGTTCATATTAATGATCCAAGCTTCTGCAACTTCCTCTGCCTCCCCATCGAAGAATGGAGGTTTAATTTTTCTAAATTCTCCTTGCAGTTCCAGTTTCGGTTTCTTAGTCTTCTTGGGTTCTGACACATTACCAGATTCTTCCTCACGGTCCATTCTATTTCTGTCAAATTTTTGGGTATGGATCCCTTTCGGAGTATTTTCACTTGGATGTTGATGTTCTTCTTCATCCCAGGTTCTATGCTTAGGGCTAGGTCAAGAGGTTCGATAATTCTTTTTTATCTAAGAGGCTCTTAAGAATTCTTTCCTGCTCTTGCATTAACCTTTCATTATCTGTCCTCAAGTGCACCATTTCAGCTTGCAGTTGCTAAATGGTTTCAAGCAACATATTTGTTTGTTGTTGTTGTTCTACACCCAACTACACCCACACTTCTAGATTCGTATCAGGATTCGGTATCGAGCATGTTCCTTGGCCTCCAGATCCTCTCCTCATTATGGTATGTCTACCTTCTTACTTCCTTCTCTGTGCACAGTTCAAAACATTTATTGTTATCATCATTGCCCATTTATGCCATAGTATTGAGAGTTGAGCTCTAATACCACTTGTAACATGCTATACAACTTTTTCCATTTGAAATAAAAAATAATTACCATTGCTAAGGTTCTTACCAAACTATTCTCAATATTATGTATTCTTTAATTAACATTGCATGGACAAGGTTATGAGAATTCTCCATAATGGGATTTTCTTCTTAATTACACATCATATGGCAAAGGTTTATAAAGGTATTGTTTCATATGGTTTAAGGTACATATAATAAACATAACAGGGTCATGGTTTAATACTTCTTTAATAAAGGCATGGCATCATACTGACAGGAAGTCTCTCGAACCCAGCAATCACCGATACCTACCGGTTGAAGCGAACGACAGATGGATCATTCCTGAGCATTGACCTTGGGTCCTTTATCGTACAGTCTGGATTCGTGGAACTATTCTCAATATTATGGATTCTTTAATTAACATTGCACTGATAAGGTTATGACTATTCTCCATAATGGGATTTTCTTCTTAATTACGCTGTAAGGCGTTCCCTTTAAAATCAACTCCCCCAACTGCCTTCCTGTCATCGCTTTGCACTGTTCGATCCTTTGTTAGATGATTAGATTATCCTCCCTCGTTGATTTGAATTAGTCGGTGATGGTTGGGACTGGCTCGATAATTCCTGCTTTCCCGAACTCACTCGGCAGTTCCTACTTTCCCTTCATGTAACTGCAACACCATGGGACTAGCTCGATAGTTTTCCCAGACTCTCGACAGTTCCTGCACCAAGAGACACTCTGATAACATCACTATTTCGAACTGTATATAGTGCAAGCCTTTTCTAGCGACCGCAGGGGCACAACCAGACTAGATCACAGAGAAGCAAGATCAAGGGTTTATTGGTGGGTGACCCCTTCCATATAGCATCCCAATGGGTGGTGTAAATACTCCCCTGACTCCTCTTCTAGAAACCATTCTATTTAATTTCTAAACGAGGTTTTTATTCAGCTGGTCGAGATCACGATGTAATGAGGCTAGCCTACTCCTCTTGTAGACCTTCTATTTAATTTGTAAATTCGGGTTTCATTCAGCTAGGAGAATTCAAGGTGTAACGAGACCAGCCCGCAAGGAGGTAAGGGTTTAATTTAATTTTATTACTATGAATGTGGTGTATAGATTCCATATTGATCCATACCATGGGGATTATACACGTGAACAAATTGCTGACTTTTTTGAGAGGTGCCAAACTTGAAATATGAGAGACAAGCTGTTATCTCGAGATGTTTTACAGATTAAAGTAAATAAATCTGGTCATTGGTGTTGATATACTTGATTTGTGGATATGTCGGTATTATGATCATTCTTACCTCTTTTGGTTTGGGAAAACTGGGAAATTCTAATGTGCCTTTGTTTGTTTTTGTGGGCAGGTTAAAACTATGCCCTTAGCTGTTGAAGAAAGTGTTAATGGGATTGAAGATAAAAGGCTTGGATGTATAGACATTCTATTACATTTATACGCTCCATCTTCCCCATCTAAGGGAAATGCGACAGAAAAGCTATAGAGGTTTGCAGCACTATAAGTAATCTAAAACTAAGTTTTGCTTACTGTTATTTTCCTATATGGAAAAAAGTCTGCTTGCAATGCTTAATGTCTTATGCTTGCAATGCTTAATGTCTTACACCAAACAATTGAATCTTAATATTATACAATATATTGAAGGACTGCTATTTAATAATGTTTCTTTCCTCAAAATTTTGAAGTTTCAACTGTGAGAAGGTACCAACTGGTATCAGAGACTGCTATAAGGGCTTTTAGGGTTCTGCAGTTCTAATTTGATTGCAATCTTTCCTTTCAAGAATTCTCCTTAAAATCCCATCTCTGGTTTAGCATTCTTTCCTTTCAAGCATTCACTGCCTGTTATCTTCCTTAACTGCTTAATCCATTGAATTCAGTCCAAAACATAAATACCAAGATGCCTACTGCTACTGCTACGTTAGAAATCTGCCATTAATGGCTTTGCAATTGCCGACTGATTAAGTTTAAAATTAGGTTTACTAATTTTCTCGGTGTCAATTGTTTATTTGTACTGCTTTAGCCTTTTTTCCCAATATTTGTTTAGCACTACCCACAATCCTACACACCGACATGTAGATGGCCATTTCCATCATTGTTAGGTTGCTCATCTCCACAACCCATCCCCTTCTGCTGGGGAGTGTATATGTTGAAAACATTTGCCTTTTGGATGCCTTGTCTTACAAAATTCAACAAACTGATTATATGAGAACTTTGTTTTCAAAGGATCTAATGCCAAAATATAACAAAATTCAACAAACTGATTATATGAGAACTTTGTTTTCACTACGTTGCTGCTTGCATTTAATGAATTAATTTTAGTTATGCAGATTCGTCACAATTGGCATACACAGGGACCATAAATGGAGCTAAATGTTTAAGCCTATTAGAGAGCCTTAGGTTCTACTGCCTTGATTTTATATTGAATGATTTGTGTATATGTTTCTTCTAAAATCTGGTTAAAGACAATGACTTGCAAATGTAGAAACAGGACTGACTTGAACTTGATAAATCTTTAGATTTATCTTTACATCCAAACTAATGGAACCAAATAGTTAAAATTGTTCTGATTACTATAGCAGCACTCGATTGAAATGATAATTGTTTGCAACTTTTGCTGCCAACTTACAAGATCATAAAGTCATGACTCATGTGAGTACTTTGTTCTTGACAAGAGGAATTGTACTTCTGGGTGAGTTTTCAAGGCACCTTGATCATCTTCTATTAGTTGCTATTAGTGGTAAGTTAATCCTGTAGAGTAGTCGTGAATAATAAATCGACCCTAATTAGAAAGCTCCACATTCAACTAAGGTTCAAAGAATTTGGACTTTTGGTTGAGACCACATTCATGACCAGACAAGTTCATCTATTAATGCCACAACAAAACCTCCATAAAGAGTGTTCATATCCATCCATTTGGCTGTATCCTTTTTAAATGCATATGCAGTACCCTGTGTGAACTCGTTCTGGGGGCATGTGATAGATTGTCTTAATCTTTCAAAGTAGCTCATCTATTAATGCCGCAACAAAACCTCCATAAAGAGTGTTCATATCCATCCATTTGGCTGTATCCTTTTAAAATGCATGTGCAGTACCCTGTGTGAACTCGTTCTGGGGGCATGTGATAGATTGTCTTAATTTTCAAAGTATTTAATAGCTACTATTTTCTGGAGAAAATGACAAATCTTATTGGGAAGACCATCTAGATAGATTTAAATTTTGTTACGAGAAGACAGAGATATGACCATAAAAATATGGAATGGAACAAGAAGGAAAGGACTTTTGGGATCTCAGAATTGAGAAAACAGTTTCTCATGGAGGTGGACAAAGAAAATAAGTTAAGAATTCATGATCACTTTTGTGATTTAAGAAGAGATGTTGCCAGTCAAGAAAAGTCTCCAGGCTTTTGAGAAAATAGGTTCAGAAAGCATGATCACCTTCAATATTTGAGAAGAGATATTGCCAATCAAAAGAAGTCTTTAGGATTATCAAGAAAAGCCTTTAGGCTTGTCACGGTAGTCTTTGGAATCCATTCATGGTTTGTTGTAGGCGTCATATGTAAGCACTTAAATCATTCATCAATATAGTTTATTTAGGAGAAACCTGTGTACTATGTTTTAATTCTTCATTGTTTGATTTTCCCTAACAGTATCATGTAAGCTTCTATGTCATTAATGTTGAACAACTACACACGATGAACCGTCATGATACAGACATTGACATTGCAAATGAATTGTAAATAAAAGTTGTAGCAAAGTGTATTCTTAAAAATGCTTGTAAGGCAGGGGCCAGGTAATGATACATTGGTATCCTTTTTGCATACCCATCATTGATGCATGTGTTGTTTTTTTTTTTCTTTTGAGTCTGGGTATATTCTCGATGTCAATTGTTTATTTGTACTACTTTAGCCTTTTTTCCCAATATTTGTTTAGCACTGCCCACAATCCTACACACCGACATGTAGATGGCCATTTCCATCATTGTTAGGTTGCTCATCTCCACAACCCATCCCCTTCTGTTGGGGAGTGTATATGTTGAAAGCATTTGCCTTTTGGATGCCTTGTCTTACAAAATTCAACAAATTGATTATATGAGAACTTTGTTTTCAAAGGATCTAATGCCAAAATATAACAAAATTCAACAAACTGATTATATGAGAACTTTGTTTTCACTACGTTGTTGCTTGCATTTAATGAATTAATTTTAGTTATGCAGATTCATCACAATTGGCATACACAAGGACCATAAATGTAGCTGAATGTTTAAGCCTATTAGAGAGCCTTAGGTTCTACTGCCTTGATTTTATATTGAATTATTTGTGTATATGTTTCTTCTAAAATCTAGTTAAAGACATGTTGAAGCCCCGAAAATCGGGTCGACAACAAGGGGGATACCCGCCGGGTCCGGACCTTGGTTGGCAGCTCCTTATCCGTTTGGTATAGCAGGTCCGACTGGGGATAATGGGACCAGTTTCCCAATCTATGAGTGTGTGTGTGTAGAATTTGATATTGTTGATCTAACAATTCCTATTTAAGATATTCTAATTCAAACTTTAATCTAATTTTATGCTATTGTAATCTAATAAACAGCACATTTAAATCTATACTAACCCGGGATGTAATTCTTCTATTATGCGATCTAAAGAGATTTCAAATAACGACTGGTAAAAAATATCATTCAGAAATTATAATAAAGGAAATCAATCAAGATGAACCACTTCACATAAAAAAGTTATACGAAACAGTTGTGAAAAACATATCGCATAATGAGTTATTCATATATTAAGCATAAATAAATAGCTAACACCATATAAAAGTGCCAAATGATAACTCAGGCATTCATGCAATAATACATAAACAACTAAAAACTGTATATCACTTTAACATATAAGCAGAAATGGTCAAGAGATAAAAGTACCATTTATGACTAGTCCTACTCATAAGCTTCAAGCGACAATGATTTATCTCTCCTTGCTCTAACATCCACTAAGAGTACAGAAGTGAAACATCAGTAGCGGATATCAAATGCAAACATCAACAAATCTTGATCCATTCATTCACCAAAACCTCCTTTGAGGGTGCAAAAGTGCATATTCTAAGGACAAGTTTTTGATAAATTTCTGGACCCTTCTCTAAATGCATGAGAAGGGTTTAAATAGTACTAACTACATAACTTAATTACACAGATTCAGGATACGGTTTAAATGACCGCCCTTTTTCTAAGCAAAACTATTTCTAAAAACTACATCTAATATCTAACTATTTCTGCATTTGCTCCTTAATGTTGCGAGCATTCAGTATTTGCCTGGGAGAGTTGGCTGACTGTCTTCCGCTTTTGATTGAGCTAAGAAAATAGAAATGGTAAGAGCTGGCACCATCTTTTCAGCAACATCGATGATATACTCGAGAGTCATCCTCTGACTATGTGGATTTACTGCGTATGCCCAGTAATAATCCAAGTTGAACTTGGTTAACCCTTGAATTGCTTCTGCCTTTTCTTTAGCTTTCTGTTTCCAGTTTGTTCTTTACCATTGCTTTCTTGCATTTTTTGGGCTTACAAGTGACTGAGCAGTTAGAGGCTTTGCTTCTCAAACAATTTTCTCAGCGATGCGCGGCGCTAATCGCGCATCGGAAACTGCCTCCGTTCTTTGATCCGGCTTCTCTGATGCGTTTTTTGCCTTTAGCGCCTTTTTCTTCACTAGGTATAAGCTTCAAAATTTGTAAAAATACTGCTTTCGTGAGCTCTTGACCTTGAGCGTTAAACCGCCTATTGATATCAGCATCGTTCAATTACTCATTCAATCATGGTTGTGAATGAAAGATCTGTAATGGATGGCTCAGCAGCGTTCTTGTGAATCTGCGGCTCTGTTGCATGCGGGCGTCTTTTCTCTGTCTTTGAACATTGGATTTTTACCCTTTTTCCTCATAGCTTCCTGCACATTGCTTTGTGTATCTTTCTTTTTTTGTTCCTGCAGTTTACAAGTGAGGAAAGAGTAATGACAATAAAAATTGACAGGAAAGCTTTAAACTCTACGGATGTACAAAAACATGCCACCTGACGTGAACTAACTCTTCGAGCAACACAAAACCATATTTCCTAACAACTGGCATATAATTCATTAATTATCATTAAAGCGCGTATCCAGTTCTTGGTTTATGGAAACAAATTTCTTGAATATTGAGCCAGGGAAATTTGCGATGGACTGTTTCTGCGATTCGCATCGCATTTCGCAGTATTGCATTATTGCAAAATCGGGGATCGTAGTATCGCGCTATCGCAAAATCGCAGATCGCTGCAATCGTTAAATCATTATGTGTTTTTCATGCGACTTTGCGATATGCGATATCGCATATCGGCGATTTTTTAAGGTTTTCCAATGTGAGCGTTTCTTAATGCATGCGATGCGATGGAGTTCGCGTCACAATCTCGCAGTTTATCATTTTTACTCATAAGGAAATGTCCTATCATTCTTTGCGCGATGCGATGTTTCTTAAGGAGTAAAAATACATGAGCCTTAATTGATTTTTTGAATTTTTTACTAAGGGTCCCCACTTACCTAGTGTTATTGCTAATACTAAATAAGGAGGGGGGTTGTTGATGGCCACAACAAGACAATGACTTGCAAATGTAGAAACATGACTGACTTGAACTTGATAAATCTTTAGATTTATCTTTACATCCAAACTAATGGAACCAAATAGTTAAAAGAGTTCTGATTACTATAGCAGCACTCGATTGAAATGATAATTGTTTGCAAATTTTGCTGCCAACTTACAAGATCATAAAGTCATGACTCATGTGAGTACTTTGTTCTTGACAAGAGTAGTTGTACTTCTGGGTGAGTTTTCAAGGCACCTTGGTCATCTTCTGTTAGTTGCTATTACTGGTAAGTTAATCCTGTAGAGTAGTCGTGAATAATAAATTGACCCTAATTAGAAAGCTCCACATTCAACTAAGGTTCAAATAATTTGGACTGTTGGTTGAGACCACATTCATGACCCAAACAAGTTCATCTATTAATGCCGAAGCAAAACCTCCATAAAGAGTGTTCATATCCATCCATTTGGCTGTATCCTTTTTAAATGCATGTGCAATACCCTGTGTGAACTCGTTCTGGGGGCATGTGATAGATTATCTTAATCTTTCAAAGTATTTAATAGCTACTCTTTTCTCGAGAAGATGACAAATATTATTGGGAAGACCATCTAGATAGACTTAAATTTTGTTACGAGAAGACAGATATGACCATAAAAATATGGAATGGAACAAGGAGGAAAGGACTTTTCGGATCTCAGAATTGAGAAAACAATTTCTTATGGAGGTGGACAGAGAAAATAAGTTAAGAATTCATGATCACTTTTGTGATAAGGATCTAATGCCAAAATATAACAAAATTCAACAAACTGATTATATGAGAACTTTGTTTTCACTACGCTGCTGCTTGCATTTAACGAATTAATTTTAGTTATGCAGATTTGTCACAATTGGCATACACAGGGACCATAAATGGAGCTGAATGTTTAAGTCTATTAGAGAGCCTTAGGTTCTACTGCCTTGATTTTATATTGAATGATTTGTGTATATGTTTCTTCTAAAATCTGGTTAAAGACAATGACTTGCAAATGTAGAAACAAGACTGACTTGAACTTGATAAATCTTTAGATTTATCTTTACATCCAAACTAATGGAACCAAATAGTTAAAATTGTTCTGATTACTATAGTAGCACTCGATTGAAATGATAATTGTTTGCAACTTTTGCTACCAACTTACAAGATCAGAAAGTCATGACTCATGTGAGTACTTTGTTCTTGACAAGAGGAATTGTACTTCTAGGTGAGTTTTCAAGGCACCTTGATCATCTTCTGTTAGTTGCTATTAGTGGTAAGTTAATCCTGTAGAGTAGTCGTGAATAATAAATCGACCCTAATTAGAAAGCTCCACATTCAACTAAGGTTCAAAGAATTCAGACTGTTGGTTGAGACCACATTCATGACCCAGACAAGTTCATCTATTAATGCCACAACAAAACCTCCATAAAGAGTGTTCATATCCATCCATTTGGCTGTATCCTTTTTAAATGCATATGCAGTACCCTGTGTGAACTCGTTCTAGGGGCATGTGATAGATTGTCTTAATCTTTCAAAGTATTTAATGGCTACTCTTTTCTGGAGAAAATGACAAATCTTATTGGGAAGACCATCTAGATAGATTTAAATTTTGTTACGAGAAGATAGAGATATGACCATAAAAATATGGAATGGAACAAGGAGGAAAGGACTTTTGGGATCTCAGAATTGATAAAACAGTTTCTCATGGCGATGGACAGAGAAAATAAGTTAAGAATTCATGATCACTTTTGTGATTTAAGAAGAGATGTTGCCAGTCGAGAAAAGTCTCCAAGCTTTTGAGAAAACAGGTTCAGAAAGCATGATCACCTTCGATATTTGAGAAGAGATATTGCCAATCAAAAGAAGTCTTCAGGATTATCAAGAAAAGCCTTCAGGCTTGTCACGGTAGTCTTTGGCATCCATTCATGGTTTGTTGCAGTCGTCATATGTAAGCACTTAAATCATTCATCAATATAGTTTATTTAGGAGAAACTTGTGTACTATGTTTTAATTCTTCATTGTTTTATTTTCCCTAACATTATCATGTAAGCTTCTATGTCATTAATGTTGAACAACTGCACACGATGAATCGTCATGTTACAGACATTGACATTGCAAATGAATTGTAAATAAAAGCTGTATCAAAGTGTATTCTTAAAAATGCTTGTAAGGCAGGGGCCAGGTAAGGATACATTGGTATCCTTTTTGCATACCCATCATTGATGCATGTGTTGTTTTTTTTCTTTTGAGTCTGGGTATACTTTTTTATTCTATTGGGATTGCATATCTTAGTTTTCATCTGGGTTTATAGACCTGTTCATTGAATAATATCAAAGACTTGTTTACATTCACTTCCATACTTATAGCTTTGCTATATAGTATAAAGTACTAGCACTTTCCATATTGTTTATACTCCAAATAAAGTTAGTTATGTCATGTACAAAGGATATGGAAAAAATCCTCATTGATACCTTTCAGGCAAAAGCTACTACAATCCTATAGCTACCAACATGAACGAAAAGGGGGATAGTTGATGCCCTCTTTTACCCCTTAATCATCTGGAGGCAAAACCATTAATCAAGATCTAAAAAGATGTTGATTGTTTCCATTTCTTAGTTTCAATTCCGTCAACCAAGCTTCTATTGAGAGTGGACAATGCAAAAAAGCATGAGTTAGTCCATTGAATGATATAAAGGATTCGGGATATTCATTTCTATACCTTGTGGTGAGCGACCTGATTGTTTCCTCTTCCTCTTCTCTCGTGACTGCAAATGGTTTGAGAGCACAATGAATGACTTGCAGATCAGATGGGCTTATCTCCAGAATGTTGATACAGATTTGAGTTTCTTTCATTGCAAATTCAGTGATGCAGAAATTAAATCATTATGGATGAAAGCATGGCATCCTCAGATCTGTTTTCCAAATCATTTGCTCATTTGCCTGACTCTTTTCCTCAGATTTGAAGCCCTGTAACACCAATGGAGTTTGCTCTTTACACTGTAGTGAGTCACCAAATTTAAAGAGGGGAAATATTTTCTACTACAGTGTTGTTAGGATATTCCGACACATAGGAAATAGTTAAGTTCAACTTGGTCTAGTATAGAGTTAGGTATAGAGTTAGGTAAAGTGTGTTTCTTTACCATTGTACATTTTGTAACTTACAATCCGACGGTCACGATATGTAGTGATCCGACGGTTCACTCTCTCCTCGGTATTACCGACACTTGATCCGTGGCTTGACACCCGATTGGTCCATGAGTTCTATTTAAAGCGCATGGAGGGTCATTGTTCGGGTAATCCATGCATGAGAGAAGCTTATGTAAATTTTCATTCTTTGATTAATAAATTGCCTGTAGTAGCCACGTTGGCACAGGCCGTGGACTGTTTCCCTCTTTGAGGGTTTTAACCACATCAAAAATACTGGTGTATTGATCTGTGATCTGGTTGTGAGCGGTGTCCTTTTGGTGTTCTTTCTGAGGAACTTACCCTGTAAATTCCTACATGGTATCGGAGCTATTTGAGGGCCGCGTCCGTTGGTGATCCAAATCTGAAGCCGGTAGAACTGCATCCGACTGTCGTTTCCTAGATCTGCTGTTTCTGACTGCTTTTGGGCCGAGAGGACTGCTCTGTTGTGTTCGGAGCATCTGTTCCAGTGAGGAACCCCTTTCGTTTCACGCGAAAATGTTTCCGGTAGCCCTAGCTGCGTCATTTTTTAGATCTGGAGGTATACAGTCTTTATTTGCAGTTTACTGTTATTTTCTCTCTGCTTATTTCGGTTTCTGTTTATTTAGCCTTTTTTTTTACCGGATCTATACCTTTCATTTCTGCGTATGCTCTTTGCCCTGCGACTCTGTGCGATCTGGGCAAATCAGAAACAGAAAGGAAGTTTTTTTTCTCATGCGTATGCTCTTTTCCCTGCACCTTAGTGTGATCTTGGAAAATCAGAAACATTGAGAAAAATATTTAGTTTCCGGCCAAAGCTAACTTTGAGCCGCAAGGATCATTTTTGAAAAAATCTAGTTTTTTGGCTAAAGTTAACTTCGAGCCATAAGGTTCGTTTTCTTTGCATGTCCGTGTTGGGTTTTGTGTTTTGGGTTTTGTAGGGAAAAAGAGCTTTCTCAAGGCAAGCACGCAAACCAAGGCCCCCCCCCCCCCCGCTCTCTCTCTCTCTCTCTCTCTCTCTCTCTCTCTCTCTCAAATTTTTTGTATAGATCAATTGGTTCAAAGCTATTTTAAGAGAGTAGAGGTCTTGGGTTCAAGTCTCCATTTTGTGGGGGCGGATTTTTTCATTTCCGCACATTCGCGCACTTTGCCGGCAACTTCATCAAATTTTTTTCAGAAATCCATAACTTCTTCATCCGGAAGCCTTTTTCAGAGCCGTTTTTTTTAAAACAGCCTAATTTTTCGAGATCTATCCATTGGAACACTTACTTTCAGCATCTTCAGCTCCAGTGTTTTTAAAAAAATGGAAAGTCCATGCCAAGTCATTCTTGACAGCACTAACTACTTCCAATGGATATCCTACATGGAAGATTTACTTAGAAGTAAAGGTCTCTACAGAATAGCCATAGGCCAAGAGAAGAAACCAAAAGATGAATACAAGGCTACAAAATGGGAAAATAGACAAGATCAAGCACGTGGTTTGATAGGGATGTCTATTTCTCCTGATCTTAGATTCCATATTGCAGAACTTGAAACTCCTCATGAAGCATTGGAACAAATCACTAAAGTTTTTGGGATTAAAAATGAAATTAGAGCCCATCAACTTGAAAATGAGTTGCTTACATTGGATCCTAATAATTTTTCTTGCATTGAAGATTTCTTGTCCAAATTCAAGACCCTTAGATATCTCTTGGAAGGTGTTAAGGTTAAGAAAGAAGATAGTAACCTTATTTATTCCATCCTTACTAAGTTGGGACCAGCCTACTCTGTATTTGTTTCCACCTTCCATTCTACAAGGGAAGCTTTCATTTGTCAAGGAAAAGACTACAAGGCCCCTTCCTTTGACTCTTTTTGTGATTCTTTAATAAGAGAACAAGAAAAACTCTTACACCTTGGTCTTCTTAATCTTGGAAACTCTTCCAAGAAAGCGTTAGCCGCCCAGCAGCAACCAAATTCAAAGAATCCTAAGAAGTCATATCCTAAAAAGAATGGTCCTAAACCAAACAAGGGTCCTAAGCAAACTCAGCCTCAAAATGAAAGATCATTTCAGCAAAATGATAAGACCAATAAAAACAAATGGAAGAAGACTGATAGACATTGTAACTTTTGTAATCGAGATGGCCACTTAGAATCTAAATGCTTTAAGAAGATGGAAGCCTTGGAAGCCGCAATGAAGAAACATAACATCCATGTGGAGCATTCTTCAACTTCAACTTCATCTTCAGGAATGGCACTTTCTGCATGTCGTTTTCAATCATCTCAGTCTGGTTATGCATTAAATGTATCTTCTTCTTCTCATTCTCATGAGTGGCTCATTGATTCTGGAGCCTCTTATCACATGGCCAAAAACCAAGCCATGTTTTCTTCTTTAAATGATTGTAACACCAAAAATATATATGTTGGTGATGATAGATCTCTTAATGTTGTAGGGACTGGAACTGTTCATCTAGACAATGGTCAGTTTAATGATGTATTATGTGTTCCAACCTTATCCTGCAACCTTCTATCTGTATATCAGATAACTCATTCAGGTGAAGGTAAAATTGTTGAATTTTCACCTCATGATGTTGTAATCAAGGATCTAAGAGATCCTAAACAGATTCTAGCTACTGGTATTGCTGATGATTCCACAAGGTTGTATAAGTTTCACAACTTTGGGTCATCAAATCTTCCCTCAGTATTTGTTGCTCATAATGATGAAGTGAGCAAACTTTGGCATGAGCGATTTGGTCACTTAAACTATCGCTCCCTTCAGCATCTATGTAAAGAAAATATGGTGACAGGTCTTCCTATGGTATCTTGCAGAGATGGTGTTTGTTCCGGATGTGTACTCGGAAAACATCATCGGGACAGTTTTGAAAAACGTGCCTCTTGGCACGCCTCAGCCCCTTTACAGCTTGTGCACAGTGATTTATGTGGTCCACTTCTTGTTGCTTCATTCTCTGGCTGCAAGTATTTCTTAACTTTCATTGATGATTTCTCCAGACGCACTTGGGTATACTTCTTAAAACTCAAGAGCGAAGTATTTAACACATTTTTGGCCTTCAAAGCCTTTGTTGAAAAACAATCTGGACATCAAATTCTTAAGCTAAGAACTGATAATGGTGGAGAATATGTTAAAAACACATTCATCAACTTTTGCACCGAAAATGGAATTCAAATGCAACATACTGTTCCATACACTCCACAACAAAATGGTGTAGCTGAAAGGAAAAATCGCACCTTAAAGGAAATGGCTAATTGTATGCTGCAATCTAAAGGACTCAGTCTTAGTTTTTGGGCCGAAGCAATTAATTGTGCAAATTATATAATCAATCGCACTCCTACTAAGGTTCTAAAGAATATCACTCCAGAAGAAGCTTGGAGTTCCATTAAACCAGATGTAAGTCACTTTCGTGTTTTTGGAAGTGAAGCATGGGCCCATATTCCAGATGAAAAGCATAAAGCTTTAGAACCTAAGAGTGAGAAATGTACTTTTGTTGGATATTCTGAAGATGTAAAAGGTTATAGACTTATTCCATTTAAGTCCAAAAATGTTATCATTAGAAGAGATGTAAAATTTGATGAAAATAAATCGGCCTGCGAGCCTAGTCCGGCGGATGTGCCACCTCTTCCTATCTCTTCTACTTTTGAAAACATTTCTTCTTCAGATGATGAAAGTGAGGATGACAATCCTCCCCCACCTTCTCAGGATCCTCAACTTCCAAGATGGGTCCGTGCTACTCGGGATGCAGCAGGTGATCTTGCCGGTGATCCTACAGATCAGCGACGTACACGTTCTCAGTTTGAAAGAGCCTCTTCTTTACTGGCTCAAGCTCCAGTAAATCATGATCCTGACACTTTTGCAGAAGCTTCAGGCCATCCACATTGGGAAGCAGCTATGAATGAAGAATATCATTCATTGTTGGCAAATGATACATGGGATCTTGTTCCTCTACCAAAGGGACGCAAACTTGTTAGATGTAAATGGGTTTACAGAACCAAGTATGGACCAGATGGGAAAGTTGATAAACATAAAGCTCGTCTTGTTGCTAAGGGCTTTTCACAGGTTGAAGGCATTGACTACACTGAAACCTTCTCCCCTGTTGCCAAAATGAACTCTATCCGCCTTGTTCTTTCCCTTGCTGCCTCTTTAAAATGGGAAGTCCATCAGATGGATGTTAAATCTGCCTTCTTGCATGGGGACTTGCATGAAGAAATCTATATGGAACAACCCATTGGCTTCATCCAAACAGACTCCAGCCTTGTATGTCGACTTAAGAAATCTCTTTATGGTCTCAAGCAAGCTCCTCGGGCTTGGTATGCCAAAATGGATAGCTTTCTTTTAGAATCTGGCTTTTCTAGGTGTTATTCTGACAATACTGTCTACACCAAGAAAGTGGGCAACTCTCTTATCATCCTTGTTCTTTATGTTGATGATCTTATTCTTACTGGTAGTGATCCCAACCTTATAAACCATGTGAAGTCTAGCCTTAAAAAGAAATTTGAAATGACAGACTTAGGACACTTACACTATTTTCTCGGTCTTCAAGTCTTGCAATCCAAGGAGGGTATTTCCCTTTCCCAGTCCAAGTATGCTTGTGATATTCTTCGTCATTTTCACATGGAAGACTGTAAGCCAGCCCCTTCTCCCTTTCAGTCTGGAGTCAAACTTTCAGTCTCTTGTACTTCTCCTGAAGTTGATGCTACCTTATACCGTCAACTTGTAGGAAAACTCTTGTATTTAACCCATACTCGTCCTGACCTTTCCTTTGCTGTTGGCCTTGTTGCTCGTTTTATGCAAAACCCCCGTGAAAGTCATTGGAAAGCAGCCAAAAGAATACTTCGTTATGTTCGAGGTACAGTACAGTTTGGGATTCATTACAGTGCCAAAGCAGCTCCTCTATTAGTTGGTTTCACTGATTTTGATTGGGCTGGTGACCCTGATGATCGGAAGTCTACTGCCGGTTATGTCTTCACTCTTGGTTCAGGACCTATTACATGGGCTTGTAAGAAACAGGCTGCCATTTCTCTTTCGTCAGCAGAAGCAGAGTATCGTGGTGCCGTGGAAGCTAGTAAGGAAGCCTTGTGGCTTCGTCAGATCCTATCAGAGTTTGGCTTTGAGCAGCAGCATCCAACCACACTTTGGTGTGATAATCAAAGTGCCATTCAGCTATGCAAAGATCCAGTCCAGCATCAGTGCAGCAAACACATTGAACTACACATGCACTTCATCGAAAGCTCATTCATGACCATGTTCTTGAAGTGCAATATTGTTCAACAGATGATCAGGTTGCAGACATCTTCACAAAGGCTCTCACAGAGGCGAAGTTCACTAAACTTCGATATATGCTTGGAGTTCAGGAAGTTGTCACTAAGGGGGGATAGGCTCTAGTGCCTCCTTCCTTCTCCTATTGTGTCATATTTGTAAATCCTTCAATCCTATCCCAAGTTGTTCTTAAGGGGGGGTGTTAGGATATTCCGACACATAGGAAATAGTTAAGTTCAACTTGGTCTAGTATAGAGTTAGGTATAGAGTTAGGTAAAGTGTGTTTCTTTACCGTTGTACATTTTGTAACTTACAATCCGACGGTCACGATATGTAGTGATCCGACGGTTCACTCTCTCCTCGGTATTACCGACACTTGATCCGTGGCTTGACACCCGATTGGTCCATGAGTTCTATTTAAAGCGCATGGAGGGTCATTTTTCGGGTAATCCGTGCATGAGAGAAGCTTATGTAAATTTTCATTCTTTGATTAATAAATTGCCTGTAGTAGCCACGTTGGCGCAGGCCGTGGACTGTTTCCCTCTTTGAGGGTTTTAACCACGTCAAAAATACTGGTGTATTGATCTGTGATCTGGTTGTGAGCGGTGTCCTTTTGGTGTTCTTTCTGAGGAACTTACCCTATAAATTCCTACAAGCGTTTCCCAGTTGCAGTTGAAAAGCTCTGAAATACAAAGTTTGTTGATTAGAGATTTTGAGTTGAAATATATGGCACTTGATTCCCCTTGGCATATATCTTTGAGGAATTTGCAAATTTGTCAATGTTCAAATATAATATCTCAATGTTAATGTTGTTTATCATACCTCCTCCCTATCTTGCTTTTAGAAAGCTCTGCTCTGCTAACATATTTATTGCAAATGTAAACATGCCATACAGTTTGTCAATGTGATACCAAGTTGAACTTTTATAAGGTTAATTTATGGGACCTTGTATGTTTTGGTAGAATGTGAGAAGTTGTCAATGTGAGAAGGACGTTGGAATTTTTTTTATGGTGGTAGAGGTTGCAAATGTGTCTCCTATTTTTTATACCATGGACATAACTTTGTTGCAAAGATATTTTTCTCAACTAAAAGAGTTTCTCACAATTAACAAGCATAGTGGACTTAACTTGTGGACAACCATTTTTGCTTTTGAAGACTTCAATTTTTCAACTGTGTGATTATAGATTGTAACATAATTACAATGTATTTAATTTTTGGGCCTTCGCTTATGCTGGTTATTTGAAATTTTGTTTTTCCTTGTCTGCAATTGGAGGTATTTTGAAGCATGTTTTTGGGAACCTATATAGATGACCTCAACCTATAATGGTCTCCTGTACTGGTCCCGCTAATTATATGTAGTATATATATGCTCTTTTTCTCCCCCATATATTTTCCATGGATGAGTTTATGTAAGTAACTTGAGAATACACTATTGTGGAGGCAGAAGCATTAATCATGATTTAAAAATATGCTGACTGTTTCCGTTTCTCAGTTTCAATTCCTTCAACCAAACTTCTATTGAGAGTGGAAAATGCAGAAAAACATTAGTTAGTCCATTGAATGATATAAAGGATTCAGGATATTCATTTCTATACCTTGTGGTGAGCGACCTGATATCTGTTCCATCTGAAACCCTAGTTTGTTACCCTCTCCCTAGTCTAATAAAGCCAATACTAATTTTTTCTTTTGTTACTCTCCCCTCAATTTTCTCATGAAGTCAAAACCATTCTTTTTTTTTTAATAATTTGTAATCGTCAGGCTTGAAATAAAAGCCTAAACTTTGGCAATTCTTTTACCCTTATAGTATGCAGTCCTTCTTATTTCAAATAATATTACTAGTGTTTTCTTGCTTTGGTTTTTAGTTTTTTCATTGCATTCAAAGTTTCAGCTGTGAGAAGGTATCAATTGGTATCAGAGACTACTATAAGGGCTTTTAGGGTTCTGCAGTTCTAATTTGATTGCAATCCTTCCTTTCAAGAATTCTCCTTATAATCCCATCTCATGAAATTTACACAGTTGTCCCTCTTCAGTCCAGTTTACAAATATAATTGAAAATGAACGTCCTTTCTCAGAATGTTTTCATTTTCTTACCAACCGGCAGGTGTGTTACTCAGTACATCATCATTAGAATATATTTTTTTTTTCAAATAATAGCGAGTAAAGTGGGTTTTACTTTTGTTAACTATTTTATGACTTCTATGCAATAATGTAAATAACGGTTTTAGTTTTTCATCACACTACAATTTAGAGTTGATTATTTTACTAGATTAGTGGTATGAAAGACCCCTCATTCCTGTAAGCATGCTTATTGACAATGGAATTTTTTTGTTAAATTTTGGATCTTTCTGTTGCTTACACTGATGGGATTGATGCCCCTGCTTTTGCGGCTGATGGTTCCTAAAATGGAAGGAATGCAGGCTTGGATGTAGAGACTTAAACTGGTAGTGCCTCTCAATCTGGGTCAGCTGCTTCCTTTGCAGCGAAATATGATTTCGGGTTTTAATCCCCTTTGGAATTGAGGGGAAATAAGTTGTTGAGGCAATGACATGTGGCCTTCCCACATTTGCAACATGTAATGGAGGTCCTGCTGAAATTATTGTGAATGGGGTGTCTGGATTCCATATTGATCCATACCATGGGGATTCTACAAGTTAACAGATTGCTGACTTTTTTGAGAGGTGCCAGACAGATCCCACTTACTCAAACAAGATCTCTGATGTTGGTCTACAACGTATCTATGAAAAGTAAGTTTAGGGCCAAATTTCATTTTTCATATGGTTCCATAGATCGCACATGGCCTCATGAGCATGTAAATGAAAATATTCAATTAAATTCAACTACATACATCCATCCATACAAGTTGATATTGGGAATGGCTCTTTGTAGCTATACATGGCAAATTTATGCTGACAGATTAATGACGCTGTATGGATTTTATGGATTTTGGAAGTATGCATCAAAACTTGAAAGACGAGAGACAAGCCATTATCTGGAGATGTTTTATAGCGTAAAGTATAGAAATCTGGTTAGTGGTGTTGATATACTCGATTTGCACAGTTGTCCCTCTTCAGTCCAGTTTACAAATATAATTGAAAATGAACGTCTTTTCTTAGAACGTTTTCATTTTCTTACCGACTGGCAGGTGTGTTACTCAGTAAATCATCATTAGAATATAGATTTTTTTTCAAATAATATTACAAGTGTTTTCTTGCTTTGGTTTTTAGTTTTTTCATTGCATTCAAGGTTTCAGCTCTGAGAAGGTACCAACTGGTATCAGAGACTGCTATAAGGGCTTTTAGGGTTCTGCAGTTCTAATTTGATTTCAATCCTTCCTTTCAAGAATTCTCCTTAAAATCCCATCTCTGGTTTTTGTGGTATTACTTCAAAATTCCCATCGAGAGTTTCTTTAGAAAATTCACAAACCATTCCAGTGATTCACATGCATTTGCCTTATGTAGTTGGTGATCAATTGTGTATAATCAAAGATATCAATTGTTTATAATCAAATACGGAAGACCAATTGTTGAGTAATATTTCCCTTGCTATTTTGTCTATTGCAAATCAAACCCTACATTTTACCCAATTTATTGGTACGCAGAAATTGAACATTTATACTCTCCATCTTCCCCATCTAAGGGAAATGTGACAGAAAAGCTACAGAGGTTTGCAGCACTATAAGTAATCTAAAGCTAAGTTTTGTTTACTGCTATTTTCCTATATGGAAAAAAGTCTGCTTGCAATGCTTAATGTCTTACACCAAACAATTGAATCTTAATATTATACAATATATTGAAGGACTGCTATTTAATAATGTTTCTTTCCTCAAAATTTTGGTGTCAATGTTTCGGCATACTTCTGAAGCCCATTTGTGTTTGTTACTCTCTTGCCTTCTCTGTCATTTGTTGTTGACAATTACCCCCCATGACCACCAGTGGATCCCTATTTTATAGATCCCCTCTTGGAAAGGTGTGGCTCTCTCTAAGGCACCTCCAACAAACAGGGTATTTGATTAATATTCATAGCCCAAGTCAAAAGCGTCTATAGTTCCACAAATGGAAAGTGGATAATGTAATAAATCCTTAGCGTTTCTTCTACTTCCCCACCATTAGTTCTCTTGTCATCCAAGCTTGAGTCTTCTTCTCATCCTAGATTTCCTTGCACAAATTAGTTGTATATTTATTTTGAAAAATGATAAGCAAACAATAATCACCAGCAACACAACATTCATGGGAATATTGTCCATATATACACAGTTGGATGTATATGCACAAAGATCCAACTGTGGTTATGTTTTATATTTATTTTGAAAAATGATAACCAAACAAGCCTATTAGAGAGCCTTAGGTTCTACTGCCTTGATTTTATATTGAATGATTTGTGTATATGTTTCTTCTAAAATCTGGTTAAAGACAATGACTTGCAAATGTAGAAACATGACTGACTTGAACTCGATAAATCTTTAGATTTATCTTTACATCCAAACTAACAGAACCAAATAATTAAAATAGTTCTTATTACTATAGCAGCAATCGATTGAAATGATAATTGTTTGCAACTTTTGCTGCCAAATTACAAGATCAGAAAGTCATGACTCATGTGAGTACTTTGTTCTTGACAAGAGGAATTGTACTTCTGGGTGAGTTTTCAAGGCACCTTGATCATCTTCTGTTAGTTGCTATTAGTGGTAAGTTAATCATGTAGAGTAGTCGTGAATAATAAATCGACCCTAATTAGAAAGCTCCACATTCAGCTAAGGTTCAAAGAATTCAGACTGTTGGTTGAGACCACATTCATGACCCAGACAGGTTCATCTATTAATGCCGCAGCAAAACCTCCATAAAGAATGTTCATATCCATCCATTTGGCTGTATCCTTTTTAAATGCATGTGCAGTACCCTATGTGAACTCGTTCCGGGGGCATGTGATAGATTGTCTTAATCTTTCAAAGTAGTTCATCTATTAATGTCGCAGCAAAACCTCCATAAAGACTGTTCATATCCATCCATTTGGCTGTATCCTTTTTAAATGCATGTGCAGTACCCTATGTGAACTCGTTCTGGGGGCATATGATAGATTGTCTTAATGTTTCAAAGTAGTTAATAGCTACTATTTTTTGGAGAAATGACAAATCTTATTGGGAAGGCCATCTAGATAGATTTAAATTTTGTTACGAGAAGATAGAGGTATGACCATAAAAATATGGAATGGAACAAGGAGGAAAGGACTTTTGGGATCTTAGAATTGAGAAAATAGTTTCTCATGGAGGTGGATAGAGAAAATAAGTTAAGAATTCATTATCACTTTTGTGATTTAAGAAGAGATGTTGTCAATCAAGAAAAGTCTCCAGGCTTTCGAGAAAATAGGTTCAGAAAGCATGATCACCTTTGATATTTGAGAAGAGATATTGCCAATCAAAAGAAGTCTTCAGGATTATCAAGAAAAGCCTTCAGGCTTGTCACGGTAGTCTTTGGCATCCATTCATGGTTTGTTGCAGGCGTCATATGTAAGCACTTAAATCATTCATCAATATAGTTTATTTAGGAGAAACCTGTGTACTATGTTTTAATTCTTCATTGTTTGATTTTCCCTAATAGTATCATGTAAGCTTCTATGTCATTAATGTTGAACAACTACACACGATGAACTGTCATGATACATACATTGACATTGCAAATGAATTGTAGGTGCTTCCTTTGCAGCGAAATCTGATTTCGGGTTTTTATCCCCTTTGGAATTGAGGGGAAATAAGTTGTTGAGGCAATGACATGTGGTCCTCCCACATTTGCGACATGTAATGGAGGTCCTGCTCAAATTATTGTGAATGGGGTGTCTGGATTCCATATTGATCCATACCATGGGGATTCTACAAGTGAACAGATTGTTGACTTTTTTGAGAGGTGCCAGACAGATCCCACTTACTCAAACAAGATCTCTGATGCTGGTTTATAGCGTATCTATGAAAAGTAAGTTTAGGGCCAGCTTTCATTTTTCATATAATTTTTTTCATTTTTCATATGGTTCCATAGATCGCACATGGCCTCATGAGCATGTAAATGAAAATATTCAATTAAATTCAACTATATACATCCATCCATACAAGTTGATATTGGGAATGGGTCTTTGTAGGTATACATGGCAAATTTATGATGACAGATTAATGACGTTGTCTGGGGTTTATGGATTTTGGAAGTATGCATCAAAACTTGAAAGATGAGAGACAAGCCATTATCTGGAGATGTTTTATAGCGTAAAGTATAGAAATCTGGTTAGTGGTGTTGATATACTCGATTTGCGGATATGTCAGTATTATGGTCATTCTTACCTGCTCTAGTTTCTTGATAGGGGACACACTAAGTATGACCCCTTACCTTGAGTTGTCCTTCTGGCTACTCAAAGGTTCTGGAATACTAATGGGGATAAAACATTGCTTAATAGTGAGAAATTCCACTCTTAATCCCAGAAAAAGATAGGATGATAGAATGAAGTCCCATATCAATGGATCCCAACATGTGTTGGGTCATCCACACTTAGCATTAATAATTTGATTTGTTGATATTTGTTTAAACATGGACCAAAAGGATTTCAAAAAGGATCATAAAATTTTCACTCAAATTCTCAAAAATAAATAATTTGTTTGAAAAATGGGAAGTTTTTTTCTTCAGAAAACCTGCTACATTCAACAATTATAATCAAACAACATAACTTTATCATTATTATTTAAAATTAAATGTATATTTCATATGCCATGAATCTCCTTGTATATTTAAGTTTTTTTCTTATATTTAATATTGTAGTTTGCTTTTATGTAATTAATCCTTACATTTACTTTAATATTTATTTTAATAGACTTATCATACATATGGATGTTATATAGATATTGCACCAAATCGAAGCATTCAATTATTCTTATACCACTTTCAAACAACATAACTTTACCACTATTATTTAAAATTAAATGTATGTGTCATGACTCTCCCTGTATATGTTAGTTTTTTTCTTATATTTTGTATATGTCAGTGTTTTTCTTCTATTTATGTCTTATGGTGTTTCCTTTGCAGCATGTGGTGCAAATGCTAGTTACACATAATATGGAAAAGGTTTATAAAAGTATTGTTTCATATGGTTTAAGGTACATATAATAAACATAATAGGGAAATGGTTTAATACCGCCTTAACTAAGGCATGGTAGCATATCGATGGGAAGTCTCTCGAACCTAGCGATCACTGATACCTGTTGGTTGAAGAGGACGATAGATGGGTCATTCCTAAGCATTAATCTTGGGGTCCTTTATCATGTGGTCTGGATTGTTCTGTGGTTGGTTAGGGTAACCAACCCTCGTTCCCTCCATCGCATAGTAGCCTCATTTTCACCTCTTTTGTCATGCTCTGGAACCTCTCGATGAGTCTCCACCCTTGCTCTCTATCACCACCCTACACCCTTCAAAACATGTTGGTAAACCTTCATGCAGAAGGGGTTTTTTTTTTATCTGTTGTTTACCAGGAGAAATCAGTTGTTACGTCCTCATCTGACCTTTTCTGCGACTATGGAAAAAATTATTTTGTCTGGAGTCACCCCCAAATGTTTGCTAGTTCGATGGCACAAGTGACAACGTATTTATTCACTGCTCTCTGTCACTAAGTGTTCCAAGTATCTCTTTTCTCAGATATCGTTAACCCACTTACATACCTACTATTTCATTATAGGTTAATTCACTAATTTTCTTGTTTGCTATGTCTCTTAGTGCAGGGTTCGCGTTCGGTGCCACCATCAACTCCTGCCCCTTCTTCAAGTGACCATGTGGTTTCCAAACCCTTGCGAGCACATTGAAATGGCTTAAGATTATATATTGGTTTGTTAATTTAAATTTGACAATTTCCTTTCCCGAGTCACACTAATTTTTTTCTGTCCTAATGCAGGTGCTCTTCATTTGTTCACTGAAGCATATATAGCTTCAACTAGCGGCAACAAAAAAAGGGTTAAATATATCTTGAAGTTCCTCGAGTTTTTGCTACTGTTACACCATGGGGTTTCTGTGTAATTTCATTAGTTTTGTTGTAGGTTTATTGCCTCTCCATTATGGAGGAAACATGGTATTTGTGGATTTGACTGAAAGCTAAAGTAGATAATATAATTACCTCTTTAATACTCAAATTTTTTGCTTCTTATGGAGGTTGTTACGATTGATTTCATGGTCGAATGTACTTTGTGTTTGTGGAATATTAAGATATAAAAGTTCTAAGTGGTATTCTTATTTTTTCTTGAAATGTATGGCCATACTCTTGAGATTTATTTCTATACTCTTTTGTAAATTTAATATTGTTAAATGAATTAGCAAAGAGGGACACCGGACCAATGGCCGAATCATTTTGGCAACCATGGTCTCAACTCCCTCACTTCCTTCTTGTTCAGAGTACAAATCATATTTCAAGTTTTTGTATTCATGTTGAAGAATGAAACCCGTCCACAATTAATATTGTCAATTTGTTATCTGGATTATATTTATTTCATTTCTTTTTGTATTTCCTATTCTATTGTGATAGGTATTAGGTCTTATATCTATTCATTTCTTTAATTATTCCTTCACCAGGGTTGTTCTTAGCTTCTGTGGAAGTCTTTTCAAGCCTCCGAATTAATTTTTTCTAAGGTTCCATAGATATCATACCTCCCTCTTCGAGCTTCTCAAACTACTCAGATTATTATTGGCTATCCCTACCTTACTGTATAAGGTATCCAATATTATCTCCCCTGCACTTAAGGCCAAAGTTCAATCCTCGTTATATTGGCTCAACAGGACATGTTCACGGAATTAATACCATTGAAATAATTACCTTAGCCAGGGACTGAGGCAAGTTCTTTGTGAGTTTCGATTCAGTTTCATTTAACTTCCAGCCCATGTACAATTTGATTTGATAACCAATTCAATAACTTAGAACAACTTGTAATTAAGTTAAATGCTTGTTTCAGTCCTATTGTTTCGGTCTATCATTTGTCTTCCACAGGTTAAAGTTAAATATACAAGCATAGATTGAATTACCTTTAAGAAATAACAGGAACAACTATGATCCGGATTTATGCAAGAATGCAATAAAGCATGGCAATAAACATCAATACAAAGATGTAGCAGAAAAAATACTTCATTTCATTAATATCAAATACTGAAATATGCTTACAAACAGAATGGAAACTAGACTAGCTTGGAAGATGGTAGCTTATCTTTGAGAAGAGATGTGGCAGCTACATGCCTCTGAATTGTGTTACAATGAGGCTTGAATGCCTATTTATTGTTGAGAAACAATGGAAAACCCTAAACATCTAAAAACCTAACCCTAGGAGATGAAGCGCCAAAGTATGGGCCCCGTTTGGGTAAATTGGTACATAAACGTCCCGAGGTCGTAAATTTGGCATACGATCTCTGTTTTATGTGCACAATACCTCATTAGAAAGATCTATCCGAGGAATACAACTTTTGAATGGCCAACATCGAACCATACCCAATATTGGCCCTATTTTCCCAAAAAATGTCATTTAAGGCCTCAAAACGGCTCTGGAAGTTCAAGACCTAAAACAAACTGCCAAAAATAGTTAATTGTGCTACAATTAAGGAAAGTGAAAAAATGAAAGAGACAGTTGTGGGGGTCCACGTGGGATAGGCGGGTGGCCACCAACATCCACCTAGATCATTCCTACACCCTTAGGAGGCAATGGTCCCCATTGCGCTGAGTGTCTCCATGAGATGGGGAAACTTCTGTTGAACTTAGTCCCTGGTGAGCTATTTTGCAATCTCTGATGTATCTTGTAATGGTGGGAAGCATGGTCGAGGGCGATCCACATTGAAAACTCGGTGCAAGACAAGGAATGGGGGAATGTTGTTCTTCAAAGCATTGTTTCCCACAACCTTGGTAATGGTGTAAGGACCATATCAGAGTGGTCTAAGCTTCTGATGGGCTCTTGTAAGGCATTATTTCTGCAGATGCAACCAAACTTTGTCACCCACATGAAACTTGTGTGGCACCTGATGTTGATCATGTCACTGCTTGTACTTGGAATTTTCCACAATGGAGCGGCAATATATCGGCCCATTGGGTAGAGGTGCTCTAGGAGTCAGATCAAATGAATCCTTAACCCGACAGTGCAACGATACCCCTGTGGGTGAGGAGAAGATGTCCCTGTATCCCTTCATGATCGTATCCACATGCTTCTGCTATGTGGAGGAACCCTTCCCAGAGACCATGGATGTGCCTACAATCTTCCCCATACTTTGAGAGTGAACTAGAAAGAAAATAAATTTCCTATTCTGGGAGATGATCTTACTGCATCTCTTAGTAGAGATCAAAGAGGTGGCAATAGGTAGGGCTACCTCCGGTATCTTATATAACGTACTACCCAAAGAAATATTAACATAGCAAGGTCTAGACTCATATACAACATGTCGCTTCCATAAGTATGGTTCCCCTAATAATACATCACAAATGTTGAGAGGAGAAACATCACACAATACCTCATATGTGAAGGGCTTGATGCTAAAGGGAAGGCATCACTGCTCATTGACTCGGAGATCTCGTTCTTTATGAAGCCACCTAATGGTCTATGGATGTGGGTGTAGTATAGTCAGCAGACCTAGTCACTTCACAAAATCTATTGAAATGACGTTCTTTTGGCTTCCACTGTCGATAATGAATTGTAGCGGCGAACCCTTCACCCACATTTGTGAGTGGAAAACATGCTCCCCCTCCTCTTAGTCTTTGGGCTCATTCTTCTAGATCTTGGCGCTGGCAACAGGGGTGTTGGGCTCCAAATCAATGATCTGCTTCCCTGTTTCATTCCTCTTGTCGGGTTCTAACTTAGCGTCGGAACATGCATCTGATTTTGAACCTTTCAACTCAGCTACCAATGACTACTTGGCCCGACACTCACTTGTGTTATTAGTGGGGCTCTTATGGAACTCACACCACTTTCCTGTGCCTTTCTTTGAATTCGTGGTGTTGTTCTTTTCTTACAGCTTCAACAAGTTAACTTGGGTCACACTGCCTTGGCTTTGTCCTTGGTTCTGCGGTTTAGGGAAGCCTTTCACTTGCTTTGGATTCGCATATCCAAAGTCTCGCTTCTTGTATTTAAAATTATGCTCGATCTTGACAACGTATAGGTATGTCGTGCTGAGCAAGGAGATGTCCACGAACTCCATCCCATCCTGGATGTACCTATGTAGGAAGTTGCAGTATTTGAGTACCAAATGCTGCTCAGAATCCTTGATACCCAACTTTGTGCAAAGGGTATGAAAAATATTGGTAAACTCCAGCACTTCTTGGTCCCTTCCCTGCTACAGTGTGGTCCACTTTATGTATTTATCTTCATAGCTTCCAACAGGGTAGTGCTGCTCCTTGATGGCATCTCGGAATGAATTCCAAGTGGGTGCGGCTAAAAACAGTGAGGTCGTACTTTCGTACTTCTTCTCGCAATAGGTTTCCCACCAGTCCTTGACATGGGGGGCGACTTTGAGAAGAGCAAAAGTGATCTTTTCTCGGCTGGAAAAATGATGAATAGAAAAATACCCTTGTAGCAAATTTAACCATTTATCTATGACATTTGCATCTATCTAACCCTCAAATATGGGGATTTCAAAGTTTACTTGTGCCTTAAAGGGTGTGGCGTTTCAAGAGTAGCTGTTAGAAGTAGATCACTAAAGGATCTAGGAAAAGTTGTCCATCATCGTGTTCCTTTGTCGCTTAAGGGCTTCTTCGAGCAAGATTTTGATAGGATCTCATGCCCCTTCATCTTTCTTTTCTTCCGCCATGGTAGGCCATCGTGATTTGTGAGTCTTGTCTTGCTGTTAGGGTCCCACCCTAACCCCCTTATTTATGTCATGGGATCACGTCATAGTCAAGAGTCAATAAAGCCCATATTAATATTTGTAAGTGGTTAACCCGCAATTAATGACGGGACCACAGTTAGTTGCAAATGGGCCGTAGTATTAGATAGATGGTATTAATAAAACCCACGGTATTGGCCCGTGGTATTGCATGTATGAGTCATATATAAAGGATAGAGACTCCTTGCGAGGAGCATCGTGTCTTATTTTGTAATCGAGCTCTGCTCTATTGGAGGTTGCCCCCTCGAAGAGGCATGTGAACATTGCTCTTTGAATAATAAAATCATTGCTATTCTGTGTTCTGGGTATCTTTTCTTCGCATATTCTGTGTTCTGGGTATCTTTTCTTCGCATATTCTGTATCTGGGTATTATTTTGTAGGTTAAGAGCATAACAAGTGGTATCAGAGCACTTTCCAGGGCTCGGTGGGATCTCCAATTTTTAGCAAAAAAAATTTTTGGCTAGAGACGTGTTCCGGCGTCTTTAAACCACGGGATCTGTCGTTAAGCGCATAAAACTACAGATTTGGGGAGGCATGCACGCAGGAAATACAAGAGGTGGTCACGTCTGTTGGACTCCCTTGTAACCCCTGTGGGTACCCCTTCGAGTAGTAGCGCATTAGACAGAACCGCGCACGGACTATCTTCCACCTACCCTCTGGGTATATAGGAAGCCCCCTAGGCTCCCTTGAAACCTCGCCATAGATAAACCTTCGGCCGTCTTGTGGCTACAGTACACCAAGAACAGCACTCGGAGAGATTACTCGCCCGTACGATAGGGTAGTCGGGTTGTACGGCTAAGGGTCGATCCTCCTTAGTTAGAGCCCTGAAACATTGGGCCGAGTACTACTGTCAGACCCTTATGTATATTGTGATCTGTAGCACCTGACACTCCTCTAGACCATAGTTCCTTTTTCTATCGGGGATCACACATCAGATCCGCGTGTGCAAAGACGTGCTGCAGCAGCAGACATCAGTCCCGCAGCTCCATCAGATCAGCAGCAACAGTTGTTCCACCATTCAGATCTCTCAGATCCAGCAGATCGGAGTTGTTGTGAAGGGTTCCTGTACCGGGGTATACTTTTCGCAGGACGTTTGGTAGCATTGACATTTTGAGGATTTGGTGACTGCAGTATTGATCAAGAAGGAGTAAAACTCCGCTAGGAGTTTTCCAAAAAAAAAAAAAAAAGTCTGAGATCTTCCGGGGTGCTTATTGGTGATCTAGCCCATCAGAATCAGGACGACGAGCTGAGCAAGGTGGTACCATTCAATTTATTAGTAAAAAAATTTTAGGCGGTCCCAATTTTTCATCAGGTTGGTGTATGGTAGAAACTTGCGCTCAAGCGATGGCCAATGAAAGGATGGACAAAATTGAAGACAAGGTGACCTCCATCCAAACTGTGATGGACAACATCCAAACTGAGATTCGCGGACTAAGTCTCTAGGTATAGCTAGCACTCTCGAAGGGCAAGGAGCCAGCCCACGAGGAGGCGTATAAGGGCCATGAATACCATGAGGGTGAATCTAGCCACTCTCCTCAAGTCTGGCACACCCATCCACCACCCAGTCAGCGACCTCCCAAGTTGGATGTGCATAAATTTGACGGTTCTCACACGTCCGCATGGCTAGCACAAATGGAGCAGTATTTCCAATTGAATCATATCCTAGATGAGGGGACTAAGCTTATGGTGGGGACCATGTACTTGGACAATGAACGATGGCAATGGGGGGAATGGCATCACCGTTGCAATGGAACTTTTCAGAATTGGGCCCAATTTACCAAAGCTCTTCGAAATCGCTTTGAACAGGAAGACTCTTTTTTGGGGCATCTCACTAAGCTCCGATAGAAGGGTACAGTGGATGAATATATTACCGCTTTTGAAGCCTTAGCCTTCCGCACTAAGGGTCTCACAGATGAGTTCTACATGGAATGTTTTATCAGCGGTCTTAAAGAAGCCATCAAAGCTCAAGTTCTACTCCACCACCCTCCAACGTGGACAGAGGCTTGCCAGGTAGCTCGTAAGGTGGAACGTGCATTAACAGCCCAATCCAGCCGCCCCAACTTCCCCGCTAAAGGTCGTCCCCCACAGGCTCCCAACACGATTCAGACACTTAAGGTTCAAAAGGTGTCACCTGCGGAAATGGCCGAAAGAAGGAAGCAAGGACTATGTTACTACTATGATGAAAAATATTCCCCGGGTCATAAATGCAAGGAGCCCAAGTTTTTTCAAATAGATGCCACTGACTACAGCTCCACCGAGGAAGATCCACCACTTGAGGAACCAGAGGCGATCGAAGAAGACAACCAAAAGGAGATTGTATCTAATGAACTAGTTATTTCGCTAAATGCGTTGGCAGGAATTTCTTCCCCTCAAACTCTCAAAATCAGGGGTTTTCTTAAACATCGCCCAGTAGTAGTCTTGATTGATAGTGGAAGTACCCATAATTTCATCCATAAAAAAATCGCCGAAGTAGCGCATTGTTTTGTACGGGCAGTTTCTAACTTCCAAGTCCAAATTGCAGATAGGGGCACAATGAAATGTGAAGGCCACTGTGAAAATGTCAAACTTCAAATGGGGGATTATCAGTTGAAAACCCACATGTTTTCCATACACATGGGGGGTTGCGACATTGTCCTAGGCGCTGAATGGCTCCGCACTCTTGGGCCAATCACAATGGATTTCCAGGAGTTATATATGAGTTTTAAGTAGAACAACTCCACACATACCCTCCGTGGACTCCAGGTGGGAGCCCCCTCTGTCATCAGCTCGCATCGGATGGAAAAATTGTTAAAAAAGGGCCATCATGGAGTGGTAGCTCAATTTAATGCCATCCAGGTAGTCGAAACCATGTCTCTGCCAATTCATCCTGAGATGCAGCAGATTTTAAATAACCATCGGACGGTCTTTGATAAGCCTCATGAGCTTCCACCCTCGCGATGGGAACATGATCATAGCATCACCTTGGTTCCTGGGGCCCAACCCCCAAATGTGCGGCCATACAGATATCCGTTCACTCAAATGAATGAAATAGAAAAAATCATCAAGGAATTGTTGGAAGCAGGTGTCATTCGTCCCAGCATTAGTCCTTATTCATCCCCAGTGGTCATGGTCCTCAAGAAAGATGGGGAGTGGCAGATGTGTCCTGACTTCAGGGCCCTCAACAAGTTGACAGTCAAAGATAAATTTCCCATTCCGGTGGTTGACGATTTGCTGGACGAACTCAATGGGGCTCAATTCTTCACTAAGTTGGATCTTCGCTCCGGCTACCACCAAATTCGCATGAAGGAAGTCGACATTCACAAGACGGCTTTCAGAACTCATGAAGGCCATTATGAGTTCCTGGTCATGCCATTTGGTCTCTGTAATGCCCCTTTTACTTTTCAAAGTCTTATGAATCACATCCTCAGACCATATCTCAGAAAATTGGTCCTTGTCTTCTTCGATGACATTCTCATCTATAGTGGCACTTGGGCGGCACATCTTCAGCATGTAGATCTACTCTTGCAACTGCTCCGCAAGCATAAATTATTTGTCAAGATGTCTAAGTGTTCGTTTGGCATGGAAGAAGTTGAGTATTTGGGCCACATTGTGGGGCATGAAGGTGTCAAGGTGGACCCCAAAAAGATCCAAGCAATGCAAGAATGGCCTCAACCTAAGACTTTGAAGAGCTTGAGAGGATTTTTGGGTCTCACAGGCTATTATCGTAAATTTGTCCGCAACTATGGCCGCATAGCGAAGCCCCTCACTCAACTCCTAAAGAAAAATTCCTTCTTCTGGAACGAGGAAGCACAACAGGCATTTACCGCTCTCAAAAACGCCATGTGTTCCACTCCAATCTTAGCACTACCTGACTTCACCAAATCCTTTGTCATTGAATGTGATGCTTCGGGTACAGGTATTGGGGCGGTATTAATGTAGGAAGGGCGACCATTGGCCTTCACAAGCCAACAACTCAGTGGGAGGAATCTGGGCCAATCTACCTACGAGAAGGAAATGATGGCCATCTTACATGCAGTCGAGACCTGGCGACCTTACTTATTGGGGCGACGTTTCCAAATCCGCACAGATCATCACAGTCTTAAATATTTTTTGGAGCAACGCCTATCCTCCCCACAACAAAATAAATGGTTAGCCAAAATGTTGGGATATGATTATGAGATCATTTACAAGAAAGGGAAAGACAACAGTGTAGCAGATGCATTATCGCGCCAATTTGAGGAGGAAAGTACTATGCTCGCAATTTCCCTTCCCATTCCAGACTGGATTGAAGAGGCTCGCAGGTAATGGTTTTCACACCCAGGGCTCTCCCAACTCATTTCTCAATTGTAGGTAGATCCTAATTCCAGCAAGGGCTACTCGTGGCAGAATGATATTCTTTGCTACAAGGACAGAGTCGTAATATCACCAACATCTACCCTCAAAAGTCACATTTTGGCAGAATTGCACTCATCTCCCATTGCAGGACATTCGGGCTTTCAGAAGACGTATGCTCGCACCAGAAGATCATTCTTTTGGACAGGCATGAAAAAGGACATCCTTACTTTCGTAGCAGAATGTGATGTCTGTCAACGCCACAAAGGGGAAACCGTCAACACACCAGGCACATTACAACCATTGCCCATTCCAGCATCAATTTGGACGGAAGTTTCTATGGATTTCATTATAGGTCTTCCAAAGTCAGGAAACAAGTCAGTCATCATGGTGGTTGTGGACCGACTGTCGAAGTATGCTCATTTCTGCGCCCTACCCCACCCGTTTACACCAACTTTGGTTGCTCAATCTTTCATGGATCAGATCTTCAAATTACATGGCATGCCCACTTCTATAGTGTCCGACCGCGACCCGATCTTCACCAGCAATTTTTGGCAGGAACTCTTCAGAATACAAGGCACTCAACTCAAACTCAATACTTCATATCATCCGCAAACAGATGGTCAAACCGAAGCCGTCAACAAATGTCTAGAAACCTACCTTAGGTGTTTCACTTCAGAAAAGCAACACCTTTGGGCACAGTGGTTACCTCTGGCTGAATGGTGGTATAACATCAACTATCATGCCACCACCAAAATGACTCCCTATGAAGCAGTCTATGGTCAACTTCCGCCTTCCCCTACTTCTTATCTCAAGGGGTGCTCCAAATTACAAGTAGTGGATCAACTCCTACAACACCGCACAACCATGTTCGCCCATCTTCGCGAGAATCTTCATCAAGCTCAGAACCGCATGAAGCAACAGGCCGACCAACATCGCTCAGAGCGCCAATTTCAAGAAGGGGATCAGGTCTTTTTGAGGCTGCAACCATATAAGCAAACATCACTCAAAGACAAGGGTTGTCAAAAGCTCTCTCCAAAATTCTACGGACCATACCTAGTACTTCAGCGCATTGGAGAAGTGGCTTACAAGTTGGCTTTGCCACCTACGGCAAAAATCCATCCAATTTTCCATGTATCGTGCCTCAAGAAAGTGATTGGGAACAATTGCCGAGTTCAAATCAGTCTACCTGAATTAGACGAAGAAGGGTCAATCTGGCTTCAACCCAAACAGGTTCTAGACACACGAGACAAGCACCTGCACGGTCGCATGATTAAGGAAGTCCTCGTCAAATGGAAAGACACCTCTCCGGAAGATGCAACTTGGGAACCAGCCACTATTCTTCAGCAGTTTCCGCAGCTTCAGCCTTGAGGACATGGCTAGTCTTAAGGGGGAGGACATGTTAGGGTCCCACCCTAACCCCCTTATTTATGTCATGGGATCACGTCATAGTCAAGAGTCAATAAAGCCCATATTAATATTTGTAAGTGGTTAACCCGCAATTAATGACGGGACCACAGTTAGTTGCAAATGGGCCGTAGTATTAGATAGATGGTATTAATAAAACCCACGGTATTGGCCCGTGGTATTGCATGTATGAGTCATATATAAAGGATAGAGACTCCCTGTGAGGAGCATCGTGTCTTATTTTGTAATCAAGCTCTGCTCTATTGGAGGTTGCCCCCTCGAAGAGGCATGTGAACATTGCTCTTTGAATAATAAAATCATTGCTATTCTGTGTTCTGGGTATCTTTTCTCTGCATATTCTGTGTTCTGGGTATCTTTTCTTCGCATATTCTGTATCTGGGTATTATTTTGCAGGTTAAGAGCATAACACTTGCAAAGGTTCACCCAGTTCAAGCCCTACCTCCTTATATCACAACCTCGTTGGGGACATGGAAAGAAAAACAGAGAAAGAGCAGACCTCTCTGATACCATTGATCCAGATTTATGTGGGAACACAACAAAGTACAGAAATAAACATAAATACAAATATGTAGCAGAAATAATACTTCATTTCATTAATATCAAATACTGAAATATGCTTACAAACAGAATGGAAATCAGCCTAGCTCCGGCGATGTTAGCTTATACTATAGAAGAGATGTGATGGCTACATGCCTCTGAAATGTGTTACAATGAGACTCGAATACCTATTTATTGTTGAGAAACAATGGAAAACCCTAAACATCCAAAAACCTAACCTTAGGAGATGAAGCGCCAAACTATGGGCCCCGTTTGGGTAAATTGGTACATCAACTTCCCAGGGTCGTAACTTTCGCATATGATCCTTGTTTGACGCACAAAATACCTCGTTAAAAAGATCTATCAAAGGACTACAAATTTTGAATGGAAAACAGGAAACTAGAACCCATGTTTGCCCCCTTTTTCCCAAAAAATGTTGTTTAGGGCCTGAAAATAGCTCTGGAAGTTTAGGACCCGTAAAAAACTACCAAAAATAGTATTTTGTGCTACAATTGGGGAAACTGAAGAACTAAAAGAGACAGTTGTGGGGGTCCAAGTGGGATAGATGGGTGGCCACCAACGTCCACCTAGATCATTCCCCCCCCCTTAAGAATGAATGATCCCCATTGCATTGAGTGCCTCCATGAGATGGGGAAACTTCTGCTGAACTTGGTCCCTCGTGAGCTGTTCTGCAATATCTGATGTGTCCAGTAATGGTGGGAAGCATGGTCAAGGGCGGTCCACATTGTACACCTGGTGCAAGCCAAGGAATGGGGGAATGTTGTGCTTCAAAGCATTGTTTCCCACAGCCTTGGTAATGGTTTAAGGACCATATAAGAGTGGTATGAGTTTCCAATGGGCTCTTGTAAGGCGTTATTTCTGTAGATGCAAGTAGACTTTGTCGCCCACTTGAAACTTGTGCAGCACCCGATGTTGATCATTTTTTTGCTTGTACTTGGCATTTTCCATAATGGAGAGACGATATACCGGCCCATTGGGTAGAGGTGCTCTAGGAGTCAGATTGGATGAATGCTTAACCTGACAGTGCAACAATACCCCTATGGGTGAGGAGAAGATGTCCATGTATCCTTTCATGACCCTATCCACCTTCTTCTACTACGTGGAGGAACCCTTCTCGGGGGCCATGGATGTGGCTACGATCTTCCCCATACTTTGAGAGCGAACCAGAAAGAAAATAAATTTCCTTGTCTGAGAGATGATCTTACTACATTTCTTAGCAAAGATCAAAGAGGTGGCGGTAGGTGGGGCTACCTCCGGTATCTTGTATAACGTATTACCCAAAGAAATAATCACAGAGTGATGTATGGACTCATATACAGCATGTCGCTTCCACAAGTATGGTTGTCCTAATAATACATCACAAATGTCGAGAGGAGCAACATCACACAATAACTCATCTATGAAGGATTTTATGTTGTAGGGAAGGCGGCACTGCTCGTTGACTTGGAGATATCATTCTTGGTGAAGCCACTAGATGGCTTACGGTTACGGGAGTGGTATTGTCAACAGGCCTAGCCGCTTCACAACCTCTATTGAAATGAGGTTCTTTTGGCTCTTACTGTTGACAATGAATTGCAGCGGCGAACCCTTCACCCACATTTGTGACTGGAAAAGACGCTCCCCCACCTCTGCATCTTCGGGCTGATTCTTTTGGATCTTGGCGGTGGTGAGAGTGGCGATGGGATTCGCATCATTGATCTGTTTCCCTTTTTCATTCCTCTTGTTAGGTTCTAACTCAGGGTCAGAACATGCATATGATTCTGAACCCTTCAACTCAGCCACTAGCGACTGTTTGGCCCGACACTCACTTGTGTTATGAGTGGGGCTCTTATGGAACGCACACCACTTTCCTGTGTCCTTCTTTGAATTCGTGGTGTTGTTCTTTTCTTGCAGCTTCGATAGGTTGTCTTGGGTCACACTGTCTTGGCTTTGTCCTTGGTTCTATGGTTTAGGGAAGCCTTTCCCTTGCTTTGAATTCGCAGATCCAAAGTCTCGCTTCTTTTGTTCAAACTTCTACTCGATCTTGACAGTGTATCGGTACACTGAACCAAGCGACGATATGTCTAGGTGATCCAAAATGGATCCAAATACCCTCTACGTATTCAAAAATCATTCAAAATATCAAAACAATCACATGGGAAGAGCCCTTAGAAACATCGGAAAACACTACTGGGAGGCGAAAAACACAAGAAAACAAAGAAAACAGAGCTATTGGTGGCTTGAATAGTGAATGCACAGTAGCCGTCATATTTGGCCAATCAACAGTCCAGATCTGGTCGGAAAATCACAATCAGCAAAGGCTATCAGAGGTTATCGGCAGAGCCCATATGGAACTTGCGATGGCGATTGATGGAGTCAACAAGGACCGTCGATCAAGCACGCAGATTGATGGCCCACGTTGCATCATAGAATTGCAGTCAGCAAATACGAAGGAGCGCTTACAATGGCCCAGGGTTATCGTGATATGCGATTGCGATCAATCGCATCGCGATATCGCAATTGAAGCTACACAGAGGAGCAGGCTATATCCACATATAGCTGTGATGTGATTAACCGAACCTGATGGAAATATAAACACTATTTCATAAGATTTGAGATCCACCCAAAGCCTTTTTCACGAGATTTTTCAGTATTTTAGTGTATTTTTAAATACAAAGAGGAAACCATGGAACGGGCATTGTGACATGCGATGGTGAATCACAGGCAGACCTGATAGGGGAATAGGATGCATTTATGAATATTTGAAGTCCTAGATGAACAGTGTTTTTGGCAGATTTTCACATTTTGAATGCATTTCCCTATGTTAACAGAAAGCGACCGTTTCAGGGATTTCAAATGCTCAGTGCACTCATCCATTGTAGAATAGGTGGCCACCTCCCCTTAAGGTGTTATGGAATGATTATTTAACACTAGAAGAGGGATTTGAGCAGACAGAGGCCGGGAGCCAGAAAGCCCGAGAAGAGGAATGAACAGTCAGCGCAGATTGGCTTTAAAGCCACAGAAAACATAAGACAGAAGCAAGTAGTATTGCAGTCAGTGCCGAGACAGAGCAAAGAAAGAGATAGAGAGTGATTGAGAGAGTCTGCGTACTCAGAGAGGCTTGAGAGGTTCAAGCAAAACTCTTGTTGTTGTATCTGTTGTGTGTTGAGACTCAATTTGAGCTCATACTTATTGTAAAAATCTGTTCTGAAGACATAATGGAGAGGTCACCATTGAAGGCTAGACCAGGAGATGTAGCCCAGGAGTATTGGGTGAACTCCTTATTAAATTCACCATGTTTATGTGTGTTGTCTATTATGCTTCTTTACTGCTTCATTGTCTGTGTATTTCGCAATCTTATCGATCCATTGCATAAAATAACATAGGAAAATCCATGCACATGTGTTATAGACATATTTGGGCACTTCAACCCCAATCTTATATGTCGATAAACTAGGGCTCTTTAACCCCTAAAAGTGTTGTTTCATACCCTAAAGGATCATGGTCAACTGATTACATCATTCCCCAGAAGTTCCACCTGAAAAACCACTCAGAACTAGCCAAAACTAGACCACATTGACTGCTCCACTGTCAAGGTGTGATGCATACTAACTCCTACACTAGCCAGGTGCAATGCATACTGAAGAGGCCTTCTGTGGGGTGCGATGAGAGAGAATGGACAAATGTCCGAGACAATTTGCTAAGTGGATGCTCATGAAATCTTCTAAAAACTTCTCCTATGACACTTGCCTCTCTGAATTCGCCCAGGGATGAGTAAGAGATCTAAGAAATCTCCAAGTGGAACCAAGAACAACAAGTGGAATGACACTTATCAAAAACCTAGAGATGACTCACACCCTTGCAGACATCTATAAATGGATCCCTCATCTGAGGGATCTGGAGGCTGGAATTTTGTAATTTGCAAGGAAGTGTTGATAGTTTGTCTTTGAGAAGGAGCATTGTATTGTTGGGTGATCTTGCTTTTCATGAGGTGAAGAGGGCTTTGATGCTAGATCAGACAGCTGGGTTGTAATTCTCCCTTCATATTTAATAAAGTTCTTTGAGTTTTCCTCCATACAATCGTGTATTTGTGAATGTCGTTATTTGTGAATGCCATTGTATGTTCAATGTATTTTTGATTCTGCATTTCTTACGATATAATAGATCAGGATGCTTTGATGGTGTTTTGTTACTTTGTTTCTACGGGTATTCTCTAAGTGGGATAATTAGGAGAGGAGTTGCAAGCTCTATCAAGGGGGAGAGAAATCGAGCAAGGAGTCAAGCGGAAGATCCAGTTTGGTTCCTTTTCTTCTCTCTTATCTATCATACATAGAGGAAATCTCAAATTTCTTTGATTGTTTGTTTGCTAGGATAGCTGCCAATCCTAGAGGGCTAACAGATCAAAAAGACACTAGTTTTCCCAGAAACAAAATGGAGACTCCACTGGGGAGGCGAATAGAAGTTTGTTTGTTGTTGTTGTTTGCTTTATAAACTATAGACAGAGCCTGAAGTTAGCCAGATAGCCTTCGAACTGCTCTTGCTCTGCAATTGCAAAGTAGATGAATGTTGCTTCAGTCAATCTCCGGTTTAGTTTATGAATTGAACATCTAACTTACAAGCATTCTAGATGCCCTTTTGGTAGCTCAGTAACCTCCCAAGATCATACCTCTGTACTTTGCTCTTTACTGTCCATAATAGCTCAGCTTAACTCACTGAAATCAGCTGCAAATTTGAGCCAAAACCCATCTCAGTTGCGCTCCCTGGCCCATCGCACTGTCTGTCACTGGAAGCTAGTATGCATCGCACTTCCCGAGTGTAGCAGGTGTGATGCATCCCTGTTTCTATGAAGCACAGGTGCGATGACTAAGTAATCCTATTTCTCCTCTTGAAATTTGGGGTTTTTGTCTTTGTTTTCAGCTCTGTTTAGTTGTTTTTGCTGCTTATGAATAGTATCTCATTGTTGAAGCCTGCTTGCTTTACATAGTTCAGCCTCCATTGATTAGGATTAGTAAATGTTTTTATTTATTTTTCCATCATTTACAATCCTTTTTCGAAAAGTTGCTTAAATCGATCTGTCGTTTTGGTGCAAAAAGTGTTGTAACTGTCGTTTTGTGTCAAAAAGAGAAGTGTCGTGAAGTCTTCCTTCAATGGATAGTCGATTAAACTTTTTGTCATGCATTTGATTTGATTTGTTAATATTTGAAGTGTTGAAAGAATTTTCTATTAGAAATTGAAAAGTGTCGTTTAGTCTTCCTTTCATTTTGAAAAAGAATTGTCAAAATGTCGCTTTGACTAAAATATTTCAGATCTTTGCTATACTTAGTTTTCCTTTTTGGAATTTTTCACATTAAGGGGAACGAAAAACAAATACATGCATTTTCATTTGCATTTAGACTGTGTGTGAAAAATGATTTAGGAAAGGTGCATTTAATGTGTGTTCTTTGCTCCTTGTTTGAAAGAATCGTAATCTTCTTTCCTTAGTAGCTAGGATTTTCATTGCAAAATAAACAATGATTGTTTATCATTGTAGACTGCATATTTAGGAATTTTACATCTACATCATGCGGTGAACCATTGAAAGGAAAAATTTTAAAGAAGATCAACTCTAAAATAAATTTCAATGAATTTAACAACGCTTTGGAACCTAACGCAATACATTTAGAGGTCTAGGCTAAAGACGTGTTCCGGCGTCGTAAAATCTAGTAACTATCGTTTTCATCGAAGGTTGGGTGATTCCTCCTCATTGATACGACAAGTGCTAGCATGGACTTGTGCTCCCCGTACCATCGAGTATATATTGGGAGACCACAATAGGATTATATCCTTTATCCATAGGAAGCTGTGTCTTCTACCCTATTGATCGCAATGCACTGAACATAGCATTCGGGAAGATTGACTGCCGTACATAAGTCCTTGGTAATGTCTCTTTAATTTATCACCAAGATGTATATTGCAGTTTTCTGATTGGTTTGGTAATCCCTCTGTCTAGATTTCCATAGTAGTCACTTTCATTCCTTTTTGACTCCTTAAAAGAAAAGGTTCGTCTGAGCACTTGTCACTTCAGGCTCATTAAAAATTGAAGGTGACTACAGTCATCTTTAGCTTTTTCTCGACTCTTAAAAATTGAAAAAGCAAAGTTGTGTCAAAGCATCATTAAAATTTATTTAATTCGGAATAACATCCCTGTTCCTTCATTGATCTTAGGTTGAGATAATAGAATCCAACAATCATGAAATCCCTTTAGAAAGGAATCCTAGTCCATTTTCCTCTTGGGGAAATATTGGTGCTCCATATATGGCCACATTGTCCCTTCCAAGAATCACAATTAGCTTGCCAGTATGGCTATTCTCAACCTCTATCATTCAAAATACCATGATTCCTCAGCAATCAAATTAGCAACCAGTTGATACTGAAGTTGACCCTTCACCTTCTACTTCGTTTGTTTCTCCCTCCCCTTCTTCCTCTTCACTTGGTGAAAATAGTGATGCTAGTAACCAAGTGGCTGAGAAGAAGAAGAAAGGGAAGGAGAAGAAGAAGAAGAAGTCAATTAAGAAAGTGGACAACCATGAATCATCGGGTGAAAATATACACATTAAATCTCCCAAATTTCCTTGCATAATTTGTAGAGGAGACTATTTTCATCAAGACTGTCCAAGCATTCCTCAGATCTTGAGAGAATGGTCCCCCCGTTCGCACCAACCATTGTCATCAACCTCTGGTGATCATGTTGATATCACACCATCAACTAGTAATAGAAAGGTCAACATTCCATATAGATTATATGAAGGGGACCATACCCTCCCCCGTTGTCCTTTTTTGGATGAAGCCAAGAGAGTCTTGCATAACTGTCCTGCTTCACCGTAGCGAATTTCATCTCGATACAAGAAGCTCACCACAAATCCTTTACTAGTTGAAAATATGACTGACATAACTCAACCATCGGTTGAAGCACCTATCATTGAAAGTGAATTTTCTGAGTCCATACCGAACCAAAGTCAACAGGTCGAAATGGTAGTCGACCCAGTTTTACCTTCAGAAGGTCCACCTTCAAATGATACCATTCCCAAAGAGAGTGAGAATGATAACGTTCAAATTCTTTTTATTACTTCAGAGTCCGATGAACTTGGGGGAAAGCCGCCCGTTCCTTTACAACAGGAGCAAAATCCTCCAGTTCCCGCTACTAAAGGGGTAAATTCAACCATTTATTCGGTACCCCCTCCAAGCAGTCTAGTCACTTCCTTTGATTGGAATCGACTAGCAAGATCCCGCCTTCCTTCTAATGTACCATTCCAGATCATAGTACAAGTCTACAAAATGATCGTGTCTGGCACTATCATAGATGAAGGGGCTTCAGTGAGTATCCTTTCCTCAACTGCTTGGAAAGCGCTTGGTTTGCCATCACTTATGCTTGTTACACAAAATTTGTCAGGCTTTAACAAAGGAACTAGTCTACCGTTAGGGATCCTTCCTAAGTTATCGATTACTTTGAGAAGGAAAACCATTCACTTGAACGTGATGGTAGTCCAAGGGCCATTAGATTACAATCTACTCCTTGGGCATGACTATGTTTACAACATGGAGGCTATTGTTTCAACACTCTTTCGAGTGATGTGTTTCCCACATGAAGGCAACATTGTGACTATTGACCAACTTTCATTTCCCAGTTCAAGCATAACTCCAAGTCGATCATCATCCCTAAATGGTCTTTTTGTGTCAAGAGTGTCTCTTCAAGCTTCATTCCATCCACCTGATTGCCGAGACTAGTCCGGTGAATGTAACAAAGCTTAGGGGGCATGCACCCTTGTCTACTTTGGTGGACGAACCCAGTTGAAAAGATAGGTTTCCCCGTAGGTTATGTGATTGGAAGTGTTATCTCACACCATTCACCTTTGTCTATTTGATGGACGAAGCCAGGAAGCATTTTGACCGCGGAATAAAACCATCCTGGTTAACCACAGTGATTTCCATATGGTTACTGGAAACTCTCCTTTTCTCGATGACTGGGGGCATGCAAACCTTTTTATGCAAGCTAAAGACGACCAATTTCCTTTTTTTAGCTTTTTCGATTTTTAGTTTTTTAGCTTTTAACTTCTTAGGTTAGGTTATTGGTCTGACACACCATTCACCTTTGTCTATGCCGCAGATGAACCAAAGGAAGTGTTTTGTCCAACTGCGGATGAAACCATCCTACCTAACCTCAGTAGTTCCTTAGATTTTTAGTTTTTCTAGCTTTTTTAGCTTTTTAGTTTGGTCATTTCTAGCTTACATAAAAAGAAAAACTAAAATGTGAGCAATTTTATCGTATGGTTCAAGCTCATTAAAAAATAAACCTACCTATGAGCAATGTTGTCGCATGGTCCAAGCTCGTTAAAAAATAAACCTACCAATGAGCAATGTTATCGCATGGTTCAAGCTCGTTAAAACATAAACCTACCACTAAGCATATGTTTCCCCAGAGTTCAAGCTTGTTAAAAGTTGAACCTACCTTTGGTAAATAACCTTTGTGATTGCCATAATATCAGCCTTTTGAACCTTGGTTGTGTTCTTGCCATTACCTCCATCCTTTTGGCCGATCATACACTTCCACTTTATTGTTTACCTTTTTGAGGAACAACTGCGATGAGTGGTCCTGTTAGCCACCCTCTTCACATCACCATGTTTTGAGAAGTTCTAAGATTACCAGGAACTAGTTGCTACCCTAAACGCCACTCATTCCTCAAAAAAGAGTCTCATTTAAACTCTTTTTCAGACTCGTTAAATATGAAAATATTGTCAAGCTATTGGCCTTTCCAACTCGTTAAAGTAACGGGAAGTGCCATCCCTCCTGTATATTTTAATCTTTTTCGGACCTGAGGGATTATCTCATGAAAAAGTTCCAGTTCTTGTCTTTTCGGCTCGCTAAAGTTATCGAAAACTCATCCCTTTTGTATTATTTTATCCTTTTTTGGACTTAAGGGATCATGTTATGAAAAAGAACTATTGGAGTTTCCTTTTCATCCCTTTTCAAACTCTCTAAACATGAAAAGGACCGAGTTATCCTTGTCGTTAAACTCGTTAAAACAATAGTGACAAACTTTTCCCTCAAACAAGAACGAGTTTCATTGTCGCTAGACTCGCTAAAACATAGCGACTGGTTTGCCCGAAGGGCAAATTATAGAACAAGCATATGTTATCCTCCTCAAGCTTGACAAAAATAAAGAGGTACTGGTTAGCAATGACTGGGGAAAAGGGGAAGAAAACTTGAAGAATTTTATTGGTAGCAGGTTGCTCTTGAACATGAGACTTTCACTCCACCATGATTGAGTCGGGTTGGGTTAATCCGTTTGTCGGTCATATCACCATTGGTCCTCCATACCATCCATCTTTTGGGGTTAACGTCATCAATCCATCTCAGTGTCACCAATATGTTCAAGAGAAGTCATTCAGAGAATTCACCATCAAGTTAATGCCTCATCCACTGCAATACCTTCACCCTCCATTTTTTATGACCGCCATTCCTGAACCTTGTATCGTCAGATCTTTTTTCACCTCTAGAAAATCATTTGCTTCGTTTCATGTCGTTGATGTGGGATACATTAAGGCCCTCTTATGACGGGTCACTTCTTGTCAACATTAGCTCATTATCAATGAAGTTGACTTAGAAACAACCCTTTCAGTACTTTGAAGCTTGCATACCTCAACGGCAAGTTTCTCACTTCCGGCGACGGGTTGACATCAATGGCCTTCGACCGAAAGATTTTGCGTGGTGTTCGACATCGGATCATATATTCACACCACGTGAATTGTACTGTAGTCCCTTGAGGTTCATCATCATTATTAGTGACTCCTCTCACATCTGTTAACAGCTTACATTATTGGCTGGTAATCAGGCGATGTCTTTCCATGTTCGACTTTAGGACATCTTTTCACATGGATCGACTTGCACATCAGGCGAAGATTAAACGAGTTTGAAGACCCTGGATCTAGTTTCATCCATCCGGGCTGCGATATATTCAGGAATATCAAGACATCAAATGTACACAGAAGCTGCATAGATGATCATCCAAGCTAGGGATGATGACTCTACATATAAAGAATCACCAGTCTGCAACTGGAGACGATTATCTGTTCTATGTACTTGAAAATGAATTTATAAAGCTGAGAATGGGAATGCCTGTCTCAGCTAGATCGTGGAAAATTATATTGTGATGATGTATTGTATTTTATCTTATACAGGTCACCTTCCAGTTCGAATACCTCGGATCCTCATGATAAAGCATTTCACCTGACATCAAAAGATTTACGACTTCATGCTTTAGGGGGAAACTGTTATAGACATATTTGGGCACTTCAACCCCAATATTATATGTCGGTAGACTAGGGCTCTTTAAACCCTAAAAGTGTTGTTTCATACCCTAAATGATCATGGTAAACTAATTACATCATTCCCCAGAAGTTCCACCTAAAAACCACTCAGAACTGGCCAAAACTGGACCATACTGACTGCTTCACTGTCAGGGTGCGATGCATACTGACTCCTACACTAGCCAGGTGCGATGCATACTGAAGAGGTCTTCTGTGGTGTGCGATGAGCGAGAATGGACAAATGTCCGAGACAGTTTGCTAAGTGGATGCTCATGGAATCTTCTAGAAACTTCTCCTATGACACTTGCCTCTTTTAATTCACCCAAGGATGAGTAAGAGATCCAAGAAATCTCCAAGTGGAACCAAGAACAACAAGTGGAATGACACTAATCAAAAACCTAGATATGACTCACACCCTTGCGGACATCTATAAATGGATCCCTCATCTGAGAGATTTGGAGGCTGGAATTTTGTAATTTGCAAGGAAGTGCAGATAGTTTGTCATTGAGAAGGAGCATCGTATTGTTGGGTGATCTTGCTTTTCATGAGGTGAAGAGGGCTTTGATGCTGGGAGGATGATGCTGGATCAGACAGCTGGGTTGTAATTCTCCCTTCATATTTAATAAAGTTCTTTGAGTTTTCCTCCATACAATCGTGTATTTGTGAATGTTGTTATTTGTGAATGCCATTGTATGTTCAATGTATTTCTGATTCTGCATTGCTTATGATATAATAGATCAAGATGCTTTGATGGTGTTTTGTTACTTTGTTTCTATAGGTATTCTCTAAGCGGGATAAGTAGGAGAGGAGTTGCAAGCTCTATCAAGGGGGAGAGAAATTGAGCAAGGAGTCAAGTGGAAGATCCAGGTTGGTTCCTTTGATTCTCTCTTATCTATCATACATAGAGGAAATCCCAAATTGCTTTGATTATTTGTTTGCTAGGATAGCTGCCAATCCTAGAGGGCTAGCAGATTGAAAAGACACTAATTTTCCCAGAAGCAACATGAGTTTGTAATACCTTATTAATTGTTAAGAACTCATTTTCAGATCACCAGGAATTCCATACCATCCTATATGTACCTGTGTAGGCATCCACAGTATTTGAGTACCAAGTGCCGCTCAGAATCCTTGATACCCAACTTTGTACAAAGGGTATGAAAAATATTGGTAAACTCCGGCACGTCTTGGTCCCTTCCCTGCTGCAACGTGGTCCACTTTACGTATTTATCCTCATAGGTTCCAACAGGGTAGTACTGCTCCTTGATGGCATCCCAGAATGAATTCCAAGTGGGTGCGCCTAAAAGTGGTGATGTCGTACTTTCTTCCTTCTTCTCGCAGTAGGTTTCCCACCAGTCCTTGACGTGGGGCGTGGCTTTGAGAAGAGCGAAAGTGATCTTTTCCCGGCTGGAAAAATCATGAACAGAAAAATATGCTTCTAGCATATTTAACCATTTATCTATGACATTTGCATCTATCTGACCCTCAAATATGGGGATTTCAAAGTTAACTTGTACCTTAAAGGGTGTGGCATTTCCAGAGTAGCTGCTAGAAGTAGATGCGTCTCCCCTAGGTAGACGCTGAAGGATCTAGGCAAAGTTGTCCATCATTGCGTTCCTTTGTCGCTCAAGGGCTTCTTTGAGAAAGATTTTGATAGGATCTCCTGCCCCCTCAACTTTCTTTTCTTCTGCCATGGTAGGCCATCGAGATTTGTGAGTCTTGTCTTGCAAACGTTCGACCAGTTCAAGCCCTAACTCCTTATATCCTGACCTCATTGGGGACATGAAAAGAAAAATAGAGAAAGAGCAGACCTCTCCGATACCACTAATCTAGATTTATGCATGAATGTAATAAAGTATAGAAATAAACATAAATACAGAATGCAACAGAAATAATACTTCATTTTATTAATATCAAATACTGAAATATGCTTACAAACAGAATGGAAATCAGACTAGCTCGAGCGATGGTAGCTTATCTCTGAGAAGAGATGTGGTGGCTACATGCCTCTAAACTATGTTACAATGAAGCTCGAAGACCTATTTATAGTTTAGAAACAATAGAAAACCCTAAACATCCAAAAACCTAACCCTAGGAGATGAAGTACCAAACTATGGGCCCCGTTTGGGTAAATTAGTACATCAACTTCCGGGGGTCGTAACTCTGGAATATGATCTCCGTTTGAAGCGCACAATACCTCGTTAGAAAGATCTATCCGAAGACTACAACTTTTTAGTGGAAAACATTAGTCCACATCTGATGTTGGCCCCCGTTTTACCAAAAAACGTTTTTAGGGCCTCAAAACGGCTCCGGAAGTTCACGACCTGAAAAACACTACCAAAAATAGTAAATTGTGCTAGAATTAAGCAAACTGAAAAACTGAAAGAGACAGTTGTGGGGGTCAAAGTGGGATAGGTGGGTGGACACCGACATCCATCTGGATAATTCCTCCCCCCTTAGGAAGCAATGGTCCCCATTGCATTGAGTGCCTCCATGAGATGGGGAAACTTCTATTGAACTTGGTCCCTCGTGAGTTGTTTTGAAATCTCTGATGTGTCAAGTAATGGTGGGAAGCATGGTTGAGGGCAATCCACATTAAACACTTGGTGAAAGCCAAGGAATGGGGGAATGTTGTGCTTTAAATCATTGTTTCCCATATCCTTGGTAATGGTGTAAGGACCATATCAGAGTGGTCTGAGCTTCTGATGGGCTCTTGTAAAGCGTTCTTTCTGCAGATGAAACCAGACTTTGTCACCCACTTGAAACTTGTGTGGCACCTGATGTTTATCATGTTGTTGCTTGTACTTGGAATTTTCCACAATGGAGCAATGATATATCGGCCCATTGGGTAGAGGTGCTCCAAGAGTCAGATCGGACGAATGCTTAACCCGATAGTGCAATGATACCCTTGTGGTTGAGGAGAAGATGTCCATGTATCCTTTGATGACTGTATCCACCTTCTTCTACTGTGAGGAGGAACTCTTCCTGGGGGCCATGGATGTGGCTACAATCTTCCCCATACTTTGAGAGTGAACTAGAAAGAAAATAAATTTCTTAGTCTCGGAAATGATCTTACTACATTTCTTAGGAGATATCAAAGAGGTGGCGGTAAGTGAGACTACCTTAGGTATCCTGTATACCGTATTACCCAAAGAAATAATCACAGAGCGAGGTCTAGACTCATATACAGCATGTCGCTTCCACAAGTATGGTTTTCCTAATAATACATCACAAACGTCGAGAGGAGCAACATCACACAATACCTCATCTATGAAGGGCTTGATGCTATAGGGAAGGCTGCATTGCTCGCTAACTCGGAAATCTCGTTCTTGGAGAAGCCACCCGATGGTGTACAAGTGTGGGTGTGGTATGTTCAGCAGGCCAACCACTTCACAACCTCATTTGAAATGAGATTTTTTTGGTTGCCACTGTCGACAGTGAATTGCAGCGGCGAACCCTTCACCCACATTTGTGAGTGGAAAAGACGTTTCCCATCCTCTGGATCTTCGGGATCATTCTTCTGGATCTTGGCGGTGGAAACAGTGGCACTAGGCTCCACATCAATGATCTATTTCCCTTTTTCATTCCTCTTGTTGAGTTCTGACTCATGGTTGGAACATGCATCTAATTCTAAACCCTTCTACTCGGCCACCAGCGACTGCTTGGCCCGACACTCACTTGTGTTATGAGAGGGGCTCTTCTGGAACTCACACCACTTTCCTGTGTCCTTCTTTGAATTCGTGGTGTTGTTCTTTTCTTGCAGCTTCGACGGGTTGTCTTGGATGACACCATCTTAGCTTTGTCCTTGGTTCTGCGGCTTAGGGAAGCCTTTCCCTTGCTTCATATTCGCGGATTCAAAGCCTCGCTTCTTCTATTTAAAATTCAGCTCGATCTTGACAGCGTGTCGGTACGCCATGCCGAGCAAGGAGATGTCCAGGAACTCCATCCCATCCTGGATGTACCTATGTAGACAGTTGCAGTATTTGAGCACCAAATGTCGCTCAAAACCCTTGATACCCAACTTTGTATGGAGGGTATGAAGAATATTGATAAACTCTGGCACGTCTTGGTCCCTTCCTTGCTGCAGTGTGTTCCACTTTATCTATTTATCTTCATAGCTTCCAATAGGGTAGTACTGATCCTTGATGGCATCCTAGAATGAATTCCAAGTGGGTACGGCAGAAAACAGTGAGGTCGTACTTTCATCCTTCTGCTCGCAGTAGGTTTCCCATCAGTCCTTGACGTGGGGGGTGGCTTTGAGAAGAGAGAAAGTGATATTTTCCCTGCTGGAAAAATCATGAACAAAAAAATACCCTTCTAGCAGATTTAACCATTTATCTACAGCATCTGCATCTATTTGACCCTCAAATATGGTGATTTCAAAGTTAACTTGTACCTTAAAGGGTGTGGCGTTACCAGAGTAACTGCTAGAAGTAGATGCGTCGCCCTGGGTAGACCCTCAAGGATTTGGGAAAAGTTTTCCATCATTGCATTCCTTTGTCGCTGGAAGGCTTATTCGAGTGAGATTTTGATAGGGTCTCCTGTCCCCTCTTCTTTATTTTCTTCCCCCACGGGAGGTCGTCAGGATTTGTGAGGCTGGTCTTGCAAAGGTTCGACCAATTCAAGCCCTAACTCCTTATATCCTGACCTCATTGGGGACATGCAAAGAAACACAGAGAAAGAGCAAACCACTATGATACCATTGATCTGGATTTATGTGGGAATGCAATAAAGTACAACTATAAACATAAATAAAGAGATGCAATAGAAATAATACTTCATTTCTTTAATATCAAATACTAAAATATGCTTACAAACACAATGGAAATCAGACTAGCTCGGGAGATGGTAGCTTAACTCTGAGAAGATATGTGGCGGCTACATGCCTATGAATTGTGTTACAATGAGGCTCGAAGGCCTATTACTTTTGTGAAACAATAGAAAACCCTAAACATCCAAAAATCTAATCCTAGGAGATGAAGTGCTAGACTATGGACCTCGTTTGGGTAAATTGGTACATCGACTTCCCAGGTCATAACTTTGGCATACGATCTTCGTTTGACGCACACAATACCTCGTTAGAAAGATCTATCCAAGGAATACACCTTTAGAATGGCCAACATCAAATATTGATCTACGTTGGCTCCCGTTTTCCTAAAAAACTTCATTTATGGCCTCAAAACAGCTCCGGAAGCTTAGGACCCGGAAAAAAACTACCAAAAGTAGTAAATTGTGCTACAATTAAGGACATTGAAAAACTAAAAGAGATAGTTGTGGGGGTCCAAGTGAGATAGGTGGGTGGCCACCATCATCCACTTGGATCATTCCTCCCCCCTTTGGAAGAAATGGTCCCCATTGCATTTAGTGCCTCCATGAGATGGGGAAACTTCTGTTGAACTTGGTCCCTAGTGAGCTGTTCTGCAATCTCAGATGTGTCCAATAATGGTGGGAATGATTTCGAGGGCAGTACACATTGAACACTCAGTGCAAGCCAAGGAATGGGGGAATGTTGTGCTTCAAAGCATTATTTCCCACAACCTTGGTAATGGTGTAAGGACCATATTGGAGTGGTCTGAGCTTTTGATGGGCTCTTGTAAGATGTTCTTTTTGTAGATGCAACCAGAATTTGTTGCCCACTTGAAACTTGTGTGGAACCCGATGTTGATCATGTTTCTTCTTATAATTGGCATTTTGCACAATGGAGCGATGATATATCACCCATTGCATAGAGGTGCTCCAGGAATTAGATCGGACGAATGCTTAACCCGACAGTGCAACGATACCCCTGTGAGTGAGGAGAAGATGTCCTTGTATCCTTTCATAATCGTATCCACCTTCTTCTGCTGTGTGGAGAAACCCTTCCCAGGGGCCATGGATGTAGCTACAATCTTCCCCATACTTTGAGAGTGAACTAGAAAGAAAATAAATTTCCTAGTCTGGGAGATGATCTTACTGCATTTCTTAGCAGAGATCAAAGAGGTGGTGGTAGGTGGGGCTACCTCCGATATCTTGTATAACATATTACCCAAAGAAATAATCACAGAGCGAGGTCTAGACTCATATACAACATGTCACTTCCACAAGTATAGTTGTCCTAATAATACATCACAAACATTGAGAGGAGCAACATCACACAATACCTCATCTATGAAGGGCTTGATGTTGTAGGGAAGGAGACACTTCTCGCTAACTCGGAGATCTCTTCCTTGGTGAAGCCACCTGATGGTGTACGGTTGTAGTTGTGGTATGGTCAGTAGGCCCAGCTGCTTCACAACCTCTGTTGAAATGAGGTTCTTTTGGCTGCCATTGTCAACAATGAATTGTAGTGGCGAACCCTTCACCCACATTTGTGAGTGGAAAAGGCACTCCCCCTCCTCCGGATCTTTGGGCTCATCCTTCTAGATCTTGGCGATGGCAACAGTGGCACTAGGCTCCACATCAATGATCTGTTTCCCTTTTTCATTCCTCTTTTCGGGTTCTTACTCAGGGTCGGAACATGACTCTGATTTTGAACCCTTCTACTCGGCCACCAATGACTACTTGGCTCGACACTCACTTGTGTTATGAGTGGGGCTCTTATGGAACTCACACCACTTTCTTGTGTCCTTCTTTGAATTCGTGGTGTTGTTCTTTTCTTGCAGCTTCGACAGGTTGTCTTGGGTCACACCATCTTGGCTTTGTCCTTGGTTTTGTGGTTTAGAGAAGCATTTCCCTTGCTTCAGATTCGTAGATCCAAAGTCTTGCTTCTTCTTTTAAACTTCTACTCAGTCTTGACAGCGTATCGGTATGTCGTGCCGAGCGAGGAGATGTCCAAGAACTCCATCCCATCCTGGATGTACCTGTGTAGGCAGTCGTGATATTTGAGTACCAAATGCCACTCAGAATATTTGATACCCAAGTTTGTACGAAGGGTATGAAAAATATTGGCAATCTCCGGCATGTCTTGGTCCCTTCCCTACTGCAGTATGGTCCACTTTATGTATTTGTCCTCATAGGTTCCAATAGGGTAGTACTACTCCTTGATGGCATCCCAAAATGAATTCCAAGTGGGTACGGCTGAAAATAGTGAGGCGTACTTTCATCCCTCTTCTCGCAGTAGGTTTCCCACTAGTCCTTGATGTGGGAAGCAGCTTTGAGAAGAGCAAAAGTGTTCTTTTCCTGGTTGGAAAAATCATGAACAGAAAAATACCCTTCTAGAATATTTAACCATTTATCTACGACATCTACATCTATTTGACCCTCATATATGGGGATTTCAAAGTTAACTTGTACCTTAAAGGGTGTGGTGTTTCCAGAGTAGCTGCTAGAAGTAGATGCGTCACCCCTGGGTAGATGCTGAAGGATCTGGGCGAAGTTGTCCATCATCGCGTTCCTTTATCGCCCGAGGGATTCTTCGAGCAATATGTTGATAGGATCTCCTTCCCCCTCATCTTTCTTTTCTTCCGCCATGGGAGGTCGTCGGTATTTGTGAGGCTGGTCTTGCAAAGGTTCGACCAGTTCAAGCCCTAACTCCTTATATCCCGACTTCATTGTGGGCATGCAATGGAAAATAGAGAAAGAGCGGACCACTCTGATACCACTGATATGGATTTACGCAGGAACACAATAAAGTATAGAAATAAACATAAATACAGAGATGCAGCAGAAAGAATACTTCATTTCATTAATATTAAATATTGAAATATGCTTACAAATAAAATGGAAATCAGACTAGCTCGGGTGATGGTAGCTTATCTTTGAGAAGATATGTGGCGCTACATGCCTCTAAATTGTGTTATAATGAGGCTCGAAGACCTATTTATTGTTGATAAACAATGGAAAACCCTAAACATCCACAAACCTAACCGTAGGAGATGAAGCGCCAAACTATGGGCCCCATTTGGGTAAAATGGTACATTAACTTCTCGGGGTCATAACTTTGGCATACGATCTTCGTTTGATGCGCACAATACCTCGTTAGAAAGATATATCCAAGGAATAAAACTTCCAAATGGTCAAAATTGGGGCATGTTCCATGTTGGCCCCTTTTTTCCCAAAAAAACATCGTTTAGGGCCTCAAAACTGCTCCAGAAGTTTAGGACCCGAGAAAAACTGCCAAAAATAGTAAATTGTGCTACAATTAAGGAAATTGAAAAAATGAAAGAAACAGTTGTGGGGGTCCAAGTGGGATATGCAGGTGGCCACTGACATCCACATGGATCAAATTTAGATCATAAATTTTACTACACCATGTAAATTTTCATTTTCCATCTACAAGCATCTAAGATTTTCTATGATTCTTGTTACAATACAATCCTCCTGACTAACTATTGTTTCTTGAGTTTCCAACAACATGAATTCCATTATAATATTTTCTAAACAACAAATACTAAATCCATCACATTTCATTCGCAAACCATAAGATCCAGTTCCTAGTTAAATAAATATACATGCACAGATACTTATCTGTAAGTTTTCAATCTCTCAAATTCCACAGCGCTGAGATCATTCCTCCCAACCTTGAGAAGGGAAATTGCGTTCGCTTCTTCCCCCCAAGCTTCTACTCCAAAAAATAGATAACAAATATCTGCTAATGGAAGACCTCAATGCCTCAGTCCATTTTATCCTTTCTGATATTTTTAATAGAGTCTATCCACTGGTTCTCACCAGCTCAGGATCACTCTGTTTGGCAATATCCTGCCAATGTTTCCATAACTCTTTTATCCTCTTTCTCCACAATGAAAAATAGAACCCCTTTCTTTCCATTGAGAATCTCTTTTATCTCCAGGAGAGAGGGGTGTAACTGTTTTCTTCTAACTGTCTGGAGGTTAGAGTTCGTTAACCGGTCTTCCCTCAAGAATTTTGAGATTTCATTATTTAATAAAATAACATTACTTAAATGTTAACATAAGTTCTTCTAATTTCCACATGAAAAATGTAAATGTAATTATAAGTGTAAATGTAAATGTAATTATTGGTAATTCAGCTGTCACATTGGGGTGTTACACATATAGTCTTCACACTTGGGGTGTTACACACATAGTCTTCACACTAGGTTGTAGAATGAGAATCTAAACTCAAAAATATATTAATATTAATATTAATATTATGTTTAATGATGTATTTTACATGGAATGATAACAAAATTTATAATAAAACTACATCAAATTAATATTCTCAAATTTTACAACTTTGACTATAAAGATTTATGTCTTTAAAAATTGTAATATATCCATAGAAAATTACAACTTTGACTCTAAATATTTATGTCTTTAAAGATTTTAATATATCCATAGGATATGATTTTTCATTCATTTTACAAATATTTAATTCAAATAAATATTAAAAGATTTTGGAGTAGGATTTTCATTCTTTGTGTTGAATTGTATTGTATTTTTTTTATTTATATGGTTATTTTCATTTTTGTTTTGGGACGACATTATTTTTTCTATATTATTATTATTATTTTGTTAGAGACGTGACATACTTACACATGTTGTATAATTCACCTCTTGGCGCAACTATAATTTACTTATCTTTTAAATTGTATGTAATATAATAAAAATATTATAGCTTTGCATTTCACAACTATAAAAAACAACTTGCACATAACATATATTCCTATTATGAAATAAATTCTTGTTTCTTTGAAGCTTAGCTAGAAATAGGGGAACTATTGGTTATTATTTTGGGGAACCATGTGAATTTGCATGTGGTAAAACTCAGTAATTTTTACTCTTATTTTTTCTTAGCATAGTCTAAAGAGCCCACAATTTAGCCCATAATATAATGGAAGTTTCGGCAAGAATATGAAAAAATCTAGCAAAAGTTTTTGAAAATCTGGGTTACAGCTGTCAAACTTCAGGATTTTGGGTGCCCTAGGGGTTCTTGATGGTGTTGAATCTATTTTCACCATAAAAAAAAGGATTCAAACACTCCAACATTCTGATTTTTTGAAAAAGAATTACTAGATTCCATCAAGAAATCTGTCGTCTGGGTGAATTTGTTGCATCGGTAGACTACACCTTCTCCTTTCATCGCACCGAGTACCCAATATTGGTTTAATAGCCTCTAATCCACCGCAATTCCATGGAAGCACGTCCTTCTTCAAAGCCACGACTCATAATATTAGGCCTCTTCATAATACCTCAAAATTATAGCATTGGCTTATTAATACACAGACTAAAGATGTTGAAAACTACATACCACATTGGCTTTTGCCACCTTCTTGTAGATAATTAACCACCATACACACCAGACTTCTTGTCTCTGAACTTAACTGGTAGAGGGTGTGGGATCTAGAAATTCATTCATAACATTTTTTCAACACCGTAGTGCAACGACAAAATAAAATCATCAGTGCTCGGTCTTCCTTGAACGCATAGAACATTTTAATGCAGATTTTTTTTTATGAAAACATCTCAATTTAACTGATCAAATGATATAAAATATAGGCTTGACCGTCATCTTCAGAATAACCGAGACAAAAAAGGAACTGTCCAAACAAAGATAATAACGAAGACACACAAACACTATCATTTATATTGGTATTACACACGCGTAGTAGAGTGGGAAAACTACTCAAATAGATATTACTACATTTCATTCAGTGCTAAATAGAAGAAATCCGATTTGAAAAGAAACATTTGTAAATCCAAAAACATTTCGTTGTGATTTCATGACCGATTATTTAATGGAAATTGGGGGCAAGAGGGCACTCACTGCAACCCCACATACTTGATCAACAATGCGACGACCCCATACCTTTTCACTGGAAGTCACACTTGATCATCTCGTTCTGTTTGAATACTCTAGTCTCCAACATGCACAACGAGGAGTCAAAGATAGGCTCGTTCTACCACAATGTGTCAACAAAGAATCTCCTCCAAGATCTCCTGCCCAATGCTTTAGATGGCCACAAAACTAGTGACTCATTATATTTGACAAAATAGGTTAATCATGCTCTAACAACATTGTAGGAGACATGAATTGGAAAATGAAATCAACTCTATTAAGATATCTTCTCAAAAAAATGATGTACAATGTGTACACATTAATGCAATATGAAAACCATTGATTCAATTTCCAAGTTTTCTTGGACTCTAATAACTAATCTCAATATCACACCATAACCAAAATCATGACCAAAGGATTAGGTGTCTAACACTTCTTGTTTGCTACTGGTCTCAAACAACTTATCTAATTAATAAAAATGTAAGAGTGTTATCAGTTTTAGTTCCAAAATGAATGAATCAATAACTTATGGAACTAAAAAATAAAATAGATTATATAAGGATTATAATATAATAATATTGAGTAGTGGGGTTAAAACAAAAAAATATGTGAAAATTACAATTTACTTATCTTTTAAATTGTATGTAATATAATAAAAATCTTACTGCTTTGCATTTCACAACTATAAGAAACAACTCATATGCATGAGATCAATTAAATTATTATATGTTAGACGTTAGAGAATCATAGTAGACGTCACATTAAAATATAACATATAAATAGTAGTTATAAATTAACATACATTTTACCATATAAATTAAAATAATGATTATGTAACCATATTTAAATTTAATTAATAAGCACATAAAATTTTAATATTTACAATATAACAAGATTCTTAACTATGAATATTCATCCCATTTTAATATGGATATTATTAACTTCTATATAAGCTTTCTTACAATGACATGGACCAATACCATCGATTATCAATACCACATACCCAAATACCATAACTAGTTTTAAAAAAATTATAAATATTTTAATTTAATTTAATTTTATAACATTTTTAAATTAAAACTTAATACTTAAAATAAATATATAATATAACAACATTATTAACCATGGATATTCACCCCTTTTTACAATAGACATTATTAACTTATAGACCTTTGTCGTGAGGATGAACTACATTAGATGGTTCGAAATGTCGACCAAAAACTCATAATGTGATTAATCCGAAAGAATTTATCAAAATGAGTATGGATCACAAAAGTCTAAAATCAATAATTTGTAAGTATTTTATTTTAATTTAGTTTTATAAAATTGTTTAAATTAACATTTTTTAACAAGATTTTTAAGCATGGATATTCACCCTCATTTTACCATGGATATTATTAACTAGTAAATAGGCTTTGTTACAATACCACGGGCCAATACCATGGCTTATCCAAACTTTCTCAAAACCCATAACTTAATTCAAAATCCAAATATTTCATTTTAATTTTATCTTATAACATTTAAAAATTAAATCTAAAAGAAAAAAACTATGGGATTCAGGGTAGGAATTTCAAATCTTTATCACTTGTCAATTTGACGGTTTCACAGAGAATTTGCTTGTCAAATTCCATATCTGTATGGGATAGATGTTGTGGTGTAAATGTTTATAAACATTTACATGGGGACTTAGTTAAAAAATAATAATAAGTTAGAAGAAATTGCCTACGTAGGCACTCTCTAGCCTAGTGTGCAAAGATGTTGTAGTGTCCTCTAAACATTTTGACTGGGTCAAAGTAAAGTAAAAATTAAAATAAATTAAATTAAATTAAAACCAACCCATATCCATCTTAATCTGAGCCCAGAGAAATCAAATCTTTTGAGAGCAACTGAAAGGAGATTTGAACCCTCTCAAAGCTTGGTAGATGCGAAGTTTTTTTTTCAACTAAAGGAATCGTGCCTGAGTAGATCTTAGTCATACATAGTCCTAATCAGACCACGTGAACTGTGGAGACCAAAACTGCCCACCTACACAGTTAGAACTTGGTAAATCTAGAGTTAAAATGAATCTAGGTTGGTTCTACTTGCAATTGCTCGTTGCTAAGTAACAAGAAAAGAATTCACCCATGCCAAATTCACTAATTCTCATTATTAAAATGTAATTTCAATAAATGAGTAGTACATGCACACATGAATTCCATAAAGATATAATTGTGTTACATAGAAATTATAATAATTCGTTTTTTGAATTAATATAGTAAAAAAACAAAATATTAATATTCTTTTTTCTATTATTATAAAATTTAAACATTTTTTTAATAAAGAAAAATCGATTTTTTTTAATGGAATAAAAAGTGATTAATAATTAGTTAAAAATTATAAAAATAACGACAAATACAACATCTTGTGAATTTTTTTTCTCTTCAAATGTGACATAATTTCAATTTTAAAAAAATGTTGTATAATTTCAATTTTAATATTTTTAAGTGATTTTTAAATTGCATTTTTCACTGAAACAAAGGAATTGCCTGAATGGTCAAAAGTGGCTTGAATCCCTCAAAAAAGTCCAAAGTGGCCTGAATCTGGTACTTCTCTGTAGAAATCATGACAAATCTTATTGGGAGACCCTACTTCACCAATTAAAACTCACAAATGATATAAAGATTAGATTAAAAATTAGTTACGATGCACTTACCAAAGAGTAACAACAGATATTTTTAGATATAGCCTATTTTTTTGATAGGAGAAAACAAGAATAGTGCCATAACAACATGGGATGGATCAAGCTGGAAAGGTTCGTCGAGGTTTAAAAATTTGCAGCTTAAATGCCTTGCAAAAGTGGACGACGAAGATTAAATACATATGCATGATTACCTGCATGATTTGGGAAGAGAAATTGCAGAGACTGAATTACCGTGTCGTCTTTGGCGTGCCACTGGGAACATTAATGATTGGTTGCACCAACAATCATCTGTAAGTCTTCAACCATTCAAACTTTTAACATAGTTAATTTTTTTCCATAGAAATATGTATACAGTTCTCAACTTCTCTATCGATTTACATTTTCAAAATAATTAAATTTAACCATAGCAAGCATCCGCATGAACAAGTTATAATCGAAGAACACAGAATCATAATGATTCCTCAATGGGTTGGTGCGAGAAATTGGAGAGTCTGCCAGATTATTTCAGGAGAGTCTGCCAATGGTGTATGTACGAACTCGTCCTCATGTTGGAGTCTAAGGTTCCTATTATTCCTATATTTATAATTCGAGCCTGTTGAGCTCAGGTGGACATATTAGAAGGGAAAAGGAGTGTACGTTGAGGCCCTCCACAAAAAGATAACGGTCGATCTTGAAACTCATGAAGAGAAGCCACGATATGACTCTTCCACTCTTCAAAAATGGAGAAAAGCTCTCTCTGATGTGGCAGATATAAGTGGCTTTGATTTGAAGGGAAAGTTTAATAGGTGAGGCATCTAAGTCCCTCTCTATGGATACAATATATAACGTGTGTATGAATTGGTAACCATTATATGATGCTTAGCCAAATTTCTTGTGGTTTCGATTAAAAATATACATAACATGCATATGCTTATGATGCTTTTCTTGTGGTTCCAATTACTTATTTATTTGGTTTTCTCATTGAATGACTAGTGATGAGGGTCTGTTTCTAGATGAGGTCGTCAAACAGGTGGTAAAAATGATGGACGAAAAGATTCGGTTGGATGTGGACACAAATCCCACTAGTTTGATAATAAAGTTGAATATTTTGAAACTACAATATTAGGATAGCAACGGACAGGAGAAGTTTAGGTGGTTGGCATAGTCAGCTTAGGCGAAGTTGGGAAGATAACTTTGGCTAAAGAGATTTACAATAGAAAGCATTCAAAGTGCAACAAATCCTACTTTTTATCAGATGTAAGAGAAAATGCAAGAATCTCATTACATGCCTCGTAGAGTTAAATTCTGAAGGGTTTGTTTGATGTTGGTCCACAAATAGGTGACATCCATCAAGGTACAGAGGCGGTTAGACAATTTCTCTCATCTTCTAAAATATTTTTAATTTTGGATGACATAGATCATGTGAACCAGGTAGATTCCGTTTTACCAGATATAAATGTCTTACATAAGGATAGCTTAATTTTTATTAAATCTTGGGATGAAGGTGTCCTAGTGAGGTCAAGGGTGAAAGAGTCATTGGTGTATAGGTTAACAGACCTTCCTTACCAACATTCGTAAGAGCTCTTTTTCTCATATGCCTTGTGTCACCCATATCCACCTGTGGACTTTAAGGATCTAGTAAATAAGTTTCTAATGGGATGTGATGGATTTCCCCTATCTTTAGTAGTGTTTGGGGAACTTCTCTCTGGAAATAAAGACAAATCTTATTGGGAGGCCATACTTCTTCATGGGTATTGCAGCAAGCATCCTAAGTTGTGGGATGAACATTTTCACTATATTTAACATGCTTATAATCGGGCTAAGTACTATTCAACTCAAACATCGTCATTTGAAGCATGTTTGGGATACTTGCCTAAGTATCCTTTGGATTTTATTTTTGGGAAAGATGTTGCTATTGATGGTCATAGTGGCATAGACAAAGCAAGAAGTTTCATTGAACAAATCCAATTGGCGCACCAAAGAGTTCAAGAATAGCTTGAAAAGAGCCAAGGCAAGTACAAAGCAAGGCATGACAAGGATCGTGTATATCACAAGTTCCAAGTCGGTGATGAAGTTTGGCTTCACATTAGCAAAGAGAGGCTCCAAGGACAAGGTAAAAAGCTAAAACCAATTAGATATGGTCCATTCAGAATTCTGGAAAAGATTGGTAGCAATGCCTTCAGATTGGATTTTCTTTCATATATGCAAATTTATGTTGTTGTTAATGTTGAGAACTTAAGGTTGTATGAGTCTCCTTTGATTGAAGATCAAGGAGAAAATGTCCAAATTCCTTCCATTGACGATATTTCTCCTGAATACCTTGATGAACTACAGCAAGACATGATTCTTGACAAAAGAACAAGGTCTTCAAAACGAGGGTGTGTGGACTACCTTCAAGTGGGGCTCAAGGGAACAAATCCTTCAAAGGCCAAATGGATCAAGATTGGAAAGGTGAGGGAACTATACCCTCATTTGCTGGAAAACTGAAAGTTATATTTTGGGGTCAAAAAGGCTTCCAGTGGGGAGGAATGATCAGGTGCTCAAAAGATAGCTCAAAATTCAAATTTGTCGAATCGGTGTGGAACCTAGACGACCACATAGTGCTCATCATCTTGAATCAGGTGCAACTCATTTCACGCGGAACGAACACCATATGCTTCCATAATCATGTCCTGTTCACTTTCCCAAACAAGCAAATTTAAAAAAAAAAATGACAGCCCAGTTAGCAATTCGTACTGCTGATGTGGCGCTGACTCGGTAGGTGTATGTGGCAATTTGAGTGGTCAACGGGCTCAGCGAATCGTATTGTACCAAGTGGCACATTCTTATTGGTTTGAAATTTGTCATTTTGATTGGCTAGATTGGTGGCCAACCACGGGTTGACACATGGCCTAGCTGGAGGCTGTCAAAATTATGGGTCAAGTCTGCGCAGAGGCAATGGGGATCTAACCTGCGACCTCACACAACAAGTCCAAAGCCTCTGGAAATACACCATCGCATTTTCTTATTAACCATTATAGTCGCGGGTTTTATTTAAATTTCAATGGCGCGCTATTTGGGGGAGGGGCTAGCCCACGGGGGTAGGCCTTTGGTTGCACCACCCGCACACGACCACCATCGGAGAGGAGCGAGGGGCCCGACCGGCAAGGGCTGGCCATTGGCCTCAGCTCTAGGCACGTGGCCCCCCACGTGCCCAATTTTTTTCAAGTTCAGGCGTTAGCGAACATTTAAAGTGTCTGACAATTTCGCCCGATTTTCGGTCGGCGAAATTGTTGCTCCATTAGAGCATTTTGGGGGAAATTTGTAGGATGATGTCGGATTTTGGGGAATTTGTGGTGCGATTAGAAAAAAAATGGGAAATGCCATAACTTCTTCAGTTTTTGACAAACCATGGGAAGAAAGAGGCTACACAGGCATTTTTGGGTATTCTAGAGCCATTGGAACAAGTTTCAAAGCTTTCTGAGCATTATAAATGGATGTATTCACATTTTTTAGCATAACAGAGAGGGCCAAGCCATTGGAAGCTAGACCAAGGAGACATAGCCTAGGAGGGGTGAACTCCTTCATCATGTGTTGTTGTGATATTGTTTATGGTGATGTTTATGTATGTTATATATTGTTGTTTAGTCATTTGTTTATGTTAATTTGCACATAAAAATTACATAAAGCACTCAAAAACCCATGTTTAAACTTGCAAATAATTTCATAAATCCTCAAGCACTTTTAATATATTCTAAAAAGTAATTTTAGCACAACAAAACTAATTTTCTTAATCATATCAATAACTCAATCTTACACCCAGATCTACTAGAATAAATATAGATTGAGTAGTTAACTTACCTTCCAATTCTATCATAGTAGGTTGGTAATCATCTTGTCGCTCTTCCAATGCAGTGTTGATCTGGGGCATGCTCCTTGCCACCTCTCCAACCGTAGATACCTCTTGTATATTAGCATATGGTTCAGGTCAGGTACATTGTGGGAAATTCTTGTAATAATGAGGTCCTCCATAGCCCCAACACTATCAGGGGGGTTTATGTCCTTGACTAAGTTGCGGCTTACTAGATGCTTCCGTCAGCTTATTATCTGCTTGCCACCTAGTCTTTTCATTGATTCCTTCCAAGTTGTTTACTTGATACATTTCTTTGTATATTCTTGGAATTTGTGGGTTTCATTCCTCAGAAATGCTGATAATTCTTTTGTCCCTTCTTTTGAGACCAAATTTTTCCAGAATCTCCTTTTTGTTTGACCTATTGATAACACATTCGAGTCTTTCGAATGGCTTCATCCATAGTCTTAGGACTATCAAACTCTATTATTTCCTTCATATATGCAGGTAAACTACTTAGGAAATGTTGTACCTTAGCTTTCTCCTCTCTGATATACGACACATACCTTAATAAAGATGTAAATTTTGTCACATATTCATCCATTGTTAATTTCCCCAATTTTAGATCATGGAATTCTTTGGCTTTTTTACCATAGAATCTCTTTGTCATGTATTTATTTTTAAAATGTTTCTGGAATGCATCCCATGTTACATCCTGGTCCTTTATTCCATGCACAATTTTAACCTCCTCCCACCATAAAGTGGCCTTTGTAGAAATTCTCACTGTAGAGTAAACTGATTATGCAATGTACTAAAGAAAAATACTTAATCTACCTCTACAATCAACCTTGCAGAAGCTTAATCGATTTTGAGCAAGATCAAATAGAACAAATATAACACAGAAGAAGAAACAATCACATGAAACACAGAATAATACTCTGGGGAAAGCCTCAGCTAAAAACCCCGCTATCTGTATTATCATACAAGTGGAAATACCTCAGGATTACACAAAGCTTTAGCTCTCAATACAATCCCTCACTGCTACTCATAGACAGAATAGACAACACATATGCCTGCTCCTCTGTCCTCCAGGCCTCCTATTTCCTTGCACAGGTTTCCCTGGGTCCTCCAGTTGTGACCTGTGTGATTCTCACCTCACACACTGCTCTAACCTTTATAGAAACTGCGCAATCCTCAAGGAATGAATTCCTTCTGCACGCAAGAGATTTCCTCATGGGAATATTCTTGCAATTGATATTACACTGTCCATGCTTTTAATCTCAACTCGGTCTTTGTTTGGACTGACATGCATAATTTATTTATGAGAGAATATTCAGTTATCTGGAGTACACTAGTTGCATGCATGCATGAATTAATTGACTGAACTCACAATTAGTTCCACAAATTGTTTGGAACTAATCTAACTGGACTTAACTTAGATAACTTAGCTAACTAATTACAACTCAAATACAACTCATCCTTACCTCCTTAGTTAAGGGATAACTTCCTCAATCAAAGGGATCACTATTGCATGTCTTCACAAAGACTTCATGTTTGAATTTCTCCAACTAATTAACTCAAGATGAATTAATTAATTATTTTTCAAATAGCTGATGAGACTAAATTCGAATTTTAATTCTCAATTTTAATTCAAGGACAAATTAGAATTGGAATATATCTTGAAATGCTATCTATAGCAATGCTATTTATAGCATTTCTATTTTTAGCATTTCTTGTTGCTATTTTGAACACTCCCTCTCAACAAGAAAGGCATTCAACTCGAACCCGGTCTTGAACCTTTGGAATGTTCTGCATGCAAGACTTCTCTCAAGTGTTGTTGCTCCAGCAACTTCAAAAACAAAAAAAATATCCAACCTGAATTAGAATGATGCCTCTGTCATCAAAGTCTCTGACTGCTATTGCCTCTGTCAACTGGAAAACTCTGTGCTCCTGTTGACTTTTCCTTTCTACACTGTTGTCAGTCCTTCTCTGCCCTCTTCAGTATCTGACTGCTCTAGCCTCTGTCACTTTGATCTCTGACTGCATCAATCCCACTGATTCCTCTCGCTACTCTGTACTTTGGGTTCCTGTAGCAAGGTACGATCCATGAGATAAAACCTTTCAATGGACCCTACGCAATTTCAGCCTTCTTGAGACTATCACTTCACATTGCCTCACCTCACACCTGGAGGTATGGCCGCATGTGATCCCTCTGTTGACTTCTCCAATTGTGGCTCCTCCACAATTGTCTGAGACTACTTCTGGTGCTGCATGTTGAGAGGTAATGTACTCTCCCTCTCAACCACCAAGTCTCCAACATTTGCCTTGCTCCTCAAGGCTTTGCATTCATCTTGAAGCTCAAGAGAATACAGGTTCCTGACTCGTGAACCGATCTGCTTCACCTGTCTCGTGGTGATGTGTCTAAGGAAAACCTTTCTCTTACTGAAGACAACATCGTAGCCTTTGTCTTCCAACATCGCGATCGATACCAAGTTCTTCTTCAGTCCAGACACATACTTCACATCTGTCAAGGTGATGAGAGATCCATGCTCCCTCTAAAAAGCAACCGTGCCCACTCCTAAAACACTATACCTTTCATCATTACCCATCTCTATGTGCATCTTGAGGTGTTTCTCCTCCAAGGTACTGAACAAAATCTCATCGCCGATCATGTGGAATGAGGCTCCACTGTTAAGAAACCAACCACAACCCATCATCGATGAAACCATGCATGTGATGAGGGTAAAATCCAATTCGAACTGAGAGGCCAATCCCTCACCTTCAAATCCTTCCAAGGATCCCTTCTTGGACTTCTTCAATGGACAATTAGTTGCATAATGGCCCATCTCATGACAATTAAAGCATCTTACTTTAGATTTGTCAATCTTCTTCCCACCATGAGAAGAACTCGATTTGGAATGAGAATCCTTCTCCTTCCCTTCCCTTTCCTTACTAGCTAAGGCTAGATTTTCCTCATCATCATGCTTAGATGAAGAACCATCTCTGGTGCTCCTTATGATCTCCTCTTGCATCATATCTGACCACAGTCGTTCCCAATCTGGCAATTTCTCTCTCCCATTCACCGAGTCTTGGTAGCTATGCTAGCTCTTAGGAAGACCAAGGAGAGCAAGACTTACCATATCATCATCGGCTATCGTGATTCCTACACTTCCAAGCTCATCTCTGCAGGTGGTGAGCTTGTTCAGATATGTAGAAATCGTGTCGCCCTTTTCACACTTGATTTTCCGAAGCTTGTCCTTGAGCCCCAACTTCCTCTGGTCATTGTTGTTCTGATATAGGTCCTTCAATGTCTTCCACATTAAAAATGGAGTCTCCTTCCCATGGAGACTTGAGACAATATGGTCTCGAACTCCCTCCAGAAGAATCCTCCTCGCTCTCGCCACACACTTCTTCCATTCCGCCAATTCTTGGGCATTAGCTGCTGCTGGCTTGGGGACTTCTTGATCACTGAAGTTCTTCAAACCATTGTCTTCTAATACCACTTCCATGTGATCCTTCCATGCTATGTAATTCGAGCTGCCATCCAGGGCATACTTGAGTCTCAAGCCATTGAACGCCATTGGTGAATTTTGAGGTGTGATAAGAAATCGATTATGTACCTGCAATCAAGAACTTCGAACTTCGAACTTTTCCCTTCTCAATATATTGTTCTCTGCTTTGATCACCTTTGCTCTGATACCATGTAGAAATTCTCACTGTAGATTAAACTGATTATGCAATGTACAAAATCAAAATACTTAATCTACTTCTACAATCAAACTTGCAGAAGTTAATCGATTTTGACCAAGATCAAATAGAACACATATAACAGAGAAGAAGAAACAATCACATGAAACATAGAAGAATACTCTGGGGAAAGCCTCAGCTAAAAACCCCGCTATCTGTATTATCATACAAATGGAAATATCTCAGGATTACATAAAGTTTTAGCTCTCAAGCTATCCAGCTCTTAGTACAATCCCTCACTGCTACTCATAGACATAATAGACAACACATATGCCTGCTCCTCTGTCCTCCAAGCCTCTTATTTCCTTGTGCAGTTTTCCCTGGGTCCTCCAGCTCTAACCTGCGTGATTCTCACCTCACACACTGCTCTAACCTCTTTAGAAACTGCACAATCCTCAAGGAATGAATTCCTTCTGCATGCAAGAGATTTCCTCATGGGAATATTCTTGCAACTGATAGTACACTGTCCTTGCCTTTAATCTCAACTGGGTCTTTGTCTGAGCTGACATGCATGAGTTATTTATGAGATAATATTCAGTTATCTGGAGTACACTAGTTGCATGCATGCATGCATTAACTGACTGAACTCACAATTAGTTCCACAAACTATTTGGAACTAATCTAACTGGACTTAACTCAGTTAACTTATCTAACTAATTACAACTCAAATACAACTCATCCTTATCTGTTTAATTAAGGGATAACTTCCTCAATCAAAGGGATAACTGTTGCATGTCTTCACAAAGACTTCATCTTTGAATTTCTCCAACTAATTAACTCAAGATGAATTAATTAATTATTTCTCAAACAGCTGGTGAGACTAAACTCGAATTTTAATTCAAGGATAAATTAAAATTGGAATATATCCTGAAATGCTATCTATAGCAATGCTATTTATAACATTTCTATTTTTAGCATTTCTTGTTGCTATTTTCAACAACCTTACCCTGAAGTTGATATATGTCTAGTCTAGCCATAAGGTGATTGACATATTCGTAAACTTGGAAATATTTGTTCATATTAATGATCCTAGCTTCTGCAGCTTCCTCTGCCTCCCCAACGAAGAATGAAGCTTTAGTTTTTCTAAATTCTCCTTGCAGTTCTAGTTTCGATTTCTTAGTCTTCTTGGGTTTTGACACTTTACCCTATTCTTCCTCATGGTCCATAATATTTCTGTCAAATTTTTGGGTATGGCTCCCTTCCAGAGTATTTGTAGAAATTTCTGTTTTCCCACCCCGGTTTTCAGTTTCTCCTTATTTCTCCCATGTAGTTAAATGCCCATTCCCATAACCATACATTTAACAGACTGAAAAAAATAAATATTGCTGAAAACACAAATTCTGGAAATTTTTCAGAATGCTGGAAATTGCAGAATTAAAAATCAGCAATCAAAAACAGCCATTAAAACACATTAAAACACTGATATTTTTGGTCAACTTGACCCTGGAAAAACCCCCTACAACTCTTGGGGAAAACCAGTTTGAGAACTCTTCTTTATTTCTGAAAATTGCCTTTTTACAGTGAGAATTATTCAGCAAAAATCAGCAAGCAAATTTACAACTTATCTCCTTTCCCGTGCCTCACAGCAATCTGGAAATTACAGCAAACATGACAGCAATAAATGATGTACGGCCTCCGTTTTGTGTGCAGAAAAATCAGCAAACTGCTCCTCGATTTTTGTGCAAAAATATGCCTTTCACTATGTGCTGAATCAGCTGTACAAATCTGCTCAACTGCTGCCTTGGAATGTGTGCCAAGCTGCTGTCTCCTTCTCCTCCCTGCTCAGAAATCTCTCTTGCTCTCTTGCTCTCCTTCTCCCAATCTGTTCATGAAAGAATGAATGACCTTTTCCTCCTTTTCTTCCTTTAATATAACTCCAAGTGACTTTTGGGTGATCCAAGTGACTTTTGGGTGATCTCTAAATCCAATGGCTGAAATAGATTTAGATCAATGGCTGAGATTAAATGCTCATTTAAATCTCACTTTCTATTTTTTAATTCACCCCACTTTAATAAAGACTCACTTAGTCATTTATTTCCAAAGTCACTTTTCCTCTCTAATTTTTCATTGACTTTATAAAAGTTACTTTAAAATTAGACTTAGTAACTTTATCACTTAAAGTCACTTTTAAATTAGATTTAACTTTATAAAATTATAAAGTCACTTTAGGAGAAAAATTAAATTCTTTTGGACACTTTTCCCTAGGCCAAAGATCAAAGCCTAAGGGAACCACCTGTCCTCCGGTACCAGATTTCAACACTCCCTCTTACTGAGGAAGGTGTTCCTCACCACACCCATCTTGTCCTTGAAGTAGACATGCTTGCCCCGTGGTAAGGCTTTGGTAAGGATATCTGCAACCTGCTCATCAGTGGAAATATACTCAAGCTTCACAACTCCCTTCTGAACATAGTCTCTGATGAAATGATATCTGGTCCCGAAATGCTTTGACCTATCATGAAATACTGGATTCTCCGTGAGTTTAATGCAACTCTGATTATCACAGTAAATCACTGAAGGTCTCAACGGCTGACCAAATAAGCCAAACAACATCTTGCGAAGCCAGATGGCCTCACAACTAGCTAGACTAGCTGCCATATACTCTGCTTCCGCTGAACTCAGTGCTACTGACTGCTGCTTCCAGCTGAACCATGACACTACTGCTGAACCCAACCCAAAACAGCACCCTGAAGTGCTCTTCCTATCAGAAGCACAACCTGCCCAATCAGAATCAGTGTATCCTGCCAATCTCACTCCATCTCCCTGCCTGTAGTCCAGACCATAATCCACTGTCCCCTGCAAGTACCGCAAAATGTGTTTTGCAGCCACCCAGTGAACCTTCCTAGGCTCACACATAAACTGACTCATCGTGTTGACTGCAAAACAGATATCTGGTCTAGTGTTGACCAAATACATCAAGGAACCAATCAGCTGCCTGTACAATGTGGGATCCACCAACTCGGAATCCGAAGCATGAAGCTTCTTCCAATTGGTGATCATCGGTGTCGACATGGGTCTACAATCCTCCATGTGGAATCTGCTAAGGATGTCCACAATATACTTCTCCTGCCCCAGGAAGAAATGCCCCTCCTCCTGCCACACCTCCAAACCCAAAAAGTAATGCATCAAGCTGATGTCCTTCATCTCAAACTCCGCTGCAAGATCTCTCTTGCAGTGCTCTATGAGTCTCTCTGCACCTGTAATGATCAAGTCATCCACATACAGCACCAGAATGAGAGGCTCCTCACCAATCACAATAAAGTAAAGGTTCGGATCTGCCTCACTCTTTGTGAAACCCATCCCCTGCAAGTATGCATCTATCCTGGAGTACCAAGCTCTGGGAGCTTGCTTCAGGCCATAAAGGGCCTTCTTCAATCTGCACACATGGGACTCCTTCCCATGCACCTCAAAGCCCTGTGGCTGCTCAATGTACACCTCCTCCTGTATGAAGCCATTGAGAAATGCGGTCTTCACATCCATCTGGTGGATCTTCCAACCCATCTCTGCTGCTATCGATATAATGGAGCAGATCGAAGTATATCGAGCCACGGGAGCGAAGGTCTCCTCATAATCAACTCCCTCTACCTGGGAGAACCCTCTAGCCACAAACCTCGCTTTGAATTTCTCAATGCTGCCATCTGCAGCATGCTTTACCTTGTAAAGCCATCTGGAAGTAACCACGGATTTGCCCTCAGGCCTCGGCACCACCTCCCAAACATCATTCTTCATGATAGAAGAATACTCCTCCTGCATGGCCTCTCTCCAAACCTGCTGGCTAGCTGCCTCCTCATAGCTAGAAGGCTCAGAGTCAAGGATGCTGGTAACCATCGCCATATAACTACAAAACCTCTCAGGTGGTCTACTCTCTCTGACCGGCCTCTTCGGCTCAGCAACAGATGTGGCATCTCTCAAGGTGTCCTGAAGCCACTTGGGCTTCCTCTTCCCTGAGCATGCTTCTCCCATAGGAGAATGAAACTCCTCCTCATCATCACCATCAGTAGCCTGAACTCCTGACTGTCTGTCTGCTGTCCTCCTGCCTGCACCTGAACCTGTAGAAGCTGAGGTACCGTGTGAACTGTCCATCAGTGGACTCCCTAGTGAACTGCTCTGTGAACTGCTCTGCATGCTGTCTGGAGCACCACCCCTCTGGCTCAATGAGCCACTGCTCACTGACGGACCTGACATCCTCATAGATGTACCTCCTGATCCTTCTGATCCCTGCCCACTGGATCCCTGCGACTGACTCAACTACTGTTGAGGGTCTGGCTGATCCAGATACTCTAACTCCCATGACCTCCTAAAGGCCCTGTCCTCCTCGAACTTCACATCCCGTCTGACAACAACTCTCCTCTGTGCAGGGATGTAAATCCGAAAGGCCTTTGAGGTCTCACTGTAGCACACAAAGATACCCTTCTCTGCGGTGGGCTCTAGTTTGGTCCTCTTCTCCTTGGGTATATTGGAGTATGTAATGCATCCAAAGATATGAAGATGACCAATATCAGGCTTCTTCCCAGAGAAAGCCTCCTCCGGAGTCATGTGCCCCAAGGCACGATGCGGACTCTTGTTCTGCAAGTAAACAGTTGTGTTGCAGGCCTCTGCCCACAAGAACAATGGCAACCCCTGATCATGTAACATGGCTTTGGCAGCCCCTATGATGGATCTGTTCTTCCTCTCCGCAACCCCGTTCTGCTGGGGGTTGTAAGGAACAGTGAACTCCCTCCTAATCCCTGCCTCCGCACAATAGTCAACAAACTCTCCAAGGGTGTACTCTCCTCCATTGTCTGACCTCAAGGACTTGATCTTTCGACCTGTCTGAGTCTCCACAAGAGCTCTGAACTCCTGAAACCGCTTGAAGACCTCACTCTTGGTCTTCAAAAAATAAATCCAGGTCCTCCTCGAGTGATCATCAATGAATAAAACATAGTACTCATATCCACTCAAGGAAACATGAGACATCCGACCGCTCACATCAAAATGAATCAAATCAAGTATCCCCGTCGCTCTGCTGTCACTGCTGGGAAAAGGGGATTTGGCAAACTTGCCCATCGCACAACCTCTGCAAGTATCAAAGTGATCAGTACTGAAATCTGGCACACCTGTAGTGATCTCCCGCAATGTCCTCAAGGCTCCATGATACATATGTCCCATCCTGCGGTGCCAAATCTCACACAGCTCAGAACTGCTAGCTCTGCTGTCGGTACTACTGCTCAATGCCAAAAGGGGCTGAAATGCAAACTTGTACACCTTTGCATGGCGTACACATATCACTCTAGCTGAATCAGCTGGAGTGCCCCTGGGATACATCAACACATGTCCTCCCCTGAACAGTACCTCATATCCTATGTCCTCCAAAGCTGAGACAGATATGAGGTTCTTCCTCATCCCTGGCACATAAAGAACATCTGATACTTTCAAGGGAGGTCTGGACTCCCTCTGAAATGTTAGTGTACCCACCCCGACTGCTCTAACAACTCTGTCATCACCGAGTACTACCTCAATATCAGTGCCACTCTCTGAAAGCTCTGAGAAGTACTCCCGGACTCCTGTCATGTGACATGAAGCCCCACTGTCCACATACCAGATACCTGTAGATGCTCCGCTAATCGAGGGAAAAGCATGCTCCCTCTGAACCTGTGTGGCAGGTGATCCTGCACTAGAGGACTCACACGTAGTGAACACAAACTCTCGGTCAAAACGACCAGCAAAGTCCTCAATCTCTGCTGAAGCTGCCACATCCTGGTTCTTCCCCTTCTTCTTCTTCTTCTCCGGACACACAACTACATAGTGTCCCATCTTTTGACAATTCCAACACTTCACTTTGGAATAGTCCTTCTGTGAGTTACTCTGTTTACCTTTACCTTTGCCTTTGCCTCCACCACCGCTTGTGGAAGCCTGCTTCTTCCCTTTGCCTTTCTTGCCTCCTGCCACCAGTGCTACGTCCTCATCCTGCTCAACTGGCTTGGCTGCCCCAAGCTGTCCTTTCCTGATCTCTGTCTGAATACAATCATCCCAAAACCTCTCCCATGTGGGAAGGGTCTCACGTGCACAAACCCCATCAGCAAAGTTCAACCATGAACGGGGGAGGCCATTCACTGCAATACGCACCAACTCAGTGGATGGAATGGCCTCTCCAATCGCTGCCAACTCATCTCTCACATTGGTAATCTTTGTGAGATATCCAGCTGCACTATCATTACCCATCTTAATGTTCTTCAGCTTCTCCTTCAGGACCATCTTCCGGTTCTCATTGGTACTCTGGTAGAGATTGGATAATGTTGTCCACATCTCATGGGCATTGCTCTTTCCTCTCACATGAGGAATGCAATGGTCTTTGATTCCGTCTAGAATCAGCCTCTTACCCTTATTATTCTTCTTTTTATACTCAGCTAACTGAGTAACATCAGTGGGCACAACAACAGAGTTCTGTGCGGTATGCACCATGATATCCCAGACTTCTGCCTCCTCAAAGATACTCTGCATTCTCTCCTTCCAAACATTGTAATTTATATGCCCATCCAGCCTATCCTCCACCCTCAATTCCAATGACATCCTGCTGTCCTAAAACTGAAAAATAGTACTGCTGTAGTAAAGATAAAACTGCTGTTTATGAAAAAATCAGCTTGCTGGAATTTTCTGAGTGAAAAATCAACAACTGTAATTTTTCCTTTTGCTGTCCCAAACTGCTCTTTAGCACTCAAGCTCTGATACTATGTAGAAATTTCTGTTTTCCCACCCCAGTTTTCAGTTTCTCCTTATTTCTCCCATGTAGTTAAATGCCCATTCCCATAACCATACATTTAACAGACTGAAAAAAATAAATATTGCTGAAAACACAAATTCTGGAAATTTTTCATAATGCTGGAAATTGCAGAATTAAAAATCAGCAATCAAAAACAGCCATTAAAACACATTAAAACACTGATATTTTTGGTCAACTTGACCCTCGAAAAACCCCCTACAACTCTTGGGGAAAACCAGTTTGAGAGCTCTTCTTTATTTCTGAAAATTGCCTTTTTACAGTGAGAATTATTCAGCAAAAATCAGCAAGCAAATTTACAACTTATCTCCTTTCCCGTGCCTCACAGCAATCTAGAAATTACAGCAAACAGGACAGCAATAAATGATGTACAGCCTCCGTTTTGTGTGCAGAAAAATCAGCGAACTGCTCCTCGATTTTTGTGCAAAAATCTGCCTTTCACTATGTGCTGAATCAGCTGTACAATTCTGCTCAACTGCTGCCTTGGAATGTGCGCCAAGCTGCTGTCTCCTTCTCCTCCCTGCTCAGAAATCTCTCTTGCTCTCTTGCTCTCCTTCTGCCAATCTGCTCATGAAAGAATGAATGACCTTTTCCTCCTTTAATATAACTCCAAGTGACTTTTGGGTGATCCAAGTGACTTTTGGGTGATCTCTAAATCCAATGGCTGAAATAGATTTAGATCAATGGCTGAGATTAAATACTCATTTAAATCTCACTTTCTATTTTTTAATTCACCCCACTTTAATAAAGACCCACTTTGTCATTTATTTCCAAAGTCACTTTTCCTTTCTAATTTTTCATTGACTTTATAAAAGTTACTTTAAAATTAGACTTACTAACTTTATCACTTAAAGTCACTTTTAAATTAGATTTAACTTTATAAAATTATAAAGTCACTTTAGGAGAAAAATTAAATTCTTTTGGACACTTTTCCCTACGCCAAAGATCAAAGCCTAAGGGAACCACCTGTCCTCCGGTACCAAATTTCAACAGTATTTTCACTTGGATATTGATGTTCTTCTTCGTCCCAAGTTCTATGCTTAGTACTGGGTCGACAGGTTCAATATTTTTTTTTTTATTTGGGAGGCTCTTAAGAATTCTTTCCTACTCTTGCATTAACCTTTCATTATCTGTCCTCATTTGCACCATTTCAGCTTGCAGTTGCTAAACAGTTTCAAGCAACATATTTGTTTGATGTTGCTGTTCTACACCCAACTACACACATACTTCTAGATTCATATCAGGATTCGGTATCGAGCATGTTCCTCGGCCTCTAGATCCTCTCATCATCCTAGTATGTATACCTTATTACTTCATTCTCTTTGAACAATTCAAAACATTTACTATTATCATCATTGCCCATTTATGCTATAGTATTGAGATTTGCACTCTAATACCACTTGTAACATGTTATACAACCTTTTCTATTTGACATAAAAAAATAATTACCATTGCTAAGGTTCTTACCAAACTATTCTCAATATTATGGATTCTTTAATTAACATTGCACGGATAAGGTTATGAGCGTTCTCCATAATGGGATTTTCTTCTTAATTACACATCATATGGAAAAGGTTTATAAAGGTATTGTTTTGTATGGTTTAAGGTACACATAATAAACATAATAGGGTCATGGTTTAATACTTCTTTAACTAAGGCATGGCATCATATTGACAGGAAGTCTCTCGAACCCAACGATCACCGATACCTACCGATTGAAGTGAATGACAAATGGGCCATTCCTGAGTGTTGACCTTGGGGTCCTTTATCGTGTGGTTTGGATTGTTTCATGGTTGGTTGGGGTAACCAACCCTCATTCCCTCCATCACACAGTAGCCTAAGGTTCTTACCAAACTATTCTCAATATTATGGATTATTTAAGTAGCATTGCACGGATAAGGTTATGACCATTCTCCATAAAGGAATTTTCTTCTTAATTACACATCATATGGCAAAGGTTTATAAAGGTATTGTTTCGTACAGTTTAAGGTACATATAATAAACATAACAAGGCCATGGTTTAATACCGCCTTAACTAAGTGTTATAGACATTTTTGGGCACTGCAACCCCAATCATACATGTCCATAAACCAAGGGCTTCTGAGTCCCTAAAAGTGTTGCTTCATGCCCTAAAGGAACAAGGTCAGTTGATTACATCATCTCCCAGAAGTTCTCCAAAGAAGACTACTCAGAACTGTTCAAAACTAGACCATACAGATTGCTCAGTGCTTAGGGTGCGATGCATCTCACTTGCCAGTGCAAAAAGTGTGATGCATACTGGAAAGCCCTTCTGTAGGGTGCGATGGGCGAGAGTGGACAAATGGCAGAGACAGTTTGCAAGGTGGATGATCATGGAATCTTCCAGAAACTTCTCCTGTGACACTTGCCTCTCTGAATTCACCCAGGGATGAGTAAGAAATCATGAATCTCCAAGTGGAACCAAGAACTATTAGAGAGAAGACACTAATCAAAATCCCAGAAGCCGACTCACCCCCCTGCAATCATCCATATATGGATCCCTCATCCCAGAGATCCAGAGGCTGGAATTTTGTATCTTGTAAGGAAGTGTTGTTGGTTTCCTGGTGGAATATCATAGTGTTGGGTGGTCTAAGCTTTTCATGAGGTGAAGAAGGGCTTTCATGCTGGGAGGATGACGCTGGGTCAGATCAATGGGTTGTAATCCTCTCTTCTAATCTTTACATCAATAAAGCTATTCAAGTTTTCCTCCACATTCTTGTATGTCTGATTATATATGCATTTGTGTGGTCAATATATATCTGGTCCTATATTGTTTATGATTATAGATCTCTGCACTTTGAAGGTATTATGCTGCTTTGACTTTACAGGTACTCTTTGAAGTGGAGTGGTCAAGGAAAGAACAACAAAGATCTGTCAGTGAGGAGAAGGAACAAGTGAGGAACCGAGCGAAAGATTGAGGTTGGTATTCTTTGCTCCTCTCCTATCTACTTCTCATAAAGGAAAAAGAAAGTAACTTTAATATGTTTGTTTCTAAGATAACTACTCGTCTTAGTGGGACTAGCAGCTCTGCATAGACACTAGATTTCCCAATAACAAAATGGCGACTCCACTGGGGAGAAAATAGCTTGTTTTCTTTTCTATATTTGTTTGCTTTATAAACTTACAGACGGAGCCTGAAGTCAAGCCAGCTAGCCTTCGAACTGCATTTGCTATGCAAGTGCAAAGTAGATCAATGCTACTTCAGTCTATCTCCGGGTTTTGTTTATAAACTGAACAATTGATTTGCAAACATCCTAATTGCCCTGGTGGTGGCTCAAGTAGCCTCATTAGATCAGCCCCTGTGATTTGTATTTACTGACTATCATTAGCTCGGCCTAAATCCCTGAACTAAGCTGCAAACTGTGACCAAGAACCAAGTTGAAGTCTCATCCCTGGACCATCGCATCTTCTCCTCTTGGGAATCTGGGTGCATTGCACCTCCCATGTGCAGTAGGTGGGATGCATCGATCCTTCCCTGTGTTACAGGTGCGATGATCAGATAAGACCTCTTCTGCTTCCAGATTTTGGTTTTTCGTTCACTCTCTTCAGCTTTTTTCAGGAGTTTTGCTATTTGTGATCAATATACCACTGTGGAAACTCCCTTCCTTTGCATGATTCAGCCTCCATAGTACAAAGAACTGTAAATTTTCTTATGTATTGTTTGCCATTTACAGTTCTCCTTTACAAAGAAGTAGCGTAATCAAACTGTCGTCTTTTGATTTGGAAGTGTCGCAAGTGTCGTTTTCAGTCGAAGAAAAGAATCCTACTATTCTAGATGGTCGATTACACTGTTACTCTTGCATTTGATTTGAATTAATAGTTTTTCAAGTTTCAAAAGCCGTTTTCAATTCAAAATCGCAAAGTGTCGTTATTATCTTCCTTTCGTCTTTTGAAAAGAAAATCGTTAGCACTGTCGCTTGAAACGATTCAGATTTGTACTTAGCATTCTTTTTGCCATTCACACATTAAGAAAGCGAAAACAAATACATGCATGTGCATTTGCATTAAGACTTCTTGTTGATTTTGATTTAGGACAGTGCATCTAGTGTGTGCTCTCTGCTCTATGTTGAAAGAATCCCGCTTCTCTTTCCTTAGTAGCTAGGATTTTCATTGCAAAAAGAAGATTAAACGATTGTTTATCATCTTAGATTGCATTTTAGGAATTGTATATCTACATCACGTGGTGAACCTGAAAGGAAAACTTCTTAAGAAATATCAACTGTAAAATAAATTCAATGAACATAAAAACGCTTTGGAACCTAACGCACGACATTTAGAAGTCTAGGCTAGAGACGTATTCCGGCGTCGTAAAGCCTGGTAACTATCCCTTTCATCGTAGGTTGGGTGATTCCTCCTCTTTGAGATGACAAGTGCCAGTACAGACTTGTGCTCCCACGTACCGTCGAGTATATATTGGGAGACCATAATAGGCTATATCCTTTATCCTTAGGAAGCTGTGTCTGCCGCCCTATCGATCGCAATGCACTGAGCACAGCATTCGGGAAGATTGACTTTTGTACCGTAAAAAGTATTCTGCAGTTTTGAGATTGGTTTGGTAATCCCTCTGTCTAGATTTCCAGAGTAGTCTCTTTCATTCCTTTTTAGACCCTTAAAGGAAAAGGTCCATCTAAGCACTTGTCACTTCAGGCTCATTAAAAATCGAAGGCGACTAGAGTCATCTTTAGCTTTTTCTTGACTCTTAAAAATTGAAAAAGCAAGTTGTGTCAAAGCGTCTAAAATTTATTTTAATCAGAATAACGTCACTGTTCCCTCGTTGGTCTTAGGTTGAGAAAAATGGAGTCCACCAACCAAGGATTTCCCCTTGAGGGAAATCCTAGTCCTTTCTCCTCTTGGGGAGATGTTGGTGCACCTCATATGGCCACATTGTCCCTCCCAGGATTGACAATCGGCTTGCCAATATGGCTCTTCTCGACCTCTGTCGTTCAAACCACCACGATTCCTGAGCAATCAAGTCAGCAACTAGATGATACTAGAGTTACCCCCCAACCTTCTGCTTCACTTGTTTCTCCCTCCCCTCCTTCCTCTTCGCTTGGTGAAGTTGGTAAAGCTAAAAACCAAGTAACTAAGAAGAAGAAGAAAGGGAAGGAGAAGGAGAAGAAGAAGAAGGAGCCAAAGGCAAAAAGGGGCAACCGTGCATCATCTAGCGAAAATCCACACACTGCACCGTCCAAACCTAAATCTCCATGTGTCATTTGCAAAGGGGACCACTATCATCGAGATTGTCCTTGCATCCCTTTGAATCCATACCAGACGAAAGTCAAAAGGTTGAGGTGGCAGTCGACCCGGTCTTGTCTTCAGAAGGTCCATCATCAGATGATACGGTCACCGAAGAGAATGAGAATGACACCGTTCAAATTCTTTTCGTAAACACAAACTCCGATGAACATGGGGGCAATCTACCCATTCCTTTATCGCAGGAAGGAAGTTCGTCAAGGTCATATCCGGCCGTTTATTCGGTCCCACCTGTGAGCAACGTAGTCGTTTCCTTCGATTGGAATCTACTAGGCAGACCTCGTTTACCGTCTAATGTACCATTCTGAATCATTGTACAAACTTACAGAATGGTCATGGCCGGTACCGTCATAGATGAAGGGGCTTCTGTGAGTATCCTTTCCTCAACTGCTTGGAAAGCGCTTGGTTCGCCATCGCTTCTGCCTGAGATGCGAAATCTAACAGGCTTCAACAAAGGAACCAGTCAACCGTTAGGGATCCTTTCAAGTTTGCCTATAACTTTGAGAGGGAAAACCGTGTATTTAAAAGTAATGGTAGTCCAAGGACCTTTAGATTATAATCTGCTCCTCGGGTGAGACTATATTTATAGCATGGGAGCCATTGTCTCCTCACTCTTTCGAGTAATGTGTTTTCTGCATGAAGGCCGAGTGGTCCAGCTCGTAGACCAACTTTCATTCCTCGGCTCACACATAGCTAATAGTCAAATGCCATCCCTAACTGGTCTTTTCACGTAAGGAATGTCTCGTAAATCTCCAGTCCGTCCACCTGAAGAACGCGAGTAATTCGGTGGCCATGACTGAAACCTAGGGGGCATGCGCCCTGGTCTGCTTCGGCAGGGAAACTTTGGGTATAGGGTAGGTTTCCGCGAAGGATATATGACTGGTCTGACACCTGTCTGTATGGGAAGATGGAATTAGACTGGAATAAGATACCTCCGTTAGAAGGTAAGCCTTTCCCGATAGAACAAATGTTTTGTCTGCAAATTGAAGGGAAATCTGGAAACTCTACTTCACTATACCTGGGGCATGCAAACCTTTTTGCATGCAAGTGCAGAGCGACCATTTATTTTCTTAGTTTGTAGATTCTCAACCCTTTAAACTCGTAGGATTGGTCATTCCTAACTTGCATAATGAAAGGATACAGAGCAAAGTTTCGAATGGTGCAAGCTCCTTAAAAGAACCTATCGATGAGACATCCTTATTATGCGACTGGCACGAGCAGTTTTTATGCGAAGTTCAAGCTCGTTAAAAATTAAACCTAAGCAATGAACAAATGTTCCCTCGAAGTTTAAGATCATTAAAAAATGAACCAACCTCCAGTAAATGACCATTGCGAATGCATTATCATCAGGTTTTTGAGCCCTGGTCGTGTTCTTACCATCACCTCCACTCTGTTTTAGCCGATCATACGCCTCCATTTGATTGTTTACCTTTTTGAGGGACAGCTGCGAAGAGTGATTCTGTTAGCCATCCTTGTGACACTGCCATGATTGGAAAATTCCAAACCTTACCTGGAATTAGCAACTACCCGAAAATATCACTCGTTCCTCAAAAAAAGAGTCTCCTTTAAGCTCTTTTCATCTGACTCGTAAAATATGAAAAGATTGTCGAGCAATTGGCCTCTCCAGCTCGTTAAAGCTACCGGGAGTGCTATCCCTCCTCTAGATTTTAATCTTTTTGGACTTGAGGGATTATTACACAAAAAAATCGAGCGCTTGTCTTGTTTGGCTCATTAAAACTATCGAAAATTCATCCCTTTCGTATTATTTTATACCTTTTCGGACTTAAGGGATTATATGACGAAAAATGATTACTGGAGTTTCCTTTCCATCCCTTTTCAGACTCTCTAAAACTGAAAAAGGACCGAGTTGTCTTTGTCGTTAAACTCGTTAAAACTAATAGCGACAAACTTGTCCATAGAGACAAGAACGAGTTTTACTGTCGCTAGGCTCGTTAAAACATAGCGACGGGTTTGCCCAAAGGGCAAATTATAGAACAAGCATATGTTATCCTCCTCAAGCTTGATAAAAATAAAGAGGTACTGGTCAGCAATGACTGGGGAAAATTTGGGAAGAAAACTTGAAGAAACTTTATTGGTAGTGAGTCGCTCTTGAACATGACACTTTCACTCCATCACCATGATTCTGTCGGGTTGGGTTATTCTGTTCACCGGTCATACTACCATTGGTCCACCGTACCATCCATCTTTGGGGTTAATGCTACCAATCCATTTCAGTGTCGCCGATATGTTCAAGAGAAGTCGATTAGAGAATTCACCAACCCAACTTGTGTCTCACCCGCTACAATACCTTCACGCTTCATTCTGTCATGACCGCCACCCTGAACCCTATATCATCAGATCGTTTTCACCTCCACAAAATCATTTGCTCCGTTCCATGTCGTAGATGTGGGATTCATTAAGGCCCTCCTATGACGGGTCACTTCTTGTCGACATCAACTCATTATCCAAGAAATCGACCTAGGAACAACCCTTTCAGTACTTTGAAGCTTGCATGCCTCAATGGCAAGTTTCTCACTTCCGACGACAGGTTTACATCAATGGCCTTTGACCAAGAGATTTTGTGTGGTGTTTGATGCCAAGTCCCATTTTCACACCACGCAAATTGTATTGTAGTACCTTGAGGGTCATCATCATTATCGGTGATTCCTCTTGCGCCTGTTAACAGCTTACATCATTGGCTGGTAATCAGGCGATATCTTTCCATGTTCGACTCCAGAACATTTTTCACATGGATCGACTTGTACTTCGGGCGAAGATTGGACGAGTTTGAAGACCCCGGATCTAGTTTCATCCATCCGGGCTGCGATATATTCAGGAAAATAAAGACATCAAATGTACATCATTGCTGCACAGATGATCATCTAAATCAAAGGATGATGGCTCTATCAGAATCATCAGTCTGCCACACAGACGGTTGTCTGTCCTATGTACATGAAAATGAATTTATAAAGCTGAGCATGGGAATGCCCGCCTTAGCTAGATCATGAAAATGTTATGAAGATAATTTATTGTATTGTATCTTATTACAAGTCGCCTTCCAGTTTGAAAAACCTCGGATCCTCATGATAAAGCATTTCACCCGACATCAAAAGATTTTCGACCTCATGCTTAGGGGGCAACTGTTATAGACATTTTTGGGCACTGCAACCCCAATCATACATGTCCATAAACCAAGGGCTTCTGAGTCCCTAAAAGTGTTGCTTCATGCCCTAAAGGAACAAGGTCAGCTGATTACATCATCTCCCATAAGTTCTCCATAGAAAACTACTCAGAACTGGTCAAAACTGGACCATACAGATTGCTCAGTGCTTAGGGTGCGATGCATCTCACCTTCCCAATGCAAAAAGTGCGATGCATATTGGAAATCCCTTTTGTAGGGTGTGATGGGCGAGAGTGGACAAATGGCAGAGACAGTTTGCAAGGAGGATGATCATGGAATCTTCTAGAAACTTCTCCTGTGACACTTGCCTCTCTGAATTCACCCAGGGATGAGTAAGAGGTCATGAATCTCTAAGCGGAACCAAGAACTATCAGAGAGAAGACACTAATCAAAATCCCAGAAGCCGACTCACCCCCCTGAAATCATCTATATATGGATCCCTTATCCCAGAGATCCAGAGGCTGGAATTTTGTATCTTGTAAGGAAGTGTTGTTCATTTCCTAGTGGAATATCATAGTGTTGGGTGGTCTAAGCTTTTCATGAGGTGAAGAAGGGCTTTCATGCTGGGAGGATGACGTTGGGTCAGATCAATGGGTTGTAATCCTCTCTTCTAATCTTTACATCAATAAAGCTATTCAAGTTTTCCTCCACATTCTTGTATGTCTGATTATATATGCATTTTTGTGGTTAATATATATCTGGTCCTATATTGTTTATGATTGTAGATCTCTACACTTTGAAGGTATTATGCTGCTTTGACTTTACAGGTACTATTTGAAGCGGAGTGGTCAAGGAAAGAGCGGCAAAGATCTGTCAGTGAGGAGAAGGAACAAGCGAGGAACTGAGCGAAAGATTGAGGTTGGTATTCTTTGCTCCTCTCCTATCTACTTCTCATAAAGGAAAACGAAAGTAACTTTAATCTGTTTGTTTCTAAGATAGCTAGCCGTCTTAGTGGGACTAGCAGCTCTACATAGACACTAGATTTCCCGATAACACTAAGGCATGGCAGCATACCGATGAGAAGTCTCTCAAACCTAGCAATCAATGATACCTGTTGGTTGAAGCGGAAGACAGATGGGCCATTCCTCAGCATTAATATTGGGGTCCTTTATCGTGTGGTCTAGATTATTTTGTGGTTGGTTAGGGTAACCAACCCTCATTCCCTCCACCTCACAGTAGCCTCATTTTCACCTCTTCTGTCGCACTCTGCAACCTCCCGACAAGTCTCCACAGTCGTTACCTCTCACCACCCGAAACCCTCCAAACCATGTTGGTAAACCTTTGTGCAGATGGGGTTTTTCTTTTATCTGTTGTTTACCTAGAGCAAGCATTTGTTACACCCTCATCTAACCTTTTCTTGGACTATGGCAGGGATTATTTTTTTTGGATTCACCCCCAAATGGTTGTTGGTTCGATGGCGCAAGTGGCAACGTATTTCTTCACTGCTCTTCGTCACCAAGTGCTTCCAGGTATCTCTTTTTTGAGAAATCGTTAACCCACCTACATACCTACTATTTCATTACACATTAATGCACTAATTCTCTTGTCTGCTATGTATCTTTGTGTAGGGTTCGCGTTCGGTTCCACCATCAACTCCTTCCCCTTCTTCAGGTGACCACGGGGTTTCCAAACCCTTGCAAGCACATTGAAATGGCATAAGATTATATATAGGTTTGTTAATTTCAATTTGACAAATCCCTTTCCCGAGTTGCACTAATTGTTTTTTGTCCTATTGCAGGTGCTCCCCATTTGTTCATTGAAGCATATACAACTTCAACTAGTAGCAGGGAGAAAATGGTTAAATATATCTTGAAGTTCCTCGAGTTTCTGCTACTATTACACCATGGGTTTCTTGGTAATTTAATTAGTTTTGTTGTAGTTTTATCGCCTCTCCACTATGGAGGAACCATGGTATTTTTGGATTTTACTTAAAGCTAAAGTAGCTAATATAATTACCTCTTTAATACTCGAATCATTTGCTTCTTATGGAGGTTGTTACGATTGATTTCATGGTCGAATATACCGTGTGTTTGTGGAATCTTAAGATATAAAAGTTCTATGTGGTATTCTTGTTTTTGCTTGAAATTCATGGCCATACTCTTGAGATTTATTTCTATACTCTTTTGTACATTTAATACTATTAGATGAATTAGTAAAGAGGGAGACCTGACCGACGGCCGAATCATTTTGGCAACCCTGGTCTCAACTCCCTCACTTCCTTCTTGTTCAGAGTACAGATCATATTTCAGAATTTTGTATTCGTGTTAAAGAATGAAACCCGTCCAGGATTAATATTGTAAATATATTATCTGGATTCTATTTATTTCATTTCTCTGTGTATTTCCTATGTTGTTGTGATTGGTATGAGGTTTTATATCTATTCATTTCTTTAATTATTCCTTCATCGGGGTTGTTCTTAGTTTCTGCGGAAATCTTTTCGGGTCTCCGAATTAATTTTTTCTAACGCTCCGGAGAGATCCGACCTCCCTCTTCGAGCTTCTCAAACTAAGATTATTATTGTTTATCCCTACCTTATTGTATAAGGTATCCAGTCTTCTCTCCCCTACACTTAAGGTCAGAGTTTAATCCCCATGATTGTGGGTCAACAGGACATGTTCACAGAATTGATACCATTGAAATAATTACCTCAGTCAAGGACTGAGACAAGTTCTTTGCAAGTTTCGATTCAGTTTCATTTAACTTCCAGCCCATGTACAGTTTGATTTGATAACCAATTCAAGAACTTAGAAAAACTTGTAATTAAGTTAAATGCTTGTTTCAATCCTATTGTTTCGGTCTATGATTTGTCTTCCACAGGTTACAGTTAAATATACAAGCATAGATTCATTTACCTTTAAGAAGTAACAAGAACAAGTAAGATCATAAATTTGACTACACCATGTAAATTTTCATTTTCCATCTACAAGCGTCTAAGCTTTTCTATGATTGTTGTTACAATACAATCCTCCTGACTAACTATTGTTTCTTGAGTTTCCAACAACATGACTTCCACGGTGGTATTTTCTAAACAACAAAAATTACATCCATCACATTTCATTCGCAAACCGTAAGATCCAGTTCCTAGTTAAATAAATCTACATGCACAAATACTTATCTGTAAGTTTTCAATCTCTCAAATTCCACGGGGCTGAGACCGTTCCTCCCAACCTTGAGAAGGGAAATTGTGTCCGCTTCTTCCCCCTAAGCTGCTGCTCCAGACAATAGATAACAACTATTTTCTAATGGAAGACCTCAAGACCTCAGTCCATTATGTCCTTTCTAATCTTTTTAACAGAGTCTATCCACTGGTTCTCACCAGCTCAGGATCACTCTGATTGGCAATATTCTACCAATGTTTCCATGTCTCTTTTCTCCTCTTTCTCCACAATGAAAAACATAAACCCTTTCTTTCCATTGAGAATCTCTTTTATCTCCAGGAGAGAGGGGTGTAACTGTTTCTTCTAACTGTATGGAGGTTAGAGTTTGTTTACTGGTCTTCCCTTAAGAGTTCTAAGATTTCACTACTTAATAAAATAACATTACTTAAATGTTAACATAAGTTCTTCTAATTTCCACATGAAAAATGTAAATGTAATTATAAGTGTAAATGTAAATGTAATTATTGGTAATTCAACTATCACTTTGGGTTGTTACACACATAGTCTTCACACTGGGTTGTAGAATGAGCATCTCAACTCAATAATATATTAATATTAATATTAAATTTAATATTAATATTAATATTAATGATGTATTTTACATGGCATGATAACAAAATTTATAATAAAACTAAATCAAATTAATATTTTCAAATTTTACAACTTTGACTATAAAGATTTATGTCTTTAAAAATTGTAATATATCCATAGAAAATTACAACTTTGACTCAAAATATTTATGTCTTTAAAGATTTTAATAGATCCATAGGATATGGCTTTTCAGTCATTTTACAAATATTTAATTAAAAGAAATATTAAAAGATTTTGGAGTAGGATTTTCATTCTTTGTGTTGAATTATATTGTAGTTTTTTTATTTATATGGTTATTTTCATTTATGTTTTGGGCTGACATTAATTTTTTATTTTTTATTATTATTATTTTATTAGAGACGTGACATACTTAAACATGTTGTATAATGTGCCTCTTGGCGCAATTACAATTTACTTATCTTTTAAATTGTAAAATGAAATGATATTTTAAGGTCCACGAGACTAAAAATAGTCTATGAGACCATTAGTTCTCTATTTTTGGCTTTTTGCAATTCAATCCTTTTCCGAATCAAATTGATGATGAGCTGACCCAACCTTCCAACAATCCCCTCGCTAAAAACACTATGCCAAGAAATTGATGCTAATATGTTCTTATAACTTTCTTTGATGTCTATGAATGCATCACATTCCAAAATGAAATGTTTTTCCGATTCCACAGCTCCAGACGTGCAAAATGTACACACCCATTCTTCCCAAGCTTCTTTAGGCATTTTCCACCGTCTTGTTTCACACTGAAGTTGATGTGAGTTGGTCCTTAATTGAGCAATAATAACCTTTTCCCTACACGAAATGCTAGCTCCAATGAACTCTTTTTGTTTTAGATCACATGTAGGGTTGAATTCCTCAATGTAATATTTCTTCTTTCTACCCAACTCTTTGCCCCATACCTTTTTACAAAACTTTTCCATAACAAAATCCTTTAGATCCTTGCTATTTTTGGGACAGGCATTGAGGTAGATATTCCATTTTTGCATCCATGTGTAGTTTTGTTTCATCCATGTTTTATTTCTTTCACTCATGCCTTCATTGAATATAACATTAAGCCATCTACCTACTCTCATTTTCTCAATTATTTTTAGATATCTTATGACCCACACCACAGAAATTGCTTCAATGTGAGTTGCTCCTGTTTCACTCAACATTATCTCATAAGGTACTGAACTTTTTATTTTGAATTTGCTCATGATTAAGCGTTTTTGGATTTTCTCAATTTGTTTCCATTCTGAGATAGGAGTGCTGCTAGCCCACAATTCACACCCATATAGCATCACTGGAAAAACTACGAGTCCAAAAAGCACTTTAATCGTTTTCCAATCCCATAACTCTGCCTCTCTACATCTGTTTTGAAGAGCATATAATGCTTTCCACCCTCCTAAAATTCTCTTCTTTTTGCAATCCTCCTAATTGAGTTTGTTATTGAAATCAATCCCAAGGTACTTGTACTCATTTACTTCTTTAAGAATGTTGTCTTGAAAGAAAAAATTATGCTCACTTTGCTTCCTTTTATTATAAAAAACCATTATTTTGGTCTTGCTAGTGCATCCCCACTGCTCTACAAAATATCTCAAGGGAATATAATTGCATTTGCAATACATGGGCTGATTTAGAAATCAATACAATATCATCAGCATATAAAATAATCTTTATCACAAACTCCCCCAACCGAACACCATCTCCACCTTGTAGATTTAGTCACTCTTCCAATTTATCAATATATAGGCCAAAAAGAGCAGGGGATAGAGGGAAACCTTGCTTGACTTCAATGTCACTTCTCAAGCTTTCTGAAATACATGCTGAGGTTCTATTTTTGACTTTCACTTCTTCATAAATTCTATGGATAGCGGCTCTATAATGCACAAGAATTTCAAGTTTCCATTATACGCCACAACTTATCCTTAGGGATTGTGTCAAATGCTTTTTTGAAGTCAACAAAGTAGAAAAATACTTCTTCTTTGTCCTCCCAAACCTTTTCAACAATGTGTCTCAACATGATACCATGATCTATTGTAGAATGTTTCGGCCTAAAACCCACTTGTCCTCTTGCCCTCTTTTCTTTTACTTCTTTCCACTTACTAATTTTGTCTTCTACCATGCTGCCAAAAAGCTTTGCAAACAAAGGATTGATCATAATTGTTCTATAGTTGGATGGCTTATTAATGTCTCCACTTTTAGAAAGGGGTATTTCTAGGCTAGTTGTCCAGTCTCTTGGGAATCCTTGCTGAATGATGTTGTTGAATATTTCCATGATGTGCGGTGCAAGAGCGTTCATTCCCCATTTTAGATACTTTGCTTGAAGTTCAACCAAGTCCTTTTCCTTTCCTGTTTTCAAATTCTTAATTCCATTCTCCACCTCCTGTAATGTGAAGAGCATTGAATTTGTGTTAATTCCATTCTCCCTTGCATATTCAAACCAATGATTGGCTATAATATTCTTTTCAATTTGCTTCTTCCTTGGTTGTAGTTCCTGCCAGAAAAGCTTTGGATTATTCTTGCTTAAATATATTAACTCTTCTCTCCTTGTTTGCATGAATTCATCTTATTTCCTTTTTAGTATCTTCTTATATAACTTTACATTCATCTTCTCCTTTCATGCCTTTTTCAAGGTTCTCCTTGCCATTTTGCATTCCTCATCAAACCAAGCATATAGAGGAAAACAATTTGATTCTAATTTCCTATTTTTTGCTCTTTTGCACTTCTCAAGTGCACTTTGAATTATATTTGTTAACTCATGACTGTTGAAACTTTTGAAACTAGTTTTATCCTTCCGAATCAATCTCTCTAACATTGTCTTGAATATAGTACAATTTTATTGCGTTAGAAGAATTTTTCTCCTTGATAGTGATTGTCGAGAGCATTGGGTTTTCCTCCTATGCTCCCTTTCTTCTAACCATGATAACCTTATATAAATTGGGTTATGGTATGATTTAAGTCCCAAATATGCTCTCCAATACTAACTTCGTCTATCTTTTCTATCAATTTTTGTGAACACATCACATAGTCCACAACACTTGCCCCATTGTATGTGTTGCAAGTGAAGTTCCCATGCCTTTTCCATCTATCTAGACAATTTCAAATAATTAAGTTGAAAGTCCTACACAGTGTAAGCAACTCCTCTCCAAAATGATTGCTAACTTTGTCATCTTCTGAACACCTCACCCACTGGGGATTATCCTCTTCAGTGAGCCAAATAGGATTGTTATCATCTTTGCAACAAAGAATGTTAGCTTGATTATTTGTTGTTCTAGCATTGAAATCTCCCACTAAAAGAACTTCTCCCTACTGAGAGTACATAAAAATATCTTGTTTTAAAGATACATACGGATCCTTGCTATCAAGCACCTTATTTTTGTAAGTTTTTGAGACTTGAGGGGCAAAATAACATGTTGCAATTCTTATGTGATTCTCATTCTCTGATATTTTCAACCATAAATATTGTTTATTTGCATATTCTTTAATTAATGGAATGTGTTAGCCTTCTTTTTCTTTCATTAAAACTAGTATTCCCCCATACCCTTTGCCATTTTCTGCTACCTTATTCCAAACTACCAACTTCAAATAACCGTCAAACACAGGAGTTTTGGAACCATCATGCTCATGAGTTTCTGTGAGACAAATTATGTCTCTACCTTCCGCAATAGGCCCTAACCCAGGTCCCCTCCTCCAAGGGTAACCTCTACAATTCCAACAGACTAAACTTAGGTAGACCTGGGTAGACCTAGGTATACTTGGGTAGGCCTGGGTAGGTAGACCTGGGTATAAGAAACAACTTGCACATAACATATATTCCTATTATCAAATAAATTCCCGTTTCTTTGAAGCTTAGCTAGCAATATGGGGAACTATTGGTTATTATTTTGGGGAACCATGTGATATTTGCGTGTGGTCAAACTCAGTAATTTTTACCCTTACTTTTTCCTAGCATAGTCTAAATAGCCCACAATTTAGCCGAGAATATAATGGAAATGTCAGCTAGAATATGACAAATTCTAGCAAAAGTTTTTGAAAATCTGGGTTACAACTGTCAAAATTCAGGATTTTGGGTGCCCTACGGGTTCTTGATGGTGCTGAATGCCTTTTCACCATAAAAAAAAGGATTCAAACACTCCAACATTCTGATTTTTGAAAAAAAAATTACTAGATTTCGTCAAGAAATCTATCGTCCGGGCAAATTTGTGGCATTGGTAGACAATACCTTCTCCTTCCATCGCACTGGGTACCCAATCTTGGTTTAACAACCGCAAATCCACCATAATCCCATGGAAGAACGTCCTTCTTCAAAGCACAACTCATAATATCGGGCTTCTTCATAATACCTCAAAATTATAGCTTTGGCTTATTACATGAACTAAAGACGACGGAAACTACATACCACATTGGCTTTTGTCACCTTCTTGTATATAATTAACCACCATACACACCAGACTTATTGTCTCTGAACTTAACTGGTAGAGGGTGTGGGCTCAAGAAATTGATTCAGAACAATTTTTCAACACTGCAGTGCAATGACAAAATGAAATCTCCAGTGCTCGGTCTTCCTTCAACACATAGAACATTTTTAATGCAGAAATTTTTATGACAACATCTCAATTTGACTGATCAAATGATAGAAAAGGTAGGCTTGACCATCATCTTCAGAATAATCGAGACAAAAAAGAACTATAATAAATTGAATGGTCATAACAATGCCTCTTTCTACTTTTGGTCCATCACTGGCCAGACAAAGATAATAATGAAGACACACAAGCACTATCAGTTATATCGAAATTACACACGCATAGCTGAGTGGGAAAACTATTCAAATAGATGTTACTACATTTCATTTAGTGCCGAATGGAAGTAAGCTGATTTGAAAAGAAACATTTGTAGATCAAAAAACATTTCGTTGTGATGTCATGACCGATTATTTAATGGAAATCAGGGGCAAGAGGGCACTCATTGCAACCCCACATACCTGATGAACAATGTGACGACCGCATACCTTTTCACTGGAAGTCACACTTGACCATCTCGTTCTGTTTGAATACTCCAATGTCCAACATGCACAACGAGGAACGAGGAGTCAAAGATAGGCTCGTTCTACCACAATGTGTTGACAAAGAATCTCCTCCAAGATCTCTTGCCCAATGCTTTGGATGGCCACAAAACTAGTGACTTATTCTATTTGACAAAGTAGATTAACCATGCTTTGATAACATTGTAGGAGACATAAATTGGAAAATGAAATCAACTCTATTAAGATATCTACTCAAAAAAATGATGTACAATGTGTACACATTAATACAATATGAAAACCATTGATTCAATTTCCAAGTTTTATTGCACTTTAATAACTAATCTCAATAACACACCATAACCGAAATCATGACGAGAGGATTAAGTGTCTAACACTTGCTTGTTTGCTACCGGTCTCAAACAACAACTTATTTAATTAATAAAAATGTGGAAGTGTTATATAAAGATCAAATAGTTTTGGTTCCAAAATGAATGAATCAATAACTTCTGGAACTAAAAAAATAAAATAATTTATATAAGGATTATAATATAATAATATTGAGTAGTGGGGCTAAAAAAAGAAAAAAGAAAAATGTAATTACATATTTTTTAAATTGTATGTAATATAATAAAAATCTTATTGCTTTGCATTTCACAACAGTAAGAAACAACTCATAAGCATGCAATCAATTTAAAAATTACAATTTCAATAAATTTAGCATGCAATCAATTTAAAAATTACAATTTCAACATATTTAACAATAACAGTGTATAAATCTTATTTTTTTCCAGATATTTAAAATCTTGGAATTTGATAACTATAATTTGGATATACAAATTAGAGTACCCAAAACCTTGAAATTTAATAGCTATAATCTGGATATACAAAAATTCATATAAAAAATAATGTAACAAATTTAGAGGATGATTAGACTATGGCATTTTTAATTTTCATTTGACTATAATACAAGGCTGTTGAAGGGCAACAACGATATCACTTAATGCTGGTTCGGTCCGTTACACGTGTCGGCAAGTGATCGTTTTGCAGGCTTTAACACGAAAGTTAAATCATTGTGGACGCCACACGCAAAGATAGGAAAGTCAAAGTTATTTCGAGAAAACAGGAAAGTTAAACCATTGTGGACCTCACGGAAAGAGAGTATGGCCAAAGTTAATTCTCGGAAACACACAAGAAAGTTAAGCCCCACGCATTGAAAAAACATGAAAGTTGAACCAGTGTGCACCCCACACTCAAAGAGAGAGATTCACTGTAAACCATTCACAGTGTGGACCCCACGCGCAAGAGAGAAAGATTCGCTGTAAACCATCGACCGTGTGGATCCCACGCACAAACATGAAATTCCACGCGGTTCATGTGTGCGCCTACCACTGCTGTGTTAAAGTCAAAATTTTTATTTTTTTCCTTGCTGCATGCGTTGGTGGTGCAAGCATCTGGCAGAACGAAGATCCATACATCTCGGCACTCCCTACTTTTCACCCCCTTACGATCCTCTCCACATTTTCTGGTAGGCTCTTGAATTCATTTCCACCCTAGCATTTGGAGTCTCAGTCGCTTCGGCCTTCAGAGTTTCCCACTTTCTATTTCTATTTCTATTTCACATATCCAACGCCTCCATCCTCGTTTCCCAAAACCCACTCTGAAATTCAAATTGATCAAGATCACCGTTATTCTCCTGCAACTACGATGGATGCTTCTCGCGCCTCCTCTTCCTCTGCTGCTGATCCCATCAACCATAGCAGGTGCGGTGTGTTTATCAACCACCGTGGCCCCGACACCAAGAAGACCTTTGCTAGTTATCTCTACCGTCGTCTTCTTAGAGATGGATGCAGGCCCTTTTTAGACCAAGAAGAATTGGAAGTGGGATCCAATTTTCCTTCCCAAATAGTCGACAATATTCGAAGTGCCTCGGTCCATGTGGCCATCTTCTCTCCCACTTATGCGTATTCCGAATGGTGTCTGCATGAACTCTCTCTCATGTTGGAGTCCAAGGCTCCTATTGTTCCTATATTCTACCATGTCGACCCTGCTCACCTCAGGTGGACAAAAGGAGTGTATGCTAAGGCCTTCAACGAACTCCAGATGAAGAAAACGGTCGACCCTCAAACTGATGAAGAGAAGCCACGATATGACTCTGACATTCTTAAAAAATGGAGAAATGCTCTTTCTACTGTTGCAGACACAAGTGGCTTTGATTTGGAAGGCAAGTTTAACGGGTGAGACATTCAACTCCTTCTCTATGGATACAATATATATAACGTGTAAATGAATTCGTTATAACATGTGTATGATGTTTTGGCTATGGTTTCAATTGCTTATTTATTTGGTTTTCATTTGAATGACCAGCGACGAGGGTCTGTTGCTAGATGAGGTCGTCAAACGTGTGGTGGAATTAATGGCCGAAAAGACTCAGTTGTATGGGGCCGAGAATCCCACTGGTCTAGATGACAAAATTGAAGATTTTGAAACTACAGTATTAGCACAGCAACACACAGGAGAAGTTCAGTTCGTGGGCATAGTCGGCTTAGGCGGAGTCGGCAAGACAACTTTGGCAATAGAGTTTTTCAATAGAAAGAAATCACAGTATAATAAATCTTGCTTTTTATCAGATGTAAGAGAAAATGCAAGAATCTCATTACATTCGTTGCAGAGTCAACTTTTGAAGAATTTGTTTGGTGTTGATCGGCAAATAGACAACATTCATCAAGGTACAGAGATGGTTAGACGACTTCTCTCATCTTCTAAAATATTTTTAATTTTAGATGACATAGATCATGTGAACCAGGTAAATGCCCTTTTACCGGCTATAAATGTCTTACATAAGGATAGCTTAATTTTGATTACGTCTAGGGATGAAGGTGTCCTAGTGAGGTCAGGGGTGAAAGAGTCATCTATGTATAGGTTAACAGGCCTTCCTTACCAACATTCGCAAGAACTCTTTTGCTCATATGCCTTCTGTCAGCCATATCCACACCCCGAATTTGAGAAACTGGTAAAGAAGTTTCTAATGGCATGTGATGGATTGCCCCTATCGTTAGTAGTGTTTGGGTCACTTCTCTCTGGATATAACGACAAATCTTATTGGGAGGCCATACTTCGCCGATTAGAACTTCCCAATGAGATAAAAATTAAATTAAAAATTAGTTATGATGAACTTAGCCATGAGGAACAACAGATATTTTTAGATATAGCCTGTTTTTCATAGGAAAAAACAAAAATGGTGCCATAACAGTATGGAACGCGTCAAGGTGGGAAGGCTCGCTGGGGTTTAAAAATTTACAGCTCAAATGCCTTGCAAAAGTAGACGATAAAGATGTTATACATATGCATGATCACCTCCGTGATTTGGGCAGAGAAATTGCAGAGACTGAATTCCCGCGCCGTCTTTGGCGTCCCACCGGGAACATTAATGATTGGCTGCACCAGCAATCATCTGTAAGTCCTCAACCATTCAAACTTTTAACATAGTTATATTTTTTCCATAGAAATCTGTATACGGTTCTCAAGTGCCCCATCTGTTTACATTTTCAAAGTAATTAAATTTAACCATAGCAGGCATCCGCATGAACAGGTTATAATGGAAGCACGCGGAATCAGAATGCTTCCTCAAGGGGATAGTATCGAACGATTGGAGACGAGCTCACAAATGTTGTCATGTTACCAGGGGAACTTCTTGATGGAGCTTTGCATTAGTCTGTCCAATTGTTTTCTTGGTTTTGATGCCATGAATTTGAAACTTGTTGAGGCTGAAGGGCATCTGCTGGATCGTATTTTGCGGGTGCGCTCGCCAAATCTCATATGGCTTTCCTGGCGTGATTGTCCCTACAAGTGCATACCTTCGTGGATTACAACTAAGAATTTAAGGGTTTTGAGAGTGGAGGAGGGTGTATTGGAAACATTATGGCAAGGCAAATGGCAGGTAAATCTAAACTGTTTGACTTAAAGTGTGTGGTCAGTCGCTATTGATATTGTATAACAGGGTCTCCAATGATTTCTGACGGTTTTCCTCACGAGAGTCATATATATCTTTCTTACATTCTAAAAGCTTGATCTTGCAGGCACCTTTGCAGTTGCAGGAATTAGAGATAATTAATGCGAGCTGCCTCTCCAGCATTCCCAAGTCCATAGGGCAGCTGGAGCACCTGGAAAGGATCGTCATTGATTCCTCCTCTTTTGCTAAATTACCAAACTCTTTTGGTAAATTGAGGAACCTCCACAGCTTGGACCTGGTTTGGTGCGTGAAGTTGGAGAGGCTGCCAGATTCCTTCGGCAGCTTGACGAACCTCCACAGCTTGGCCCTGGGTTGGTGCGAGAAGTTGGGGAGGCTGCCAGATTCCTTCGGCAGCTTGACGAACCTCCACAGCTTGGGCCTGCGTGGGTGCAAGAAGTTGGAGAGGCTGCCAGATTCCTTCGGCAGCTTGACGAACCTCCACAGCTTGGGCTTGCGTGGGTGCAAGAAGTTGGAGAGGCTGCCAGATTCCTTCGGCAGCTTGACGAACCTCCACAGCTTGGACCTGGGTTGGTGCGGGAAGTTGGAGAGGCTGCCAGATTCCTTCGGCAGCTTGACGAACCTCCACAGCTTGGACCTGCGTGGGTGCGAGAAGTTGGAGAGGCTGCCAGATTCCTCCGGCAGCTTGACGAACCTCCACAGCTTGGACCTGGGTTCGTGCGAGAAGATGGAGAGGCTGCCAGATTCCTTCGGCAGCTTGACGAACCTCCACAGCCTGGACCTGAGTGGGTGCTAGAAGTTGGAGAGGCTGCCAGATTCCTTGGGCAGCTTGACGAACCTCCAGCTTAAACGTGAGTGAGTGCTACAAATTGGAGAGGCTGCCAGATTCTTTCGGCAGCTTGACGAACCTCCAGAGCTTGGACGTGCTGGGGTGCATGAAATTGGAGAGGCTGCCAGATTCCTTCCGCAGCTTGGTGCAGTGAAGAAGTTTTTTTTTGTATGTTTTTTAAAATTTTATATTTAAAAACCATTTTAGTTGAGTGTTTTTATTAAAATGATTATATTTTTATTAAATTTGACAATTATTTATATGCTTTTTAATTTTAAATATTAAAATTATAACATTAATAATATTTTTTCCGATTAAAATATTTTTTAATAAAATTAATTAAAATAATACTTTTAAATTAAATTAATTTCTTTAGACGTTTTTATCTAAAACTTGTTTTCCCATATATAAAAAAATGTATTTAATCTTAAAAAAACATATTTCAGTATTAATATAAATACAAATAATTAATTGGAAAGAAATTTAGCATAAGTAATAAAAGCATAGGTTTCGTGGTCCAACTACCTAGCTTCAACGTTCTCTAGACTGTTAAGCTGGCCCTTCCGAATCGGTCAAATCAAATGACCTCACTCGTGTCCACAAAATACATATATAATTAAAAAATATTTAAAATAATTACAAAATTCTATCCTAGGAACAAGTGGGCTAGACAAGAAACCTCAACTAAACATCTCTATTGATAAATTTATTACTGGTAATGTTACATTCAAATATGCATTTCATATATTTTAAATTATAAAATATAATTTCATTTTTGAATTATCAGTATTTTAAGTATGAATTCTTTTTCTAATACCCATAGTTCCTAACATGGCTATAGTTTAAGAGATATACGCAATATAATAACGGTCTTCGTTGCCAGTGCCAATGTTTCTTGGAGTTCCTGGCTGAGGTTCTCTTTCAAAGCGAACAACAAAGTAGAAGCCCTCACAGACCTTTGAATGATAGACCGAATACGGCTACCCCGTTTTCTTTGTCTGCCTCATCTTCCATTTACACAAATGTGCATAAAGACGTTAGAGCTCAATTGATGCCCAGCATGCTTTTGACATAGCAAAAGCAAATACATGGCAGGTAAACCCTAATCAGGGTAGACATATAGTGTTGCTTTGGCATTAAAACTCAAATGCCCGTGTTTTAAGGGTTTACTGAATTGGTTGTTAAAGCATACCGCATATTTCAGGCAGAAAATATTGTACAAGATTTACACTTTTATAATAATTGATTTATGTATAAATATTTTTTCCGAAGAAGTCATATTAAGATTTTGGTGGACGTTTTTCGAACCAATAAGTGTGGTTCATTATCAAGACACCATGAAGAAACAGATCTAGGAAAAAAGTTAAATAGAGAGACAAGTCAAACCTAACAGCCAGAAAAAAACAGCTATATTTGACCAAAGAAAGAAAAGAAAAAATTTAATATTGTTTAATTAAATTTAAAAATAATTAATTTAATCAAAATATATATAAAAAGTTATTAACTAAATAATTATATTATTAATAGTTAATTTAATCAATATATAAATAAATATATTTTCATTTAACTTATTAACTAAATGATTATTAGTTAATTTAATCAATATATATATATAAATATATTTTCATTTAACTTATTAACTAAATGATTATATTTGATTAAGGTTATATTTTATATTTATTTTATTAAATATATCATCTTATTTTCTCAACAGCTATTTATTTAATTTATAAAACTATGTTTTTGTTTTTTTTTTTAATACATTTTCAATCTTTTGACTATTGGACTAAATGGACATCTTCTGACTATTTGACTAAATGGATATCATAATAGCCCAATCTAATTATTTTTTTCGTTGAATATGGTAATACAATTTTTTTCGTAACGGAAAAAGCCCTCGAAGAGCTCAGGATTATATATTCAAGAAGTGGGACGCTGCCCGTGGTCCCGTGCTGTCAACCTCATTTTCCATTGACCATGTCAGTGACATTACACAGTTTTGGACGATGCGCGTAATATTGAAAGGGCAGTTGATTCCCATCTGGCGTTTAACTTTACTCAGAGAACGCCTTTCATGCCATTTTTCTTTTCTTGGTAAACCAAACTGAAAAGTCCAATAAAAATATCCGTTCTACACTAACATAGTGCGTAATAAAAATTCAACCGAGAGGAATCCCCTATGTTGTTCTGGTCTAGCCAGTAGTGTCAGACTTCGAATTAAGAAAAGGAAAAGGCTAACCAGCCATATATTGGGTATTTAATGCCCAAAGAGCAGCACGCCACTTAGTCCGATAACACAGGAGCGGGTAAATTCGGCATTAAATAATATTTGACTGCTCCCTGGCTAAGTGGCGTGCTGCTCTTTGGGCATTAAATACTCAATATATGGCTGGTTAGCCCTTTCCTTAAGAAAAGACGTGAAAAAAGATGAATATATATTATTAATAGAATACCAAGAATGATCGGCTCGTTGACTCAATCTTCTCTACTCCTTCACGTCTCTCTTCTCCATTCCCTTCTATAACTACTGGTTTTACAGATTTCATAAAACAACACTTCTTCGTTCCGTGCTCACATCTCCATGTTCTGCTTGCTGATAACGAACCAAATTAAATATGGGCAACAATATCTGCTACCTCACGGTCAGCAATATCAAGGAAACCATCCAGCTGGTTCAGGCTGACGGTACGGTTCAGATACTTCAGAAACCCTCAGGGTAGCCTAGATTGTTGAGGATTCTCTGAACATTTATGTTAAAGCATATTCTATGAGACCCGAATGTGATAAAGCCCTTTTTCTTAATCATCCTATGCGCCCTCTTAAAAATTTAAACAAAGAGACACTCCTCTTTTTTAGTCCCTTCCTCTTCGAGGTTGTGGGGATTATTGGAATCGATTTTAGTCTTTTTCATTTGTCTTCATAAAAACTAAAGATAAATCAAACATAATAACCTTAATGTCTTTTTCTCAACCAATGAGGGTTCTTACCTACCTATTTGAACCAATAGAAATTTTAGAGATCATATTTTGGCCTCATATTTAGACAATATGCACAAAATATTAGGGTAAATGCCAATTCATATAGAAAGTTTCACTTTCATTTGAGTAATAATAAGATTGGTAAACATAAAATATTTAAGAATTAAGAAGATATCTCGCATAGAAACTCTTGGCATGGAAGTATTTCAGGTGTCTTTAGGTATGCGCATTTCCACAAGCGATAACATTGCATAGGGACGATAAGCTAATTTGTTGGGACAAGTTGCTTCTACTTCGTTCTCTTGCTACTGACATTGTTGGTTTTTACGTTGTTTACTTATATACGGGGAACTCAATCTCCATCTCTATGTGTTCGATGCTTAAACGAGTGCTTATGCCTTTGCTATGGGTGGTGTTGGTTCCTCTACTATGAGTTTAATCTGAATTTAAACAAGAATGCAACAAATTACATATATAACCATAAATACCTAGATGAAACAAAAATAATACTATCTCTCGTTAATATCAAATAACGAAATATGCTTACAAACAAAATTGAAATGAGACTAGCTCAGGCGATGGTAGCTTATCTCTGAGAAGAGAAGTGGCTGCATGCCTCTGAATTGAGTTACAATGAGGCTCAAGGGCCTTTTCATTATTGAAAAATAAAAGAAAACCCTAAACAACCAAAACCCTAACTCGAGGAGATGTAACACCAAGAGTTTATGGGCCCCATTGGGGTTAGTTGGGCAACCAATTTCCTAGGGTCGTAGCTTTGTCATATTATCTTCGTTTGATGCGCATAATATCTCGTTAGGAAGATCTCTCCAAAGACTACAACTAAAAATGAAAACTCAGTGAGTTTTTCCAAAGGAATATTGCAAAAAAAAAATGTTGTTTAGGGCCTCAAAACGGCTCTGGAAGTTTAGGACCCAAAAAACTGCCAGAAATAGTAAATTGTGCTACAATTAATGGAACTGAAAAACTAAAAGAAACAATGGTGAGGGTCCACATGCAATAGGCGGGTGGCCACCAATATCCACCTGGATCATTCCTGCCCCCTTAGGAAGCAATGGTCTCCATTGCGTTGAGTTCCTCTATGAGATGGGGAAACTTCTGCTGAACTTGGTCCCTAGTGAGCCATTTTCCTTGGTGCAAGAGTTGGTTTTCTTTGACAACTCGATACAGTTGAATCCTCTGTAAGTGTTCTATGTGTCCATGATCCGATCAGTTGTATCTTGTTCCATGCAGTCTGGATTTAACTCTATTGGTGTGAGATATTCAACAATGTTGGATGTGTCCAGTAATGGTGGAAAGTATGGCCGAAGGTGATCCACATTGAACACTAAGTGCAGGCCAAGGAATGGGGGAATTTTGAGCTCAAAAGAATTATCTCCCACAACCTTGGTGATGGTGTATGGCCCATATCGAAGTGGGTGAATCTTGTTGTGGGGCTCAGCGAGGCGCTCCTTCTGCAGATGTAGCCAAACTTTGTCACCCACTTGGAACTTGTGTGGCACCTAATGCTGATCATGTTGCCAGTTGTACTTAGCATTGGCTTTGTCCAATCTGTCATGGGCCTATTGACGGATGTGTTGAACGTGCTCAATGAAGCTATTTGCCTTGTCAGCTTCAGAGTGGACATGAACTGAATCTACCTAAGTTGCTGCAAATGGTATGGCCACATCAATGGGACATAATGGTTGGAATCCCAAGCCCACCTGAAAAGGGTTGTGGCCAGTCGAGTTGTGGACATAAGAGAGGCTCTCATCCTGTGTGCGTCGATGTTTCGAGTCGTACATGCACAAAATGTGTATGATCATCCTATTGTCGACCTCTGTCTGGCCATCAGTTTCAGGATGGAAAGTTATGGGCTTAGTGAGCTTGGTGTCCATCATCGACCAGAGAATGGACCAAAATGTATTGAAGAACTTGTTATCCTGATCTGAGATGATAGATTGTGGGATCCCAAAGTGTACCCACACTCATTCAAAAAAGAGTTTAGCAGTGGCTTCTGTTGTGATACTCTTCTTGCAGGCAGTCATAATGGTCATCTTCAAGAATCTGTCGACAACCACAAAAACACAGTCGTTGCCATGATTAGTAGAAGGAAGGCCTGACATGTAATCCATGGAGATGGATTCCCAAGGTCGACTGGGGTAGGCAGCGGAGTATAAAGACCTTGCTTCTTCATGGTCGGTTTGACAATGGCACAGAAAATGTAGGATTTGATGTACTTCCCGACATCCTGTCCAAGATTCGGCCAATAGAAATAATTTTGTAGTACTGCCACCGTTTTCTCGACCTTGAAATGCCCAATGGCGTGACTATAGTGTGCTTCCAAAATAATCTTTGCACACTCGCTTGAAGGAACAGAAAGATGTCCCAGGTGTCATAACAGAGCATCCTGAGGTGAAAATTTGGAACTTGCTGACCCTCCAAGAGCATATGGTATGTGTGGCTGAATTCTAGGTCGTTTTTGTAGAGAACTAGCCAATCAAAATTCTCATGCCCACAGGAGTTGAGCATGGTGGTTAACGCCATGATTGATGGTCAGTTGAGGCAACCTGTGACATTATTTGTCCTTCCCTTCTTGTATTGGATATTCAAATGGAATTGTTGTAGGTATGTGGACCACTTTTGATGGTGACCATTCTACAACTTCCCTTGCATTTGTATGAACTGCAGGGGCCAGTAGTCTGTGTGGATGATCATTTCCTTCCCCAAAATGTAATGCTTCTATTATCGACAAGCCTGCACAATGGAATACATCTCTTTGTCATAAGTATGATACTTCTGAACTATGTTTAAAAGTGTTTCACTGTGATATGCCACTGGATGCCCTTGTTGAGTAAGGAATCCCCCAATAGCATAGTCAGAGACATTTGTCTCGATTTCAAATGGTCGTTGTAATTTTGGTAATGTGAGCACCAATGCAGAGCAGAAGTGATCTTTCAACTCTGCGAATGCTTTCTATTGAGATTCAGACCAAATGAATTTTGCTTTTGCTCCTCCTTCGATCCTTACTCAAGTGCCAAATGATATGATAGAACCCCAACACAAACCTCTGGTAGAAATTGGCAAGACCCAGAAAGTTGCAGAGCTGTGTAAGAGTGGTTGGGGCTGGCCAATCTCGAATGACTTGGACCTTGTCTTGATCCACATGCACCCCTTGTTCATGAATAATTTATCCCACATACTGAACCTGGATCATGCCAAAGGTGAGTTTCTCCAAATTGGCACACAGGTTGTGTTGACGCAGTGTTTGGAGAACATGTTGGATGTGGTGGAGGTGATTTTCCTAACTTTGGCTAAAGATCATGATGTCATCCAAGTATACCACTACAAGTGAGTTGGTGAATGGCCATAAGATGTCATCCATAAGAATCATCAAGGTTGCAGGATCATTCGTTAACCCAAAAGGCATAACCAACCATTCAAAAATGGCCTCCTTGGCTTTGAAGGAAATCTTCCACACCTCGGAAGGTTCGATTGGTACCTGGTGATATCCGGACTTCAAGTCGATCTTGCTGAAATATTTTTCCCACTTGAGTGGGTCCAGAAGATCATCAATCTATGGAATTGGGTACCTATTTTGGATAGTGATCTTGTTCAGCATCCGATAGTCAATATAGAGTCTCCAAGTCCCATCCTTTTTCTGTACCAAGATGATCGGCTCGCCCAGGTGATGAACTTGGCCAAATGTGACCTTTCTGCAGCATCTCTTGAATTTTCCTCTCGATTTCATCATTCTTTAGAACAGAGCACCAATATATTGGTCCATTGGGTAACGGCATACCTGGAGTCAGGTCGATGGAGTGCTTGACCTGACAGCGTAGAGGCACCCCTATGAGGGAGGTGAAGATGTCCTCGTACTCCTCCACGACCTTTTCCATCTATTTTTGTCACATGGAAGGGCCCTGTCTCGAGGTTATGGTCACCGTCTTCTTCTTTCCGTGAGGGTGTATCATCTGGAAAAAAAATCCATTTTTTGAAATGAGCTTACTGCATTGTTTTGTAGTAACCAAAGAGATGGCGATAGGTGGTGCTTCCTCCGATATGTTGTACAACTTATTTCCCACTATAATAATAACAGCGTGAGGCCTTGCCTCATACACAACATGTCGCTTCCACAAGTATGGTTGGCCTAATAATACATCACAAACACCAAGGGGAGCAACATCATATAATACCTCATCTGTTAAGGGATTGATGCAGTATGGAAGGCGACATTGTTGTCTCACGTGCAGATCCCGTCCTTGGTGAAGCCAAAACCGTAAGCTCCCAAGCAGTGGGAGGAAAATTAGATCTCTGACCGCGTGCCTGTTGAAGAATGAGCCGGCGACTTATAGGCAGTGGCTTGGTTAAGGGAACCCTCCGGAGCCGTAGCGAGAGCAAGTCTTCATGGGGAAATTGTCACTGCTTATGTTGTATGACTATGGCCATGTTGTGATTGGTAACACCAACTGCTTCACGACCTCTCCTACAATGAGGTTCTTTTTTCTCCCTCTATCAACAATACACTATAGCGGAGAGCCCTTTACCAACAAATGGGAGTGAAAGGGACACTCCTCCTCCTCTAGATCATCGAGTTCCTCCTTCTAGATATTTGTGGTGGCAATGATGGCGTTGGACTCTGCATCAATAATATTCTTCCCTTTGTCATTCCCCTTGTCGAGTTCTGAATCAGAATCGAAACATGCATCTGATTCTTCAGCCTTCAGTTCGGCCACCAATGACTGCTTAGTGTGACACTCACTTGTGTTGTGTGTCAAGCTCATATGGAACTCACACCACTTTACCATATCCTGCTTCAACTTTGTAGTGTTATCCTTTTCTTGTGGCCTTCGCGTGTTGTCATGGCAGTCCCTCCTTGGCTTTGTCCTTTGTTTTTCGGTTTGGGGGCACCTTTCCCTTGCTTCATATTTGTAGATCCAAAGTCTCACTTCTTCTGTTTAAACTTCTGCTCGATCTTGACGACATATCGGTACACCGTGTCAAGCGAGGAGATGTCCATGAACTCCATCTCATCCTGGATGTATCTATGTAGGCAGTCGTGGTACTTGAGTACCAAATGTTTCTCAGAATCCTTGGTACCCAGCTTTGTGCAAAGGGTATGAAAAGCATTAGTAAAATCTGGCACATCTTGATCCCTTCCCTACCGCAGTGTGGTCCACTTTATGTATTTTTCCTTGTATCTCCCGATAGGTTAGTACTTCTCCTTCGTGGCATACCAAAATGAATTCCAAGTGGGAGAAACTGAAAATAGTGAGGTCGTACTTTCATCCTTTTTCTCACAATAGGTTTCCCACCAATCCTTGATATGGGGGGTCACTTTGAAAAGAGAAAAAGTAATCTTTTCTTGGCTCGAAAAATCATGGACGAAAAAATATCCTTCTAGTAGATTCAACCATTTATCTACTATGTCTGCATCTATTTGGCCCTCAAATATGGGAATTTCAAAGTTTACTTGTGCCTTAAAAGCTGTGGAGCCTCGAGAGTCACTGTTGGATGTGGATGGGCCTCCTCGAGTAATATTTTGATAGGATCTCTTGCTCCCTTGTCTTTTTCTTCTTCCCCCATGAGAGGGCATTGATATTTCCAAGGCTAGTCTTGCAAAGGTTCAATGGTTCGAGCCCTAACTCCTTATATCCTGACCTTGTTGGGGACATGCAAAGAAAAACAGAGAAATAGAAGACCGCTTTGATACCACTGATCCGAATTTAAACGCGAACGTAACAAATTACAGATATAACCATAAATACATAGATGCAATAGAAATAACACTATCTCTTACTAATATCAAATAATGAAATATGCTTACAGAAATAATGGAAATGATACTAGCTTGGGCAATGGTAACTTATCTCTGAGAAGAGACGTTGTGGCTACATGCCTCTGAACTGAGTTACAATGAGGCTTAAGGGCATTTTTATTATTGAATAATAAGAGAAAACCCTAAACAACCAAAACCCTAACCCGAGGAAATGTAACACCAAGAGTTTATGGGCCCCGTTGGGGTTAGTTGGGCAACCAACTTCCTAGGGTCATAGCTTGGTCATATTATCTCTCTTTGACGTGCATGATACTTTGTTAAAAAGATCACTCCAAGGAATACAACTGAAAAACCCAATGTTAATAAGATCGTCTCAGGAATATTGCCAAAAAATGTAGTTTAGGGCCTCAAAATGGCTACGGAAGTTTAGGACCCAAAAAACTGCCAAAAATAGTAAACTGTGCTATAATTAAGGAAACTGGAAAAGTGAAAGAAACAATGGTGGGGGTTCACATGGAATAGGTGGGTGGCCACCAATATCCACCTGGATCAGAGTTAATTATTATTGCGACTATGTCCATCCCTATTATTATTGTGCATTTGCAGAACCAGTAAGGTCATATGATGTAATTCTTCCATAAGTTCAACAACCAACTTCAAGCTTTATTCTTAAAGCAAGTAACCTCCTACAAGAAAGTTTACCAAACAAAACTAAACATATACCAATATTTTTGGCCATAAATGTATGACTTCAAAGCATATTAGAGCCTTAGAGACTTATTTGATGGGGCTTCTTGGGTTTAGGAAACACTCTTATTTAACATCCATAACGGAATACCCACGATGATAAATTCCCCTTTCTTCCAATAAGAAAAGGTAAAACTATTAGAATTTCAGAGTTGAGATGCAACAATTACGACAATGTTTACCTATTATTCATAGGAATAAATGATTGTAACTTGAATATATTACATAGGCTTGGTTGTTTCAATTTTACTTCTTACAATTGGTCCACTAAACAATTTACCTTTTGAGTGTAGTAGTTAGCTTAGCTCAAGATGTCTCAATGCCTTTAGAGGTTTAGGGATTAAGTTGAGGAAGAGGTCTTAAAAGGAAAGCTATCACTTCCATCAAGTCTCTCTTATCCCTATAACCTTATAAATCCATATTGTATGTATGACTAGTATGGTAGCCATTGATCAAATAGTAGTAACAAGTCAATCGAAGACATGAATATGGATACAGGGGAAACGAATGGGTTGCATACTTCAATGGTGTACTCTATAAAACATGAAATATGTAGAAGCCTACCAACATAAGAAATGTTGGTTTCTATTTAGTTTCAGAGCTATATCTAAAAGGGCACACATTTTACTTTATCCATAAATTTCCAAATGTTGTTTAGGAGCTTATCGCCACAATTGTTTGCAAACCACATCTTTAATTCAGGCACGAAAAGGAAATTGCATTCAAAACCACATCTGCACTTCAGGAAATGAAACAAAACTACATTAACTTACTCAAATATAATGTTTAATATATTAAACTCCCTTGGAGTTTCTTCAACAGATGGTGTTTAAACCAAATGAGCTCTTGCTGTAGTGGTTGAAGCAAGCACAACAACTTGGCTTCAATAGAGAAGGGATTAGGAGGTTCAACTTGTCAGAATGCAACAGAACCTATGAGCCTCCAGTTTATCAGAAGAGAGATGCACCCTCCCAGCCCTGTCTTCCTTCTTGTGTTGTCTCTTACGCTTCTTGCTCGGCTGAAACAAAATGAATATTAATTTGAATCGTGAGTTGGCCCAGCAGTGGAATGAGCGACATATCTAGCAGGAATTCTTTTAAGCTACGAGATTACCTTAGAGAATGTTATGACCCACTTAAACTTGAAAGGCCTCTCAGATATCACAAAATCCTCATGCTTCTAGTTAGCCCTTGTCCCAGGTACAGTTTCTAACTCCATGTAGTAAAGAGGTTTCCTTCAATTGAATAATACTTTATAACAAGAGTATTGATAATTAAATTGTCGAAATGTATTTTTTTTAATTATAGTATTAACCAAGCATGAACCTTGTGGAACATGATGTAGATGTTAAGGTAGGTTGGAAAACTGGGCATGAGGTAGGCCAATAAATATAATTAATGTTTAAATAAATTGAATTACATAAAATTGTTGATTAATTATTTTTAACAGTGAGCCAACATGACACATGCATTACATGTGGAGCATGGTACACGTATTAAATGTGGTAATTCAAAGGGAATATCTGGATCATGGTGCATGTATTACATGTGTCGATTCCAAGGTGATATCTGGACACTACAGAGGTTGTATATGGATGAGAGAATTGCTTGGTGTACTATGTTTTCAATTAGATATTATGATTGAATACCTATGGATTCTCTCGCTGGATGATGCACTACATTTCAGTGGGTTATAATAGGGATATGTTCTTTTTATTTCACTTTACAATTCTCATATTTGTGTGCATCAGTGAACATATGGAATTTTCTATGATTCACACGTATTGTTCGGATCACTCTGTTTGGATGAGTCTAGATAGGTTTTAATGTTTCTATTGTTTGTATTTTGGTAGGTGGAAATAGGTGTGTTGATTGATTAATGGGAGGAAAAGTGCCTACCTAAGGTTTGATAGGGCTTGTTTCTTCCTCCCTTCTTGATTTGCGCTCTCCCTTCTAGTTTTATGATCAATTTTTTTGTGTTGTGCCTGCTTGGTTAGGTGGAATTACCCTTAAAGCAATCTTAGCTATTGAAGGCTTGAAATGTCACTGCCTCAACATCAGGGATAACCACCCGGTCGGGAACTTGAAAATCGTTCCTTTTCCATTTGAAATAGTGGCTCGAAATGGAGATGATGAGACCAATTTCCCTTTAACAATATATAATGGTATGTGAAGTACAATGTAGGTGAAATAGATGTGATGAATAGAAATATATATATATATATATATATATATATATATATATATGTATGTATGTATGTATGTATGTATATGTATGTATGTATGTATGTATGTATGTATGTATGTATATATATATATATATATATATATATGTATGTATGTATGTATATATATATATATATATATATATATATATATATATATATATATATATATATATATATATATATATATATATACATACATACATACATATATGTATATATATATATATATATATATATACATACATACATACATATATATATATATATATATATATATATATATATATATATACATATATATATGTATATACATATATATATTTAGATATACATATATATATGTATATACATATATATATATATATACATATATATATATAGATATATATAGCTATCTATTTCGTGGGATTTAACTTACCTTTATATGTGCAATTGAAAGATTCTCTAATATGCTAAACAATATAGCTCATCTAGTGATTCAAGAAATAAGTGCAAGAAATATAACTAATTTGATTAAATAGTTAATCAAATTAATTGTTAATACATATTGGATATAATATTTCATTGTTCTAAAAATGCATTGAGAAATAACAATTTCATACTCTTCAATAGTGAATAAGTATTCAACTGCATATAGGATCATACATAGCAAAACAATAAAGAAAATATGTGACTATTTATCAGATATAAACACAACAATAACATAAAGACAATAGTACCCGATATATCAGTGTTTTGCTCATAAGAAAAATGGTCTTGGTTCAACTTTCTTATTAAGATGATTAAAAGGTACAATAGTGATGGACTCTCCTAACTCTTGTTTACAAAAATTCAAAGACCTTTTCTAAAAGACATGAAAGGGCATTTATAATTAAAGGATCAACTATAAAAATAGAAAATTCTTAAAAGGTTGAGGAGGTTCAAGCAAACTATCCTTAAAATAAAACTAAAAGGTAAAAATAGATTATGTTGGAATAATTCATCTAGAATGAGAAGCTTGTTGTCCTCCCATTTGTTGCTTGAGTTCATAGATATATATCATGGACTTCAGTTCTGGAGGATGAGCTCACTTTAATAACATCTCTCCCACATAAAATGCATCAGAGAGTGCTGGGAGCATATGAGTAATGGTTGATGAGCACCAATATTGCAGCAAGAATGCTACAACTCCTGAGGCTACCAAATTTACTTTATCAACTCGGGGTTCATACAAACTTAGAGGTGACAGTGTCGTATACGGGTCCACTCTTTGTCACTTCTGCACTGGAGATAGACCACTATGGTTTCTCAAACGAACCTTCTATTGATTGAGAAGGAGTTTGATTACCAACGAAGAAAGGGGAATTTTGCACTAATTGGGAGAATTGAAATATTGTCTACTACAATAAGGAATGATTGAAATCAATGCTTTAAACACACAACCCATCTAACTAATTGCTAAGAGATCTTACTTCAGAAGAATTCTAAACTAACATGTGTGTAATCCTAACTATCCTAGGCATGCAATCTGAAGTAACTAAACATTCTACTATTGTGCACATGAATGAACACAATAACTCTTTTTTTCTTTTTGTCCTTTTTGTGAAAATGTGAATGCTAAATCTTCTTGGTGGTGTGGGAGGGGAGTTAGAGATGGTGGTGAAAGGTTAGATGGCTTGGGAGGAAAGTAGGGGTCTTCTCATATCTTCGTAGATGCTTTTTCCACAAATTGGCCTCAAAATAGGCCACTACAAGTCATCCTACATGATGTCCTAATGCTTCCTATAGGATGTCCTAATGCTTCCTACATGATCTCCTAATGCTCCTACAACGTCCCCTGTATTCCTACAGGATCCAACCGAGATAAATAGGGGTGATTTCGAAGGTTGTATAGGGCTTAGGGAATGTGAATGATGGAAGAAACAAGGCAAAGGGGTGGCTAGGACTTCCTCAAAGCTCAAACCAAAGTTTTTAAGATGGTTTGATTTGATCAACAAACCTGGAAAGTTACTCTTATGGAATGCTGAACTGGTTGGTGGACTTAGTGGCTTTTGGTGATCATGGATGGATGAGGTTAGGCTGGGGTTGTTAGCATGAGATCTTCCTACACTATTGAAACTCCTGCAAGACATACATCACTAGCATTTATCCCTGAATCATATCAAACAGGAAATATTTCTAATGAACTTAAGAAAACATAATTTCATTATTTAGTTGCGTAGTTCATGCATGGAAATACTTGCAGAATATTGTGAAACACCATGAGATCTAATACAAAGTTGAAGATATCAAAAATGACAATTGAAACCTATTCTTGAAAACTGAAAAGATGTTAGCCTAAGTAGCAGAAAACCCTAAATTCCACAAGAAATCAGAATTCTGTCTTTTTGGGGCTGAATAGGAGTTTCTCTTGAAACCATGGTTCCTGAAGGGAGGAGTGAGGCCAAATCCACCTACTATCAACCCTTTTGGTATTCCTTTACCTCTCTAAACTACTGCTAAATCTATGCACAAATGGAAGCAAACTAATCAAATTTACCACTATTTGCAATGACACAATGCTAAAACCAATTCAACAACTAATCCATGAAATAACCTAACATACAAGTACAATAAGAGGATAATTTGTTGCTAGGGTTGGGCCCTAAACCAAGAGATTCAGCCCTCTGAGTCAACTTAGTGCTGGATCAACGAAATTCTCGTTCTCATTATCATATCAGAAAAATTACATAATAATATTTTTCCACAAACTTGCACTCGAAAATGCTTAGTGCTCTAACATAAAAAAAAAAATTGAATCTTAATGAGGCTCCAGGCCTCCTTATTTATACCACTAAAGTCTCCAACAACTTCCTTAAATCTTGGAAGGCTTGGCTCCCAAACTCAAGTTGAACTGGCTCTTAACTGTCATTGGCTTGGCTGCCCATGATCTCCATGACTCGGCTACTTGCAACTCGGAGCTAGTGTGATTTAATTGAGGAATATTCGAATGAGTGAGGATTTAATGAGGAGGATCTATCTCCTATAATCCCTCCTTCTTGTCTCATTCGATTTTATGCCCTTAATTAGCCAAAATTTCCTTGAACTTGCTATCAATGCACATTAGACCACTAGACATACATCTTACTTTTACTCATCTCATTAAGCAAAATATAATTAAAACATGTAAGGAATTCTGGGAAGAGTTGATTTTAATAATCTTGGAGGTGTACTAAGGTCCATATAGTTACCCAATGATGAGGCTCATCACTGGTATTGGTTAAGAACCATAACATAAGCCATTGGTTATGCAGTTTGACCAAGTGTTGTCAATAATGTTCAAAATTTAGCATAGATAACCTTTTGATGTTATCTACCTTCATCTTGGAGCAATCATGCCAGTGTTTCATTAGTGTTTTGACATCAGGAAGGGAATCTATAGGGAATTCTTGAATCAAATTAGGGTTGAAAAATTCTCACGAATGGTTTCAGTGAGGTTATTTGAGACATCTCTTATGCTAAAAATGGTTGCTTCTACCTATTTCATCTTCATATCCTAGTCCTGAAAAACGATTTCCTTCTATGAATCATGAATCCTTTGAGGATCGACTACTATGCCATATGCATTGTGTGACCAGGAAATATAGTAATAAATCTTTTCTTCAATGTCATCAAAGTATGTCCTTAGGTTGGACAACTGATTTATTAGTGAATCGCTTGTTTCACACAAATCATTGACTGCTGTCAATTTTTGGCAGAAAACAACTTGTTTCTGAGGAAGGAGAGTGTTAAGTTCCCCTGCTTCTTTCTTGAAATATTCAATCTTAGGATTCTCTTTCAATTGATCAATCCTAAGCTGGAGTTGTTGCAGTTGTTCATTCTTGCTTTTGATGTCAACTTCATGCTAAAGATTCATCTCATCAAATATTTTTTGCAACTCGGTTACCTGTGCCTACCATCTCTCATCAATACCATGTTTTGCATTGAGTAATGCATTTTCTAATTGTAGGTTTTAACCCCATACAAAAATTACCTTCATATGAATTCTAAAACATAGAAAATAAACAATGCAAGCACATAACACATAAAACACATATACACAGAAATTTTCCCCTGGATCCCAAAACTGGGACTACCAACTTGATTTTTCATTATACTACTTTCAATGTTATAATACACATTTATACATGCTGAAGAATCCAATACCATGGACCGAAAACCATCGTGTCCAAAACCATGCACAAAAACATAGGTAGGTCCACCCAACCTAATATAGGTTCCAAAAAAGAAAACTTCCCAGGGCACTGCCCCAGACCCCGTAGAGGGGGGATACTCCCCCCCCCCCTTCTAACCCCCCAGTTAACTATGTAGGCTAGTCATGGAAAGGATATAACACAATGCAACATTCTCCCACTTGTTGTTTTCTTTTCACAGGGGGCCACAAGAGAGTTTAGTCATTTATCCGCCCCTGCAATGCCCATTGTTTCTCTACACCAAGAGAACTTCTCAGAGCTCACAGATTTTGTCAATGCATCTACAGTATTCTTCAAAGTGTCCACCTTTACCAACAACACATTTTTGTCTTCTATCATATCCCTCACAAAGTGATACTAAACATTAATGTGCTTTGTCTTTGAATGATAAGCAGGGTTCTTTGCCAAGCAAATTAAACTTTGGTTGTCACAGTATATCCTTATAGCTCCCTGTAATAACCCCATACTTGAACACAATCTTTGCAACCAAACTGCTTCCTTGCTTGCATGAGTGGCTACCATGTATTCTGCCTCTGTAGTTAATAGTGCCACTACAGATTGTTTCTTACTCATCCAACTGACTGCACCTCCAAATAAGTTAAACACACCCACTTGTAGATCTTCTCTGATCTAGAGCTACAGCCTAGTCTGCATCAAAAGAGCCACGAATATCCAACACTCTGTCCAATCTTGATCTTCCTTGGTAGCACAAGCCATAATCACTAGTGCCACGCAAATACCTAAAAACCCACTTCATTGTTGTCGAGTGCTCCTTCCATGGTTTTGACATAAACTTGCTCAATACTCCCACTGCATGTGCAATGTCTGGTCTAGTACATACCATCGCATACATCAGGCTACCGACTGCACTTGCATATGGAACACGGGACATGTCCTCTTCCTCTTCCTGTGTCTTGGGACATTGTTGAGCAGATAACTTTACACTGATAGGAATAGGAACCTTCATCGGTTTACTATCCTACATATTAAACCTCTACAATATTGTCTCGACATACTTCCTCTAGTTTAGCCATAGCTTCCTCTTTGCCCGATCTCTTTTAATTTCCATGCCCAAAATATAGTTTGTAGCACCAAGAGCTTTCATGTCGAATTTGGAGGGAAATTGGGTCTTCAAATCCTGGGTAATTTCTTTGTCATTTCCAACTAGCAACATATCAGCCACATACAAGACCACATAAATAACACGGTCACCAATTAATTTAAAATACACATAGTGATCTGCTTTGGTTCTAGTGAAGCCAAGTCCCCGTATAAATGTATCAAATTTTAGATACCACATCCTTGGTGATTGCTTTAACCCATATAGAGGCTTCTTTAACTTGCATACCAGTTCTTTCTTTAAATTCCCGTGAATAAATGTTGTCTTCACATCCATCTCTTCTACCTCAAAATCAAAAGCAGCCACAACTGATAAAAGTAATCTAATAGAAGCTACCTTGGAAACAGGAGAAAAAATATCACCTAAATCAATTCCCGACACCTAGGAATAACCTTTTGCTACCAACTGAGCTTTATATTTCTCCATATTTCCTTCTGCATTTGTCTTCTTCTTGAACACCCATTTGCTACCAATGGGTTTCCTTCTAGCCGGAAACTCCACCAGATCCCAAGCCTCATGTTTGTGCAAATATGCCATTTCATAATGCATGGCCTCTTTCCAGAGTTTGCCATCCTCTGAACCTACTGCTTTCTTCATAGTTCTGGGATCATCATCAATAATAGATAAAGAAAAATTTGAACAGGAAGCAGATGGACTATACCTTTCTAGTTGCCTTCTTTCTCAAACTGATCTTCTCACAACTAGAGTTTGTGGCTATTCATCTTCTCATTCCTCTTCTGCCGTAGAGTTTGATTCTTCCTCCTTTATCTCAAACTCTATCTTCTCAGGTTCCTTTGATGGGATTCCATGTTTAATAACATATTTCACCTCTCTGAACACCACATCTCAGTTGTACACAACCTCCTTGTTACTGGGTTCCAAAGCTTATAACCCTTTAAACCATCCTTATACCCAATAAAGATGCACTTTTTAGATTTACTATCCAACTTAGTTCTTTTCTCCTTTGGAACATTTACATATGCATCACATCCAAATACCCTCAGATGTGAAAGAGAGGGTTTCTTACTAGTCCATACCTCTTGTGGAGTCTTATCCTCCAATGTTGATGAAGGTGATCTGTTGACCAGGTAACATGATATCTCCACCACCTATGCCCATAATTCTTGTCCTAACCCGGCACCACTGAGCATGCTTCTTGCCCTTTCCATCAACATCTTGTTCATTCTTTCTGCAACTCCATTTTTCTCAGGTGTGTATGGAGTAGTCTTATGTCGTACTATACCACACTTCGTACAGAATTCTTCAAATTCCTTGCTGCAAAACTCTCCACTGTTATCTGACCTCAACACATTTATCTTCTTCTCTGTCTGGCTTTCCACCAGAGCCTTAAATTCTTTAAACCTATCAAAGACTTTAGATTTCTTCTTAAGGAAATATATCCATGTATTCCTTAAGAAGTCATCTATAAATGATACATAGTACATAGACTTACCCAGTGATGGAAACCTCACAGGTCCAAACACAACATTGTGCACAAGCTCTAATATATGTTTCGCCCTCTTACCACCAAAGGGGAAACTCACCCAATTTTTCTTCCCATATACACAATTTTCATAGAAATAAAAATCCAGAGAGTTATTACTCATACCTTCTACCATACCTTTACCATGAAGTATTCAAAGAACCTTCTTTCCAGTATGTCCAAGCCTTTGATGCCATAACATGGTCTTCTCTCTAGAGACCACTAGATTTTCTACTCCACTTTCAGGAACCATAGAACTATTGCACCCATCAACAACAATGCTACCTTGCAGTTTGTACAGAGTTCCAATCCAAACTCCCCGCATCAATACCAGTGCTCCCAAAAACATCTTGCATGTATCATTCTCGAACACTATTTTTACACCTGCATCATCCAGCTTGCTTATAGAAATCAGATTTCTGGCCAATGCAGGAATATGTAGAACACCCAGAAGTGTTCTAATCCTTCCACCTTGCAACTTCAACTTTACTTTTTCACGAGGCTGGAATTTTGTAATTTGCAAGGAAGTGCAGATAGTTTGTCTTTGAGAAGGAGCATTGTATTGTTGGGTGATCTTGCTTTTCATGAGGTGAAGAGGGCTTTGATGCTGGGAGGATGATGCTGGATCAGACAGTTGGGTTGTAATTCTCCCTTCATATTTAATAAAGTTCTTTGAGTTTTCCTCCATACAATCGTGTATTTGTGAATGTCATTATTTGTGAATGCCATTGTATGTTCAATGTATTTCTGATTCTGCATTGCTTATGATATAATAGATCAATCTGCTTTGATGGTGTTTTGTTACTTTGTTTCTATAGGTATTCTCTAAGCGGGATAAGTAGGAGAGGAGTTGCAAGCTCTATCAAGGGGGAGAGAAATCAAGCAAGGAGTCAAGTGGAAGATCCAGGTTGGTTCCTTTGCTTCTCTCTTATCTATCATACATAGAGGAAATCCCAAATTGCTTTGATTATTTGTTTGCTAGGATAGCTGCCAATCCTAGAGGGCTAGCAGATTGAAAAGACACTAATTTTCCCAGAAACAACATGAGTTTGTATGTTGGGTCCCTATAATACTAGTGATTACCCCATTACTATTGTAGTTATACCCCTTATTTATATTGTTGTGCCCCTATTGCCCCCATATTTCTATTTCTGTGCCCCATAGAATCCCTCTATTGTTATTTTTGTGGCTTTATATTATTATTGTTAGGTCGGCTGGATTATATTGTGACTCCTTAGACTCCTATATATAGAAAGGAGGTTTTGTCATTTGTATCATCCAAGAATTGTTCATTTATGTAATGTAAAGGAGGTTTCCCCCTCGAAGAGGCTGAATTCTAAGGCGTTGATCTATCTTTTCTATCTTTTCTTGAGCTGGTTTCATAACATTTGGTATCAGAGCTTTGGATTCTAGGGTTTCGCTGCTCCAAACAGGTCATCGTGGCATTTTCGCTATAAATTTTTTTTCTGTGATGTTTCAGAAGTTGAAAAAAAAACCCATTTGAGAAGAAATTGCGCTGAACCTTGGGTCCGAATTTCAGAGCTTTTCGCGCAATATTTGCGGAGATATGATCTGAGGAAGTTGGTCTTTTTGCAGACTCCTGAATTACATTCAAAACAGGTGACCTGGGGAAAATCGTCATAACTTTCTCTCTAGGGATCGGATTGAAATTTTGTAAGAAGTTACAGAAAGAGGACAGACTGTAGTTTCTTGTATGTGTGTTTCAGATTCAAAGGTTGAAACAGTGACTCGTGGCACGTCGTACAAGTTCGCTCTACTGAACCAGTCTAAAAGCAAGTCACTGTGGGAGATTTCACATAACTCTTCCTTGGAGAATCCAATTTGGCTCAGACTTGTGGCATTGGAAAGAGGACGTAGAAGGCTACTACAGGTAGCAATTTCAGAACTGGATGATCCGAAATTACAGAGATACATCAGATTCAATATCAGGCTTCTATAAAGTGAAAAAAGGTGTGTAGTTTTTTTTTTTTTTTTTTTTTTTTTAAGCTTGGTTTAACGGAATTCAAAGGGCATAGTAAAGCATTATTATCGGTAACTGATGCCCCGAGGAAAGAAAATGCAAACACCTAGTAAGGAACCTGAAAGCTCTAGCATGACTCATGAAGAAGAGGAAGAAATGCTACATGATATATCAAAATTACAAGAACAAGTGCAACAAATGTCACGCTCACAAAAGCTAACAGAAGCTAAGATAAGTGGCGTGGAATCTAAGATAAAGGGCATGGAAGCTAAAATGGATGATTCGAAGACAGATTTGAAGAGAGACATGGTAGATTTGAAGATAGATTTGAAGACAAACATGGAAGAATTGAAGAAGTTGCTACAAGAAAGGGTCACTAATGGTGAAAAGGTAGTAAAGGAAACTCATGATGAGAACAAAAGAAATGTTAATCATGATTCCATAGACGCTAATGTTGGATCGAAGAATCACCATATTCCAAAAATCGATATGAGGAAGTTTGATGGCAAGGATCCCGCCACATGGATATTACAGATGGAGCAATTCTTCGATCTCAATAATGTGCAAAACGCACAAAAGGTACGTATGGCAACTGTATATTTGGAACCAAATCAGTTTGTATGGTATCAATGGCTTTGCTCTCGTAAACAATTTATCACTTGGGCAATTTTTACGGAAGAATTGATAGCACATTATGAAGATACAAAAAGCAACACTTTTTTTAGCCAATTGATAAGTCTCAAACAAAAGGGTTCAGTAATGGAGCACATTGAGGAGTTCCAAAAATTGAACATAAGGGTAAAAGATATTCCAGAGGAGCATAGGATTGATGTGTTCATAGGGTCTTTAAAGGATAATATCCAACATGATGTTCGCCTTTGGGAACCTGATTCATTAGAGAAGGCATTCAGGTTAGCAAGAAAAATGGAAAGCAAAATTATGGCAACCAGGAAGCATACCACTCACAACTATAAAGACGGAAGTGTTGTTGCCCCTAGTCTTCCACAACCTATAAGGTTGACACCACAACAATTGGAAGAAAAAAGAGCAAAAGGGCTTTGTTACAGTTGTGATAGCAAATACACTAAAGGTCATAAGTGTGCTGAGAAGAAATTATTCTACATAGATTGTGAAGAGGAAGAAGAAAAGGAGCAAGAAAGGTCAAAAGAAGAAGATATACTCCAGGAACAAAGCCTAGATGAAGAACAAATAAATCCGACCATATCTTGTAATGCATTGGCGGGAATTACCACTCCTCAAACCATCAAGATAGAAGGACAAATCAAGAAGAAAAAGGTAATAGTGTTGATTGATTCAGGAAGCACCCACAATTTTATTCATTGTAGGGTAGCAAAAGAATTGAATTGCTTCCTATATCCAGCACCAGAGTGTCAAGTGATGATTGCAAATGGAGGAACAATAAATTGCTCTGGAAAGTGCCATAATATCAAGCTATCCATGGGAGAATATGTATTGACTAGCCCAATGCTTTCCATTCCAATGGGAGGTGCTGATGTTGTACTAGGAGTCCAATGGCTACAATCCTTGGGTACAATAGCTTTTAATTTTCAAGAACTTTTCATCAAATTTTCTACGGAAGGAAAGGAAGTTGAATTAAGGGGTATTGCAGGGAAACCAGGAAAGATAATCAGCTCTAATGGTATGACAAAGCTTCTAAAAAAGGAGCAAAGAGGTGTAATTGCACAATTATGTTCGCTAGATGTTTCCACATTGGAATCATCTATTTCTCCAGATCTCCAAAAAGTCCTGGACAATCATTCCAAGGTATTTGAGACTCCCAAGGGTCTCCCACCTATGCGTGATCATGATCATGCTATTCATCTGATTCCAGGAAGTGTTCCTCCAAACATCAGGCCGTACAGATATCCCTATGTCCAAAAAAGTGAAATTGAACGTATGGTTGCAGAAATGCTAGAGGCTGGTATAATTCAACCGAGTCAAAGTTCTTTCTCAGCTCCAGTAGTATTGGTGCACAAGAAGGATGGATCATGGCGCATGTGTCCAGATTATAGGGAGCTCAACAAGCTCACTATTAAAGATAAGTTCCCCATTCCTGTTATTGATGAATTACTGGATGAATTGCATGGATCAATTTACTTCACCAAGTTGGATCTTCGTTCAGGATATCATCAAATCAGAATGAAGATTGAAGACATTCCGAAAACGGCATTTAGAACTCATGAGGGTCATTATGAATTTTTGGTCATGCCTTTTGGCCTTACCAATGCACCTTCAACATTTCAAGGTTTGATGAATTCAATTTTCAAACCATTCCTTAGAAAATTTGTGTTAGTATTTTTTGATGATATACTAATCTACAGCAAGTCTTGGAAGGATCATGTTGAACATGTTGACAGGGTGCTACAACTATTGGAGGAGAAACAATTATATGCAAAAAGATCCAAATGTTTCTTTGGAGTCCAGGAGGTGGAATATTTGGGTCATATTGTATCTCATGAAGGAGTTAAGGTAGACCCTAGCAAAATTAAAGCCATTAAGGAATGGAAAATCCCCACATCCATAAAGCATCTGCGAGGATTTCTTGGGTTGACAGGGTATTATCGCAAGTTTGTTAAGAATTATGGGAGAATAGCAGCACCTCTAACAACATTATTGAAGAAAGATTCATTTTCATGGACTCCGGAAGCAACAAAGGCCTTTGAACATCTTAAAGAGGCAATGTGCCAAGCACCGGTCTTAGCTACACCGGACTTCACAAAAACCTTTATTGTGGAATGTGATGCTTCAGGAAATGGAATTGGTGTTGTTCTAATGCAAGATGAAAGACCCATTGCTTTTGAAAGTCGTCCAATCAAGGGAAAGTTTTTAAGCAAAGCTATTTATGAGAAGGAAATGTTGGCAATACTCCATGCACTTAAGAAATGGCGACCCTACCTAATGGGAAGACACTTCAAGGTAAAAACGGATCATGATAGCCTTAAATACTTTTTAGAACAAAGATTATCCTCTGAAGAGCAACAAAAGTGGGTCACAAAGATGTTGGGTTATGACTTTGAAATCATCTACAAAAAAGGGAAGCAAAATGTGGTGGCAGATGCACTCTCAAGAAAGGATGAGGATGTGGAAGCATTGTTGTGTGCCATTTCTATTATCCAACCAGATTGGATAAACGAAGCAAGGGAGGAATGGAAGAATGACGAAGAAGTGTGGGCACTTATTCGAAAGCTACAACAAGATTCCAGTACTTCTGATACATTTAGCTGGAAAAATGATTCGTTATGGTACAAAGATCGCTTATACCTCTGTAAGAATTCCCAGCTAAAACAAAAGATTCTTATGGAATTGCACACTTCTCCCTTAGGAGGGCACTCAGGATTTTTAAAAACTTACCACAGGGTTAAGAAGGAATTTTTTTGGGATGGCCTTAAATCAGATATTCAAAAGTTTGTGGCGGAATGTTTGGTTTGCCAACAAAATAAAGTTGAAACAATTAAGACACCGGGTCTATTACAACCTTTATCCATTCCAAGCCAACGTTGGGAGGAGGTTTCAATGGATTTTATCACAGGTTTACCCAAGTCTGAGGGAAAGAGTGTCATCATGGTGGTAGTTGACAGACTTACCAAGTATGCACACTTTTGTGCATTATCACATCCATTTAAAGCCAGTACAGTTTCTACTGCATTTATGGAAACAGTTCAAAAGCTACATGGAAACCCAAAGATTATTGTAAGTGACAGAGATCCCATTTTCACTGGAAATTTTTGGACAGAATTATTTTCTTGTCTTGGTACTCAGTTAGCTCATAGCTCATCTTATCATCCTCAATCTGATGGGCAAACTGAGATAGTAAACAAATGTTTGGAAGGATATCTTCGTTGCTTTGTATCTGATAAACAGACACAATGGGTCAAATGGTTGCCTCTGGCTGAATGGTGGTATAACACTTCCTTCCATACAGCAACAAAAATGACCCCATTTATGGCACTTTATGGGTATCAACCACCATCCATCACATCATATTTAAGAGAAAATTCTAAGGTTCAGGCAGTGGAACATCACATCGAACATCAACAACAAGTCCTCCAACTCTTAAAGGATAACCTCGTGTTGGCACAAAATAGAATGAAACAACAGGCAGATCAACATCGCAGTGAAAGAAGTTTTGATGTAGGTGATTGGGTATTCCTACGGCTACAACCATATAAGCAAATGTCCCTAAAGCAAGCTAAGAAGGATAATAAATTATCACCAAAGTATTATGGTCCGTACAAGGTGTTGCAAAAGATTGGTACTATGGCATACAAATTGGAGCTTCCTGCAGCTTCTCGATTGCACCCAGTTTTCCATGTTTCATGTTTAAAGAAGGTTATAGGTGACAAGCTCCCAATTCAAACAATATTGCCAGAACTTGACGAGGAAGGAAAAATTATATTGGAACCGGAAGCAGTCACAGAAACAAGAACTCGACAGCTACGAAATCGATCAATTTCAGAGTATCTTATCAAGTGGAAGAACTTATCCGCTGAAGATTCCACATGGGAGGATGAGAATTTTATGCAGAAGTATCCAGAACTACTCAAGCGTTGAGGACAACACTTTTTTGAAGGAGAGGGGCATGTTGGGTCCCTATAATACTAGTGATTACCCCATTACTATTGTAGTTATACCCCTTATTTATATTGTTGTGCCCCTATTACCCCCATATTGTTATTTCTGTGCCCCATAGAATCCCTCTATTGTTATTTTTGTGGCTTTATATTATTATTGTTAGGTCGGCTGGATTATATTGTGACTCCTTAGACTCCTATATATAGAAAGGAGGTTTTGTCATTTGTATCATCCAAGAATTGTTCATTTATGTAATGTAAAGGAGGTTGCCCCCTCGAAGAGGCTGAATTCTAAGGCGTTGATCTATCTTTTCTATCTTTTCTTGAGCTGGTTTCATAACATTGTAATACCTTATTAATTGTTAAGAACTCATTTTCAGATCACCAGGAATTCCATTCCATCCTATATGTACCTGTGTAGGCATCCGCAGTATTTGAGTACCAAGTGCCGCTCAGAATCCTTGATACCCAACTTTGTACAAAGGGTATGAACAATATTGGTAAACTCCGGCACGTCTTGGTCCCTTCCCTGCTGCATCGTGGTCCACTTTACGTATTTATCCTCATAGGTTCCAACAGGGTAGTACTACTCCTTGATGGCATCCCAGAATGAATTCCAAGTGGGTGTGCCTAAAAGTGGTGATGTCGTACTTTCCTCCTTCTTCTCGGAGTAGGTTTCCCACCAGTCCTTGACGTGGGGTGTGGCTTTGAGAAGAGCGAAAGTGATCTTTTCCCGGCTGGAAAAATCATGAACAGAAAAATATGCTTCTAGCAGATTTAACCATTTATCTACGACATTTGCATCTATCTGACCCTCAAATATGGGGATTTCAAAGTTAACTTGTACCTTAAAGGGTGTGGCATTTCCAGAGTAGCTGCTAGAAGTAGATGCGTCTCCCCTAGGTAGACGCTGAAGGATCTAGGCAAAGTTGTCCATCATTGCGTTCCTTTGTCGCTCAAAGGCTTCTTTGAGAAAGATTTTGATAGGATCTCCTGCCCCCTCAACTTTCTTTTCTTCTGCTATGGTAGGCCGTCGGGATTTGTGAGTCTTGTCTTGCAAACGTTCGACCAGTTCAAGCCCTAACTCCTTATATCCCGACCTCATTGGGGACATGAAAAGAAAAACAGAGAAAGAGCAGACCTCTCCGATACCACTAATCTAGATTTATGCAGGAATGTAATAAAGTATGGAAATAAACATAAATACAGAATGCAACAGAAATAATACTTCATTTTATTAATATCAAATACTGAAATATGCTTACAAACAGAATGGAAATCAGACTAGCTCGAGCGATGGTAGCTTATCTTCGAGAAGAGATGTGGTGGCTACATGCCTCTAAACTATGTTACAATGAGGCTCGAAGACCTATTTATAGTTTAGAAACAATAGAAAACCCTAAACATCCAAAAACCTAACCCTCGGAGATGAAGTACCAAACTATGGGCCCCGTTTGGGTAAATTAGTACATCAACTTCCCGGGGCCGTAACTCTGGAATATGATCTCCGTTTGAAGCGCACAATACCTCGTTAGAAAGATCTATCCGAAGACTACAACTTTTTAGTGGAAAACATTAGTCCACATCTAATGTTGGCCCCCATTTTACCAAAAAACTTTTTTAGGGCCTCAAAACGGCTCCAGAAGTTCACGACCTGAAAAAACACTACCAAAAATAGTAAATTGTGCTAGAATTAAGGAAACTGAAAAACTAAAAGAGACAGTTGTGGGGGTCGAAGTGGGATAGGTGGGTGGACACCGACATCCATCTGGATAATTCCTCCCCCCTTAGGAAGCAATGGTCCCCATTGCGTTGAGTGCCTCCATGAGATGGGGAAACTTCTATTGAACTTGGTCCCTCATGAGTTGTTTTGAAATCTCTGATGTGTCAAGTAATGGTGGGAAGCATGGTTGAGGGAAATCCACATTAAACACTTGGTGCAAGCCAAGGAATGGGGGAATGTTGTGCTTTAAATCATTGTTTCCCATATCCTTGGTAATGGTGTAAGGACCATATCGGAGTGGTCTGAGCTTCTGATGGGCTCTTGTAAAGCGTTCTTTCTGCAGATGAAACCAGACTTTGTCACCCACTTGAAACTTGTGTGGCACCTGATGTTTATCATGTTGTTGCTTGTACTTGGAATTTTCCACAATGGAGCAACGATATATTGGCCCATTGGGTAGAGGTGCTCCAAGAGTCAGATCGGACGAATGCTTAACCCGACAGTGCAATGATACCCTTGTGGTTGAGGAGAAGATGTCCATGTATCCTTTGATGACTGTATCCACCTTCTTCTACTGTGAGGAGGAACTCTTCCTGGGGGCCATGGATGTGGCTACAATCTTCCCCATACTTTGAGAGTGAACTAGAAAGAAAATAAATTTCTTAGTATCGGAAATGATCTTACTACATTTCTTAGGAGATATCAAAGAGGTGGCAGTAAGTGAGACTACCTTAGGTATCCTGTATACCGTATTACCCAAAGAAATAATCACAAAGCGAGGTCTAGACTCATATATAGCATGTCGCTTCCACAAGTATGGTTGTCCTAATAATACATCACAAACATCGATAGGAGCAACATCACACAATACCTCATCTATGAAGGGCTTGATGCTATAGGGAAGGCTGCATTACTCGCTAACTCGGAAATCTCGTTCTTGGAGAAGCCACCCGATGGTGTACAAGTGTGGGTGTGGTATGTTCAGCAGGCCCAACCACTTCACAACCTCGTTTGAAATGAGATTTTTTTGGTTGCCACTGTCGACAGTGAATTGCAGCGGCGAACCCTTCACCCACATTTGTGAGTGGAAAAGACGTTGCCCCTCCTCTGGATCTTCGGGATCATTCTTCTGGATCTTGGCGGTGGCAACAGTGGCACTGGGCTCCACATCAATGATCTATTTCCCTTTTTCATTCCTCTTGTCGAGTTCTGACTCATGGTTGGAACATGCATCTAATTTTGAACCCTTCTACTCGGCCACCAACGACTGCTTGGCCCGACACTCACTTGTGTTATGAGAGGGGCTCTTCTGGAACTCACACCACTTTCCTGTGTCCTTCTTTGAATTCGTGCTGTTGTTCTTTTCTTGCAGCTTCGACGGGTTGTCTTGGATCACACCATCTTAGCTTTTTCCTTGGTTCTGCGGCTTAGGGAAGCCTTTCCCTTGCTTCATATTCGCGGATTCAAAGCCTCGCTTCTTCTATTTAAAATTCAGCTCGATCTTGACAGCGTATCGGTACGCCATGCCAAGCGAGGAGATGTCCAAGAACTCCATCCCATCCTGGATTTACCTGTGTAGACAGTTGCAGTATTTGAGTACCAAATGCCGCTCAAAATCCTTGATACCCAACTTTGTATGGAGGGTATGAAGAATATTGATAAACTCTGGCACGTCTTGGTCCCTTCCTTGCTGCAGTGTGTTCCACTTTATCTATTTATCTTCATAGCTTCCAATAGGGTAGTACTGATCCTTGATGGAATCCTAGAATGAATTCCAAGTGGGTACGGCTGAAAAGAGTGAGGTCGTACTTTCATCCTTCTGCTCGCAGTAGGTTTCCCATCAGTCCTTGACGTGGAGGGTGGCTTTGAGAAGAGAGAAAGTGATATTTTCCCTGCTGGAAAAATCATGAACAGAAAAATACCCTTCTAGCAGATTTAACCATTTATCTACAGCGTCTGCATCTATTTGACCCTCAAATATGGGGATTTCAAAGTTAACTTGTACCTTAAAGGGTGTGGCGTTACCAGAGTAGCTGCTAGAAGTAGATGCATCGCCCTAGGCAGAACCTCAAGGATTTGGGAAAAGTTTTCCATCATCGCATTCCTTTGTCGCTGGAAGGCTTATTCGAGCGAGATTTTGATAGGGTCTCCTGTCCCCTCTTCTTTATTTTCTTCCCCCACGGGAGGTCGTCAGGATTTGTGAGGCTGGTCTTGCAAAGGTTCGACCAATTCAAGCCCTAACTCCTTATATCCTGACCTCATTTGGGACATGCAAAGAAACACAGAGAAAGAGCAAACCACTCTGATACCATTGATCTGGATTTATGCGGGAATGCAATAAAGTACAACTATAAACATAAATAAAGAGATGCAATAGAAATAATACTTCATTTCTTTAATATCAAATACTAAAATATGCTTACAAACACAATGGAAATCAGACTAGCTCGGGCGATGGTAGCTTAACTCTGAGAAGATAAGTGGCGGCTACATGCCTATGAATTGTGTTACAATGAGGCTCGAAGGCCTATTATTGTTGTGAAACAATAGAAAACCCTAAACATCCAAAAATCTAATCCTAGGAGATGAAGCGCTAGACTATGGACCTCGTTTGGGTAAATTGGTACATCGACTTCCCAGGTCATAACTTTGGCATACGATCTTCGTTTGACGCACACAATACCTCGTTAGAAAGATCTATCCAAGGAATACACCTTTAGAATGGCCAACATCAAATATTGATCTACGTTGGCTCCCGTTTTCCTAAAAAACTCCATTTAGGGCCTCAAAACAGCTCCGGAAGCTTAGGACCTGGAAAAAACTACCAAAAGTAGCAAATTGTGCTACAATTAAGGACATTGAAAAACTAAAAGAGATAGTTGTGGGGGTCCAAGTGAGATAGGCGGGTGGCCACCATCATCCACTTGGATCATTCCTCCCCCCTTTGGAAGAAATGGTCCCCATTGCATTGAGTGCCTCCATGAGATGGGGAAACTTCTGTTGAACTTGGTCCCTAGTGAGCTGTTCTGCAATCTCTAATGTGTCCAATAATGGTGGGAATGATTTCGAGGGCAGTACACATTGAACACTCAGTGCAAGCCAAGGAATGGGTGAATGTTGTGCTTCAAAGCATTATTTCCCACAACCTTGGTAATGGTGTAAGGACCATATTGGAGTGGTCTGAGCTTTTGATGGGCTCTTGTAAGATGTTCTTTTTGTAGATGCAACCAGAATTTGTTGCCCACTTGAAACTTGTGTGGAACCCGATGTTGATCCTGTTTCTTCTTATACTTGGCATTTTCCACAATGGAGCGATGATGTATCACCCATTGCATAGAGGTGCTCCAGGAATCAGATCGGACGAATGCTTAACCCGACAATGCAACAATACCCCTGTGAGTGAGGAGAAGATGTCCTTGTATCCTTTCATAATCGTATCCACCTTCTTCTGCTGTGTGGAGAAACCCTTCCCAGGGGCCATGGATGTAGCTACAATCTTCCCCATACTTTGAGAGTGAACCAGAAAGAAAATAAATTTCCTAGTCTGGGAGATGATCTTACTGCATTTCTTAGCAGAGATCAAAGAGGTGGTGGTAGGTGGGGCTACCTCCGATATCTTGTATAACATATTACCCAAAGAAATAATCACAGAGCGAGGTCTAGACTCATATACAACATGTCCCTTCCACAAGTATGGTTGTCCTAATAATACATCAAAAACATTGAGAGGAGCAACATCACACAATACCTCATCTATGAAGGGCTTGATGTTGTAGGGAAGGAGACACTTCTCGCTAACTCGGAGATCTTGTCCTTGGTGAAGCCACCTGATGGTGTACGGTTGCGGGTGTGGTGTGGTCAGTAGGCCCAGCTGCTTCACAACCTCTGTTGAAATGAGGTTCTTTTGGCTACCATTGTCAACAATGAATTGTAGTGGCGAACCCTTCACCCACATTTGTGAGTGGAAAAGGCACTCCCCCTCCTCCGGATCTTCGGGCTCATCCTTCTAGATCTTGGCGGTGGCAACAGTGGCACTAAGCTCCACATCAATGATCTGTTTCCATTTTTCATTCCTCTTTTCAGGTTCTTACTCAGGGTTGGAACATGACTCTGATTTTGAACCCTTCTACTCGGCCACCAATGTCTGCTTGGTCCGACACTCACTTGTGTTATGAGTGGGGCTCTTATGGAACTCACACCACTTTCTTGTGTCCTTCTTTGAATTCGTGGTGTTGTTCTTTTCTTGCAGCTTCGACAGGTTGTCTTGGGTCACACCGTCTTGGCTTTGTCCTTGGTTTTGTGGTTTAGGGAAGCATTTCCCTTGCTTTAGATTCGTAGATCCAAAGTCTTGCTTCTTCTTTTAAACTTCTACTCAGTCTTGACAGCGTATCGGTATGTCGTGCCGAGCGAGGAGATGTCCAGGAACTCCATCCCATCTTGGATGTACCTGTGTAGGCAGTCGTGATATTTGAGTACCAAATGCCACTCAGAATATTTGATACCCAAGTTTGTACGAAGGGTATGAAAAATATTGGCAATCTCCGGCATGTCTTGGTCCCTTCCCTACTGCAGTGTGGTCCACTTTATGTATTTGTCCTCATAGGTTCCAACAGGGTAGTACTACTCCTTGATGGCATCCCAAAATGAATTCCAAGTGGGTACGGTTGAAAATAGTGAGGCGTACTTTCATCCCTCTTCTCGCAGTAGGTTTCCCACTAGTCCTTGACGTGGGAAGCAGCTTTGAGAAGAGCAAAAGTGATCTTTTCCCGGCTGGAAAAATCATGAACAGGAAAATACCCTTCTAGAATATTTAACCATTTATCTACGACATCTACATCTATTTGACCCTCATATATGGGGATTTCAAAGTTAACTTGTACCTTAAAGGGTGTGGCGTTTCCAGAGTAGCTGCTAGAAGTAGATGCGTCACCCCTGGGTAGATGCTGAAGGATCTGGGTGAAGTTGTCCATCATCGCGTTCCTTTATCGCCCGAGGGATTCTTCGAGCAATATTTTGATAGGATCTCCTTCCCCCTCATCTTTCTTTTCTTCCGCCATGGGAGGTCGTCGGTATTTGTGAGGCTGGTCTTGCAAAGGTTCGACCAGTTCAAGCCCTAACTCCTTATATCTCGACTTCATTGTGGGCATGCAATGGAAAATAGAGAAAGAGCGGACCGCTCTGATACCACTGATATGGATTTACGTAGGAACACAATAAAGTATAGAAATAAACATAAATACAGAGATGCAGCAGAAAGAATACTTCATTTCATTAATATTAAATATTGAAATATGCTTACAAATAAAATGGAAATCAGACTAGCTCGGGTGATGGTAGCTTATCTTTGAGAAGATATGTGGCGCTACATGCCTCTAAATTGTGTTATAATGAGGCTCGAAGACCTATTTATTGTTGATAAACAATGGAAAACCCTAAACATCCACAAACCTAACCGTAGGAGATGAAGCGCCAAACTATGGGCCTCGTTTTGGTAAAATGGTACATTAACTTCTCGGGGTCATAACTTTGGCATACGATCTTCGTTTGATGCACACAATACCTCGTTAGAAAGATATATCCAAGGAATAAAACTTCCAAATGGTAAAAATTGGGGCATGTTCCATGTTGGCCCCTTTTTTCCCAAAAAACGTCGTTTAGGGCCTCAAAACTGCTCCAGAAGTTTAGGACCCAAGAAAAACTGCCAAAAATAATAAATTGTGCTACAATTAAGGAAATTGAAAAAATGAAAGAAACAGTTGTGGGGGTCCAAGTGGGATATGTAGGTGTCCACTGACATCCACCTGGATCAAAGTTAGATCATAAATTCTACTACACCATGTAAATTTTCATTTTCCATCTACAAGCATCTAAAATTTTCTATGATTCTTGTTACAATACAATCCTCCTGACTAACTATTGTTTCTTGAGTTTCCAACAACATGAATTCCATTATAATATTTTCTAAACAACAAATACTAAATCCATCACATTTCATTCGCAAACCATAAGACCCAGTTCCTAGTTAAATAAATATACATGCACAGATACTTATCTGTAAGTTTTCAATCTCTCAAATTCCACAGCACTGAGATCATTCCTCCCAACCTTGAGAAGGGAAATTGCGTTCGCTTCTTCCCCCCAAGCTTCTACTCCAGAAAATAGATAACAAATATCTGCTAATGGAATACCTCAATGCCTCAGTCCATTTTATCCTTTCTGATATTTTTAACAGAGTCTATCCACTGGTTCTCACCAACTCAGGATCACTCTGTTTAGCAATATCCTGCCAATGTTTCCATAACTCTTTTATCATCTTTCTCCACAATGAAAAATAGAACCCCTTTCTTTCCATTGAGAACCTCTTCTATCTCCAGGAGAGAGTGGTGTAACTGTTTTCTTCTAACTGTTTGGAGGTTAGAGTTCATATACCGGTCTTCCCTTAAGAATTTTGAGATTTCATTACTTAATAAAATAACATTACTTAAATGTTAACATAAGTTATTCTAATTTCCACATGAAAAATGTAAATGCAATTATAAGTGTAAATGTAAATGTAATTATTGGTAATTCAGCTGTCACATTGGGATGTTACACATATAGTCTTCACACTTGGGGTGTTACACACATAGTCTTCACACTAGGTTGTAGAATGAGAATCTCAACTCAAAAATATATTAATATTAATGTTAATATTATGTTTAATGATGTATTTTACATGGCATGATAACAAAATTTATAATAAAACTACATCAAATTAATATTTTCAAATTTTACAACTTTGACTATAAAGATTTATGTCTTTAAAAATTGTAATATATCCATAGAAAATTACAACTTTGACTCTAAATATTTATGTCTTTAAAGATTTTAATATATCCATAGGATATGATTTTTCATTCATTTTACAAATATTTAATTCAAATAAATATTAAAAGATTTTGGAGTAGGATTTTCATTCTTTGTGTTGAATTGTATTGTATTTTTTTATTTATATGGTTATTTTCATTTTTGTTTTGGGACGACATTATTTTTTATATTATTATTATTATTATTTTATTAGAGACGTGACATACTTACACATGTTGTATAATGCGCCTCTTGGCGCAACTATAATTTACTTATCTTTTAAATTGTATGTAATATAATAAAAATATTATAGCTTTGCATTTCACAACTATAAAAAACAACTTGCACATAACATATATTCCTATTATGAAATAAATTCTTGTTTCTTTGAAGCTTAGCTAGAAATAGGGGAACTATTGGTTATTATTTTGGGGAACCATGTGAATTTGCATGTGGTAAAACTCAGTAATTTTTACTCTTATTTTTTCTTAGCATAGTCTAAAGAGCCCACAATTTAGCCCATAATATAATGGAAATTTCAGCAAGAATATGAAAAAATCTAGCAAAAGTTTTTGAAAATCTGGGTTACAGCTGTCAAACTTCAGGATTTTGGGTGCCCTAGGGGTTCTTGATGGTGTTGAATCCATTTTCACCATAAAAAAAAGGATTCAAACACTCCAACATTCTGATTTTTTGAAAAAAAATTACTAGATTCCATCAAGAAATTTGTCGTCTGGGTGAATTTGTGGCATTGGTAGACTACACCTTCTCCTTTCATCGCACCGGGTACCCAATCTTGGTTTAATAACCTCTAATCCACCGCAATTCCATGGAAGCACGTCCTTCTTCAAAGCCACGACTCATAATATTAGGCTTCTTCATAATACCTCAAAATTATAGCATTGGCTTATTAATACACAGACTAAAGATGTTGAAAACTACATACCACATTGGCTTTTGCCACCTTCTTGTAGATAATTAACCACCATACACACCAGACTTCTTGTCTCTGAACTTAACTGGTAGAGGGTGTGGGATCTAGAAATTCATTCATAACATTTTTTCAACACCGTAGTGCAACGACAAAATAAAATCATCAGTGCTCGGTCTTCCTTGAACGCATAGAACATTTTAATGCAGATTTTTTTTTATGAAAACATCTCAATTTAACTGATCAAATGATATAAAATATAGGCTTGACCATCATCTTCAGAATAACCAAGACAAAAAAGGAACTATCCAGACAAAGATAATAACGAAGACACACAAACACTATCATTTATATTGGTATTATACACGCGTAGTAGAGTGGGAAAACTACTCAAATAGATATTACTACATTTCATTCAGTGCTAAATAGAAGAAATCCGATTTGAAAAGAAACATTTGTAAATCCAAAAACATTTCGTTGTGATTTCATGACCGATTATTTAATGGAAATTGGGGGCAAGAGGGCACTCACTGCAACCCCACATACTTGATCAACAATGCGACGACCCCATACCTTTTCACTGGAAGTCACACTTGATCATCTCGTTCTGTTTGAATACTCTAGTCTCCAACATGCACAACGAGGAGTCAAAGATAGGCTCGTTCTACCACAATGTGTCAACAAAGAATCTCCTCCAAGATCTCCTGCCCAATGCTTTAGATGGCCACAAAACTAGTGACTCATTCTATTTGACAAAGTAGGTTAACCATGCTCTGACAGCATTGTAGGAGACATGAATTGGAAAATGAAATCAACTCTATTAAGATATCTTCTCAAAAAAATGATGTACAATGTGTACACATTAATGCAATATGAAAACCATTGATTCAATTTCCAAGTTTTCTTGGACTCTAATAACTAATCTCAATATCACACCATAACCCAAATCATGACCAAAGGATTAGGTGTCTAACACTTCTTGTTTGCTACTGGTCTCAAACAACTTATCTAATTAATAAAAAATGTAAGAGTGTTATCAGTTTTAGTTCCAAAATGAATGAATCAATAACTTATGGAACTAAAAAATAAAATAGATTATATAAGGATTATAATATAATAATATTGAGTAGTGGGGTTAAAACAAAAAAATATGTGAAAATTACAATTTACTTATCTTTTAAATTGTATGTAATATAATAAAAATCTTACTGCTTTGCATTTCACAACTATAAGAAACAACTCATATGCATGAGATCAATTAAATTATTATATGTTAGACGTTAGAGAATCATAGTAGACGTCACATTAAAATATAACATATAAATAGTAGTTATAAATTAACATACATTTTACCATATAAATTAAAATAATGATTATGTAACCATATTTAAATTTAATTAATAAGCACATAAAAATTAAATATTTACAATATAACAAGATTCTTAACTATGAATATTCATCCCATTTTAATATGGATATTATTAACTTATATATAAGCTTTCTTACAATGACATGGACCAATACCATCGATTATCAATACCACATACCCAAATACCATAACTAGTTTTAAAAAAATTATAAATATTTTAATTTAATTTAATTTTATAACATTTTTAAATTAAAACTTAATACTTAAAATAAATATATAATATAACAACATTATTAACCATGGATATATGTGATTAATCCGAAAGAATTTATCAAAATGAGTATGGATCACAAAAGTCTAAAATCAATAATTTGTAAGTATTTTATTTTAATTTAGTTTTATAACATTGTTTAAATTAACATTTTTTAACAAGATTTTTAACCATGGATATTCACCCCCATTTTACCATGGATATTATTAACTAGTAAATAGGCTTTGTTACAATACCATGGGCCAATACCATGGCTTATCCAAACTTTCTCAAAAACCATAACTTACTTCAAAATCCAAATATTTCATTTTAATTTTATTTTATAACATTTTAAAATTAAATCTAAAAGAAAAAAGCTATGGGATTCAGGGTAGGAATTTCAAATCTTTATCACTTGTCAATTTGACGGTTTCACAGAGAATTTGCTTGTCAAATTCCATGTGTATGGGATAGATGTTGTGGTGTAAATGTTTATAAACATTTACATGGGGACTTAGTTAAAAAATAATAATAAGTTAGAAGAAATTGCCTACGTAGGCACTCTCTAGCCTAGTGTGCAAAGATGTTGTAATGTCCTCTAAACATTTTGACTGGGTCAAAGTAAAGTAAAAATTAAAATAAATTAAATTAAATTGAAACCAACCCATATCCATCTTAATCTGAGCCCAGAGAAATCAAATCTTTTGAGATGCAAGTGAAAGGAGATTTGAACCCTCTCAAAGCTTGGTAGATGCGAAGTTTTTTTTTCAACTAAAGGAATCGTGCCTGAGTAGATCTTAGTCATACATAGTCCTAATCAGACCACATGAACTGTGGAGACCAAAACTGCCCACCTACACAGTTAGAACTTGGTAAATCCAGAGTTAAAATGAATCTAGGTTGGTTCTACTTGCAATTGCTCGTCTCCAAGTATCAAGAAAAGAATTCACCCATGCCAAATTCACTAATTCTCATTATTAAAATGTAATTTGAATAAATAAGTAGTACATGCACACATGAATTCCATAAAGATATAATTGTGTTACATAGAAATTATAATAATTCGTTTTTTGAATTAATATAGTAAAGAGTAAAATCTGAATATTCTTTTTTCTATTATTATAAAATTTAAACATTTTTTAAATAAAGAGAGACGGATTTTTTTTAATGGAATAAAAAATGATTAATAATTAGTTAAAAATGATAAAAATAACTACAAATACAACATCTTGTGAATTTTTTTCTCTTCAAATGTGACATAATTTCAATTTTAAAAAAATGTTGTATAATTTCAATTTTAATATTTTCAAGTGATTTTTAAATTGCATTTTTCACTGAAACAAAGGAATTCCCTGAATGGTCAAAAGTGGCTTGAATCCCTCAAAAAAGTCCAAAGTGGCCCGAATCTGGCACTTCTCTGTAGAAATCATGACAAATCTTATTGGGAGACCCTACTTCACCGATTAAAACTCCCAAATGATATAAAGAATAGATTAAAAATTAGTTATGATGCACTTACCAAAGAGTAACAACATATATTTTTAGATATAGCCTATTTTTTTGATAGGAAAAAACAAGAATAGTGCCATAACAACATGGGATGGATCAAGCTGGAAAGGTTCGTCGAGGTTTAAAAATTTGCAGCTTAAATGCCTTGCAAAAGTGGACGACGAAGATGAAATACATATGCATGATTACCTGCATGATTTGGGAAGAGAAATTGCAGAGACTGAATTACCGTGTCGTCTTTGGCGTGCCACTGGGAACATTAATGATTGGTTGCACCAACAATCATCTGTAAGTCTTCAACCATTCAAACTTTTAACATAGTTAATTTTTTTCCATAGAAATATGTATACAGTTCTCAACTTCTCTATCGATTTACATTTTCAAAATAATTAAATTTAACCATAGCAAGCATCCGCATGAACAAGTTATAATCGAAGAACACAGAATCATAATGATTCCTCAATGGGTTGGTGCGAGAAATTGGAGAGTCTGCCAGATTATTTCAGGAGAGTCTGCCAATGGTGTCTGTACGAACTCGTCCTCATGTTGGAGTCTAAGGTTCCTATTATTCCTATATTTATAATTCGAGCCTGTTGAGCTCAGGTGGACAGATTAGAAGGGAAAAGGAGTGTACGTTGAGGCCCTCCACAAAAAGATAACGGTCGATCTTGAAACTCATGAAGAGAAGCCACGATATGACTCTTCCACTCTTCAAAAATGGAGAAAAGCTCTCTCTGATGTGGCAGACATAAGTGGCTTTGATTTGAAGGGAAAGTTTAACAGGTGAGACATCTAAGTCCCTCTCTATGGATACAATATATAACGTGTGTATGAATTGGTAACCAATATATGATGCTTAGCCAAATTTCTTGTGGTTTCGATTAAAAATATACATAACATGCATATGCTTATGATGCTTTTCTTGTGGTTCCAATTACTTATTTATTTGGTTTTCTCATTGAATGACTAGTGATGAGGGTCTGTTTCTAGATGAGGTCGTCAAACAGGTGGTAAAAATGATGGACGAAAAGATTCGGTTGGATGTGGACACAAATCCCACTAGTTTAGATAACAAAGTTGAATATTTTGAAACTACAATATTAGGATAGCAACGGACAGGAGAAGTTTAGGTGGTTGGCATAGTCAGCTTAGGCGAAGTCGGGAAGATAACTTTGGCTAAAGAGATTTACAATAGAAAGCATTCAAAGTACAACAAATCCTACTTTTTATCAGATGTAAGAGAAAATGCAAGAATCTCATTACATGCCTCGTAGAGTTAAATTCTGAAGGGTTTGTTTGATGTTGATCCACAAATAGGTGACATCCATCAAGGTACAGAGGCGGTTAGACAATTTCTCTCATCTTCTAAAATATTTTTAATTTTGGATGACATAGATCATGTGAACCAGGTAGATTCCGTTTTACCAGATATAAATGTCTTACATAAGGATAGCTTAATTTTTATTAAATCTCGGGATGAAGGTGTCCTAGTGAGGTCAAGGGTGAAAGAGTCATTGGTGTATAGGTTAACAGACCTTCCTTACCAACATTCGCAAGAGCTCTTTTTCTCATATGCCTTGTGTCACCCATATCCACATGTGGACTTTAAGGATCTAGTAAATAAGTTTCTAATGGGATGTGATGGATTTCCCCTATCTTTAGTAGTGTTTGGGGAACTTCTCTCTGGAAATAACGACAAATCTTATTGGGAGGCCATACTTCTTCATGGGTATTGCAGCAAGCATCCTAAGTTGTGGGATGAACATTTTCACTATATTCAACATGCTTATAATCGGGCTAAGTACTATTCAACTCAAACATCGTCATTTGAAGCATGTTTGGGATACTTGCCTAAGTCTCCTTTGGATTTTATTTTTGGGAAAGATGTTGCTATTGATGGTCATAGTGGCATAGACAAAGCAAGAAGTTTCATTGAACAAATCCAATTGGTGCACCAAAGAGTTCAAGAATAGCTTGAAAAGAGCCAAGGCAAGTACAAAGCAAGGCATGACAAGGATCGTGTATATCACAAGTTCCAAGTCGGTGATGAAGTTTGGCTTCACATTAGCAAAGAGAGGCTCCAAGGACAAGGTAAAAAGCTAAAACCAATTAGATATGGTCCATTCAGAATTCTGGAAAAGATTGGTAGCAATGCCTTCAGATTGGATTTTCTTTCATATATGCAAATTTATGTTGTTGTTAATGTTGAGAACTTAAGGTTGTATGAGTCTCCTTTGATTGAAGATCAAGGAGAAAATGTCCAAATTCCTTCCATTGAGGATTTTTCTCCTGAATACCTTGATGAACTACAGCAAGACACCATTCTTGACAGAAGAACAAGGTCTTCAAAACGAGGGTGTGTGGACTACCTTCAAGTGGGGCTCAAGGGAACAAATCCTTCAAAGGCCAAATGGATCAAGATTGGAAAGGTGAGGGAACTATACCCTCATTTGCTGGAAAACTGAAAGTTATATTTTGGGGTCAAAAAGGCTTCCAGTGGGGAGGAATGATCAGGTGCTCAAAAGATAGCTCAAAATTCAAATTTGTCGAATCGGTGTGGAACCTAGACGACCGCATAGTGCTCATCATCTTGAATCAGGTGCAACTCGTTTCACGCGGAACGAACACCATATGCTTCCATAATCATGTCCTGTTCACTTTCCCAAACAAGCGAATTTTAAAAAAAATGACAGCCCAGTTAGCAATTCGTACTGCTGATGTGGCGCTGACTGGGTAGGTGTATGTGGCAGTTTGAGTGGTCAACGGGCTCAGCGAATCGTATTGTACCAAGTGGCACATTCTTATTGGTTTGAAATTTGGCATTTTGATTGGCTAGATTGGTGGCCAACCACGGGTTGACACATGGCCTAGCTAGAGGCTCCCGGCTGCCAAAATTATGGGTCAAGTCTGCGCAGAGGCAATGGGGATCTAACCTGCGACCTCACACAACAAGTCCAAAGCCTCTGGAAATACACCATCGCATTTTCTTATTAACCATTATAGTCGCGGGTTTTATTTAAATTTCAATGGCGCGCTATTTGGGGGAGGGGCTAGCCCACGGGGGTAGGCCTTTGGTTGCACCACCCGCACACGACCACCATCGGAGAGGAGCGAGGGGCCCGACCGGCAAGGGCTAGCCATTGGCCTCAGCTCTAGGCACGTGGCCCCCCACGTGCCCAATTTTTTCGAAGTTCAGGCATTAGCGAACATTTAAAGTGTCTGAAAATTTCGCCCGATTTTCGGTCGGCAAAATTGTTGCTCCATTAGAGCATTTTGGGGGAAATTTGTAGGATGGTGTCGAATTTTGGGGAATTTGTGGTGCGATTAGAAAAAAAATGGGAAATGCCATAACTTCTTCAGTTTTTGACCAAACCATGGGCAGAAAGAGGCTACACAGGCATTTTTGGGTATTCTAGAGCCATTGGAACAAGTTTCAAAGCTTTCTGAGCATTGTAAATGGATGTATTCACATTTTTTAGCATAACAGAGAGGGCCAAGCCATTGGAAGCTAGACCAAGGAGACATAGCCTAGGAGGGGTGAACTCCTTCATCATGTGTTGTTGTGATATTGTTTATGGTGATGTTTATGTATGTTATATATTGTTGTTTAGTCATTTGTTTATGTTAATTTGCACATAAAAATTACATAAAAGCACTCAAAAACCCATGTTTAAACTTGCAAATAATTTCATAAATCCTCAAGCACTTTTAATATATTCTAAAAAGTAATTTTAGCACAACAAAACTAATTTTCTTAATCATATCAATAACTCAATCTTACACCCAGATCTACTAGAATAAATATAGATTGAGTAGTTAACTTACCTTCCAATTCTATCATAGTAGGTTGGTAATCAGCTTGTCGCTCTTCCAATGCAGTGTTGATCTGGGGCATGCTCCTTGCCACCTCTCCAACCGTAGATACCTCTTGTATATTAGCAACTGGTTCAGGTCAGGTACATTGAGGGAAATTCTTGTAATAATGAGGTCCTCCATAGCCCCAACACTATCAGGGGGGTTTCTGTCCTTGACTGAGTTGCGGCTTACTAGATGCTTCCGTCAGCTTATTATCTGCTTGCCACCTGGTCTTTTCGTTGATTCCTTCCAGGTTGTTTACTTGATACATTTCTTTGTATATTCTTGGAATTTGTGGGTTTCATTCCCCAGAAATGCTGATAATTCTTTTGTCCCTTCTTTTGAGACCAAATTTTGCCAGAATCTCCTTTTTGTTTGACCTATTGATAACACATTTGATTCTTTCGAATGGCTTCATCCATAGTCTTAGGACTATCAAACTCTATTATTTCCTTCATATATGCAAGTAAACTACTTAGGAAATGTTGTACCTTAGCTTTCTCCTCTCTGATATACGACACATACCTTAATAAAAATGTAAATTTTGTCACATATTCGTCCATTGTTAATTTCCCCAATTTTAGATCATGGAATGCTTTGGCTTTTTTACCATAGAATCTCTCTGTCATGTATTTATTTTTAAAATGTTTCTGGAATGCATCCCATGTTACATCCTGGTCCTTTATTCCATGCACAATTTTAACCTCCTCCCACCATAAAGTGGCCTTTGTAGAAATTCTCACTGTAGAGTAAACTGATTATGCAATGTACTAAAGAAAAATACTTAATCTACCTCTACAATCAAACTTGCAGAAGCTTAATCGATTTTGAGCAAGATCAAATAGAACAAATATAACACAGAAGAAAAAACAATCACATGAAACACAGAATAATACTCTGGGGAAAGCCTCAGCTAAAAACCCCGCTATCTGTATTATCATACAAGTGGAAATACCTCAGGATTACACAAAGCTTTAGCTCTCAGTACAATCCCTCACTGCTACTCATAGACAGAATAGACAACACATATGCCTGCTCCTCTGTCCTCCAGGCCTCCTATTTCCTTGCGCAGGTTTCCCTGGGTCCTCCAGTTGTGACCTGTGTGATTCTCACCTCACACACTGCTCTAACCTTTATAGAAACTGCGCAATCCTCAAGGAATGAATTCCTTCTGCATGCAAGAGATTTCCTCATGGGAATATTCTTGCAATTGATAGTACATTGTCCATGCTTTTAATCTCAACTCGGTCTTTGTCTGGACTGACATGCATAAGTTATTTATGAGAGAATATTCAGTTATCTGGAGTACACTAGTTGCATGCATGCATGAATTAATTGACTGAACTCACAATTAGTTCCACAAATTGTTTGGAACTAATCTAACTGGACTTAACTTAGATAACTTAGCTAACTAATTACAACTCAAATACAACTCATCCTTACCTCCTTAGTTAAGGGATAACTTCCTCAATCAAAGGGATCACTATTGCATGTCTTCACAAAGACTTCATGTTTGAATTTCTCCAACTAATTAACTCAAGATGAATTAATTAATTATTTTTCAAACAGCTGATGAGACTAAATTCGAATTTTAATTCTCAATTTTAATTCAAGGACAAATTAAAATTGGAATATATCTTGAAATGCTATCTATAGCAATGCTATTTATAGCATTTCTATTTTTAGCATTTCTTGTTGCTATTTTGAACACTCCCTCTCAACAAGAAAGGCATTCAACTCGAACCCGGTCTTGAACCTTTGGAACGTTCTGCATGCAACACTTCTCTCAAGTGTTGTTGCTCCAGCAACTTCAGAAACAAAAAAAAATATCCAACCTGAATTAGAATGATGCCTCTGTCATCAAAGTCTCTGACTGCTATTGCCTCTGTCAACTGGAAAACTCTGTGCTCCTGCTGACTCTGCCTTTCTACACTGTTGTCAGTCCTTCTCTGCGCTCTTCAGTATCTGACTGCTCTAGCCTCTGTCACTTTGATCTCTGACTGCATCAATCCCACTGATTCCTCTCGCTACTCTGTACTTTGGGTTCCTGTAGCAAGGTACGATCCATGAGATAAAACCTTTCAATGGACCCTACCCAATTTCAGCCTTCTTGAGACTATCACTTCACATTGCCTCACCTCACACCTGGAGGTATGGCCGCATGTGATCCCTCTGTTGACTTCTCCAATTGTGGCTCCTCCACAATTGTCTGAGACTACTTCTGGTGCTGCATGTTGAGAGGTAATGTACTCTCCCTCTCAACCACCAAGTCTCCAACATTTGCCTTGCTCCTCAAGGCTTTGCATGCATCTTGAACCTCAAGAGAATACAGGTTCTTGACTCGTGAACCGATCTGCTTCACCTGTCTCGTGGTGATGTGTCTAAGGAAAACCTTTCTCTTACTGAAGACAACATCGTAGCCTTTGTCTTCCAACATCGCGATCGATACCAAGTTCTTCTTCAGTCCAGACACATACTTCACATCTGTCAAGGTGATGAGAGCTCCATGCTCCCTCTAAAAAGCAACCGTGCCCACTCCTAAAACACTATACCTTTCATCATTACCCATCTCTATGTGCATCTTGAGGTCTTTCTCCTCCAAGGTACTGAACAAAATCTCATCGCCGATCATGTGGAATGAGGCTCCACTGTTAAGAAACCAACCACAACCCATCATCGATGAAACCATGCATGTGATGAGGGTAAAATCCAATTCGAACTGAGAGGCCAATGCCTCACCTTCAAATCCTTCCAAGGATCCCTTCTTGGACTTCTTCAATGGACAATTAGTTGCATAATGGCCCATCTCATGACAATTAAAGCATCTTACTTTAGATTTGTCAATCTTCTTCCCACCATGAGAAGAACTCGATTTGGAATGAGAATCCTTCTCCTTCCCTTTCCTTTCCTTACTAGCTAAGGCTAGATTTTCTTCATCATCATGCTTAGATGAAGAACCATCTCTGGTGCTCCTCCTGATCTCCTCTTGCATCAGATCCGACCACAGTCGTTCCCAATCTGGCAATTTCTCTCTTCCATTCACTGAGTCTTGGTAGCTATGCCAGCTCTTAGGAAGACCAAGGAGAGCAAGACTCACCATATCATCATCGGCTATCGTGATTCCTACACTTCCAAGCTCATCTCTGCAGGTGGTGAGCTTGTTCAGATATGTAGAAATCGTGTCGCCCTTTTCACACTTGATTTTCCGAAGCTTGTCCTTGAGCGCCAACTTCCTCTGGTCGTTGTTGTTCTGATATAGGTCCTTCAATGTCTTCCACATTGAAAATGGAGTCTCCTTCCCATGGAGACTTGAGACAATATGGTCTCGAACTCCCTCCAGAAGAATCCTCCTCGCTCTCGCCACACACTTCTTCCATTCCGCCAATTCTTGGGCATTAGCTGCTGCTGGCTTGGGGACTTCTTGATCAATGAAGTCCTTCAAACCATTGTCTTCTAATACCACTTCCATGCGATCCTTCCATGCTATGTAATTCGAGCTGCCATCCAGGGCATACTTGAGTCTCAAGCCATTGAACGCCATTGGTGAATTTTGAGGTGTGATAAGAAATCGATTATGTACCTGCAATCAAGAACTTCGAACTTCGAACTTTTCCCTTCTCAATATATTGTTCTCTGCTTTGATCACCTTTGCTCTGATACCATGTAGAAATTCTCACTGTAGATTAAACTGATTATGCAATGTACAAAAGCAAAATACTTAATCTACTTCTACAATCAAACTTGCGGAAGTTAATCGATTTTGACCAAGATCAAATAGAACACATATAACAGAGAAGAAGAAACAATCACATGAAACATAGAAGAATACTCTGGGGAAAGCCTCAGCTAAAAACCCCGCTATCTGTATTATCATACAAATGGAAATATCTCAGGATTACATAAAGTTTTAGCTCTCAAGCTATCCAGCTCTTAGTACAATCCCTCACTGCTACTCATAGACATAATAGACAACACATATGCCTGCTCCTCTGTCCTCCAAGCCTCTTATTTCCTTGCGCAGTTTTCCCTGGGTCCTCCAGCTCTAACCTGCGTGATTCTCACCTCACACACTGCTCTAACCTCTATAGAAACTGCACAATCCTCAAGGAATGAATTCCTTCTGCATGCAAGAGATTTCCTCATGGGAATATTCTTGCAACTGATAGTACACTGTCCTTGCCTTTAATCTCAACTGGGTCTTTGTCTGAGCTGACATGCATGAGTTATTTATGAGATAATATTCAGTTATCTGGAGTACACTAGTTGCATGCATGCATGCATTAACTGACTGAACTCACAATTAGTTCCACAAACTATTTGGAACTAATCTAACTGGACTTAACTCAGTTAACTTATCTAACTAATTACAACTCAAATACAACTCATCCTTATCTGTTTAATTAAGGGATAACTTCCTCAATCAAAGGGATAACTGTTGCATGTCTTCACAAAGACTTCATCTTTGAATTTCTCCAACTAATTAACTCAAGATGAATTAATTAATTATTTCTCAAACAGCTGGTGAGACTAAACTCGAATTTTAATTCAAGGATAAATTAAAATTGGAATATATCCTGAAATGCTATCTATAGCAATGCTATTTATAACATTTCTATTTTTAGCATTTCTTGTTGCTATTTTCAACAACCTTACCCTGAAGTTGATATATGTCTAGTCTAGCCATAAGGTGATTGACATATTCATAAACTTGGAAATATTTGTTCATATTAATGATCCTAGCTTCTGCAGCTTCCTCTGCCTCCCCAACGAAGAATGAAGCTTTAATTTTTCTAAATTCTCCTTGCAGTTCCAGTTTCGATTTCTTAGTCTTCTTGGGTTTTGACACTTTACCCTATTCTTCCTCATGGTCCATAATATTTCTGTCAAATTTTTGGGTATGGCTCCCTTCCAGAGTATTTTCACTTGGATATTGATGTTCTTCTTCGTCCTGAGTTCTATGCTTAGTACTGGGTCGACAGGTTCAATATTTTTTTTTATTTGGGAGGCTCTTAAGAATTCTTTCCTGCTCTTGCATTAACCTTTCATTATCTGTCCTCATTTGCACCATTTTAGCTTGCAGTTGCTAAACAGTTTCAAGCAACATATTTGTTTGATGTTGCTGTTCTAAACCCAACTACACACATACTTCTAGATTCGTATCAGGATTCGGTATCGAGCATGTTCCTCGGCCTCCAGATCCTCTCATCATCCTAGTATGTATACCTTATTACTTCATTCTCTTTGAACAATTCAAAACATTTACTGTTATCATCATTGCCCATTTATGCTATAGTATTGAGATTTGCACTCTAATACCACTTGTAACATGTTATACAACCTTTTCTATTTGACATAAAAAAATAATTACCATTGCTAAGGTTCTTACCAAACTATTCTCAATATTATGGATTCTTTAATTAACATTGCACGGATAAGGTTATGAGCGTTCTCCATAATGGGATTTTCTTCTTAATTACACATCATATGGAAAAGGTTTATAAAGGTATTGTTTCGTATGGTTTAAGGTACACATAATAAACATAATAGGGTCATGGTTTAATACTTCTTTAACTAAGGCATGGCATCATATTGACAGGAAGTCTCTCGAACCCAACGATCACCGATACCTACCGATTGAAGTGAACGACAAATGGGCCATTCCTGAGCGTTGACCTTGGGGTCCTTTATCGTGTGGTTTGGATTGTTTCATGGTTGGTTGGGGTAACCAACCCTCATTCCCTCCATCACACAGTAGCCTAAGGTTCTTACCAAACTATTCTCAATATTATGGATTATTTAAGTAGCATTGCACGGATAAGGTTATGACCATTCTCCATAAAGGAATTTTCTTCTTAATTACACATCATATGGCAAAGGTTTATAAAGGTATTGTTTCGTACAGTTTAAGGTACATATAATAAACATAACAAGGCCATGGTTTAATACCGCCTTAACTAAGTGTTATAGACATTTTTGGGCACTGCAACCCCAATCATACATGTCCATAAACCAAGGGCTTCTGAGTCCCTAAAAGTGTTGCTTCATGCCCTAAAGGAACAAGGTCAGCTGATTACATCATCTCCCAGAAGTTCTCTACAGAAGACTACTCAGAACTGGTCAAAACTAGACCATACAGATTGCTCAGTGCTTAGGGTGCGATGCATCTCACCTGCCCAGTGCAAAAAGTGCGATGCATACTGGAAAGCCCTTCTGTAGGGTGCGATGGGCGAGAGTGGACAAATGGCAGAGACAGTTTGCAAGGTGGATGATCATGGAATCTTCCAGAAACTTCTCCTGTGACACTTGCCTCTCTGAATTCACCCAGGGATGAGTAAGAAGTCATGAATCTCCAAGTGGAACCAAGAACTATCAGAGAGAAGACACTAATCAAAATCCCAGAAGCCGACTCACCCCCCTGCAATCATCCATATATGGATCCCTCATCCCAGAGATCCAGAGGCTGGAATTTTGTATCTTGTAAGGAAGTGTTGTTGGTTTCCTGGTGGAATATCATAGTGTTGGGTGATCTAAGCTTTTCATGAGGTGAAGAAGGGCTTTCATGCTGGGAGGATGACGTTGGGTCAGATCAATGGGTTGTAATCCTCTCTTCTAATCTTTACATCAATAAAGCTATTCAAGTTTTCCTCCACATTCTTGTATGTCTGATAATATATGCATTTGTGTGGTCAATATATATCTGGTCCTATATTGTTTATGATTATAGATCTCTGCACTTTGAAGGTATTATGCTGCTTTGACTTTACAGGTACTCTTTGAAGCGGAGTGGTCAAGGAAAGAGCGGCAAAGATCTGTCAGTGAGGAGAAGGAACAAGTGAGGAACCGAGCGAAAGATTGAGGTTGGTATTCTTTGCTCCTCTCCTATCTACTTCTCATAAAGGAAAACAAAAGTAACTTTAATCTGTTTGTTTCTAAGATAGCTACTCGTCTTAGTGGGACTAGCAGCTCTGCATAGACACTAGATTTCCCGATAACAAAATGGAAACTCCACTGGGGAGCAAATAGCTTGTTTTCTTGTCTATATTTGTTTGCTTTATAAACTTACAGACGGAGCCTGAAGTCAAGCCAGCTAGCCTTCGAACTGCATTTGCTATGCAAGTGCAAAGTAGATCAATGCTACTTCAGTCTATCTCCAGGTTTTGTTTATAAACTGAACAATTGATTTGCAAACATCCTAATTGCCCTGGTGGTGGCTCAAGTAGCCTCATTAGATCAGCCCCTGTGATTTGTATTTACTGACTATCATTAGCTCGGCCTAAATCCCTGAACTAAGCTGCAAACTGTGACCAAGAACCAAGTTGAAGTCTCATCCCTGGACCATCGCACCTTCTCCTCTTGGGAATCTGGATGCATCGCACCTCCCATGTGCAGTAGGTGGGATGCATCGCTCTTTCCCTGTGTTACAGGTGCGATGATCAGATAAGACCTCTTCTGCTTCTAGATTTTGGTTTTTTGTTCACTCTCTTCAGCTTTATTCAGGAGTTTTGCTATCTGTGATCAATATACCACTGTGGAAACTCCCTTCCTTTGCATGATTCAGCCTCCATAGTACAAAGAACTGTAAATTTTTTTATGTATTGTTCGCCATTTACAGTTCTCCTTTACAAAGAAGTAGCGTAATCAAACTGTCGTCTTTTGATTTGGAAGTGTCGCAAGTGTCGTTTTCAGTCAAAGAAAAGAATCCTACTATTCTTGATGGTCGATTACACTGTTACTCTTGTATTTGATTTGAATTAATAGTTTTCAAGTGTCGAAATCAGTTTTCAATTCAAAATCGCAAAGTGTCGTCATTATCTTCCTTTCGTCTTTTGAAAAGAAAATCGTTAGTACTGTCACTTGAAACGATTCAGATTTGTACTTAGCATTCTTTTTGTCATTCACACATTAAGAAAGCGAAAACAAATACATGCATGTGCATTTGCATTTAGACTTCTTGTTGATTTTGATTTAGGACAGTGCATCTAGTGTGTGCTCTCTGCTCTATGTTGAAAGACTCCCGCTTCTCTTTCCTTAGTAGCTAGGATTTTCATTGCAAAAAGAAGATTAAACGATTGTTTATCATCTTAGATTGCATTTTAGGAATTGTATATCTACATCACGTGGTGAACCTGAAAGGAAAACTTCTTAAGAAAGATCAACTGTAAAATAAATTCAATGAACATAAAAACGCTTTGGAACCTAACGCATGACATTTAGAAGTCTAGGCTAGAGACGTATTCCGGCGTCGTAAAGCCTGGTAACTATCCCTTTCATCGTAGGTTGGGTGATTCCTCCTCTTTGAGATGACAAGTGCCAGTACAGACTTGTGCTCCCACGTACCGTCGAGTATATATTGGGAGACCATAATAGGCTATATCCTTTATCCTTAGGAAGCCATGTCTGCCGCCCTATCGATCGCAATGCATTGAGCACAGCATTCGGGAAGATTGACTTTCGTACCGTAAAAAGTATTCTGCAGTTTTGAGATTGGTTTGGTAATCCCTCTGTCTAGATTTCCAGAGTAGTCTCTTTCATTCCTTTTTAGACCCTTAAAGGAAAAGGTCCATCTGAGCACTTGTCACTTCAGGCTCATTAAAAATCGAAGGCGACTAGAGTCATCTTTAGCTTTTTCTTGACTCTTAAAATTGAAAAAGCAAGTTGTGTCAAAGCGTCTAAAATTTATTTTAATCAGAATAACGTCACTGTTCCCTTGTTGGTCTTAGGTTGAGAAAAATGGAGTCCACCAACCAAGGATTTCCCCTTGTGGGAAATCCTAGTCCTTTCTCCTCTTGGGGAGATGTTGGTGCACCTCATATGGCCACATTGTCCCTCCCAGGATTGACAATCGGCTTGCCAGTATGGCTCTTCTCGACCTCTGTCGTTCAAACCACCACGATTCCTGAGCAATCGAGCCAGCAACTAGATGATACTAGAGTTACCCCCAAACCTTCTGCTTCACTTGTTTCTCCCTCCCCTCCTTCCTCTTCGCTTGGTGAAGTTGGTAAAGCTAAAAACCAAGTAACTGAGAAGAAGAAGAAAGGGAAGGAGAAGGAGCCAAAGGCAAAAAGGGGAAACCGTGCATCATCTAGCGAAAATCCACACACTGCACCGTCCAAACCTAAATCTTCATGTGTCATTTGCAAAGGGGACCACTATCATCGAGATTGTCCTTGCATCCCTCGGATCTTGAGGGATTGGTCTCCTCGTTTGCACAATTCAGTGCCATCAACCTCTGACGATCATGTTGAGGGTACACCGTCAACTAGTGAAAACGAAGCCTCTTGAGAGAAAGGAAAATGTAAATTTCCTTGCAAACTGTGTGAAGGCAATCATGTCGTCCACCGTTGTCCCTTCCTAGATGAATCTAAAAGAGTCTTGGATAACCGTCCTGCTTCACCACTGCGACTTCCTCCTGGGTACAAGAAACTCTTGCCGAGTCCATCGCTAGTTGAAAATCTGACTGACACAACTTTGTGGTCGGTCGAAGCATCTATCATTGAAGATAAAACCTCTGAATCCATACCAGATGAAAGTCAAAAGGTTGAGGTGGCAGTCGACCTGGTCTTGTCTTCAGAAGGTCCATCATCAGATGATACGGTCACCGAAGAGAATGAGAATGACACTGTTCAAATTCTTTTCGTAAACACAAACTCCGATGAACATGGGGGCAATCTACCCATTCCTTTATCGCAGGAAGGAAGTTCGTCAAGGTCATATACGGCCGTTTATTCGGTCCCACCTCTGAGCAACGTAGTCGTTTCCTTCAATTGGAATCTACTAGGCAGACCTCGTTTACCATCTAATGTACCATTCTGAATCATTGTACAAACTTACAGAATGGTCATGGGGGTACCATCATAGACGAAGGGGCTTCTGTGAGTATCCTTTCCTCAACTGCTTGGAAAGCGCTTGGTTCGCCATCGCTACTGCCTGAGATGCGAAATCTAACAGGCTTCAACAAAGGAACTAGTCAATCGTTAGGGATCCTTTCAAGTTTGCCTATAACTTTGAGAGGGAAAACCGTGTATCTAAAAGTAATGGTAGTCCAAGGACCTTTAGATTATAATCTGCTCCTTGGGTGAGACTATATTTATAGCATGGGAGCCATTGTCTCCTCACTCTTTCGAGTAATGTGTTTTCCGCATGAAGGCCGAGTGATCCAGCTCGTAGACCAATTTTCATTCCCCGGCTCACACATAGCTAATAGTCAAATGCCATCCCTAACTAGTCTTTTCACGTAAGGAATGTCTCGTAAATCTCCAGTCCGTCCACCTGAAGAACGCGAGTAATTCGGTGGCCATGACTGAAACCCAGGGGGCATGCGCCCTGGTCTGCTTCGGCAGGGAAACTTTGGGTATAGGGTAGGTTTCCGCGAAGGATATATGACTAGTCTGACACCTGTCTGTATGGGAAGATGGAATTAGACTGGAATAAGATACCTCCGTTAGAAGGTAAGCCTTTCCCGATAGAACAAATGTTTTGTCTGGAAATTGAAGGGCAATCTGGAAACTCTACCTCACTATACCTGGGGAATGCAAACCTTTTTGCATGCAAGTGCAGAGCGACCATTTATTTTCTTAGTTTGTAGATTCTCAACCCTTTAAACTCGTAGGATTGGTCGTTCCTAACTTGCATAATGAAAGGATACAGAGCAAAGTTTCGAATGGTGCAAGCTCCTTAAAAATTGAACCTATCGATGAGACATCCTTATTGTGCGACTGACACGAGCAGTTTTTATGCGAAGTTCAAGCTCGTTAAAAATTAAACCTAAGCAATGAACAAATGTTCCCCCGAAGTTTAAGCTCATTAAAAAATGAACCAACCTCCAGTGAATGACCATTGCGAATGCATTATCATCAGCTTTTTGAGCCCCGGTCGTGTTCTTACCATCACCTCCACTCTGTTTTAGCTGATCATACGCCTCCATTTGATTGTTTACCTTTTTGAGGGATAGCTGCGAAGAGTGATTCTGTTAGCCATCCTTGTGACACTGCCGTGATTGGAAAATTCCAAACCTTACCTGGAATTAGCAACTACCCGAAAATATCACTCGTTCCTCAAAAAACGAGTCTCCTTTAAGCTCTTTTCATCTGACTCGTAAAATATGAAAAGATTGCCGAGCAATTGGCCTCTCCAGCTCGTTAAAGCTACCGGGAGTGCTATCCCTCCTCTAGATTTTAATCTTTTTGGACCTAAGGGATTATTACACAAAAAGATCGAGCGCTTGTCTTTTTTGGCTCGTTAAAACTATCGAAAATTCATCCCTTTCGTATTATTTTATACCTTTTCGAACTTAAGGGATTATATGACGAAAAAGGATTACTGGAGTTTCCTTTCCATCCCTTTTCAGACTCTCTAAAATTGAAAAAGGACCGAGTTGTCTTTGTCATTAAACTTGTTAAAACTAATAGCGACAAACTTGTCCATAGAGACAAGAACGAGTTTCACTGTCGCTAGGCTCATTAAAACATAGCGACGAGTTTGCCCAAAGGGAAAATTATAGAACAAGTATATGTTATCCTCCTCAAGCTTGATAAAAATAAAGAGGTACTGGTCAGCAATGACTGGGGAAAATTTGGGGAGAAAACTTGAAGAAACTTTATTGGTAGTGAGTCGCTCTTGAACATGACACTTTCACTCCATCACCATGATTCAGTCGGGTTGGGTTATTCCGTTCACCGGTCATACTACCATTGGTCCACCGTACCATCCATCTTTGGGGTTAACGCTACCAATCCATTTCAGTGTCACCAATATGTTCAAGAGAAGTTGATCAGAGAATTCACCAACCCAACTTGTGTCTCACCCGCTACAATACCTTCACGCTTCATTCTGTCATGACCGCCACCCTGAACCCTATATCATCAGATCGTTTTCACCTCCACAAAATCATTTGCTCCGTTCCATGTCGTAGATGTGGGATTCATTAAGGCCCTCCTACAACGGGTCACTTCTTGTCGACATCAACTCATTATCCAAGAAGTCGACCTAGGAACAACCCTTTCAGTACTTTGAAGCTTGCATGCCTCAATGGCAAGTTTCTCACTTCCGACGACAGGTTTACATCAATGGCCTTTGACCAAGAGATTTTGCGTGGTGTTTGATGCCAAGTCCCATTTTCACACCACGTGAATTGTATTGTAGTACCTTGAGGGTCATCATCATTATCGGTGATTCCTCTTGCGCCTGTTAACAACTTACATCATTGGCTGGTAATCAGGCGATGTCTTTCCATGTTCGACTCCAGAACATTTTTCACATGGATCAACTTGTACTTCGGGCGAAGATTGGACGAGTTTGAAGACCCCGGATCTAGTTTCATCCATCCGGGCTGCGATATATTCAGGAAAATAAAGACATCAAATGTACATCATTGCTGCACAGATGATCATCTGAATCAAAGGATGATGGCTCTATCAGAATCATCAGTCTGCCACACAAACAGTTGTCTGTCCTATGTACATGAAAATGAATTTGTAAAGCTGAGCATGGGAATGCCCACCTTAGCTAGATCATGAAAATGTTATGAAGATAATTTATTGTATTGTATCTTATTACAAGTCGCCTTCCAGTTCGAAAAACCTCGGATCCTCATGATAAAGCATTTCACCCGACATCAAAAGATTTTCAACCTCATGCTTTAGGGGGCAACTGTTATAGACATTTTTGGGCACTGCAACCCCAATCATACATGTCCATAAACCAAGGGCTTCTGAGTCCCTAAAAGTGTTGCTTCATGCCCTAAAGGAACAAGGTCAACTGATTACATCATCTCCCATAAGTTCTCCACAGAAAACTACTCAGAACTGGTCAAAAATGGACCATACAGATTGCTCAGTGCTTAGGGTGTGATGCATCTCACCTTCCCAGTGCAAAAAGTGCGATGCATATTGGAAATCCCTTCTATAGGGTGTGATGGGCGAGAGTGGACAAATGGCAGAGACAGTTTGCAAGGTGGATGATCATGGAATCTTCTAGAAACTTCTCCTGTGACACTTGCCTCTCTGAATTCACCCAGGGATGAGTAAGAGGTCATGAATCTCTAAGCGGAACCAAGAACTATCAGAGAGAAGACACTAATCAAAATCCCAGAAGCCGACTCACCCCCCTGCAATCATCTATATATGGATCCCTCATCCCAGAGATCCAGAGGCTGGAATTTTGTATCTTGTAAGGAAGTGTTGTTCATTTCCTGGTGGAATATCATAGTGTTGGGTGGTCTAAGCTTTTCATGAGGTGAAGAAGGGCTTTCATGCTGGGAGGATGACGCTGGGTCAGATCAATGGGTTGTAATCCTCTCTTCTAATCTTTACATCAATAAAGCTATTCAAGTTTTCCTCCACATTCTTGTATGTCTGATTATATATGCATTTGTGTGGTTAATATATATTTGGTCCTATATTGTTTATGATTGTAGATCTCTACACTTTGAAGGTATTATGCTGCTTTGACTTTACAGGTACTCTTTGAAGCAGAGTGGTCAAGGAAAGAGCGGCAAAGATCTATCAGTGAGGAGAAGGAACAAGCGAGGAACCGAGTGAAAGATTGAGGTTGGTATTCTTTGCTCCTCTCCTATCTACTTCTCATAAAGGAAAACGAAAGTAACTTTAATCTGTTTGTTTCTAAGATAGCTACCCGTCTTAGTGGGACTAGCAGCTCTGCATAGACACTAGATTTCCCGATAACACTAAGGCATGGCAGCATACCGATGAGAAGTCTCTCAAACCTAGCAATCAATGATACCTGTTGGTTGAAGCGGAAGACAGATGGTCCATTCCTCAGCATTAATATTGGGGTCCTTTATCGTGTGGTCTAGATTATTCTGTGGTTGGTTAGGGTAACCAACCCTCATTCCCTCCACCTCACAGTAGCCTCATTTTCACCTCTTCTGTCACACTCTGCAACCTCCCGGCAAGTCTCCACAGTCGTTACCTCTCACCACCCGAAACCCTCCAAACCATGTTGGTAAACCTTTGTGCAGATGGGGTTTTTCTTTTATCTGTTGTTTACCTAGAGCAAGCATTTGTTACACCCTCATCTAACCTTTTCTTGGACTATGGTAGGGATTATTTTTTTTGGATTCACCCCCAAATGGTTGTTGGTTCGATGGCGCAAGTGGCAACGTATTTCTTCACTGCTCTTCGTCACCAAGTGCTTCCAGGTATCTCTTTTTTGAGAAATCGTTAACCCACCTACATACCTACTATTTCATTACACATTAATGCACTAATTCTCTTGTCTGCTATGTATCTTTGTGTAGGGTTCGCGTTCGATTCCACCATCAACTCCTTCCCCTTCTTCAGGTGACCACGGGGTTTCCAAACCCTTGCAAGCACATTGAAATGGCATAAGATTATATATAGGTTTGTTAATTTCAATTTGACAAATCCCTTTCCCGAGTTGCACTAATTGTTTTTTGTCCTATTGCAGGTGCTCCCCATTTGTTCATTGAAGCATATACAACTTCAACTAGTAGCAGGGAGAAAATGGTTAAATATATCTTGAAGTTCCTCGAGTTTCTGCTACTATTACACCATGGGGTTTCTTAGTAATTTGATTAGTTTTGTTGTAGTTTTATTGCCTCTCCATTATGGAGGAACCATGGTATTTTTGGATTTTACTTAATGCTAAAGTAGCTAATATAATTACCTCTTTAATACTCGAATCATTTGCTTCTTATGGAGGTTGTTACGATTGATTTCATGGTCGAATATATCGTGTGTTTGTGGAATCTTAAGATATAAAAGTTCTATGTGGTATTCTTGTTTTTGCTTGAAATTCATGGCCATACTCTTGAGATTTATTTCTATACTCTTTTGTACATTTAATACTATTAGATGAATTAGTAAAGAGGGAGACCTGACCGACGGCCGAATCATTTTGGCAACCCTGGTCTCAACTCCCTCACTTCCTTCTTGTTCAGAGTACAGATCGTATTTCAGAATTTTGTATTCATGTTAAAGAATGAAACCCGTCCAGGATTAATATTGTAAATATATTATCTGGATTCTATTTATTTCATTTCTCTGTGTATTTCCTATGTTGTTGTGATTGGTATGAGGTTTTATATCTATTCATTTCTTTAATTATTCCTTCATCGGGGTTGTTCTTAGTTTCTGCGGAAATCTTTTCGGGCCTCCGAATTAAATTTTTCTAACGCTCCGTAGAGATCCGACCTCCCTCTTCAAGCTTCTCGAACTAAGATTATTATTGTTTATCCCTACCTTATTGTATAAGGTATCCAGTCTTCTCTCCCCTACACTTAAGGTCAGAGTTTAATCCCCATGATTTTGGGTCAACAGGACATGTTCATGGAATTGATACCATTGAAATAATTACCTCAGTCAAGGACTGAGACAAGTTCTTTGCAAGTTTTGATTCAGTTTCATTTAACTTCCAGCCCATGTACAGTTTGATTTGATAACCAATTCAAGAACTTAGAAAAACTTGTAATTAAGTTAAATAATTGTTTCAATCCTATTGTTTCGGTCTATGATTTGTCTTCCACAGGTTACAGTTAAATATACAAGCATAGATTCATTTACCTTTAAGAAGTAAAAAGAACAAGTAAGATCATAAATTTGACTACACCATGTAAATTTTCATTTTCCATCTACAAGCGTCTAAGCTTTTCTATGATTGTTGTTACAATACAATCCTCCTGACTAACTATTGTTTCTTGAGTTTCCAACAACATGACTTCCACGGTGGTATCTTCTAAACAACAAAAATTACATCCATCATATTTCATTCGCAAACCGTAAGATCCAGTTCCTAGTTAAATAAATCTACATGCATAAATACTTATCTGTAAGTTTTCAATCTCTCAAATTCCACGGGGCTGAGACTGTTCCTCCCAACCTTGAGAAGGGAAATTGTGTCCACTTCTTCCCCCTAAGCTGCTGCTCCAGACAATAGATAACAACTATATTCTAATGGAAGACCTCAAGACCTCAGTCCATTATGTCCTTTCTAATCTTTTTAACAGAGTCTATCCACTGGTTCTCACCAGCTCAGGATCACTCTAATTGGCAATATTCTACCAATGTTTCCATGTCTCTTTTCTCCTCTTTCTCCACAATGAAAAACAGAAACCCTTTCTTTCCATTGAGAACCTCTTTTATCTCCAGGAGAGAGGGGTGTAACTGTTTTCTTCTAACTGTATGGAGGTTAGAGTTTGTTTACTGGTCTTCCCTTAAGAGTTCTAAGATTTCACTACTTAATAAAATAACATTACTTAAATGTTAACATAAGTTCTTCTAATTTCCACATGAAAATGTAAATGTAATTATAAGTGTAAATGTAAATGTAATTATTGGTAATTCAACTATCACTTTGGGTTGTTACACACATAGTCTTCACACTGGGTTGTAGAATGAGCATCTCAACTCAATAATATATTAATATTAATATTAAATTTAATATTAATATTAATGATGTATTTTACATGGCATGATAACAAAATTTATAATAAAACTAAATCAAATTAATATTTTCAAATTTTACAACTTTGACTATAAAGATTTATGTCTTTAAAAATTGTAATATATCCATAGAAAATTACAACTTTGACTCAAAATATTTATGTCTTTAAAGATTTTAATAGATCCATAGGATATGGCTTTTCAGTCATTTTACAAATATTTAATTAAAAGAAATATTAAAAGATTTTGGAGTAGGATTTTCATTCTTTGTGTTGAATTATATTGTAGTTTTTTTTTATTTATATGGTTATTTTCATTTTTGTTTTGGGCTGACATTAATTTTTCATTTTTTATTATTATTATTTTATTAGAGACGTGACATACTTAAAAATGTTGTATAATGCGCCTCTTGGCGCAATTACAATTTACTTATCTTTTAAATTGTAAAATGAAATGATATTTTAAGGTCCACGAGACTAAAAATAGTCTATGAGACCATTAGTTCTCTATTTTTGGCTTTTTGCAATTCAATCCTTTTCCGAATCAAATTGATGATGAGCTGACCCAACCTTCCAACAATCCCCTCGCTAAAAACACCATGCCAAGAAATTGATGCTAATATGTTCTTATAACTTTCTTTGATGTCTTTGAATGCATCACATTCCAAAATGAAATGTTTTTCCGATTCCACAGCCCTAGACGTGCAAAATGTACACACCCATTCTTCCCAAGCTTCTTTAGGCCTTTTCCACCGTCCTGTTTCACACTGAAGTTGATGTGAGTTGGTCCTTAATTGAGCAATAATAACCTTTTCCCTACACGAAATGCTAGCTCCAATGAACTCTTTTCGTTTTAGATCACATGTAGGGTTGAATTCCTCAATGTAATATTTCTTCTTTCTACCCAACTCTTTTCCCCATACCTTTTTACAAAACTTTTCCATAACAAAATCCTTTAGATCCTTGCTATTTGTGGGACAGGCATTGAGGTAGATATTCCATTTTTGCATCCATGTGTAGTTTTGTTTCATCCATGTTTTATTTCTTTCACTCATGCCTTCATTGAATATAACATTAAGCCATCCACCTACTCTCATTTTCTCAATTATTTTTAGATATCTTAGTTACTCCTGTTTCACTCAACATTATCTCATAAGGTACTGAACTTTTTATTTTGAATTTGCTCATGACTAAGCGTTTTTGGATTTTCTCAATTTGTTTCCATTATGAGATAGGAGTGCTGCTAGCCCACAATTCACACCCATATAGCATCACTGGAAAAACTACGAGTCCAAAAAGCACTTTAATCGTTTTCCAATCCCATAACTCTGCCTCTCTACATCTGTTTTGAAGAGCATATAATGCTTTCCACCCTCCTAAAATTCTCTTCTTTTTGCAATCCTCCTAATTGAGTTTGTTATTGAAATCAATCCCAAGGTACTTGTACTCATTTACTTCTTTAAGAATGTTGTCTTGAAAGAAAAAATTATGCTCACTTTGCTTCCTTTTATTAGAAAAAACCATTATTTTGGTCTTGCTAGTGCATCCCCACTGCTCTACAAAATATCTCAAGGGAATATAATTGCATTTGCAATACATGGGCTGATTTAGAAATCAATACAATATCATCAGCATTAAAATAATCTTTATCACAAACTCCCCCAACCGAACACCATCTCCACCTTGTAGATTTAGTCACTCTTCCAATTTATCAATATATAGGCCAAAAAGAGTAGGGGATAGAGGGAAACCTTGCTTGACTTCAATGTCACTTCTCAAGCTTTCTGAAATACCTGCTGAGGTTCTAATTTTGAATTTCACTTCTTCATAAATTCTATGGATAGCGGCTCTATAATGCACAAGAATTTCAAGTTTCCATTATACGCCACAACTTATCCTTAGGGATTGTGTCAAATGCTTTTTTGAAGTCAACAAAGTAGAAAAATACTTCTTCTTTTTCCTCCCAAACCTTTTCAACAATGTGTCTCAACATGATACCATGATCTATTGTAGAATGTTTCGGCCTAAAACCCACTTGTCCTCTTGCCCTCTTTTCTTTTACTTCTTTCCACTTACTAATTTTGTCTTCTACCATGCTGCCAAAAAGCTTTGCAAACAAAGGATTGATCATAATTGTTCTATAGTTGGATGGCTTATTAATGTCTCCACTTTTAGAAAGGGGTATTTCTAGGCTAGTTGTCCAGTCTCTTGGGAATCCTTGCTGAATGATGTTGTTGAATATTTCCATGATGTGCGGTGCAAGAGCGTTCATTCCCCATTTTAGATACTTTGCTTGAAGTTCAACCAAGTCCTTTTCCTTTCCTATTTTCAAATTCTTAATTCCATTCTCCACCTCCTGTAATGTGAAGAGCATTGAATTTGTGTTAATTCCATTCTCCCTTGCATATTCAAACCAATGATTGGCTATAATATTCTTTTCAATTTGCTTCTTCCTTGGTTGTAGTTCCTGCCAGAAAAGCTTTGGATTATTCTTGCTTAAATATATTAACTCTTCTCTCCTTGTTTGCATGAATTCATCTTTTTTCCTTTTTAGTATCTTCTTATATAACTTTACATTCATCTTCTCCTTTCATGCCTTTTTCAAGGTTCTCCTTGCCATTTTGCATTCCTCATCAAACCAAGCATATACAGGAAAACAATTTGATTCTAATTTCCTATTTTTTGCTCTTTTGCACTTCTCAAGTGCACTTTGAATTATATTTGTTAACTCATGACTGTTGAAACTTTTGAAACTAGTTTTATCCTTCCGAATCAATCTCTCTAACATTGTCTTGAATATAGTACAATTTTATTGCATTAGAAGAATTTTTCTCCTTGATAGTGATTGTTGAGAGCATTGGGTTTTCCTCTTATGCTCCCTTTCTTCTAACCATGATAACCTTATATAAATTGGGTTATGGTATGATTTAAGTCCCAAATATGCTCTCCAATACTAACTTCGTCTATCTTTTCTATCAATTTTTGTGAACACATCACATAGTCCACAACACTTGCCCCATTGTATGTGTTGCAAGTGAAGTTCCCATACCTTTTCCATCTATTTAGACAATTTCAAATAATTAAGTTGAAAGCCCCACACAGTGTAAGCAACTCCTCTCCAAAATGATTGCTAACTTTGTCATTTTCTGAACACCTCACCCACTGGGGATTATCCTCTTCAGTGAGCCAAATAGGATTGTTATCATCTTTGCAACAAAGAATGTTAGCTTGATTATTTGTTGTTCTAGCATTGAAATCTCCCACTAAAAGAACTTCTCCCTGCTGAGAGTACATAAAAATATCTTGTTTTAAAGATACATACGGATCCTTGCAGAGAAATTGCAGAGAAATTGGGCAGAGAAATTGCAGAGACTGAATTCCCACGCCGTCTTTGGCGTCCCACCAGGAACATTAATGATTGGCTGCACTCATCTGTAAGTCCTCAACCATTCAAACTTTTAACATAGTTATATTTTTGCCATAGAAATCTGTATACGGTTCTCAAGTCTAGCCTAATGTTGTTCTGGTCTAGCCAGTAGTGTCAGACTTCGAATTAAGGAAAGACGTGAAAAAGGATGAATATATATTATTAATAGAATAACAAGAATGATCGGCTCGTTGACTCCTTCACGTCTCTCTTCTCCATTCCCTTCTATAACTACTGGTTTTACAGTTTTCATAAAACAACACTTCTTCGTTCCGTGCTCACATCTCCATGTTCTGCTTGCTGATAACGAACCAAATTAAATATGGGCAACAATATCTGCTACCTCACGGTCAGCAATATCAAGGAAACCATCCAGCTAGTTCAGGCTGACGGTACGGTTCAGAAACCCTCAGGGTAGCCTAGATTGTTGAGGATTCTCTGAACATTTATGTTAAAGCATATTCTATGAGACCCGAATGTGATAAAGCCCTTTTTCTTAATCATCCTATGCGCCCTCTTAAAAATTTAAACAAAGCCTTTTAAATAAAACACTCCTCTTTTTTAGTCCCTTCCTCTTCGAGGTTGTGGGGATTATTGGAATCGATTTTAGTCTTTTTCATTTGTCTTCATAAAAACTAAAGATAAATCAAACATAATAACCTTAAAGTCTTTTTCTCAACCAATGAGGGTTCTTACCTACCTATTTGAACCAATAGAAATTTTAGAGATCATATTTGGCCTCATATCTAGGCAATATGCAGTAAATGCCAATTCATATAAAAAGTTTCACTTTCATTTGAGTAATAATAAGATTAGTTGGTAAACATAAAATGTTTAAGAATTAAGAAGATATGTGTTTACGAATTAACAATATATCCTTTTTTTCTTTTATGTTTCGAAGGGTGAGAAGGGTTAACAGATGACTCGCACAGGAAACTCTTGGCATGGAAGTATTTGAGGTGTCTTCAGATATGTGCATTTACACAAGTGATAACATTTCCTAGTGCCGATAAGCTAATTTGTTGGGACAAGCTGTTTCTACTTCATTCTGTTGCTAGGTTTTTATGTTGTTTACTTATACAGGTGGAACTCAATCTCCATCTCTATGTGTTTGGTGCTTAAACGTGTGCTTATGCCTTTGCTATGGGTGGTGTTGGTTCCTCTACTATGAGTTTAATCCGAATTTAAACAAGAACGCAACAAATTACATATATAACCATAAATACCTAGATGCAACAAAAATAATGCTATCTCTCATTAATATCAAATAATAAAATATGCTTACAAACAAAATGAAAATGAGACTAGCTCGTGCGATGGTAGCTTATCTCTGAGAAGAGAAGTGGCAGCTACATGCCTCTGAATCGAGTTACAATGAGGCTCAAGGGCCTTTTCATTATTGAACAATAAAAGAAAACCCTAAACAACCAAAATCCCAACTCGAGGAGATGTAACACCAAGAGTTTATGGGCCCCATTGGGGTTAGTTGGGCAACCAACTTCCCGGGGTCATAGCTTTGTCATATTATCTTCGTTTGATGCGCATAATACCTCGTTAGAAATATCTCTCCAAGGACTCCAAGCCCACCTGAAAAGGGTTGTGGTCAGTCGAGCTGTGGACATAGGAGAGGCTCTCATCCCATGTGCATGGATGCTTTGAGTTGTATATGCGCAGAATGTGTATGATCATCCTATTCTCAACCTCTGTCTGGCCATCAGTTTGGGGATGGAAAGTTGTGGACTTAGTGAGCTTGGTGTCCATCATCAACTAGAGACTGGACCAAAATGTACTGAGGAACTTGTTGTCCCGATCTGAGATGACAGATTATGGGATCCCAAAGTGTACCCACACTCATTCAAAAAAGAGTTTAGCAGTGGCTTCTGTTGTGATACTCTTCTTGCAGGCAGTCATATTGGCCATCTTTGAGAATCTATCGACGACCACAAAAACATAGTCGTTGCCATGATTAGTAGAAGGAAGGCCTGACATGTAATCCATGGATATGGATTCCCAAGGTCGACTAGGGGTAGGCAGCGGAGTATAAAGACCTTGCTTCTTGATGGTCGGTTTGAGAATGGCGCAGACAATGTAGGATCTGATGTGCTTCCCAACATCCTGTCCAAGATTCGGCCAATAGAAATACTTTTGTAGTACTGCCACCATTTTCTCGACCTCAAAATGCCCAGCGGCCCGACTATAGTGTGCTTCCCAAATAATCTTCGCACACTCGCTTAAAGGAACACAAAGGTGTCCCAAGTGGCATAACAAAGCATCCTGAGGTGAAAATTTGGAACTTGTTGACCCTCCAAGAGTGTATTGTATGTGTGGCCGAATTCTAGGTCGTTTTTGTAGAGAACTAGCCAATCAGAATTCTTGTGCCCACAAGAGTTGAGCATGGTGGTTAACGCCATGATCGATGGTCAGTTGAGGCAATCTGCAACATTATTTTTGCTTCCCTTCTTGTACTTGATATTCAAATGGAATTGTTGCACGTATGTGGACCACTTTTGATGGCGACCATTTTGCAACTTCCCTTACGTCTGTATGAACCGTAGGGGTCAGTAGTCTGTGTGGATGACCGTTTCCTTCCCCAAAATGTAATGCTTCTTTTGTCGACAAGCCTGCATAATGGAATACATCTCTTTGTCATATGTATGATACTTCTAGACTATGTCTGAAAGTGTTTCACTGTGATATGCCACTGGATGCCCTTGTTGAGTAAGGAATCCCCCAATAGCATAGTCAAAAACATCTGTCTCGATCTCAAATGGTTGTTGTAATTCTGGTAATGTGAGCACCAGTGCAGAGCAGAAGTGATCTTTCAACTCCGCGAATGCTTTCTGTTGAGATTCAGACCAAAAGAATTTTTCTTTTTCTCCTCCTTTGGTGACTTTACTCAAGGGCCAAATGATATGAGAGAACCCCAACATGAACCTCCGGTAGAAATTGGCAAGATCCAGAAAGCTTCAGAGCTCTGTAAGAGTGGTTGGGGCTGGCCAATCCCGAATGACTTGGACCTTGTCTTGATCCACATGCACCCCTCGTTCATCAATAATGTATCCCACATACTGAACCTGGATCATGCCAAAGGTGAGTTTCTCCAAATTGGCACACAGGTTGTGTTGCCGCAGTGTTTGGAGAACATGTCGGATGTGGTGGAGGTGATTTTCCTAACTCTGGTTGAAGATTAGGATGTCATCCAAGTATACCACTACAAGTGAGTTGGTGAATGGCCACAAGATGTCATTCATAAGCATCATGAAGATTGCAGGATCATTCGTCAACCCGAAAGGCATAACCAACCATTCGAAAAGGGCCTCCTTGGCTTTGAAGGGAATCTTCACCACATCAGAAGGTTCGATTGGTACCTGGTGATATCCAGACTTCAAGTCGATCTTGCTGAAATATTTTTCCCATTTGAGTTGGTCCAGAAGATCATCAATATACGGGATTGGGTACCTATTCCGAATAGTGATCTTGTTCAGCACTCGATAGTCAATATAGAGTCTCCAAGTCCCATCCTTTTTCTGTACCAACATGATCGGGCTCCCTCAGGGCGATGAACTTGGCCGAATGTGACCTTTTTGCAGCATCTCCTGAATTTTCCTCTTGATTTCATCGTTCTTTAGAACAGAACACCAATAGATTGGTCCATTGGGTAACGACATACTTGGGGTCAGGTCGATGGAGTGCTTGACCTGACAGTGTAGAGGCACCCCTACTAGGGAGGTGAAGATGTCCTTGTACTCCTCCACGACCTTGTCCATTTGTTTTTGTCATGTGGAGGGGCCCTGTCTCGAGGTCATGGTCACCGTCTTCTTCTTTCCGTGGGGGAGTATCATCTGGAAAAGAAAAATCCTAGTTTTTGAAATGAGCTTACTGCATTGTTTTGCCGTAACCAAAGAGATGGCGGTAGGTGTTGCTTCCTCCAGTATCCTATACAACTTATTTCCCACTATAATAATAACAACACGAGGCCTTGCCTCATACACAACATGTCGCTTCCACAAGTATGGTTGGCCTAATAATACATCACAAACATCAAGGGGAGCAATGTCATATAATACCTCATATGTTAAGGGATTTATAAAGTATGGAAGGCGACATTGTTGTCTCACGCGCAGATCCCGTCCTTGGTGAAGCCACCTGATGTTGTACGAATGTGGCTGTGTTGTGGTCGATTAGCCCAGCTGCTTCACGACCTCTCCTACAATGAGGTTCTTTTTTCTCCTACTATCGACAATGAACTATGGCAGGGAGCCCTTTACCAATAGATGGGAGTGAAAGGGACACTCCTCCTCCTCTGGATCTTTGAGTTCCTCCTTCTAGATCTTTATGGTGGCGACGATGGTGTTGGACTCTGCATCAATAATATGCTTCCCTTTGTCATTTTCCTTGTCGGGTTTTGACTCAGAGTCGAAACATGCATCTGATTCTGAAGCCTTCAGTTCGGCCACCAATGACTTCTTAACGTCACACTCACTTGTGTTGTGTGTCGAGCTCATATGGAACTCACACCACTTTACCGTGTCCTGCTTCAGCTTTGTAGTGTTGTCATTTTCTTGTGGCATTGGCGGGTTGTCATGGCAGTCCCTCCTTGGCTTTGTCCTTTGTTTTGCGGTTTGGGGGCACCTTTCCCTTGCTTCAGATTTGCAGATCCAAAGTCTCGCTTCTTCTGTTTAAACTTCTGCTCAATCTTGATGACATATCGGTATGCCGGGTCGAGCGAGGAGATGTCCAGGAACTCCATCTCATCCTGGATGTATCTATGTAGGCAACCGTGGTACTTGAGTACCAAATGTTTCACAGAATCCTTGATACCCAACTTCGTGCAAAGGGTATGAAAAACATTAGTAAAATCTGGCACATCTTGATCCCTTCCCTACTGCAATGTGGTCCACTTTATGTATTTGTCCTCGTAGCTACCGACAGGGTAGTACTGCTCCTTCATGGCATCCCAGAATGAATTCCAAGTGGGAGCGACTAAAAATAGTGAGGTCGTACTTTCATCCTTCTGCTCACAATAGGTTTCCCACCAGTCCTTGATATGGGGGGTGACTTTGAGAAGAGAAAAAGTAATCTTTTCTTGCCAGCTCGAAAAATCATGAACAGAAAAATATCCTTCTAGTAGATTCAACCATTTATCTACTGTGCCTGCATCTATTCGGCACTCAAATATGGGAATGTCAAAGTTTACTTGTGCCTTAAAAGTTGTAGAGCCTCGAGAGTCACTGTTGGATGTGGATGCGCCGCCGGTGGGCAACCATTGGAGGATCTGGGCAAAGTTATGCATCATTTCATTTATTTGTTTCTTGAGGGCCTCCTCGAGTAATATTTTGATAAGATCTCTTGCTCCCTCATCTTTTTTTTCTTCCCCCATGAGAGGCCATCAATATTTCCAAGGCTGTTCTTGCAAAGGTTCGATGGTTCAAGCCCTAACTCCTTATATTCCGACCTCGTTGGGGACATGCAAAGAAAAACAGAGAAATAGAAGACCACTCTAATACCACTGATCCGAATTTAAACAGGAACGCAGAAAATTACAGATATAACCATAAATACATAGATGCAATAGAAATAACACTATCTCTTATTAATATCAAATAATGAAATATGCTTACAAAAATAATGGAAATGAGACTAGCTTGGGCAATGGTAGCTTATCTCTGAGAAGAGATGTTGCGGCTACATGCCTCTGAACTGAGTTATAATGAGGCTAAAGGAAATTTTTATTATTGAACAATAAGAGAAAACCCTAAACAACCAAAACCCTAACCCGAGGAGATGTAACACCAAGAGTTTATGGGCCTCGTTGGGGTTAGTTGGGCAACCAACTTCCTAGGGTAATAGCTTGGTCATATTATCTCTCTTTGATGTGCATCATACCTCGTTAGAAAGATCACTTCGAGGAATAAAACTGAAAACACAATGTTAATAAGATCATCTGAGGAATATTGCCAAAAAATGTAGTTTAGGGCCTCAAAACAGCTACAGAAGTTCAGGACCCAAAAAACTGCCAAAAATAGTAAACTGTGCTATAATTAAGGAAACTGGAAAACTGAAACAAACAATGGTGGGGGTCCACGTGGAATAGGTGGGTGGCCACCAATATCCACCTGGATCAGAGTTAATTATTGTTGTGGCTATGTCTATCCCTATTATTATTGTGCATTTGCAGAACCAGTAAGGTCATATGATGTAATTCTTCCATAAGTTCAACAACCAACTTCAATCTTTATTCTTAAAGCAAGTAACCTCCTACAAGAAACTTTACCAAACAAAAATAAACATAAACCAATATTGTTGGCCATAAATGTATGACTTCAAAGCATATTAGAGCCTTAGAGACTTATTTGACGAGGCTTCTTGGGTTCACGAAACACTCTTATTTGACATCCATAACGGAATACCCACGACAATAAATTCCCCTTTCTTCCAATAAGAAAAGGTAAAACTATTAGAATTTCAGAGTTGAGATGCAACAATTATGACAACGTTCACCTATTCTCCATAAGAATAAATGATTGTAACTTGAATATATTACATAGCCTTAGTTGTTTCAATTTCACTTCTTACAATTGGTCCACTAAACAATTTATCTTTTGAGTGTAGTAGTTAGCTTAGCTCAAGATGTCTCAATGCCTTTAGAGGTCAAGGGATTAAGTCGAGGAAGAGGTCTTAAAAGGAAAGCTATCACTTCCATCAAGTCTCTCTTATCCCTATAACCTTATAAATCCATATTGTATGTATGACTAGTATGGTAGCCATTGATCAAGTAGTAGTAACAAGTTAATCGAAGACATGAATATGGATACAGGGGAAACAAATGGGTTGCATACTTCAATGGTGTATTCTATAAAACATGAAATATGTAGAAGCCTACCAACATAAGAAATGTTGGTTTCTATTTAGTTTCAAAGCTATATCTGAAAGGGCACACATTTTACTTTATCCACAAATTTCCAAATGTTGTTTAGAAGGTTATCACCACAATTGTTTGCAAACCACATCTTCAATTCAGGCACGGAAAGAAAATTGCATTCAAAACCACATTTGCACTTCAGGAAATGAAAGAAAACTGCATTAACTTACTCAAATATAATGTTTATTATATTAAACTCCCTTGGAGTTTCTTCAACAGATGGTGTTTAAACCAAATGATCTCTTGCTATAGTGGTTGAAGCAAGCACAACAACTTGGCTTGAATAGAGAAGGGATTAGGAGGTTCAACTTGTCAGCATGTGACAGAACCTACGAGCCTCCAGTTTATCAGAAGAGAGATGCACCCTCCCAGCCCTGTCTTCCTTCCTGTGTTGTCTCTTACGCTTCTTGCTCGACTAAAACAAAATGAATATTAATTCGAATCGTGAGTTGGCCCAGCAGTGGAATGAGCGACATATCTAGCAGGAATTTTTTTAAGCTATGAGATTACCTTAGAGAATGTTATGACCCACTTAAACTTGAAAGGCCTCTCAGATATCACAAAATCCTCATGCTTCTGGTTAGCCCTTGTCCCAGGTCCAGTTTCTAACTCCATGTAGTAAAGAGGTTTCCTTCAATTGAATAATACTTTATAACAAGAGTATTGATAATTAAATTGTCCAAATATATATTTTTTTTAATTATAATATTAACCAAGCATGAACCTTGTGGAACATGATGTAGATGTTATGGTAGGTTGGAAAACTAGGCATGAGGTGGGCCAATAAATATAATTAATGTTTAAATAAATTGAATGACATAAAATTGTTGATTAATTATTTTTAACACTAAGCCAACATGACACATGCATTACATGTGGAGCATGGTGCACGTATTAAATGTGGTAATTCAAAGGGAATATCTGGATCATGGTGCATGTATTACATGTGTTGATTCCAAGGTGATATCTGGACACTACAGAGGCTGTATCTGGATGAGAGAATTGCTTGGTGTACTACTTTTTCAGTTAGATATTACGATTGAATACCTATGGATTCTCTAGCTGGATGATGCACTATGTTTGAGTGGGTTATAGAAAGGATATGATCTTTTTATTGTGCTTTATAATTCTCATATTTGTGTGCATCATTGAGCATTTGGAATTTTCCATGATTCACTCGTATCGTTCAGATCACTGTGTTTGGAAGAGTCTAGATAGGTTTTATCATTTCTATTGCCTATATTTTGGTAGGTGGAAATAGGTGTGTTGATTGATTAATGGGAGGGAAAGTGCCTACCTAAGGTTTGATTGGGCTTGTTGCTTCCTCCCTTCTTGATTTGAGCTCTCCCTTCCAGTTTTATGATCAATTTTTTTGTGTTGTGCCTGCTTGGTTAGGTGGAATTACCATTACTGCAATCTTAGCTATTGAAGGCTCGAAATGTCACTTCCTCAACATCAGGAATAACCACCCGGTTAGGAACTTGAAAATCGTTCCTTTTCCATTTGAAATAATGGCTCCGAATGGGGATGATGGGACCAGTTTCCCTTTAACAATATATAATGGAATATGAAGTACAATGTAGGTGAAATGGATGTGATGAATAGAAATACAAGAGTATATATATATATATATATATATAGCTATCTATTTCATGGGATTTAACTTACCTTTATATGTGCAATTGAAAGATTCTCTAATATGCTAAACAATATAGATCATCTAGTGATTCAAGAAATAAGTGCAAGAAATATAACTAATTTGATTAAATAGTTAATCAAATTAATTGTTAATACATATTGCATATAATATTTCAATTTTCTAAAAATGCATTAAAAAATAACAATTTCATACTCTTCAATAGTGAATAAGTATTCAACTGCATATAAGATCATACATTGCAAAACAATAAAGAAAATATGTGACTATTAATCAAATATAAACACAACAATAACATAAAGACAATAGGACCCAATATATCAGTGCTCTGCTCATAAGAAAAACAATCTTGGTTCAACTTTCCTATTAAGATGATTAAAAGGTACAATAGTGATGGACTTTCTTAACTCTTGTTCACAAAAATTCAAAACCCTTTTTTAAAAGACATGAAAGGGCATTTATAATTAAAGGATCAACTGTAAAAATAGAAAATTCTTGCAAGGTTGAGGAGGTTCAAGCAAACCATCCTTAAAATAAAACTAAAAGGTAAAAATAGAGTATGTTGGAACAATTCATCTAGAATGAGAAGCTTGTTGTCCTCCCATTTGCTGCTTAAGTTCATAGATATATATCATGGACTTCAATTCTGGAGGATGAGCTCGTTTTAATAACATCTGTCCCACATAAAAGGCATCAGAGAGTGCTGGGAGCATATGAGCAATGGTTGATGAGCACCAGTATTGCAGCAAGAATGATACAACTCCTAGGGCTACCAACTTTACTTTATCAACCCGGGGTTCATACAAACTTGGAGGTTATAGTGTCACATACACAAGTAGATGCGATGGGTCCACTCTTTGTCACTGCTGAGCTGGAGATAGACCACTATGGTTTCTCAAACCAGCCTTCTATTGATTGAGAAGGAGTTTGATTACCAACGAAGAAAGAGGAATTTCGCACTAATTGGGAGAATTGAAATATTGTCTACTGCAATAAGCAATGACTGAAATCAATGCTTTAAACATATAGCCCATCTAACTAATTGCTAAGAGATCTTACCTCAGAAGAATTCTAAACTAACATGTGTGTAATCCTAACTATCCTAGGCATGCAATTTGAAGTAACTAAACATTCTACTGTTGTGCACATGAATGAACACAATAACTCCTTTTTCCTTTTTGTCCTTTTTGTGAAAATGTGAATGCTAAATCTTCTTGGTGGTGTGGCAGGTGGGTTAGAGATGGTGGTGAAAGGTCAGATGGCTTGGGAGGCAAGTAGGGATCTTCTCATATCTTCCTGGATGCTTTTTCTTCAAATCAGTCTCAAAATAGGACAATACAAGTCGTCCTACACGATGTCCTAATGCTTCCTACAGGATGTCCTAATGCTTCCTACAAGATCTCCTAATGCTCCTATAACATCCCCTATATTCCTACAGAATCCACCCGAGATAAATAGGGGTGATTTCGAACGTCGTATAGGGCTTAGGGAAGGTGAATGATGGAAGAAACAAGGCAAAGGGGTGGCTAGGACTTCCTCAAAGCTCAAACCAAAGTTTGTAAAATGGTTTGATTTGCTCAACAAACCTAGAAAGTTACCCTTATGGAACGATGAATTGGTTGGTGGACTTAGTGGCTTTTGGTGATCATGGATGGATGAGGTTAGGCTGGGGTTGTTAGCATGAGATCTTCCTGCACTACTGAAACTCCTGCAACACATACATCACTGGCATTTATCCCTGAATCATATCAAACGAGAAAGATTTCCAATGAACTTAAGAAAATATAATTTCATTATTTAGTTGCGTAGTTTATGCATGGAAATACTTGCAGAATATTGTGAAACACCATGAGATCTAATACAAAGCTGAAGATATCAAAAATGACAATTGAAACCTATTCTTGAAAACTGAAAAGATGCTAGCCTAAGTAGCAGAAAACCCTAAATTCCATAAGAAATTAGAATTCTGTCTTTTTCGGGTTGAATAAGATTTTTTCTTGAAACCATGGTTCCTGAAGGGAGGAGTGAGGCCAAATCCACCTGCTATCAACCTTTTTGGTATTCCTTTACCTCTCTAAACTACTGTTAAGTCTATGCACAAATGGAAGCAAACTAATCAAATTTACCACTACTTGCAATGACACAATGCTAAAACCAATTCAACAATTAATTTATGAAATAACCTAACATACAAGTACAAGAAGAGGATACTTTGTTGTTAGGGTTGGCCCCTAACCCAAGAGAATTAGCCCTCTAAGTCAACTCAGTGCCGGATCAACGAAATTCTCATTCTCATTATCATATCAGAAAAATTACATAATAATATTTTGCCACAAACTTGCACTCGAAAATGCTTAGTGCTCTTACAAAAAAAATTTGAATCCTAATGAGGCTCCAGGCCTCCTTATTTATGCCACTGAAGTCTCCAACAAATTCCTTAAATCTTGGGAGGCTTGCCTCCCAAACTCAAGATGAACTGGCTCTTAACTGTCATTGGCTCAGCCGCCAATGATCTCCATGACTCAGCTACTTGCAACTCCGAGCTAGTGTGATTTAATTGAGGAATATTCGAATGAGTGAGGATTTAATGAGGAGGATCTATCTCCTATAATCCCTCCTCTTTGTCTCATTCGAGTTTAAGCCCTTAATTAGCCAAAATTTCCATGATTTTCTCTCAAAAACCTGCTATCAATGCACATTAGACCACTAGACATACATCTTACTTTTACTCATCTCATTAAGAAAAATATCATTAAAACATGTAAGGAATTATGAGAAGAGTTGATTTTAATAAGCTTGGAGGTGTACTAAGTTCCATATAGTTACCCAATGATGAGGCTCATCAGTGGTATTGGTTAAGAACTATAACATATGCCATTGGTTATGCGGTTTGACGAAGTGTTGTCAATAATGTTCAAAATTTAGCTTAGATAAATTTTTGATGTTATCTGCCTTCATCTTGGAGCAATCTTGCCAGTGTTTCATTAGTGTTTTGACATCGAGAAAGGCATCTATAGGAAATTCTTGAATCAAATTAGGGTTGAAAAAATTCTCGCGAATGGTTTCAGTGAGGTTATTTGAGACATCTCTTACGGTAAAAATGGTTGCTTCTACCTATTTCATCTTCATATCCCAGTCCTGAAAAAGGATTTCCTTCTATGAATCATGAATCCTTTGAGGATCGACTACTATGCCATATGCGTTGTCCGACCAGGAAATATATTCATAAATCTTTTCTTCAATGTCATCAAAGTATGTCCTTAGGTTGGACAACTGATTTATTAGCGAATCGCTTGTTTCACACAAATCATTGACTGCTGTCAATTTCTGGTAGAAAACAACTTGTTGCTGAGCAAGGAGAGTGTTAAGTTCCCCTGCTTCTTTCTTGAAATCTTCAAGCTTAGGATTCTCTTTTAATTGATCAATCCTAAGCTGGAGTTATTGCACTTGTTCATTCTTGCTTTTGATGTCAGCTTCATGCTGAAGCTTCATCTCATCAAATCTTTTCTGTAGCTCGGTTACCTTTGCCTGCCACCTCTCATCAATACTATGTTTTGCATTGAGTAATGCATGTTATAATTGTAGGTTTTAACCCCGTATAGAAATTACCTGCATACGAATTCTAAAACATAGAAAATAAACAATGCGAGCGCATAACACATAAAACACATATACACAGAGATTTTCCCCTAGATCCCAAAACCGGGACTACCAGCTTGATTTTTCATTATACTACTTTCAATGTTATAATACATATTTATACGTGCCAAAGAATCCAATACCATGGACCGAAAACCATCGTGTCCAAAACCATGGACCAAAAACGATCACGTCCAAAACCATGCACAAAACCATAGGTAGGTCCACCCAACCTAATATAGGTTCCAAAAAAAGACTTCCCGGGGCATTGCCCCAGACCTCGTAGAGGGGGGATACTTGCCCCCCCTCTAACCCCCCGGTTAACTATGTAGGCTAGTCATGGAAAGAATATAACACAATGCAAAATTCTCCCACTTGTTGTTTTCTTTCCACAGGGGGCCATAAGAGAGCTTAGTCATTTATCCACCCCTGCAATGGCCATTGTTTCTCTACACCAAGAGAACTTCTCAGAGCTCATAGATTTTTTCAATGCATCTGCAGTATTCTTCAAAGTGTCCACCTTTACAAGCAACACATTTTTGTCTTCTATCATATCCCTCACAAAGTGATATTGAACATCAATGTGCTTTATCTTTGAATGATAAGCAGGGTTCTTTGCCAAGCAAATTGAACTTTGGTTGTCACAGTCTATCCTTATAGCTCCCTGTAATAACCCCATACTTGAACACAATCTCTGCAACCAAACTGCTTCCTTGCTTGCATGAGTGGCTGCCATGTATTCTGCCTCTGTAGTTGATAGTGCCACTACAGATTGTTTCTTACTCATCCAACTGACTGCACCTCCAAATAAGTTAAACACACCCACTTGTAGATCTTCTCTGATCCAGATCTCCAGCCCAGTCTACATCAAAAAAGCCATGAATATCCAACACTCTGTCCAATCTTGGTCTTCCTTGGTAGCACAAGCCGTAATCACTAGTGCCACGCAAATACCTAAAAACCCGCTTCATTGTTGTCGAGTGCTCCTTCCCTAGTTTTGACATAAACCTACTCAATACTCCCGCTGCATGTGCAATGTCTGGTCTAGTACAGACCATCACATACATCAGGCTATCGACTGCACTTGCATATGGAACACGGGACATGTCCTCTTCCTCTTCTTGTGTCTTGGGACACTGTTGAGTAGATAACTTTACACCTACAGGAATAGGAACCTTCACCGTTTACTATCCTACATATTAAACCTCTACAATATTGTCTCGACATACTTCCTCTGGTTTAGCCAGAGCTTCCTCTTTGCCCGATCTCTTTTAATTTCCATGCCCAAATATAGTTTGTAGCACCAAGAGATTTCATGTCAAATTTGTAGGGCAATTAGGTCTTCAAATCCTGGGTAATTTCTTTTTCATTTCCAACCAGCAACATATCATCCACATACAAGACCATATAAATAACACGGTCACCAATTAATTTAAAATACACATAGTGATCTGCTTTGGTTCTGGTGAAGCCAAGTCCCCGTATAAATGTATCAAATTTCTGATACCACATACTTGGTGATTGTTTTAACCCATACAGAGACTTCTTTAACTTGCATACCAGTTCTTTCTTACCCTTCACCACAAAGCCTTTAGGTTTCTTCATGTAGATCTCTTCTTCCAAATTCCCGTGAAGAAATGTTGTCTTCACATCCATCTCTTCTACCTCAAAATCAAAAGCAGCCACAACTAATAAAAGTAATATAATAGAAGCTACCTTGGCAACAGGAGAAAAAATATCACCGAAATAAATTCCCGACACCTGGGAATAACCTTTTGCTACCAACCGAGCTCTGTATTTCTCCACATTTCCTTCTGCATTTGTCTTCTTCTTGAACACCCATTTGCTGCCAATGGGTTTCCTTCTAACCGGCAACTCCACCAGATCCCAAGCCTGATGTTTGTGCAAAGATACCATTTCATAAACCATGGCCTCTTTCCAGAGTTTGCCATCCTCTGAGTCCACTGCTTCCTTCACAGTTCTGGGATCATCATCAATAATAGATAAAGAAAAATTTGAACAGGAAGCAGATGGACTATACCTTTCTGGTTGCCTTCTTTCTCGAACTGATCTTCTCACAACTGGAGTTTGTGGCTCTTCATCTTCTGATTCCTCTTCTGTCGTAGAGTCTGATTCTTCCTCCTTTAGCTCTAACTCTATCTTCTCGGGTTCCTTTGATGGGATTCCATGTTTAATAACATATTTCACCTCTCTAAACACCACATCTCGGCTATACACAACCTTCCTTGTTACTGGGTTCCAAAGCTTATAACCCTTTAAACCATCCTTATACCTAATAAAGATGCACTTTTCATATTTACTATCCAACTTGGTTCTTTTCTCCTTTGGAACATGTACATATGCATCACATCCAAATACTCTCAAATGTGAAAGAGAGGGTTTCTTACCAGTCCATACCTCTTGTGGAGTCTTATCCTCCAATGTTGATGAAGGTGATCTGTTGACCAGGTAACATGCTATCTCCTCCGCCCCTGCCCATAATTCTTATCCTAACCCAGCACCACTGAGCATGCTTCTTGCCCTTTCCATCAATGTCTTGTTCATTCTTTCTGCAACTCCATTTTGCTCAGGTGTGTATGGAGTAGTCTTATGTCATGCTATACCACACTTCTTACAGAATTCTTCAAATTCCTTGCTGCAAAACTATCCACCATTATTTGACCTCAACACCTTTATCTTCTTCTCTGTTTGGTTTTCCACCAGAGCCTTAAATTCTTTAAACCTGTCAAAAAATTCAGATTTCTTCTTAAGGAAATATATCCATGTATTCCTTGAGAAGTCATCTATAAATGATACATAGTACATAGACTTACCCAGTGATGGAACCTTCACAGGTCCAAACACATCACTTTGCACAAGCTCTAATATATGTTTCGCCCTCTTACCACCAGAAGGGAAACTCACCCAATTTTTCTTCCCATATACACAATTTTCACAGAAATCAAAATCCAAAGAGCTATTACTCATACCTTCTACCATACCTTTACCATGAAATATTCGAAGACGCTTTTGTCCAGTATGTCCAAGCCTTTGATGACACAACACCGTCTTCTCTCCAGAGACCACTAGATTTTTTGCTCCACTTTTAGGAACCACAGAACTGTTGCACCCATCAACAATAGTGCTACCTTGCAGGTTGTACAGAGTTCCAATCCAAACTCCCCACATCAATACCAATGCTCCCAAAAACATCTTGCATGTATCGTTCTCGAACACCGTTTTTACACCTGCATCATCCATCTTTCTTATAGAAATCAGATTTTTGGCCAATGTAGGAATATGAAGAACACCGAGAAGTGTTCTAATCCTTCCACCTTGCAACTTCAACTTTACTTTTCCATGACCAATGATTATAGCCTGCGTATCATCCCCTAAGAATACATCACCACCATCGTATTTCTCATACTTGCAAAACCACTCTCTATGGGGAGTGAAGTGAAAGGATGTGTTAGAGTCCTATAGTGATAGGATTCATAATTTTGAATTGGCTGAGGTTAAGTCTCGTAATATTGTGCATACCTTTTCTTTATGAAAATGTTTTCCATATTAAAATTAAAAAATGTAAAGAGGGTATGTCCTAAAACAGATATCAAAGGACAAAAAGAATAAGAAAAGATCAGAAAAAAAAAAAAAAAAATATGAACCCCAAACAAAAACAGATCATGAAAGTGGGCAAGTCCAAGTGCCACTACTTTTTAATTTACTATCTTAAATAATGGTGGTGTGCAGCTTGGCATACATGCCACAACCCACGATATTCAAATTGTTTAATCTTGACTACTTCATGCTTTGAATTTCATGTTTATAGCTAGAGAATAAAGATCTGGCCAAACAGTTTAATCTTGGCAGATTAGTAGATAGGTAGAGAAATAAAAGGAGCTCATCAGTTTAATCTGAGCCCTTGGAAGATATAAGGTTAGAAGTAGATAGTTTGTTTCATAAAAGAAAAAGGAAAGAAAAGGTTTTGCTAGCTTAAGTGCACCTAATAAAGTGAACAAAAAATGTTAGGGTAAGTAAAAGGGTAAGTATAAGAAAGGTTGCATAAATATAAGCTATTTGAGGCATAAGCACATCTATCATGTTTAATCATGTGTTTTAGTGTGCAGGAGAAATTGTGAAAGAAAAATAATTCTCATAAGTTCATTTGGTTAACATCCCCCATTCCATTTCACCCCTCACTACATACTTAACTAATTTCCCCTTTTACTACTTCATTTCTTATGAAAACCCCTTTTCCCTTCATTTTTACCCTTCCCCCTTGGTTTCACACAATCCCCTAGCAAATTACCCTCCAAATTCATTCCCCTACCCAAAAACCCCCTTTTCCCTAGTGTGAAACCCTTTTCCCATGCAAAAATCATTTTTCCTTTATTAATTTTCCTAAAAACCCACTAAAACCCCTTATCCTAACTATTATTCCCCTCCCACATTACTTTATTAACCCCACAAATTCACTTTTCCCCGCTATAGTCCATAAACCCGCATTACAGAATAACCGCGCAATTATACATTGATTAATTACATTTAAAGTGTAACTAACCCCTGGGCCCCTCTAAATCTCTCCCCCATCTCCCGTCGTTCATCTCCTCCACACGATGGCCGTTGGATCTTGCACCCCCAGATCCTACGTCCCTCACCCATATTGCGCCCGATCATCTCCTGACCTTTACTGACCCAAGAGCACGTGATATGGGTGGTATTGCTCGAGCCCACTTGCGTTACGTGGCGAAACCAAGTTAAGTTGCATGCTCTCAAGAAAATACCACCCATCGCTCAAACGTGGTGCGATGGCTCCCTAAACCGCCTCCCCACCCAACGCGAAAACCGCTCACTGTTCATAAAACACTTTCCCCGCCAAAATATAATCGTTGCCCTTAAAAAGGCTGAGAAGCCCCATTTCATCCATTTTCACTCGTTTTTATGTAAAACCTCAGCAATACCTTTGCAACACCCTAAGCCTCTGCGACCAAAATTCATTGTCGTCTACTGCCCGAAGAAGCTCCAGAAGCCTAATTCAGCACTCTAGTGCACGATTGAAGCCACAAAAACCTTTGCAGCCACCGTTCAAAACCAGTTTGCAACCTGAACCATAAATTCCAGGTATTTTGACACAAAACTAGAACGACCCTCTCAAATTCAAAAGTATACAGTAAATTCAAGAAATAACTAATTGAATTTAATAAATTTCCATTGAATTGAGAGTATTTCCCCTCAAATACCGAAAACCCCTATCCTGCAAACTGCTAATACCCTATCCCTGTACCAGAGTTGCCAAGACTCCATTTTCACAAGTTGTATAAGCCCAATTCCCTTATTTTATCACAAAGATGGCTGCCCCAACCTCTTTGGATGTCAGACCGGTCTCAACCCCTCACCTAGACATTGACCATTTGGCCCTGGCAGACAGGGATTTCCAAATTAAAGACACAGCCACTCCAGGCCACCTTCTGAGAATCCATTGTTGGGCCAAGGATAGGTTCCTAAACCATGCTGATGATATTAACCTTTGGGATCCAATTTCCCCAAAGTATACATTCCCAAAAGTTCACCCATTCCCAGACATAGTAAATTTTTGTCATGCCTGTTATGTTCCAAGCCATAGGGCTATTGAGGCACCAAACCATGAGATATTATTCACCATTACTACTGAATCCATCAACCAGATGCTGCAAATCCAGCCTAGTCCTAATCTGACTCCTTTGTCCATTGGAAACCTGTTGGACCTATACATCACACTGGACCTAATCAAAATCAAACAAATATTCCAGAATTTCATCATTGAGGAGAGACATACTCCTAAAGACATTCCACCCTATGCTGCCACTATTTTTTCAGAGACTGGCAGGAGAATAATCACCATGCTCTCATGCATCCTAGGATACACATCAGATGAGCATGTGGATGAGGTCATTATAGCCTTCTTATCCATTTTCACTCTAGGCAAGCCTCCTGCTATCATGTATGATTATGCCCAATTCATTGTAGAAAAAATGCATGAACAGTTCACTAGACTTCTAACTGAAAGAGTTTTCAAATACTCTTCAGTGTTGTTTCATATGTTCTTGTATTACCAGACAAATAAGTTCCCTTTGAGGATCCAGAAATTGGACACGAAGGGAAAGGAGAGATCAGTCATCTATTGGACACCCTTAGTCGACAAGTTTTCCACCTCATTCACCTACAAAGACTTCATAGACTCTTTTGTATACCTAGTCATGAACATGCTGAGTTCTAAGGCTCAGCCTAGAATCGGCCAAGAGATTAAGAGAGTACTGCAATTGGCCAACAACAGCAAGGTGAGAGATTGGTACTTGTACCGAAACCACACTGAGATCAGGATTTATGGCTATGAGTTAGGCCCCTACAAGTTGCCCAAATACCTCCCTATGAGGATATTCGCTCTTGAGTACTTCAAGCAAATCATCAGCTCTGATGAGATCAACTTCCTAGCCTATAGGAAGAAAACCCAGTTCAAAGTAAAGAACCAAATGGGCCTATTTATTTGCAACAATAGAGAAGTTGTACAAGAGGCCGATAGGTTACTTCAACTAATGAAATTCAAAAACAGTTTCATCTAGCACTATGACCCTCATGGGGTCATAAACAAGCTCAGACTCAAGGTCAAGTAGGGAGCATACATCCACCACCCAAGGCCTGACATTGAGCAGTTTGCTAACCAGGATGAGTGGATGGAGAACATTTCATTGACATGGACAACACTGTTGTGGATATAGATAATACACATTAATTTGGAAAGACAATTTGATCACAAATCTTTCCTAGAGGTTCCATAAAAAGGAGGGCCAATGAACATTCCTCCTGTCATACAGACTCCACTAAATGAGGAGAAGAATCCTAAGAGGAGCAGGGATGAGGCATCTAGCTCTGCCATGGAGACTACTGATGAGATGATTGAGCCAAGCAAGAGGCCCAAGTTGAATCCTGTCTTTGAACAAGAGGATAACATTGCATCAGAAGAAATAATTGACACTGAGGCAATGGGATAGAAAGGTAAAGAACCAGCTACATCAGAGGAAACACAACAACCCTCAACATCCAACACACAGTTGATAGATAGACAACCGAGTATGGAGATCTCTTCCTATGTCAGGCCAGCTGACAAGGAAAAAGACATCAAAGACAAATTTAAAGAGATAAATATGAGGAATGAGAGACTGAAGGCAGAGACATATGCCCAATATCTCAAACTCACACCGCCAAACCAAATTAGACTAATGTCAGCCTTTGACATCAAAGAAGGAAAAATGTAGGTCTCATTCTTGTAGCCCACTGTACAACAACCAAAGACCTCAGCAGACTACAAGAAGACAAATTTTGAGGTCTTGGCCAAGGATGTTCATCCCATTGATCAGCTAGAAATTTACAATCATGCTAGAGAAATGATCTACTCCACCCTCACAGCAAAGGCCATGACTGCTTACAAGATGCAGGATTCATTAGACAATATAACAGCTCAATTCAAGTTGGAGAGAGCCTCTTCACAAGCTAAAGACACCAGGATAAAGTCCTTGGAGGACTTGGTTATTGAACTGGGCCATGACCCAAGTGATGTTAAGGCCACAAAGAAACTGATCAAAAAGAAGAATGAGGACATAGCAGCCCTCAAGAAATAGCTCAAGTTGTCTCATTTGTAGCATCCACAAACAAAATAAGTCCTAGAAAGCTAGACCAATCATGAGGAAATGATGGACTTGGTGCTGCAACTGAATGACCAGTTAAAGGAGATGGAGAAGGAGTTGGATGGCTTGATCCAGCTCAAACAAGCTAGCATTGATAATGCTCCTACAGCTATCATTTCAACAGTGAGCACAACTGTACCTTCTACTTTGGCAGAAGCATTGGCTCCCACTACTCCAATGTCCACTGCACCATCAACATCTGCACATACTACATTAGCAACAGGATCAACAGCAACAACCTCCACAACTGATGAAGCAAACAGGTTGGTCAAAGCAATGGAAGAAATGTCCATTTAGACCAATGAGATGAACAAACTGAAGGAGAAAGTCAGCAGCCTTGAGACAGATTGCAAACTTGCCGAGATCATGCATAAAGAAGAACAACAAAAGACTACAAGGATGAATGAAAGGATAAAAAGCCTGGAGAAAGAATTGACACTGACTGAACCTATAAAAAAAGAAACTGTGGGCCAATATCATTGACTCTGTCAAAGAGTCAATGATATTTGGCCATCCATCCAAGTCATTTTTGAGCAGTTTGACTTAATAAAGCAGGCTACTGAAGCCATTGAAATGGTTAAAGCAGAACTTGGAGATATGCCAGAGGAAGCAACAAGAATCATCCACTTCCTCAACTCCAAGAATAAGTATGAACTGCAAGAACTGGAGATACCTGACACAACAGGTACGATTTTGGAAGTCAAAAAAGTCCTCACCAAGAGGAATTTGATGTTGAATTTAGAAGATAAGTGTCAAAACATGCAACTAGCCATTGACAGGTTCATGGCTAAGTTCGAACTTTTAAAGGAAAAGGGATTACCTAATCCCTTAGTTATAAATGACAAGTTAATGAAAAGGCAAATTACAACAAGAAGATCAGGGAAGTGGCCAAAGAACAGGTAATCACTTCGTCCATGAAGGGCATGCCAACAGGCAAAGTGTTGTACCAAACTTTTGAAAACTTGTTTTACCTCTAACATGAGGTAAAACACCTGTTTATTAATAAGCCCACTTTTTCCAAATATACAGAGGCAGATGAGATATACAGAAAAATGCTCAATATCCAATTACCAGATGAAGAAAGATGGGAAAAACTCAATGATTTACTGTAGTAAAAGGATAGTAAATTATAAATCTACAGTAAAAAGTGAAACAACAAGGTAAAAGGATATTGACAGGTCAGCAGGGTTAAAGTGTATCAAATGAAAGAGTATCAGGTGAAAGGTTAAAGTAAAACAAAACATCCAGCGTGAAGACCAAACAGCCAAGCAACATAAAGGGAAAAAGATCAAAGACCAAAGCCAACAGAACCTTAATAACAGGGACAACAAGCAACAGTTCAATAGCTATCTTTATCTTCTTGCAAGAAGATATTTCTTTTTTCCTAGATTAGTTCTGAAAGCAGTTTCAGATGTTTGGTAATTCCTTTTGTATAAATACTTCAAAATTCGAAGTGTTAGGGTGGATGATTTTACATTTGTAGAGTCGTTTTGACCTTAAACCTAAGGGTGATTGTACCATTTTCAAATCAACAGACTAGAGAAAGTAATAAAAGCATTTCACTACAGAATTCATGAGATGAGCCATTTGTAGTGAAGTATCTTCTTTGTGTGATTTTGTTGCCTTCTTATGTGTTTCACAATCTTAAATGTGTTCTAAATTTGAATGAATTAACGGGAAATATCACTCAAAATTTGTTTAAGCACACTCTATTTTGCACAGTTGGTCATTTACATGTTTTCCTCTGATACCCAGATTTGAGAACCCTTAATTTCTCTCCCATCCCAGTTGACTTCTTTCATTCCTTCCAGAGTCTGGCCTAGTGAACCCTTAATTGCTCCCTGGATATGATTTGAAACCATCCCACCATTTAGCCTTTGAGATCTGCAGTAACTCATCTATCTTTCTCTATAGACAATGTTTTTAGAACTAAATCCAGTCTTGTTTGTCTGACATCCGACTCCATAGCCCAATGGTAGAAGCAAACCTCTTTTCATCTAAGTAAAGTGATCCCACCACCCAAAATTTCAAACCAAAACACAAGTGCAAGCAATAACTAGCCTAAAATCATATTAACTAAAACAAAGTTAAATTATAAAGAGAGAACCCTCTCTAAGCATCAGGAAGGCTAGGTCTTGGTCTCCAAAACTGGTTTGTGGTTACCTTTGACTTTTCTTTCTTCACTAACTTCAAAAGAAATATCAGAGTGATAACAGGATGCACCTGAGTCAATCAACCATGCCTCATGATCTACATGTGTACTTGAAGAAGCCAAGTACACATCCCCACCTTCATCTGAGGTGGTTTTCTCCTCTACAAAAGAAGCATCATCAAATCCCTTTCCTTTGTGAGGAGCTTTAGATTTACAATCCTTTTTGTAGTGCCCTTCCTTTCTGCATTTCCAGCAAACCGCCTTTACAAGTTTTCTTGGAGATTTAGAACTCCCTCTAGATTTAGATCTCCCACTCGAAGACTTATTTTTGTTTCTGTTCTGGGACTGTCCTCGTACAAACAAGGAATCACCATTCTGGCTCTCCATATTTTTCCATCTCATCCCCTCTGTCAATAAGGATGAGACTATTTCATCAAACTGCAAGGCAGTTGCATTGCTACCTATTACAATAATGAGGCTATCCCGCGAATCTGGTAGAGAACACAACAAACTAATGCACATATATTCATTTGAAATTTTAATATCAACAGACAATAACAAACTTACCACAATATTAAATGCATTCAGATGCTCTGTCACTGAGTCTCCATCTTTCATTCTTAGGTTATACAACTTTTTCCGCGGGAACATTTTATTCACCAGAGACTTAGATTGGGACAAAAGTCCTTAACTTGTCCCACAAAGCCTTAGCCGTAGCTTCCCCTGATACATTTAGCAATATTGAATCTAAGGCACACAATCGTATTGTGTACTTTGCCTTCCGATCCAACTTCTTCCATTCTTCATCTGACACTCATGTTGGTTTAGTACCCGGAGCTCCCGCGATCCACTGATCTTTATCTACCAACAGATCCTCCATCTTGAGTTTCCATAACTCAAAACTCTGACCATTAAATTTCTCGATCTTTATCTTTCCATTGCTCACTATCTTCTTTCAGCACCAGAATCGATCCCATAGATCTCCCACTGAATAGGGTCTACAACAGGCCCAACCGAAACCCCTCAGCAACAAAGGCATCCCCTTGAAGCCAAAACAGCTCCGATACCAAATGTAGGTTTTAACCCCGTACAGAAAGTACCTGCATACGAATTCTAAAACACAAAAAATAAACAATGCAAGAGCATAACACATAAAACACATATACACAGATATTTTCCCCTGGATTCCAAAACCAGGACTACCAGCTTGATTTTTCATTATATTCCTTTCAATGTTATAATACATATTTATACATGCCAAAACATCCAATACCATGGACTGAAAACCATCGTGTCCAAAACCATGGACTGAAAACCATCGGGTCCAAAACCATGTGCGAAAACCATGCACAAAACCATAGGTAGGTCCTCCCAACCTAATATAGGGCCCAAAAAAAAAAATTCTCGAGGCGCTGTCCTGGACCCCCTAGAGGGGGGCTACCCGCCCCCCTCAAACCCCCTTTGACCCCCCCACTGTGTAACAAAGGGAGGGCTCCGCCCCCCTTCTAAACCCCTAGTTAACTACATAGGCTAGTCGTGGAAAGAATATAACACAACCCAACACTAATTGTAGGATCTTGTCATCCTTTTCCTTTATCAGCAATTGTATTTCTGAGTCTTTATCAACATTGGTTGTAGCATATGCTCCTACAAACAATGATAGCCTTGTTAAATCATCCACAGGGTTAGTTTGTGGATATTTCCAAATAATATCTAATGGTATATTTCTTAGTACTAATGCTTGGGACTGTTCAGTTCTTTTCCTCTTCCTCTCTCTTCTCATGACAACATTGTGCTTTGGACTGTAAAATACATCTAGGGCAGCTATTTCTTCTATTCTGAGCACAACTTTGGATGTAGGGTGAGCTGGAATGACTTCCAAGTCATCAATATTGACATCTTTATCTGAAGACCCAAGAGTGAGTGGGACCTTCTTGGTAATCTCAGGAGTCTTAAGAGTTTGTTTTAGAGATGAGGTATGTGCTTCCTGTGATGATGTATTAATAATTTTATCAAATTTCTCCCATACGTTCTCTAGAACGCTCGTAGACGGTGACTCCTCAATATGTTGTGTCAATGATGTGCTTTCCTTATTTCCCTGATTGACTTCGGGATCCTTTGAAACATGGGTTGAAACATATTCCTACTGTGGAACTGATTGTGAAATCCCTAATATATCAAGGGGGAGATTCTCTAACCTTGTATTTCTATAATCTTTGAACTTGATTAACTCTTCAAGGTTCAGACGAGATTTGGTTAACACTTCCACCTGTTGATAGTCTCTGGTTGTTTCAAACAGGTCATCGAAATCATGAGGCTCATGCTAAAATTGCTTAACTTTGACCTGAGCTGTGAAATTTTGGGCTACCTTGGCTGGATCATATTGCCTGGGGTGAATAGTGGGAAATTTCATAGAGTATATTCTCAATTTCAAGCATTCCATGCTTGAAATTCTCTAAAGTAAAAACTCCACAGCGAATAGGAAAAGATGACTAAATAGACTTTTCAGCTTCCTTAAGGGATTTGGTTAAGCCATTGCGCACGGTTTGATAGGAAACTTCTCAGGCTAGAATCTTTTCAGGTACATAGAGAGGGAGGACATGAGGGGCAGCTAGGCTTCCATAAATCCTAACATATGTGAAAAATTCCTCTCCAACCCATTTACTTATAGTTGTAAGGTCATCGTTGTCTTCTCTAGAAAATCTAGGAGGTCTTTCATAAAAAATGACTTGGTATAAAGGTAACATCATTTCATGGGAGATTTTATAAAATTGGGGCTGGTAATTAGACTCCCAAAGGAATTTATGGTAAATATGGATCTGAGTAGGGTCTTAAAGGGTCTATTTCCATCCCATAGATCAAAAGTCATAGGTGAAAAATACTGTGTCCATAATATAACCACTCATGTAGAAAGGGGGCACGATCTTGGTAGTAATATTGTGCTTGCCTCAGTAGGCTAGGATCTAGGAGACTAGATTGTTGGATAGGATGGTGGCCCAATCCGCAATATAGGCTTTAAAGGCAGCCTCCATTAGGGGAACCCATTCTATCAGGAACTTCTGTGTATTAGGTTTTCCAAACAGTCTACACATGATAGAAACAATGTGACAATGAGGACTAACAAGGGAGGCTAGATAACACATTCCCCTGTATTCATGTTTGTGTTTGTTCAGCTCACACCTCGACTACCTTATCGAGTCTAACCAAACTTCATTTTATGCAGCAAACTTCTAATTAAACTGCACATTATAGATTTTCTATGGCTCTGGCAGATGATACATCCTTCTTAAATATTTAGCTTTAAATTACCCAATTAGTATCAATGTTCTAAGGATTATGAAGGTTCTATCTGCGATGTTCACATCGTCAATATTCCATTTGACCAAATCATTATATGGCATAATGTGTGGCCATGTTGCAATTCGATGGAGATAGAATTGGCGACATCTACCCAAGTTGTTTATGAAGTCGACGTAGATTCATCTAGCACTATGACTTGCCTCGTAAATACTCTGGATTCTTATTCTTCAAACAGTTTGTATATTTCTTCCCAAGAAGAACACCCAAAGTCTATAGTGCATGTCACATCAGAGAATAATGGAGGAATCTCAGTAACCTATGCAGTAAGTGGAGTTGGCTATGGTGGTACTGTTGGTTTCTTGTTATTCTTAGTGGCTCTCAACATTTCACATGAGTTATGTTTATCGAGACTAGCTTGCAATAGAGAGAATGCCGAACATAAGGAGAGAACACTTAGAATTAGAAACTTAAGCTGAGAATGACGAAATAAAATGAAAATAGGCAATTAATGCAAAATATCAAAACAGTAAATGCGATCAATCAAACAATTTACATTACTGAGAACCATCAATACCATTACAACTAATCATAAATGAACAACATGATTTCACATGCTTTTTGTACAAGTTAGTGCTCTAGTGGCTTATTTCACATCGCAAGTTTCAGTGGCATGCATATTATTTAATTCGCGAAATCTTCCTGTTGCTGACATGCGATGGACTAACCATTCAGATATGCGGAAAAATGCTTGTAGCGGGAAATCTTTTCTTCAATGTCATCAAAGTATGTCCTTAGGTCAGACAACTGATTCATTAGTGAATTACTTGCTTGACACAAATTATTGACTATTGTCAATTTCTAGCAGAAAATAACTTGTTGCTGAGCAAGGAGAGTGTTAAGTTCCCCTGTTTCTTTCTTGAAATATTCAATCTTAGGATTATCTTTTAACTGATCAATCCTAGGTTGGAGTTGTTGTAACTGGTCATTCTTAGTTTTGATGTCAGCTTCATGCTAAAGTTTCATCTCATCAAAGATTTCCTACAACTAGGTTACCTGTCATCTTGCATCAATACTCTGTTTTGCATCGAGTAATGCATGTTCTAATTGTAGGATCTTTTCATCCTTTTCCTTAATCAACATTTGTATTTATGATTCTTTATCAACATTGGTTGTAGCATATGCTCCTATGAACTGCAATAGCCTTGTTAGATCATCCGCAGGGTCAATTTGTGGATCTTTCCAAATAATATCTAATGGTATATTTCGCGGTAATAACGCTTGGGACTGCTCAGTTCTTTTCCTCTTCCTCCATCTATTCATGACAACCTTGTTCTTTGGACTATAAAATACATCTAGGGGAGGTATTTCTTCTATTCTAAGCACAACGTTAGATGTATGGTGAGATGGAATGACTTCCAAGCCATCAGTATTGACTACTTTATTTGAAGACCTAATAATGAGTGGGACCTTCTTTGTAATCTCAGGAGTCTTAAGAGTTTGTTTTAGAGATGAGGTATGTGCTTCCTGTGATGATGTATTAATAATTTTATCAGATTTTTCCCATACCTTCTCTGGATTGCTTGTAGATGGTGACTCCTTAGTCTGTTGTGTCAATGTTGCGCTTTCCTTATTTCCTTTATTGACTTCGGGATCCTTTGAAACCTGGGTTGAAACTTCTTCCTATTGTGGAAGTAATTACAAAATCCCTAATATATCAAGGGGGGGATTCTCTAACCTTGTTCTCCTGTACTATTTGACCTTGATTAACTCTTCAAGGTTCAGACGAGCTATGGTTAACATTTCTACCTGTTGATAGTCTCAGGCTCTTTCAGACAGGTCATCGAAATCATCAAGCTTGTGCTGAAATTGCTTAACTTTTACCTGAACTGTGAAATTCTAGGCTACCTTGGCTGGATCATATTGCCTGGGGCGAATAGTGGGAAATTTCATACAGAGTATATTCTCAATTTCAACCATTTCATTCTTGAAATTCTCTAAAGTAAAACTCCACAATGAATAGGAAGATATGGCTAGATAAACATTTTGGCTTCCTTAAGGGATTTGGTTAAGCCATTTCCCACAATTTGATAGGCACATTCTTGTGCTAAACGCTTGTGAGGTACATAGAGAGGGAGGGCATGAGGGCTATCTAGGCTTCCATAAATCCTAACATAGGTGAAATATTCCTCTCCAAATCATTTACCTATAGTTGTAAGGTCATCGATGGCTTATCTAGAAAATCTAGGAGGTCTTTCATAAAAAATGAATTGGTATAAAGGTAACATCTTTCCATGGGAGATTTTATAAAAAGGGGCTGGTAATTGGACTCCCAGAGGATTTTATGGTAAATATGGATCAGGGTAGGGTCTTTAAGGGTCTATTTCCATCCCATAGATGGAAAATCATAGGAGAAACACATTGTGTCCATAATATAAACACTCATGTAGAAAAGGGGCATGGTCCTAGTAGTAATATTGTGCTTGCTTCGGTAGGCTAGAATCTGGGAGACTAGATTGTTGGATAGGATGGTGGCCCAATCCATAATATAGCTTCAGAGGTAGCCTCCATTAGGGGAACCCATTCTATCGTGAACTTTTGTGTATTAGGTTGTCCAAACAATTTACACACGGTAACAACAATGTGACAATGAGGACCAGCAAGTGAGGCTAGAGAATACAATCCCCTATCTTCATGTTTTTGTTTGTTTGACTCGCACCTCCACTGCCTTATCGGGTTCAACTGAACTTCATTTTCTGAAGAAAACTTCTAAATAAACCGTGAATTATAGATTTTTTGTGGCTCTAGAAGATGATACATCCTTCTTAAATCTTTAGCTTTAAATGACACAATTAGCATATGTGTCCTAAGGGTTATCAAGTTTCTATCTTCGATGTTCACATCATTAATAACCCATTTGATGAAATCAGTATATGGCATAATGTTTGGCTGAGCTGCAATTCGATGGAGATGGTAATTGGCGACCTCTGCCCAAGTGGATCCTGAAGTTGAGATAGATTCATCTAGCACTGTCACTTGCCTCGTAACTACTTTGGATTCTTATTCTTCAAATAGTATGTATATTTCTTCCCAAGAAGAACACCCAGAATCTATAGTGCATGTCACATCAGAGAACAATGGAGGCATCTCAGTAACCTCTGCAATAGGTGGATTCGGTTGTGGTGGTATTGTTGGTTTCTTGTTCTTCTTAGTAGCTCTCAAAATTTCGCATGAGTTTTGTTCATCGAGACTAACCTGCAACAAAGAGAATGCATAAAATAAGGAGCCAACACTTAGAGTTAGAAACTTAAGGTGAGAATGGTGAAATAGCACGAAAATAGGAAATTAACACAAAATATTGAAACACTAAATGTGATCAATCAAATCATTTACATTACCAAGAACCATCAATACAGTTATAACTAATCATAAATGAAGAACGTGATTTCACATGATTTTTTTACAAGTGAGTGCTCTGCTGGCTTATTTTGCATAGCAAGTTTCAGTGGCATGCATATTATCTAATTCAAGAAATCTTCCTCTTTTTGACATGCGATGGACTAACCATTTATATATGCGGCAAAATACTTGTAGTAGAAATTATTACATCAAAAATTCCCTTGGCAAGACTCGTCTTGAGTTTTGCGATGCGATCTGAGTATTGTGATGGAGTACTTCTTGCGATATTGGAGAAAGGTTTATTAGGAGGTTGGAGTAGTGGCAACAATATGAAACGCCGATATAACTTTGCGATAATTCTTTTTGTGATAGTGACGTGGCTTAATGGCAGGATCAAAAATGATATTTACATGCGCGAAGGGCTTTCTTCATTTCATGTTATATTGAGGCTTATCGTTAATTCATTAATTTCGGGTCAACCTCATCATGTTTTCACTTAGAATGGTGTTTTCACCCTTTGCGATCAGCGCTATGCGATATGTGCAAGGTCTATACAACTTTTCCTAAGTCGTTTTTAATGCCAACAGATTTAAGCCTTAGGTTCAAATGGCTTGTTATTTTGGTTTTTTTTGGGACTTTTGTTTTATTTAATTATTAAAAGACTCTATACTAAAAATTTTAAAGGGTCCCCATTATTGGCTAAGTTAATTTAACTAATCATAATGGGGGGTTGTTGAATGACACAACAATTGCCGATTCACTAGAAGAACCAGTTATCTCTAAGAAATATAATGAAATTTAAGCTTAATCAGAAGAAAAAAGATAATTAAGAAAGAAAAACTATTTTGAAAGGTTAGGATAAATAAGATTACTCTGAATAGAAAATCATTTCATTGTAACTTTCTTGCAACATTTTATAGATGAAAATATTCACTATCTGCATCAGTCATTAATCAATTGTAAAGATAAAATAGGGGGATATTGAAGCTTAGCTTTTAAGATGAAGTTTCTTTGTCACAGGTAGAGCCACTGCTACTAGCAGGCATCCATAGCCTCAAGAGGGTTACCTTTTAACCAATAATGAACCAGGATCCCATCCACTTTAGTTCTAATCTTTAGAGGCAATATTTGTTTTTTCTTTTTTCCTTTTTGAAGATCTTTTTAAAAGCCATTGTCCTAGTTTGGTAGCCAGATAATGACAATTCCATTCACAGGTTGTAATAAAGTTGAACAAGTTAGCTCATGATGAGACTCCTTGTCTTACAATTATATAACCATAAGCCATTATCCTAGTTTGGCGACTAGTAGTGAAAATGTCAACCTATTATTTTCCCATGATCATCATAAGTAGGCTCTTCATGAGACCTCTTATCTTTATAAATTTATTGTATTTTTGAATTACACTCTAAAAATATACGACCATTGGATAGGGATGTTCATTCACTCCTTAAGAGTATCAGATGACAATTGAATTTTAAGGTGTTGAAACTCCAAAGAGTATTTACTTTTTTTTTTAAAGAAAACCTTACCTGACTGATAACTAGATCAAAGATTTTATAAGTGTCTTTAGGTTGAAATAGGCCTCAACTTCACTGGAAAAAGATTTCAGAGTTTAAAAATAATTACCAAATACTTCAAGTTCGTAATTATTTCCTAAAATTTTAATACTTTGAGGTGTGAAAAATCATAGAATGATTAGAGATAATGATAAAAATCCATTTGTATGTTACTTAACATTATTTATACTAGAACCGATGCTCCTTCAAGAAAAATAAATTTTTGAGAAGTATCCCATTAACAGGAAGCGCATCCCTCTTTCCTTGTAAATCTTGCAAAATAAAAGTTGATGGACCTAATTGCTCAACAAATTGAAATGGTCCAAGCCAGAATTTTTAAGCTTTAGTGTGTTTTCCTTTGTCTTCATGTGCCTTGTCCCATTTCAGGACTGAGTCTTGAATTTGAAATTTTTTCTTATCAACTGAGCTTGTATCAAAGGAAGATTTTACTAGTCATTGATGGTGAGCATGTGTTTGTTTGGCTTTTTCCCTTTCTTCTTCTAATTTAAGTATTTGCGATATCCTTAATTGCAGAGAAGAAGAAGTTTTTTCTTCAATAAATTGTACTAGAGCTGATGAGGGAAGGACTAGATTAGGAGGAAGAATAGCCTCCTTCCCATACAATAGGTTAAAAGGAGAAGTACATATGGATGCCTTCTTGTTTATTCTATCATCCCATAGAGAAAAAATCAGAGAGTTATGCCAATTGTTTTGTCTTTTATCAATAGTTCGCTTAATAATTCTAATGAGGTTTTTATTAGTTGATTATGCTAAAACATATCCTTGGGGATAATTATTAGCAAAGTATTTAAGTTGACATCCTCTTTTTAAAGAAAACTCAGTCATACCGTTTCCTGATATGTACGATGCATTATAAAAAATGAGTGCATTAGGTAGACCAAACCTAGTAATAATGTATTGATCAATGAATTTAGTGATATTGTCATAATTGGCTACTTTAAGTGGTATACCAATTTTGTGAAATAATTTGTAGTAGTAAGGATAAACCTATGTTTCTTTAAGAGGGGAACAATGTCACCAATAATATCCAATCCCCATTGTTCAAAGGGTTGTCCAATGTTGACTAGTTGAAGAGGTATGCCTCGTTTTCTCTATCTTGCTATAGGATTTTGGAAAATTTTACAGTTTCTAACATAGGCATGTGTATCCTTAAAAATAGTTCACCGGTAGCATCCAACATGCAGGATTTTGTGAATTGTGGTGTCTCCTCCAAAGTGTCCACTAGTTGGTCCATCATGTAATTCTTGTAAAACCCTTTGTGCTTCAGATTCTAAGCACTTAAATAAAATCGAATCATATTTTTTTTTTCTAAATAACACATCATTAATGAGTTAATATTGATTAGCTTTCAACCTTAAAGCCCTTTTAATTTATAATTGAGCTCAGGTGGAGCATAACCATTCTTTAAATAAAATATGAGACCAGTGTATTGAGATTCAGTATCAGTAAGGCATACCTCAAATATCTAGACGGTGTTACATGATTCCTCCTCAAATGATATATTAGAATCTCCAGTAATTAGTCTGCAAAAACCTAGACCTCTTATAATTTTAGAAGGTTTAGCTTCAATGTCATATTCTTGCAGAGCAGTGACCGAATTTGCTCTCTTTTCTCACGATTCTTTTTGAACAAGCAATTGTCTTACTGCTGGGAATGGGAAAATTACTTTAGTATGAGTTTTCAAAAGAAAAGGCCTAAAGTGTTTAATGGACTTAAAGACTCCAAAGGTCTATTTCTCCACTTCTGAATAGGTCTATTTCTCCACTTCTGAATAGTTAAGCTCTTCTCCTTGTAAGTTGGAGCTGAAGAAGGAGATAAGTGCCTCTATTTTCTAATCATTGATCTATGTTAGAACTGCAACATAGGAAAACTTGGAAGAAAATGTATACAAAATGAATTGATAAAAATATTTGGTAGTTATTAAAGAGGGAGCATCAATAATAGCTTGTTTTATTAACTGAAATGATTCTCTTTCATTATGTCCCCATTTAAAAAATGAGTTTTTTTTATCATAGCTTGTAGAGGCAAAACAATTTGAGAAAAATCTTGAACAAATATTTTCACAAAATTAATCTGTCCTATAAAAGATTGTGTTGATTTCTTATTATGAGCCAAAGGAATACCAGAAATTACCTTGATTGTGTGAGGATCTATGCAAATACCTTCGTTGGATACAATAAATCCTAGAAGTTTCCCTTCACTAAGTGAAAAGTATGACTTCTTGGGGTTTAATGAAATCCCATATTTAATACACCTTTCAAGGATCTATTTTAAATCATGATAATGATTGTTCCTTTTCTTCAAATATATCGTAATATCATCCGAGTAAACAAAAACAATTTTATTGATCATGCCTCTAAAGGAAATGTCCATAGCTTGTTGGAAGGTTTCTCCTACATTTATTAATCCAAAAGGAATTTTTTGATATCCATAAGTTTCCCATTTAGTCTCGAAAGAAGTTTAATTTGTCATCTAGATGAATAAGGATTTGGTTATACCCTAAGAATCCGTCTAGAAAGGACATCAATTTAGAACCTTCTACTTACTGAAAAATTTGTTCCATGGGTGGAAGTGGAAAGTTGTCTTTCTCACGGGTTTATTTAAATTTCTAAAGTTGATGCAAGTGCGAATATCACCATTCTGCTTCCTAACAAGTATCGCATTTGAAACCCACTTAGAGTGCCTAACAGGAAAACTGGTTTTGGCCTTGAGGAGTTCATTTAGTTCACCCTTAATTTGATTTTTAAGGTTGGGATGAATTTTCCTTAGCTTTTGATGAACAGGCTTAACATCACGTACCATTGGGATAGTATGTTGACTGATAGAGGAATTGTAAGTTTTCAAATCGTCATAATTCCAAGCGAAAACGTCATAATTCCAAGAAAAAACTTTTTTGTATTTATTTAACAAATGAATAAAGGCCAATCTCTCATCTAATGAAAGTCCTAGGCCTAAATTAACGTTTTGAGGTTTCATATCAGATCCAATGTTTATCAATTCAAACATCAAAGTTGAACTTTGTAGTATGCAGTTAGTGGCCTTTTTAAATCTATCCTTTAAGTCATATAAATCTTCAAGCTTGAATACAGACTTTGGTAATGAATTTTCCTCAATTGATTGCTTCATCTGTTTTTCATGTTCATCTTCATTGATTACATGATCAGTATATGACCCTTATGAAGTTAAGAAACTTAAAATGTCCTTCTCATCATTAAACACATGCCAATTTGTGACATTGCCAGCAAAACTAGAAGCAAAATTGTACGTTAAACTGGAAGCCAAATTGGAAGAAAATCCATCATTATTTCTGATGCTAAAATGGTGCTATTCTAGGCATTATTTATGACATTATTCCATGCACTAATTACAAATTTATTTCTGGCACAATTTTAGGGGCAACTCCAGGAAATATTTTAGGCGCTATTTATGACGCTATTCTAGTCGCTATTTACGTTGTTATCACTGGTGCTACCTATGGCGTTATTTCTGGTGAAATTTCTGATGCAACTCCCAAAACAATTTTGGGCATTATTTTTTCGGTGCTATTTCAACTGCAAATTACGATGCTATTTCTGGAGCAATTTATGGTGCCAAATCTAGCACTAAGATAAACATACCTGATTGCACCCATTTTTGCATCAGGAAAGGTGCCCAATTCGTGAACTGGAAAACACTAAATTTCGATGTTATTTTACGCGCAATTTGTTTGTTTTGTTGTAGTGGTACACCTACCATTCATCTTGCTAATCTATTCATTTAATTTTCACATAAGAAATTCATTTTCAAGTAAGATATTTTATGTAGCCTTAGGCTGAAATGAGGCATCTTCAATAGGGTTGTTTGAGTAAGAACCAAATGTATCCAATATCAATGATTTATTGTCATCTTCATTTTTCATAGAATTCTTCTCTTTCATAATATCTAGGCTACCTATTCCTCCAAGCTCCAATATACTGTAGGTATTGTTGGGAATGTGTTCCCCCAAGAGCAGTTTTGGGGCTAAAAGCCCATGTTTTGGGACAATTTTGTAATAAAGTTGTAAACTCTCCATATTTTTTGGTCGTGAAGCATGAAGGTGTCAAGAGTCATAAAGGGTTGTCTGCCCTTATTTTGTAAAGTGTCATGTCAATTGTAAAGATCTACCCATGATTCATAGATCATGGGATTGTATAAAAAGGAGCTAGGTAAGATCTAAAGGGGGGGAAGAGATAGTTTGTATAGAATGACCTAGTTTTGGAAAATTCCAAGTGCTCTCGGGTCTTAGCATAGGTAGAGGCTCTTTAGCTGAGTGCGCAGAGGCCTAGGGTGGAAGTCCGCAGCTGAGTGCGCGGACCCCTGCAGCTGTGTGCACAGGGCGGATAAAGTCTGTACTGAACTGGAGATATCAATAAAGAGGAGTATTCTACAATTACTGTGTATTTTGTCTCTGTTTAATGCATCTAATTATACTATGTTATGATCTGGCTTTATATTATAATGTTTATTTGATGTACGAACGCATGTGATTATATTTGTTAATTGAACGCAAGTAAGGATATTATTTATGCGACGAGAACTATAATTGAAGGACAAAATAAGGTAACCACTTAAGATAACTTGGGAACTTATGCAATATGTAGTCATAGAGGCGCATAAGTACCTGAACTGCTCGTTAGGGCTACGCGAAGGTCAGTCATATACCTTCGCAAAGGTATTGAAGGATGAAATAGAAGATAGATCGATAGGCCCTAAGGCTTATCGACCTACACGAAGGCAAGATAAGGGAGTATAAACCGACATCACGACCATCTCAGGGTGCGGAAACATGGTTCTAGCATCCCCACATACTACTTCGGGTGAGACTTCGGTCCGTGATTCGTGGGTTGATGTCGAAAGGGCTAGTAGTGTAGGGATTTATTTGGTTGACTAACACTAAAACCAGGTCAGGGCCCACTAAGACAGCAAATGGTTTCATTGCCAGGACCGGGATCTGCATGAGAGATGTGTGATGTTGTATCACTAGAATCCAACTAAGAAAGAGATCGAAGATTGGTTGGACAGAAAGATCCACGAATTCATGACGTGGGAGAATAGAAATCCACGATTGACAAAAGAATAATGGCTAGACAGGTACCTATATACAAAAACCCACGAAATAATTTTCTCTTCTTTTTTGGTTGAGCTATACGAGTGGATCACGAAGCCCGAGAGCAACCAAGGAAGGTGGAGGCTTGGTGGTCCTATTGTCTAGACCCCAGAGTTAGTACGGAGATTGGAAGCCTCTGAGAATAAGATCATTCGCGTTGTCGATCATTGGCTCGATCATATTATATGAGGATTTGTGACTGAATTTGTGGTCGATACCTCAGTCAGTCACAGTGAAGCGGAACAACACTTTTTCAAGGGTCCGCGAGGTAAGTACTTGAATTCTTTAAACACTTGGATTAAGATGTTATTGTGTGAAAAGCAGGTGATGCAGGAACCTTAATGTTCAAGGCTATGCGAAGTGGAAAAAGCTACAGAAACGAAGGAAGAAAGGGTCCTGAATATAGCCCGCTAATTTCACCTCCTTTGAGTGGTAACAAGGGCGTAGCGCAGTCTTCTCCACGAAGTGCAGTTCAATTGAAAAAACATGGGTTCTTGCGAATACCACCTCCACCTACACCACCTCTATCTTCACCACCATCACTAGCGACCTCACCCACACCACCGCCAGCTCCAACGCAGTTCAACATGGTGAATTTATTAAAGCTACCACTGTTCAAGGGCCTGGGAAATGAGGACCCGAACCGGTTCTGGTTTGTCACGAAGGTTGTATGGGAAGCCCAGAGCGTCACAGATGATTATATGAAGAAGGAACTTTGGTTAGTGCTTTGCAGGATCACACACTAACTTGGTACATCAAGTACTCTAAGGATAACCCAAACACTGCGTTGGCCGAGATCCAGACCGCGCTAAATAAAGAGTTCAGTAGGCCTAAATCTGAGGTGCAGTTGATTGTGGGGTTCAGGGAAATCGTGATGAAGCCAGGCGAGACACCTTGGGAGTTGGATCAGAGGCTGAAGTTTACAATCCGTGAAGCTAGTATGAATTTAACAGATGGGCAGCATCGTGAATGGTTCGTGGCTTCACTCTCGCCTCACCTAAGGGTTGCACTATCACAACAGAAGATTACAACCAGGGAAAAATCCTTAGAGATTGCAATGAGACTGCATGAAACACCGATGCAGGATATGAATTTAGGAGTTCAGCAGATCCACGCGCAGTTACGAGATATTTGCTTAAAACTGCAGAGCTTAAAGAATGACAAGATAATTCGACGAGAGGTGCGCGAGGAGATATTGTGCCTGAAATGTAAAGGTCAGGGGCATGACAAAGACCACTTCCCGGTCTTTGAAAACTATATTGCAGGAGGAGGACCGATGCATTTAAGGCCAGAAGCCCAAGTAGGGCCGAGCACGAGGCCTGCATTGTGGTGTGCTATATTTCAAGTAGTAGGGAAACATACAATTGATAATTGTCATTTGCTGCAGAAGTTTGTACAAACACCGTAATAGTTGTTTCCAAACTTCTGTAAGTCGGTAGGGAAAGATGAGCACAATTGTCGGAGCTATGAATTGATGATGGATAGGACACCCGCCTATAGATTTCAAGCAAAAACGCGACCTCCTGACCAGGGAACTGGGATAGCACAGATAGGTTTTCAGGGGCACGGATGAGGTTGAGGCGGAGGAGGACCTGGAAGGGGTCGGGGACAACTGATCTGTTACAATTGTGGAGGGCCAGGGCACTATGCCCGCGAATGCACTAATCTGACGCATCCATCATGCAAGTATTTTACTCTGTTTGATCATGAGACTGAAGACTGTCCTACACTGATAGCGAGGATATGCGAAAAAGGGGTGCTACATCCGTAACCGACTCGAAACCTACAGATGATGAGGGTTGAGCCTCGCGAAGAAGATATGAATGTGAATATAGTGCTACAAAGTGGAATTACAACGGGCGACGATAAGGGGAAACAACCTGAAGACAGCGCGTGGGTTTGCAAAGCTCCAGAGAAGGAGGCTGCATTTTATTTGGAGCGCATGCGTGAAACTTTAACAGAAGCAAAGAAGAGTTTTGTTGAGGCCTCTACCTCAGAAAATCGGGACAAACATGCTGAAGGGATGGATCCTTCTATGCTTACGACCTTCTTAGAAACCTACATAAAGCTGTTGTGTGACAACAAGGCCATTAAATGGTTACAATAACTTATAAATAGATGCGTTGGAAATGCTCCTAGTGAATCGCGCATAGTCCAAAAGATTGGTAAGCATAAGACAAGGACAAGACATGAAAAGAGGCTCACCGCGCAGATAGGAGAATATGAAATGGATTAAGTCATTCTAGATCTGGGGTCAGACAAGAACGTTTTTCCAAAGCAGACTTGGGAGCGGATGGGTAGACCTGTGCTGCAGTGGTCTCCAATTCAGTTAAGGATGGAAACTTAGCAGAAGATCATCCCCATGGGACGGTTGTAGGGAGTGACTGTAGATATTGAAGGCACGAGCGCATTGGCATATTTTGAGGTAATAGAAATTGTGGATGACAGCAACCACTACCATGCGCTCCTTGGGATTGATTGGGCTGCTAACATGAACGGGGTAATCAACCTAAAGAACTGAAAGATGATATTTGAAAAAAAATCGCTTCGCATAGTAGTACCCCTAGATCTTGCAGAAGGATCGCGATACACTGAACCAGTCCGCAATCACGAAAGCAATGATAATTTCGAGTGTATATATAAGATAACAACGCGAGAACAAGATTGGATAAATTCGACAGTGGATGGACGAATTACGTGGGATCGCGAGAGTTCCTACACCTCTGACTTGGACGAAGAATTAGAGCGCTAGAAGAATCGGTTACATGAAGTAACCACGTTGAGTTGTAACATGATGACCGGTCACTACGCTGCATGTCATCAGAGGTAAGGAATCTACCCACTTATGATAACTTGAATGACGTGGAGGTGTTTCTAGATGCATTTGAGAGGGAAGTACTAGAGGAGCAGTGCTTCTAGGCTTTGGATTGGGCACTGTGCACTACGCCCACAAGATGGTGGGGTACGCACAAGGGTAGTTTTGAGGACTGGCGTGAATATAAGAGGATGATGAGAATACGCTTTGGGAAGTCAAAGGTATGGATAACAAACAAGTATGATGGGAAGGATGATCCACGTGATCACCTAGCCAAATGGACTAAGGTTTATGAAGTGGAGCCTCAACTTGAATGGGTGCACTTGTTCTGTCACACCCTAGATGTTATCCCGATGAACTGGTACTTGGAGACAGAGCTCCGCCATGGTATAGAAGAATGGGATATTTTGCGTGAAGGGTTCATAATGACGTTAAACTTCAAATATGGGTTTGACTGTATTGACGAAGCACTAAAAGAAGTTAAAGCAATGATCTTTAGGATACCATAGGATCCTTTGGATCTGATTCAACCCGATTAGACTACTCAACTGAGCCATGTACTTGAATGCTATAATGTGACTATTGAAGAAGAAGACGAGATCCCCAAAAAATTAATATTCCTAAAACCAAGGGTCACCACAAGTCGAGGGACCGTAGATCGAGAATCTTGATATAACCGCCCCACTGAAAACTAAACATATAAATATTGGCACAAAGACGAAGCCCAAATTCGCAAAGATTGGATATTACTGGGATGACGTGACAGTAGATAAGGTCACCGAATTGCTCCGAGAATACTAGGATTTGTTCCCTACCAAGTTTATAGAGTTAAAGGGGATAATAGGAGACCTGGGTGTTATGAAGATCACGTTGAAACACGACGCGAAGCTGGTTAAGAAAAGACCTTACCGTCTCAATCTAAAGTATAAGGAGAATGTCTGCTTAGATTTAGATATGATGCTTGCGACAGGCATCATTGAGCTCGTAGAGGAATCTGATTGGGTGAGCCCAATTGTGGTACAGGAAAAGAAGCATAAGGATGAAATAAGAATAAGCGTAGATATCAGGAAGTTGAATGACGCTTGTGTGCATGATCCTTTCCCGAATCCATTCATTGACGAGGTATTGGATAATGTAGGTGGCCAGGAAGCGTATTCCTTCACTGATGGGTTCTCAGGGTACCATCAGATCAAAATCACGCCTTAAGATAGAAGCAAGACGACCTTCGCGACTGAATGGGGATGTTTCTAGTACACCGTAATGCCTTTCAGATTAAAAAATGTGCTTGCAATTTTTTCACACGTTGTCATTGTTGCATTCAAAGACTTCATTCATAAGTTTTTGGAGGTTTACTTTGATGACTGGACTGTGTTTGGGTTGGTAAAACGCCATGTGGCAAGATTGCGCTTGATGTTAGATACCTGTTGGAGGTACCAAATCACGTTGAACATAAAGAAATGTTTATTTTGCGTTCCTTTTGGGATTTTGCTGAGTCATGTGGTATGCAGACAGGGATTGATGGTAGACCCTGCAAAGATCGCAGTGATAATTAACTTGGAGGCACCAAGGAGTGTGAAATAGTTGCGCGCAATGTTGGGACATACTAGGCACTATAGAAAATTTATCAAGAGCTATGCCCAGATCACCGCACAATGTTGGGACATACTTGGTACTATAGAAAATTTATCAAGAGCTATGCCCAGATCACCATGCCTATGGAGAAATTGTTGAAAAAGGATGTCACATTCTGTTGGAATAAGGAATGTCAGAAAAGCTTGGATGTGCTGAAAGAGAAAATGGTCACTGCGTTGATTCTAGTCTTCCCATATTGGAAGGAGTTTCATGTACACGTGGATGCGTCATGTATTGTGCTAGGAGTTGTACTGACACAGGCTGGCGAAGGAGAATTGGACCATCCTATAGCATTCCTGAGTAGGAAGTTATCCAAGGCTAAGAAGAACTATTCCACCACTGAGCGCGAAGGACTAGCCATGGTATACGCACTCCAGAAGTTTAGACACTATTTCCTGGGTGGGCATTTTAAGATGTATATGGATCATTCTGCGTTGAAATACCTGGTCAATAAGCCTTTGTTGGGGGCGGGGGGAATCTACAGATGGTTTTTATTGTTCCAGGAGTATGATTTTGAAGTTATTGTGAAACCTGGACGATTGAACGTGGGACCAGATCATTTGTCGCGCATCAAAACAGGAGAAGGGCCCACTAATTTGGAGGAAGGATTGCCTGACACGCAGCTCTTTGTAGTGCGTGTCGCGGATGGTTACTTTGAAGACATCGTACACTTCCTGACGACAGGAACTGCCCCAGAAGGCTATACTAGCTAGCAACAAAAGGAGTTAGTGGTGCGCGCAGCAGACTTTTTTGTCATTGTCGGACATCTATACAAAATGGGGTCTGACGAAGTATTGCGATGATATGTACCAAAGTTTGAAAGAAGCAGTATCCTCACGTACGCTCATGGGGGTTCTGTGGGAGGGCATTATGCAGGAAGAGAAACCGCGCAAAAAATTATACTCGTAGGGTTGTGGTGGCCAACCCTCCATAACGATTCAAAAGCATAATGTAGGGCATGATGTGTGTTAAAGGACTAGCGAGCCATCGCAGAGAGATGAGCTACCTTTGAACCCATAGATGACATTACAACCTTTCAAGAAATGGGCAATAGATTTTGTGGGGCCAATTCAGCCTCAAGGCAAGAAGATAGGTGCATGGTACATTATCACTGCAACTGAGTATTTGACTCAATGGGTGGAGGCACAGCTTGTGAAGGACTGCACAGGCGTGATAGCTGCAAAGTTTCTCTTTGAGTATGTGCTGAAGCGATTTGGGTGTCCAAAGATATTGATGAGTGATCGCAGTACGCAATTTCTGAACGAAACGATCAGTGCACTGATGGAGGAATTTTAGGTCTATCACTAGAAGAGTACACCTTGTCACCCACAGGCTAATGGGACAGTGGAAGCATTCAATAAGATACTGGAGAGTGCACTAAAAAAGGTTTGCAATGCTCAGTGAAATGATTGGGATGTGCGCATACACACAGTACTATGGGCTTATCGAACGACGTGCAAATAGTTGACTAGACAAATACCCTTTAGGCTTGTATATGGTGTTGAAGCAGTGGTGTCGATGGAATACATTGTGCCTAGTCTACGCATAGAGGCATTCACGGGTATGACAGATCACAGAACCCTGGAAGAGAGGCTCGCGCAGCTCACCAAGCTTGAGGAAGAGAGTTTTATGGTTGGATTTCACCAACAGGTACAAAAGGGGCATGGAAAGGCATGGCACGATCGGCACATTAAACTACACACCTTTAAGGTAAATGATCTGGTTTTGTTATATGACAGAAAGTTTGATAAATTTCCAGGAAAATTTAGGATGCACTGGCTGGGGCCCTCTGTCATCAAGGAGATTACTGATGATGGAGAAATTAAATTGGTTAAGTTGAATGGATATCCCTTCCCAGGAAAAGTGAATGGCAGTTGATTGAAGCCATACTCTGGCGATCCAGCCAGGTGACTATATGAAGGTAGAAAAGTTTGAGCACTACAGGCAGCTGAAAGGAGGCGTGGGACTATAAACTACACTTCCCAAGTTGGGGAACTACGCGACAGGGGGACTGTGCGAAACGAGGAGATGTCACGGGGTTCGCAACAGCACAGATAGAGTTGCGCTACCCAGGGAAAAACCATGCAGGCCAGCCAGAAAGTGACCAGTCACTGTTCATGATTTGACGATGAAAAAACTGCCAAATGGAGTGAGGGGGCGACATTTAAGATGAAATTTATGGGTAAGATCCATGAAAATCTACCGCCAATCTAGCATTAATGAATCGATTTTTTGGGGAACGGTCGGATTTGAATTTAAAATGGCCTATAAATTACATATGGTTGCCCAATGAAAAACACTTGTCATTTTGAGCATTGAGTTGTTGAGCTCTCAGACGTGCATGAATCGCGCTTTCTTCGAAGAATTTCTTGATTGGCCAATATTTTATCGATTTCTAGAGTCCGACCACAATATCATCCATGACATTATCATAGGCTCAGAAGCTATGGACGCCGAAGCAGTGACATCCGAGGGGGTTGTGTCGGAAGTTGTTATGGAGGCAGAGGGAGCTACTCTGGAGGTTGCAGAGGTACCAGTTGAAGTCCCCAAGTCGCCATGGATGCCTAGACCAAAGCCTACCCCAACCAAGGAGAGTGCGAAGGGAAAGAAAGGGAAGAATGCTACAACACCGATGCGTGTATCGCCTAGAAAACCCACAAAAGAACAAGCCCATCGCACAAGAAAAGGGAAAAACTATCAACTTGGAACCGGAGGAGGAAGAAATTGAGGTCATCCCAATGGATGATGAGGATGTTGGGGTGGAAGTGGAGGACATTGAAGTTGAGGGCTCTGACCCTATCACTAGATTTCCCGAATACACCCCTCTGCACAGGGGCAAGACCAAGGTACCGAAGGACATCAACGAAAGCAAGGTCACCTTGCACACACCTCTACTGCCGGATGACATTGTCTTTGAAGGAACACACCTAGGGTGGGTTCCACTATTGAAGTTGGAAGACTTGGACTTAGCGGACACTGAGAAGTTCCTGTTATCACCCTAAAGTTTCTTTTTTTTAACTTTGGAAAGTTTGCCTTGTTTCTAGTCATGATCTTATACTAAGTTTTGAGTCATCGTATGCTTAAAGGGATAAGGGATAGGATTAGAGTCTCAATAGTGTCATTCTCATTTCCAAACCCTTCTTCTAGTCATGGTGTTAAAGGGTCTCTAGGTCATTTCATGCTTAATGGGCTAGGTCATAGGGTTAGAAGTCCTTAAGGTCATATTTCATTTCCAAACAAATTTTGACAACCTTATTCCATGTCTTAGAAGTCTCACCTTGTGTTTAGAAGTCATATCTCAAGTCATTTTGAAAAAAAAATTGAAATTAGCTACTAACCCACTTTTTTGTAGTGCAGATAGTGTAAAAAACCTGTTTTGTGCTATGAAATGACTGAAGCAGCGTTTTTCAGCAGAGAAAACTCTGTTTTCTGTTTTAAGTAGTCAACTTCTAAGGGGTTTCTTGAGCAGCTGAAAGCATATTTTGGAAAACTGAAAGAGGTTCTTCTTCCTAACATACCTATCTACAAAAACCTCTTTCAGTTTCTTCAAATTCATTATGAGCTGGGAGAAGTTGATGACTCAACTTGCGCTACGAAATGGCTGAAAGACATTGAGAGAAACATTTTGCTTTCTGGTTTTAGTAGTCTTTTTCAAGATCCATTTCTGGCTACATGCAAAAGTATTTTGGAATTCTGAAGGAGGTTTCTATTCATAAAATCTCCATCTACAATAACCTATCTCACGTTTTTCATAAGTGTTACCAGTTGGGAGATACAAGGCTTTCTTTGAAGCCATATTTTCAAAAATCAGAATTTTCCAATTTACACCTGATATTCAAAGACAGTTTCTGGGCAGTAGGAAAGGTATTGCAAAAAACCAAGAGAGGTTTTTGTTTAGAACAGGGTGGTTTCCAAAATCCTCCTTCAGTTTTAAAGAATACATTTTTGATGAGGAGACAAAAGCTTTGTACCAACACCCATTTTTCAGCTAGAACATAACACTAAGTTACAATTTCTTAATGCAGTTTTGTTGAGGAGAAGGATTTTATTTCTTGAAAGTATTTCAAAGATGATCTACGTTGATTATTAAAGCCTGTAGATATCATGGAAAAAGTTAAATAAAGTTTTGAAGACTGAAATTTTTGAAAAGAGCTGTGTAAAAGACATACACAGCAATTTCATAGCGCGCTATGAAACTGTTGTAGGTGCAGTTTTTGACATTTTTCAAGGCTTTCAAGAGGTGACAACAGTTGATTTCTGAATGTTAATGTTACTAGAGGATGTAAAAAGTTCACAAATGAAGATCCAAGGATTAAGGCAGAAGAAATTAAAGGTTTAAGAAGATGTTTACAATGATAAGATTCTGCACTACGAAACTGTTGTAGGTGTTACTAGCAGACAGTTTTGTAGCACAACTAGATTAGCTTTCATTATACTCCTTCAAGGGCTTGATTTTTGTACAGGTGGAAGATCTAAGTTCTATGGAAGTGGTAACACATATTACTTGTCTCAAAAGGTCAATTTGGTCAGAAAATGGATTCAAAAAGCATCAATGAAGGTTAAACCTTAAATGCAGGAAACAGGTTCCTGGTTTTCAAGACAGATAAGGGATGAGTCAACAGAATCTAACAACAAGGTTAAAGGCTTCATCAAATTCAAATTCATGGAGTTATAGGTGTCAAAGAGAATGTTTAATTCCTAGATAAGGTTGTTTTAGCCATAATAAGGAGATTTTCTCCTAATTGTATTAGGACTCTAAGACAGTTAGTTAATTGTTACTTGTAATTAATAGTATGTTTTATGGTTAGAATAGGTGTCAAGCTAGGAAATTCGAATTCCCCTCATGTTGGATCAGGGAATCCAAGACTTTAATGATAACTCTATAAAATTCAAGAGGTGGAATGCCTCAGGGTTGGCAATTTTCACAAGAAACAAGCATACTGTGTTATTGTAAGAGACTGTGTGTTTTTATGTTAATACAGAGATTTTGGCTTCACTACTTAGGATTCAGAGAGGGTTTTAATGTTTGATTTCCTCATGGCTTTCTTCATTTACTTACTTGCAGTGGTATGAACACATGTTACTTAGAATTCATTGATAATGCTCTAACTTCCTTCATGTGTTTATAAATTGTGTTCCTTGCATTATGTCTCTATTTTGCTGATATATTAAGACTCTTTATGCCCTGACTTCCATGTTAAGCTAATCTTGTTGTTGTATTGAAACATGCTCAGACTCCATAGCCCAATAGATGTTTGTTGATTGGTATTTCAACCATTTATACGTTTTCGTTTGATTTTTTCCATAGAGTTAGCCATCTAATCCTTAAATTGAAATCTTTAACCTAGTGAGAGAGCCTTCTCAGGTTGAGGAGGCTATGCCTCAGCCAAAAGTTTGGTTTGAAATAGTTACTCAAATTCTTCCTGATTAGCAACCTATTAGGGTCGGGTTTTGAGATAACAGTTCCCTCACTTGGCAATAGATCAGCTAATGCACGTGTTGTTCATACAACCACTGGGACGACCACGTTGGAACCATGGAAGTGGCTCAAGGGTGTAGATAAGGCATGTCTGTTCAACTTTCTATGGGTGTCGCACTACAATCGCACATCCATTACATTAATGGTCATCAAGCAGTTGTTGTGCTTAGTGCATGATGGATGTCTATGGCTGGAGAAGCCGATACCCATCACAGACAGGTTGATCCATAGGATCACATGATTGCCATATACAAGGGAAAATCCGGCCATGATGTTTGGCAGAAAAGGTGGTGAGCATGCCCTTGCAGAGGCCATGAAGGAGAAATTCAATCTCGTGAAGAAGCTGCGAGGCTATGCCATCTCGAGTATCTATAACCCTACGTTCAAGGTGGAAATGCAGATTTTTGCAGGAAATGTTATGCGAAAGTGTCGCGCAGATGAAGTGCGGACACCCGTCATAACTCTAGTGGCCCAATGCGCGGAAGGGGTTTATTTTAATTGGGCACGCTATCTATGCGATGAGTTTCTCGCGAACTGCCGCGAGGCACAGGAGCTCAGCAAGACCTTCCATTATGCGTGGCTCTTGCTGTCCATTATGTTGGTAGCCTGGGAGCTACCCGAAGACAATCAATTTCCCTCTGTCGCATCGGACCTGCCAGAGGCAGCGAAGTATGCTTCGTTGTGGGCGACTAAGGATGCTCAACGCATCAAGGATAGCAAGATATTTTAGATCTTGATGGAGATGAATGTGCACACAGATATCAACTGCAAGCCATGGTTGTCACCTACTTTTTTTGACAAACTACAAGGGTACGTAGAGTTCAAGGCAAATTTTCACCATGTATCAATCAGGGCACGAAAGGACCCTAAGAAAAAGTGGCATGATTTGCCTTACTTGGCCACCGATGACGTGATCGATGCAATTCTCGATCGCTGGCCAATAGAATGGTGCATTGCCTCAGACTCGGCGACGGGATCGAGCAAGACCACCGCGCAGCGCAAAAAGGAGTCCAAGCTCGAGATGGCGCAACTCACCAAGAAGAGGAGGAAGGAGGATGATGACAAGGCCCAGGCAGAGTGTGATGCCACACAGCAAGCAGAAGAGCAGACAGAAGGTGAAGAACTCAACTCTGACAGAGGTCAGAAGTTTCCCTCGCCCGAGACAAAGGAAGAAGTGGACGAGCAAACAGAGTAGGGTGGAGTGGACACGCAGACGGCATCATTCTGAATCAAGCGTCCAAGAGGGAAAGAAACAGTAGGGCCGGGGAGAAATCCAAGGCTAGTAAGACGTCCATGGATCCAATCACCCTGATAGAGGGGGATCTGTACGATATTGGTGATATAGTGTGGGATGCCACCACGGAAGTACTACAGCAGTTCGAGCAGCAACAACAACAAGCATTAGGGGCCATGGAGGTGGTTCTGCGAGAGCTGCAGATCCGTGCATCACAAACCGGTGCGACATCCACCAAATTGGCCGACGGTACTTCAGAAGCAGCCGGGATGTATGTGAGAAGGACTCCCAAGTGATAGTGCTGCCAGATGGAGCATTTACCATAGAGACCAAAGCTAACAGGCCCACTGTCAATTCCCTCATGGGAGTAGGGCTGAAATTGGCAGCACTTCCTAGCGAGGCGCTTCACCTGCTGCAGGATGGGGTGATCGTGGAACTGAGAGCCCGCAAGAAGCACGCTTTGCAAGTGATCAGCACACAGAAGACCAACATTGACCAGCTAGGTGTGCAGCGAGACACCACCCTCATGTCCATGATGGAACTTACTAACACAAATCAGCGCATGATTAAGGCCGTGAAGGACGCATGCCAAATGGTCTCTGAATTGACCATTCCGGAGGATACAGAGGCAAATGAACATGTCCACAAACTTGCTACGGGGATGCGCGATGTCCGCACACAGTTGGCCAAGGTTCAACTGGAGCTGAACCTTCAAATTACAGATTTACAGTTGAAGGACCAGCCTTCGACTCCGCTGGAAGTCAAGGAGCAGCGCGCAACCACTGTCACAGAGGCAAGAGAAGTGGTAGACAATGAAGTAGCAGACTGCACAAGGTTGTTTGAACAATCGTTCAAATTACTAACCAGTCTACAAGAAGATCCTAATGTACAGAGGCTGGAGACAAAGGCATAGGAACTGCAGTAGTGCTATGACGAGTTGAAAGGAACAGTGCGCATTGTTGCCCTCACACAAAGACTTGCGAACCTGCAGGAAGCCAAAGCACTAAAGGAACAGGTAGATGTAGCTCAGCACAAAGAGGCGGTACTGAAGGCACGCTTGAAGCCTTGGTTGGATGAGGCCTATCTGATAATGACCTCCATTAAAGGCAAGCTTGCTAGTCTATAGGAGACTCAGCAGAAGCTTCAGGCTAACAGCGCAGGGCCAACAACCGAACAGTTGGTCGAAGAAGTGAAGTAGGCAGTCGCATAGTGCACCGCTGAGGTGGTTGTCGTACAAGTCGAGCTGAGAGGTCTTCACGCCAAGATCTCCGCACCTATAGAGTGACTCAAGGGCAAGTCACCATGTTTGTGTTGGGGGCCTATTGGGAATGGGTTCCCCCAAGAGCAGTTTTGGGGCTAAAAGCCCATGTTTTGGGACAATTTTGTAATAAAGTTGTAAAGTCTCCGCATTTTGTGGTTGCGGAGCACGAAGGTGTCAAGAGTCATAAAGGGTTGTCTACCCTTATTTTGTAAAGTGTCATGTCGACTATAAATATCTACCCATGGTCCACGGACCATGGGATTGTATAAAAAGGAGCTAAGTAAGTAAGCTCTAAAGGGGGAGAAGAGATAGTTTGTACAGAATGACCTAGTTTTGGAAAAGTCCAAGTGTTCTCGGGTCTTAGCATAGGTAGAGGCTCTGTAGCTGAGTGCACAACGACCTAGGGTGGAAGTCTACAGTTGAGTGCGCGGACCCCTGCAGCTGTGTGCGCAGGGAGGATAGAGTCCGTACTGAACTAGAGATATCAATAAAGAGGAGTATTATGCAATTATTGTGTGTTTGTCTCTGTTTAATGCATCTGATTATACTATGTTATGATCTGGGTTTATATTATAATGTTTATTTGATGCGCAAATGTATGTGATTATATCTATTACTTGAACGCAAGTAAGGATATCAATTTACGTGATGATAACTGTAATTGAATAATAGAATAAGATAACCACTTAAGATAACTTGGGAACTTATGCAATACATAGTCATAGAGACACGTAAGTACCTGAACCACTGGTTAGGGTTGTGCGAAGGTTAGTCGTATACCTTCGTGAAGGTACTAAAGGACGAAACAGAAGATAGATCGATAAGCCCTAAGGCTTATCGACCTATGCGAAGGCAGGATAAGGTAGTATAAACTGACATCATGACCATCTTAGGGTGCGGAAACTTGGTTCCAACATCCCCTCATACGGCTTCAGGTGAGACTTCGGTCCACGATTAGCAGGTTGATGCTAAAAGGACCAGTAGTGTAGGGATTTGTTTGGCTGACTAACGCGTAAGCCAATAGGTATGTGAAAATTTCCCTCTCTTAGAGCACAAATGATTATCAGCCAAATTATTGGAAATAAGAAAATAAAAAACATCTTCACTAGGGTTTTAGACCCTAAGGAAGAGGGGTGGGGCTCCAGCGATTTCTACATCACGTGTCGCTTGGAATTTTTAGGGTTTTTCTCTGAGGGAGTTTAGTGAAGTGGATCCCTAGCCATCATGGTCCCCTCATCTTCCTCTCTTCGGGTCGTCTCTGGTTCGATAGTGCTCAGTTGTTGTCGTTTCCATTTTCATGACATTGCCTTAGCGGGTCGTCACTCACGTTCCCATTGTTGCTTCTCTCGACTGCAATTTCTTTGGCTTTCGTTGCTTGCCTTCTCTCAGTTGCATATGGGGAGTTGAGGGATATGGATTGTATTCTCAGGTTTGACTCTCTTCATGTTGGTCAATGTTCATTTGTCGTTTTGTGCCACCTCTGCCTAGGTTTGTTTCCTTAGGTTATTGTTGGGTGTCTACTCCTTTTTTATATAGGCCTGCTTTGGGCGTGTTTTGTTGGGGCTTTCTAGGCGACATGTGCTTAGCTCTTATAAATATTTTTCATCATATAGGGTTTTTTAATTTTTTTCCTGGTTTATGATTTACCCTTTTGGGGTTTCTTGGCGGGCCTACGTTCCCTACTTCTTGCTTGGTATTTCAGCCTTGTCGTTCGAATGTTTTCAATATATGCAAAAAGAAACATTGTTCCTCTTTTGATGAATAAAATTACGGTTTTTTTCGCAGTAAAAAAATACAAAATTTTCACCAAAACACTTAGAAAATAAAAAATTGTAATAAAAATAAAAAACCCCAAATCTATAATAAATAAATAAATAAAACTTAATTAAAACTTATCATTAATAGAAATAAAAATAAAAACCCAAAATCTATAATAAAAAACCTTTTGAATCTTAAAACAACGTAAACTTTGAAACAGGAACTGTAAACTCAAAACAAAAACTCTAGCCAAGAAACCCCAAAAAAACATAATTAAAAAAAAAAAAAAAACAACAACAACAACAACCTAAAAACGAAAAATGTTGATGCTGGAATACTGAAATGCTGGAAAACCTTAAAATTTTGACAATTTTTCAACCATGGCGTTATGGGAAAATTTTGTAACTAAAAAAACTTTAAAAATGAACACATAAATGAAAGTGTCATTATACAAAGAGTAATTTCCTTTTTAAATGTTAAAAATATGATGACTTTAAAAACTTAGCTTAAGACAACTTGACACATTGCAAAAAAAGGTTTAAAAGTTAACAATTTTTCAAATTGTCTTATTTCTCTTCTTGTTTTTCATCCTAGGAAGTTAGTTTTTTAATAGTTTTCCAAACATGTGTTTTTTAGTTTTTCTTTGCAATTTTTTTTTATAATGGAATTTCTAATATTTTTTGCAAATTAAAAAAACAAAACAAAACAAATAAAAAAAATAAAAAAATAAAAAACAAAAACAGACACATATATGACATTAAAAAAAACACAAAAAATGTGGAAAAAAGACATAATTATCATGTAAAAAAATAAAAATAAAAAAACAAACAAACATTTTTTTTTAAAACTCTAAAAAATATATAAAAAAAAAATAGAAACAAACCTAATTTAAAAAAAAACATAACCAAAAAAACAAGAGGAGAATTTTAAATAATTAAAAAAAAGCAAAACAAAACAAAAACATTTAAAATAAATTAAAAACATTTAAAATTAACAAACAAACATTATAATAAAAAAACATATTTTTTTTAAACATAATTAAAAAGCTTTATATATATATATATATATATATATATATATATATATATATATTAAAAAATAAAAAAAGGTTAGGCCCTGAGACTTGTTTGACCAATTCCAAGAATCCCCCCGGCAAAGCCTAGGCCCTTGACCAGCCTAGGCCCCTGGTCGGCCAGTGACCAAGAGCCCTGGCATCTACTTACCGATTAGGCAAGGCCAAGGGCTTCCAATGCTGTGTTTTTTTTAATATATCTTTTTTATTATATATTTTATTTAAATTTTTTAATTAAATTTTTTTTAAAATGTATTTTTTATGTTTTTTTAATTATAATATATGTTTGTTGTTTTTAAATTTTTAAATTTTTTTTTAATTTATTTTAATATTTTTTTTTTTGGTTAATTTTCTATTTTTTTAATTATTTTATTTTTTTGTAATTTTTTAAAGTTTCAAAAAAATTTGTCTTTTGTTTAAATGATAGTTATGTTTTTGTATTTTGTTTAAATGATAGTTATGTTTTTTTTCAAATTTTTTGTGTTTTTTAATGTCATTTTTATATAAATTTTTTAAAAGCTTTTAATTATGTTTTTTTTTAAATTAAATTATGTTTTTTTTTTTTCTCCGTAAGACTACACTAATTTATATTACAAAAACCAAAAATACATCCAATTTTACAAAAGGGCCGTAGCCTCGCATCTCCGAAGAGATTTTCCCATGATTAGCCATTCAGAGCAACAGGCAAAAAGGGACCAGTTTCTTCCTTCCGACATAACCAGCATGTAATCGACACAACAGGCTTTTGAGCCAACACAGCGGACATATAACTTGACACGATGGACCCATAACTTGACATAGTTGACACGTAGACTGACATAGTAGACACATAAACCTTCGCGGTGGACATTGACCCCATGACAGACAAACAAACAAAGTAAACAGAAAGAGATGGACTGAGAGTAGCGTTCCTGGCCATGAGAACGGAAAGGCTTCTGAGCTAATCCTCATCAGTAAGGTAAGGCTCATCCGTCGCTAAACCCTTGAGCTTCTTGTCATCCTCCGCATCTGGGCGCGACATTCTCTGAGCCGGCTCACTGGGACCGGCCTCTTCAGCTTGAGTGGGTCGTCTCATATCCACTCTGGGGACCTGCATATCCACCCTTGGCACTGTCAGGTTGTCCCTTGGCCTCCGGAGGTCGCTGCAATGCTCCACAGTGACTGAAACAATGAGCGTATTATTCTCCAGCGTGCAAGGGATGCGATATCTGACGGCTGGATGCTCCCTGTGACCGCAATCCAGGATTTCTCCCCTATCTCGTTCAATGCTACGGCCAACTGTTCTGCTCGGGCTTCTGTTCTGCCCAGAAGGAATGTCCACAGAGGAGGAGGGTGAAATGGCGGGCCTCTGAGTAGCAGAGCGACCCCTCGAACCGCCGCGTCGACTGCTCATCCTGAGCCTCTCAATTGGCATCCTTCGACTGCCTCCCTTAACCAATTCCCTCGAAGAAAGCTTACACCTTGCCAGAGTATGTTCTGTCTCTTCCAGAAGTTGCTGAAGCCGCTTGGAAGAATGCAGGAATACAGCATGGGGTCCGAACTTATGGATCTCCATTTTCCTTGTCCGAAGCTGCGCATTGAATGGCGCCTGAACCGGACTTGACATCCCAAGAAAAATCCCTTCCGCATTGAATGGCGCTTGAGCCGAACTGAACCTCCCTATGGCTTCACCCTCCGTCACAGTTAATGCATCGGCATGCTGATATATGGTGGCTTGTCCGGGCTGACAGCTGCCCATGTGACAAGCCACCTGCCGCTCATACTTCAAAGACACCCGCATCCAGGGAATTAAATTATGTTTTTTATCTTAATGTTTTTTTTGTAATTTTTTAATTTAATTATCTAGTTTTTTTGGTTGTTTTTTTTTTTAATTATTTCATTTTTGTATTTTTGGGTTAATCATCTAAGTACATTCTCGCAGAGAGAAACTCATAGAGTGGAAACGTCACAGCCCTCTTTTTCTTCTAATTATTACATTTTGAATTTTTATCTGCATCAAAAGTTTCACATTAAATTGAATTTAAATAAAATCACTTTAATTCAATTCTTTTGGAAGCAGCATTGTCGGTCATAAATAAATATATGCAAATCCAAAATTGTAATTAAATGCAAAATACTCGAATTGTGATCTTTAATTGCTTGAAGGGTTTGAAGAGGGATTCTATTATGAAATGAAAACCAGTACATGAGTCCCCCAATCACGCTGAAGAGGGATAGGCTAACTTGAATAGTGTTTTATCATTGGTGTTTTACATTGATAAATTTTATGCAAATGTTATTAACTATTTTAATATACAATTCTAATACATAAAATTAACAATAAACTATAATAATGTTAATAAAGAGTTAAAAATGTAATGTAATTAATTTTATAATTTACAATTATTTAAATTTTTTATTTATATCTTAGTTTTAATAATATTAATGAAAAATAATTTTAAATAATATTTTTTTGAAATATTTGTATAACCATAAAATATAATAGTGTTGAGGATCAAATTTGAAAAATATATATGTATTTTAAATCGAAGGGTTTTAAGTTGAGGATCAAATTTGAAAAATATATATGTATTTTAAATCGAAGGGTTTTAAGTTAAGGATCAAATTTGAAAAATATATATGTATTTTAAAGAGAAAGGTTATTTTTATTTAACTATTTTATAATAATAAGTTAAAATAAATGTTAAATTTATTTTATTATTTTATGGCAATAAGTTAAAAAAATTATATTTTTCATATGAAATCTGAAAATAAGAGATTATTTTATAATTTATTAGTTGTAAAAAATTAATAATATAATTTTCAAAACATAAATTTTAGTTGTCAAATAAAATTTAAACAATTAAAGACAATTTCAATTATTATTAAATAAATAGATATAAAAATAATAAATTTACATAATGATATAATATATTTATTTAATATATTTATTTAAATGCATTATTTAACATATTGAATATTACAAATTTGAATAAATTATTCTAACCTCTTAACTTCCTTTACACAATGAGAAAAGCCATCATATATGCATGTCCATTTATGTTTAATTTATTTCAGGAAATTGATAAAGATAAAATATCCAAAGTGTATAATGTTTTTAAACAAAGTAAAAGAATTATTAAATTCTTAATTATTTAATATATATATTCATATCTATTTATATTTAATTTATTTCATGCAATTCAATTTTTGAGATATTGATAAAGATAAAATACCCAGGTGTTAAAGGAATTATTAATCATGGAAAAGAAATTTTTAATTATTGTTAATATATGTGTGAGAAAGAAATTATCTTTAATATCATAAAAATTTAAAAAAAAAAATTATAAATAAATATATAAAAATTATAAAGAAAAAAAAATTCCAATCATTTTATATTATAAAAAAATCATTTGATTGAATGATAATAATAATATTAAGAATATTTGATTAATAAAAAAAATTGCCAATCGATTCCTAGCCTGACTTGAACGAAGACCTAGCGCGCGCGCTCCCTGCTGCTGTCGCCTGCAACTGATTGATGCGCGCGAGCCCACCTGCTCTCCCTTTGGATCGTTTCGCAGCTGCTCAGATGGCCCCTCCGAAGGCTCCACCGGAGGAGGCAGCTCAACAACAAGCTTTTTCTGCATTAATAAACTCCTTATCGCCCCAACGAGCTCGCCCTGCGATTTCCAAGTTCGTTAAAAAAATAGATGGGTTACAGGAAGTTTCTCTTCCCCCTACTTTGCCCAGAATGGCAGCTCTTGCTCTGGCGGAAAAGGGACTGATAGGGCAATTTACAGGTCTTTGGCCCTCACCAAAAACTGTTCAGAGGTGGGTGGAAAGGAACTGGACAGATAAAATTCAAGGGAAAATTTCCATTAGATTCTGTGGGAAGGGATACTTCACTTTTCACTTTGAGACAAAGGAAGACAAGGATTTGATATTTCGCAATGGCCCTTACTTCATGGATTCCAGAGGTCTGTACTTAAACAAATGGACGCCGGACTTCGACCCGGAGCTAGATATCCCTAATGCGGTTCCTGTTTGGGTTCGTCTCCCTCATCTCCCATTACATTGTTGGGGAGATGAATCAATGCGCGCCATTGGAAATGCGGTCGGTAAATACATTGACAGGAGCGAGCCAAGAGATAACATGCAGGCATGTGCCCATATCTGTGTCGAGGTCGATCTGGGTAAAGGTCTTCCAGAAGCCATCAAGCTCAAAGTTGACGACTGGTCGCACATACAGTAACTCGACTATGAGCAGATCCCCTTCAAGTGTAAGGTATGTCACGAGTATGGTCATTTTGCTAAGCGCTGCACTAAGCTTTCTAATGTTGATAATAACACGCAAGAAGAGCAATGGGAAGTGGTCAAAAAGAAAAAATCAGCCCCTGGCCCCAAACTGCCTAATGAAGCTGGACCCTCCACTCGTCCCCCTCCCTCCTCTCATAACCCTTCCCCCCCGCCCTCGTCCCCTCTTCCTTCCTCTCCTCATCTGCCCCAATCCTCTGACATGTTGAAACCTCTTCCATCCTCTCCCTCCTCCAACCCCTTCCATGTCCTCTCCCTCCCCGAAGATGATCCTACCCCATTGATTCATTCTGAACCCCCCTCTTCCCCACTTTCTATGACCATTCCCTCCCACCTATTATCAGATCCCCTCCCTCCTAGAATTACTCGTAGCAACTCCAAGGATCAGGGATCCTCTCTAGATGGTCAAAAGAAGCCGGGAAGAAAGACTTCCAAACAGCACAGGGATGAGAACGCACAAAAAGATATAGCTCTAGGACTCCAGAACCCTATAGAATCTTACATTCAGGGCACAAAAGATCAAGAAACAGCAAGCAAAGACAAGGGAGGCAGAGCACCTCCTCGAATCACAGTTTTGAAATGATTAAAATCCTTTCATGGAACAGCAGGGGACTTGGGCACCCTTCCAAAACCAACGCCCTAAAAGATCTTATAACTCAGGAGAAACCATCCATTATCTTATTACAGGAAACAAAACAAAGAGAGTCAGAAATCAACAAGATTATTGATCGCCATAAGTGTTATAAAGGAAGTACTTGTGAAGCCAGAGGGGCCTCTGGCGGAATTACTACCATCTGGAGTCAAGAAGAGTGGACTAGTGAAGATGAACTAACAGAACAGCATTGGATAAAGACAGTGCTGAGGAACAACATGAGCAAACAACAGATTGTCATATTTAATGTTTACGCCCCTAACCACTATAGGGACAAAGAAGTTTGTTGGGATTCTCTCAGCAAAAACATAATGGAAGAAGACAGCAGCAACATCATCTTAGGAGGCGATTTCAACTTAATTCTACATGCCAATGAAAAGCGTGGGGGAAGCTTTATGCCAAATCCATTCAAAAATCAGCTGGAAGACATAATGCAAAACGGTGACCTGATAGATATCATTCCAAAAAACCGAAAATATACATGGAGTAACCGCAGATTGGGCAGTAGCAATATAATGGAGAGACTGGATCGTTTCCTGGTCAATATCTCCTTTCTCTCATCCTTTTCAGTTGTCAACTCTTCCATTTTTCCCTTTGCAGTTTCAGATCACTACCCAATTACGTTAGCCATGGATATGCACTGCCCCCTCGGGCCTCTTCCATTCAAATATAATCACACATGGAGCGATTACCAAGCAGCTAGAAATATCATCCAGCAAACCTGGGGTCAACATATTGAAGGATCCCCAGGCTTTATATGGGAGAACAAGTTAAGGAATGTGCAAAAAGCGCTCAAAAATTGGGCCAAAACGCAATACAATGAACCTGAAGAAAAAAAACGTGAGCTGAAGTCTAAAATTGAAGACCTCCAATGCGTAATAGAACAACAGGAGTATTGTCAGAATGCAAAGGTTCAAGAAGAAAAACTTTACAATCAATTGTGCAGGCTCAAAAGAGAGGAGGAGGAAAAATGGTGCATAAAGTCTAGGCAAATCTGGTTGAAAAGCGGGGATAAGAACACCTCCTTTTTTCACAAACAAGCCACTGCACGGCAAATCAAAAATAACATAACAGTCATTGTAGACAGTGCAGGGACTCAACATAATGAACAAACAGATATCAAAAGGGCTGCCTCAGACCATTTCAAGGAGCTCTTAACTGAAACAGGGGAGGAAGAACTATATGATGACCTCCTGCAGCACCTGCCAACCAAGGTCACAGCAGATATAAACAAAAATTTGATAGAAGAGATAAAAGAGAAAGAAATACTGGAAGCAATTTGGAGCCTTCAGCCTCACAAGGCACCTGGACCGGATGGATTCCCAATATGCTTTTATAGAGAATATTGGAATTTGATAAAAAAGGATCTCATCAAATACTTCAAGTGGATTCAGCGAAAAGGCAAAATAGGAGGTTATACAAACTCTACTCATCTGGCCCTCATTCCAAAGGAGAACCGCCCTTCCAATTTCTCCCGCTTCAGGCCAATATCATTATGCAACTCTTCCTACAAAATCTTCACTAAAATCCTAGCCTCACGCCTCAAACCCCTCTTACCGATGCTAATTTCTGAAAATCAAGGAGGCTTTATGGCTAATAGACAAATCTCAGACTCTATTCTCTTGGTCCAGGAAGCCATACATTCAAGCCATTCAAGGAATGAAAAAGGCTTTATTTTGAAATTAGACTTGGCCAATGCCTTTGACAGGGTAAGGCATTCTTTCCTCTTTGCGGTTCTCCAGAAAATGGGCTTCTCTCCCTTCTTTCTTAACATCATAAGAGCCTGTATCTCTGGCCCATGGATTGCTCCCCTTATCAACGGTAGACCTGGACCCTCCTTCCAATCCTCAAGAGGATTAAGACAAGGCTGCCCCTTATCTCCATATCTTTTTATATTAATGGCAGAATCATTCAGCTATGCGCTTGATCATAAGAGGCAGGCAGGCCTCATCACTGGCATTAAATTTGAAGATGGCACAAAAAATATCAACCATTCTCAATTTGCCGACGATACTCTATTGCTGGGCGGGGCGACCACCATTATAGCTCGAAGATTTAAATCCTTGCTATATAAATTCATGAGATACTCAGGGGGTCAGATTAACCATCTCAAAAGTTGCATTTATGGATGGAATGCTTCAGTTCAAACGATCCACAGTATTGCTAACATTTTTGGTGTCCCTTGTAAGTTAAACTGGGACTATTTCAGTTACTTGGGTATGCCGGTGAGTATAGGGAATGCAAGGGCGGATGTCTGGGATCTAACCTTAGACAAAATGAAAAGAAAAGTTCAGAAATGGGGAACTTCATGGCTCAATCCAGCTGGGCGACTGGTGCTTCTTAAAATGGGTCTCTCCTCTCTTCCCCTCTATCAATTTTCCCTGGCTCAAGCTCCAGCATCCTTCCTTCGTAAAATGGACAGTGTTCTCAGATTCTTTCTCTGGCAGGGAGGGAAGAACGAGAAGAAAAAGTTCAATCTAGTGGGGTGGAAACAAGTTATCCAAAATCAAGAGAAAGGAGGCCTTGGCATTAGATCTCCAACACTCATGAATTTAGCCTTTGGTGGAAAAATGATATGGAGACTTATGGAAAATCAAACAACCTGGTGGAAAAATGTCTTGGAGGCAAAATACCTCAATCAGCCAAGGTTGCATCTGCTTACGACTGAGATCCCCAACAGAAATTGTACAAAGATCTGGAAGCTTTGTAAAAAAGTCATTGCATTCATGGCGCAAAATGTTTCCAAAGTGCCAAAAGGAGGTATGAATGTCAACATCGGCTCTGATAAAATCATGGGAAACCCACCCATCAACAGCCTCCCAGGTATGGATTCCATAATTCTCTATTTCCAAAGTAAAGGTATATGTAACTTAGGTCAAATCTCTCAATGGGATGCAATAACCCATGTTTGGATGCGTTGGAAATTTCCTCCCATTCCTCATCATCTCAAAGGCAGCTTTGACATTTTTTGCAATCATCTGCATAGTATTGCGCCCACCTTCAAAAACGACAAGGATGATTTTAGATGGGACCCTACAGGAACCAGTTATTCAATCAAAGCACAATATGACTACTTAAGCAACAAGGAACACCCAGCGCCAGCATGGATACACTGGAAGATTTTAAAGAAAGCAGAAGCAATTCCAAAGATTAAACTCTTCATGTGGACTCTCTTGAAAGGAAAAATTCTCACTGCAGAGAATCTCAAAAAAAGAGGCATTGCTGGACCCTCCAGATGCCCTAACTGCAAAGAAGTAGAGGAGTCCATACAACATCTTTTCATCTCCTGTCCCTTTGCAGTTTCATGCTGGATTAGCATCAACCCCTCTGTGCCTTCCATTTGGAACTCTCAACACTCCATTGAAAAAGGAACTACCCTTGGCAATCCATGAAGCATAACCCAGCTAAAAGAGTGTGGGGCGCCCTCCCATTTGCTCTTTTATGGAGGATTTGGATTGCTCGGAACAGCATGATATTTAGAGACAAAGAGACCTCGATCAGGCACCTTTCCATCAAGGCAAAAAGTCTGGCGACCGAAACTATAGCTTCCAAGATCTCCAAAAAAAATGATATCACTAGTCTCTGGACTGAGGAAAGAGATTTCATAAGAAATCTACTTGACAAGATCAGTATCCCTTCAACAGTGAAAATCTGCAGTAATCTGGGCAAAGCAAACAGTTTCAGTTGGAAAATTCGTTTAAAGCAGGACGAATTCACCAACTGGCTCCACTCAAGCAACTCTCATTCCTTATTTTTCGACGGAGCTTCTAAATCAAACTCGGGCGCTGCGGGAGCAGGGGGCATCATCTATAACCCCTCAGGTGAACCCTTAATCTCCTGTGAATGGGGATTGGGAATCCTCTCTAACAACAGAGTCGAAGCTCTGGGGCTCTACTAAGGAATAATTCAATTACAGGCCCAGGGGATTAAAAAAGCCTTCATCTTTGGTGACTCCGCCATCATAATCAGCTTAATGAACAGCAGACGGCAAGCATCCAACATCTTTTTGCAACAAACCATCAGTCAATGTAAAATCCTGATATCTCATGACCAGGAGTACCACTTCTACCACGTCCTCCGCTCCAATAATCAAGAAGCCGACAAAAGGGCCAGTCAAGCTTGCTCACGGCCTAAAGGAAGCATCCTATGCAACAATGAGGTCCTACATCAATTCATCCCATGATATCTATGATTGTTTCTAGCTGTTTTTTCCCATCGAACCGCGCTTTTGTAAAAGAGTACCCTGATCAAATCCGCAGCAAATCTAATGTATACTGTCGCAAATCGCTGACAATCCATTCGTATCTCACCGCAGGATATGCTGCTCCTCTGAACCTAAACTTTGTCTGCAACATCTGTGATCGCCCATGCCTCTACCATGTGATCCGGTACTCCCCTAGACTCTGCCCGCCTATTATTTATCTCAGGAAGCCTCCCCTTCATTTGCAAGCTCCAATCTCCATGTTCGTTGCTTTCTTCGCCTCCTATGCAGTGGCTATCAGTTGGCTATTGATCTCTATTATTGGTCTCGCCTCCTTCTTCAGGCTCCCTAATGCCCGACCCCTCCTAATCGCTTTATTAAGATCTGCCTCTTTGCCTCTCTGCTCCCCTGTTCTGGTCATTAGCGCTTCCTATTTCCCGGTCTCAGCTTCTGAATCCAAGTCTGATATCTCCCTCAGACCTGTTCCCAGTTTTGCCGCAACAGCTGGTGAGAGTCCTCTTCCAGCGCCGCTCCAGGCCAGCTTTGAAGTTTTTTTGATGGACAGAAGTGAGGATTGCCTGCACTGTCGTGATCTTCAAGCTGAACTTGAACAAGTCAGAACGCATCAGCGCCTTCTGGACGAAAAAATCGATGCTGCTACTAGGATTCTCACAGCCAAATATGAGGCCGATCTCAACCTCTTCCTTCACCGCATCTCTTCTCTGCAGGAGCAATTCAGCGCTCTTTCAAATACCTGTGCGCACATTCAGGAGTCTGTTGAGATTCTCAAGTTTATGATGGACAAGCTCAACGCCCCAAGCACCAGTTCCTCCAGTGCAAAAGTCGCAGAAGCTGACAGCCACCCGGAGGACTCCACTGCTCGGCAGATCAGTCACATAAGTATAGACTAGATGTACTGTAAAATCAGCTTGCTTTTGTCCCAATTTATCAGAATTTACACTTGTGCTAGAATCTTTCAATCGGTTTATAAAAGCATTCCAGTGATATGTCACAATGTAATTCAGCTGCAAGCTCTTACTGTGAGCTCTTCCAATGTAATATCGGAGCTTAGTCTCCCCCTCCTTTTTTGAATACATCTAGCAACCGACTTTCTGAAAAAAAAAATAATAATAATATTATTAAGAATATTAATATTAAAAAATTATTGAAAAATAGGAATATATATATATATATATATAACTTAGATAGACGACATTTTCATCCGAAAACAATGGAAAATCAGTGTGATTTTGAAGAAATTAGGTAGAAATAATGAAAAATCCGGTGTGATTTTGATTAAATTCAACATAATTTTTTGGAAATTCTCGTTATGGTTGTCAAGATTAAGAACTTTGGGTGCCCAAATGATTCTTAATGGGGGTTAAATCCATTTCCACCATCAAAAAATGATTAAAACACAGTCAAGGCAAAATTGTCACCTCATTATACAAAGCTATTTTAAATTAGCAAAATTATAATCTAAAATTTTCCTTTATTAAGGATAACTCAATTTAAAGTGATAATTATTAAAATCTAAATAATATTTGATTTTCTGGTTTCCATATTTATAACCAATAATAACATGATGAAAGCATATAATTATTTGTTTCCTCTTATGATGTGAACCGAATCCAATGTCCTATGGCTCTTTCCCGCTCTTTAAGAAATAATATTTGAAATATTCCACATTATAGTAGAGTTTATCTATAATATTGTGTAACAAGTTGTTATATATAATATTGTTTAATAAGTTGTGGAGATTTTGTTAATTAAAAATGTGACCTAAAGCCTATGGGGCATAGAATAGATAGTGATGGGGTGTTTGTGATGTGAAGCTCACTGGTTGGAAACTCCATGGGAAAAAATCTAGACATGTTAATGTCTAGTGTGGCCGAGAAAAAGTGTGATCCCAAGTGATTGTAATGGCTTAAATGTCCAATATCCCTAAGTTGTGATTTCTCAAGCCATAATTCAAACTAAAACAACTTAACAAAAAAACAATCTATCACCCTATATTCCTTAACATAAAAATACATTCATTAAAACCAATACAATGATTATTTGTTTCATTAAACAACCAAATATTCCAGATCAGAAAAATATTTCAAATGATATTTCTCTTTATATAAATCCTTTCTCATTATTTTTTAATCATAATTCAAGAATATTCCTTAATTATATCAAATATTAAACATGCTCTTTCCTATAAATTTAGACATGCTTAGTATAAATACTTGTAATGATATTCAAATGACATATCCAACTTTAATCTATTTCTATAGACAGACTTCCTAGGTTATCCTGTGTGGGGTATAAATTTAGACATGCTTAGTATAAATACTTGTAATGATATTCAAATGACATATCCAACTTTAATCTATTTCTATAGACAGACTTCCTAGGTTCTCCTGTGTGGGGTTTGAATTCAATTGGAAAAATCGATAAGCTTAGCTTAGTTAGTTCAATGATAATATGATTGTTAGAATAATGTAGAAATGGTGAGTCTAGATAGAGTTGTCGAGTTGTGTTCTCGTAGTTAGAGTTTGATTCTATTTGTCATGACTTGTGTCTTTTTAGTTTGTGTTGTGAGTGGTTGATTCGAATTATTTGGATTTAGATTGTCTTAGAAGTTGTCTATGTGTGTTTATATAATATATTGGTTCTCCAAGCAGTTTGATCGATGAGATTTGGTTTTATTCTTGTGCATTTCTTTGATTCTCTAATATAGTATCAGAGCCAGAGAAGTTGATCTAGTGAGGCTTCAAGTAGAGAGCAAGAGGGCCCAGATCTGTTAGGGTTGTAAGATCGAGGTTTATGAGATCTAGTTGTTATGATACTGCTCCCCAATTTTTTTATCTGTTCATTGGCTGAGATAGATCTACATACCCAACCAGAAAAATCGTTGAAGCGTTGGCTATCTGCTGCTGTTGTGTGCAATCAAGCTTCGACTCTGTTGGCGGTTCTTTCTATTAAGGCATCTAAATCTGTAGATGGGAGGTATTCTCAGGCTGTATCACGGGTTCCCTATAACAGATTGGTTCTAGTCAAGTGGCGTGCAGATCGACTGTAGACACGTTTGGGAACTCACCGTTAAATTTGTGCCACGCCGGTCAATTTGTGCCATGGTGTGTTTGAAAGAAAGGTGTGAATAGTTCAGTATGAACAAACAAAAGTTTAACAAAACTATTTGTTGTCGTTGAAAAGTTCACTCTCACTGTGAACTAATTCATTACTTTTTGAAGTAATGTGGAGTAGTGTTAAATATTTTTTATAAGAAAGTTTAGTTTTGTTTAGTTTTTTTTTTTTTTTTTTTTTTTTTTTTAACATAAAAGGAGATATAAGGATTAAATTATTTTTGTATGGTTATAAGTCTTTTTGGTGAAAATAATTCATATCAAGTTTGTTTTTGAGCAAAAATTATGTTGGGTTAAAAAGGAGAAATAAGAAGTATTTACAATTGGTTTTTTTATTAGAAGCGAGATTTTTTATTTAGATCTTGTGCATTTTGTTTTGGATCTGGTGAATTTCGGTGTAGATTTCGTGGATTTGGGTGCATTTTGTTGATTGGAGACAAAATAAATTTTGTCATTATGTCAATTTTTTCGGTTGAAACTTATTTAAATGAGTCCACAAGGCTTGATGGAGGAAATTATGCAAATTGGAAATTCAAGGCATTAATAGTGTTAGAGGGAAATAATTTGTGGCCCATAGTGAGTGGGGCAGAGCCCAAACCCATTGTTGTTGCAACCATTCCAGATTGGGAGAAACAAGAAACAAAAGCAAAGGTATTGCTACGAATGTTAGTTAAGGACAACATCAGTCCTCATATTAGGGACTGAAAAACATGCAAAGAAACATGGGATGTTCTCAAAAAGCTTGTATGAAACATCTTACACCAACCAGATTTTTTTCTTGAAGACCAAGCTTTTGTCAATTAAAATGGATGCCATTGAAAGTATAAGAAATTTCATTTCCCGTGTCAAAGTGCTAAGTCATAAGTTAGGAGACATTAGTGAAAAGGTGTCCAATACTGACTTAATCACCATCACATTAAATGGCTTAGAGAGAAGCCTCCTACTTTTGATGAATTGACAGGTATTCTTCTACAAGAGGAAGAGAGGATGAAGAACTTCAACTTGGGCTCAAACAGTTCAAATTTTGCATTTGTAGCCAAGGGTAAGAAACCATACAAAGGTTAGCCATGGGACAAAAGAAAAGGAGGAAAGTTTCAAGCAAAGCAGAAAGGTATGACACAATCTAAATTTACAATTCATGATAAGAGAAATGATGATTGTTAATATTGTGGAAAACCTGGACATCGTGCTAACGATTTCTATAAAACAAAATATAATGAGTCTAAACAAAGAAACAAAAGGCATAGTGGGAATTTTGTATACAAATAGACCTCAATCAATGATGGATTTAAAAATCTCAGATTGTTTGTTTCTGATGCTACATTGTCCACTGAGACTGATGATGTGAATGTTTGGTTCATTGATTTTGGTGCATCACTCCATATGTCTTGTAATAAGGATTGGTTTGATGAATATCATGAGAACATTGATGGAACATGTGTTTATCTAGGAGATAACGGATCCCTTAAAGTTCAAGGTTATGGAATAATATGTGTGATGTTGCCTAATGGACAAGAGAGACATATCCATGATGTGATGTATGTTCCTGGCATTAAAAAGAATCTATTTTTTGTTTCTACTATTGTTGATCAATATCTAAAGATGGAATTTGTCAAATCACAGTGTGTTGTTAAAGATATGCAAGATCACTACAAGGTTATCGCCACAGGTAATAGAGTTGCAGGCTTGTATAAGCTGGATGCGACCAGGACAGGGCATCAAGCATTAGCATATACAACAATGTCAACATAAGAGTTATGACATCAAAGGCATGGGCATTTAAATCACAATGATTTAATGTTACTTCAAATAAAAACAATGGTTGAAGGTCTTCCTGCTATGAAGAATAATCATGTTGAATGTGAAGCATGTGCACGTGGGAAGCAACATCGAGAGGAATTTTTTGTACATGAAGAAAAAAGGAAAAGAAAAATACTTGAATTAATTCATATTGATGTATGTGGACCTATGCAAACTAGATCTCTTGGAGGAACATTATACTTTCTTATTTTTGTTAATGATAGATCTAGATTCACTTAGGTCTATTTCATAAGAAAGAAAAGTGTTGTTTTTGAGTACTTTAAGGAATTCAGAAACATGGTGGAAAACAAAACAAGGAAATACATCAAAATTATGAGACCTTATCAGGGGGGAGAATACAAATCAAGAGCTTTTAATGAATATTGCAAAATTCATGGGATTCTACAACAATTTATAATGCCTCATACACCTCAGTAAAATGGAGTTGTTGAGAGGAAAAATAGAACACTCGTGGAATGTGCATAGATCATACTTCAAGGTAAAAATACCTCTAATGGTTTTTGGGTTGAAGCCATTAATACTGTTGTTTATTTGAAAAATAGTAGTCCAACTAAAAGTTTAGATCTAAAAACACATTTTGAAGAATTTTATGGATATAAACCAAAAGTGAATCATTTAAGAGTTTTTGGATGCAAGGCATCTATTCATATTCCAAAATATGTAATAAGAAAACTTGATGCAAAACCAATTAAGTGCACATTGATTGGTTATTGTGATAAGCAAAAGGCATACAAGTTGTTTGATCCTAGTTCACATAGATTGCTTGCGAGTATGGATGTGGTGTTTCATGATAATGCGGATGAAGGTGATAAAATGAATAACATAGGTGTATGGCATGATATTGATGATTATATCAAACTATAAGCAAGTTTTGAATAGGAACACAAACATGTACAACAATAGGTACAGAAACAGGTACATGTTCAAGAGTAGGAAGCATCCAATAGTCATGACACTCCAAGAAGAGAACAAGTGACTCCACAAAGCAGAAACAAGGATGAAAGCAGTAAAACTCTAAGGAGGTCATCATGTCAAATTCAGCCACCTATAAGGTATAAAGATTATACATTGATGTCTCATGTAATTAATGTTGTAGAATCTTCAATTTATGAAGAAGCTAAAGAATATAAATAATGGAGAGATGCAATGAATGATGAATACAACTCTATAATGAAGAATGACACATGGGAATTAATAGAATTACCCAAAGATAAAGTTCCCATAAGATGAAAATTGTTGTTCAAACCAAAGTCTAATGTTGATGGAAATATTGATAAGTATAATTCTAGATTGGTTGCAAAAGGCTATTCACAAAAAGAAGGCATTTATTATGAAGATGATTTTGCACCTATAGCTAAATTGAATACAATTAGAATCATGATTGCATTAACTACAAAACAAAATTGGAAATTGCATCTGTTAGATTTCAAATCTACTTTCTTGAATGGTGAATTAAAAGAAGAAGTTTATTTGATTCAGCTTGAAGGGTTTTTAAAGCAGGAACACGAGAATCTTGTTTGTAGGTTAAATAAAGCTTTGTATGGTTTGAAACAAGCACCAACGTCTTGGTATGTGAAAATTGATTCATTCTTTTATGAAAAAGGTTTTGTGAGAAGTAAAAGTGATACTAACTTGTACATCAAGAAAGATGAAGATGGGAATATTTCCTTGATATCTTTATATGTTGATGTCTTTTCTATCTTTTTGTGAGTTGGTTTCATAACAGTTGATGATCTGATCATAACAGGAAGTGCATTCAGGTTGATTAAAGAAATTAAAAATCAGTTGTCACAGGTATTTGAAATGAAGGATCTTTATGAATTGCATTATTGTTTGGGTCTTAAAATTTGGAGGGAATCTGGTAAGACAATCATCACACAAATAAAATATGCAAAGACAATCATTGAAAGATTCCATATGTTTTAATGCAAACCAGTGTCTACTCCTTTTGAATAGAATGCCAAGTTTTACAGTGATGATGGATCTAAAGAAGTGCATGAAACTTGGTATTTTCAATTGGTGGGAAGTTTGAACTACCTCATCACTACCAGGCAAAATATAGCATATTTTGTCAGCATCGTTAGTCAATTTATGGCTAAGCCTTGTGAAGTCCATTGGAAAGCAACAAAGAAAGTCCTTCGATATCTGAAGGGAACACTTTATTTCGGTATTTTGTATACTGATGAATCTGATGTTGAGTAGGTAGGTTTTTATGATTCAGATTGGGCTGGAAATCCTAATGATAGAATATCAACCTATGGATATGTATTCAATTTAGGATCAGGGATCGTATCATGGAGCAGCAAGAAACAACCAATTGTTCATCCACATAAGTAGGATAAAAAGACTTGACCAATGCAACTTATGAAGGTATTTGGTTAAGGTGGATTCTTGAAGATGTTGGAGAAAAACAAAGAGGACCAACAAGCATCAAATGTGACAACCAGAGTTCCAACAAGTTGGAAAATAATCCAGTTTATCATGCCAGAACAAAACATATTGAAGTCCAGCATCATTTTGTAAGAGAAAAGATACAATCGAATGAGATTCATTTAATTTATTATAATACAAGTGAGAATGTAGCTGACATCTTTACCAAGCCTCTTGGAAAGATGAACTTTGAAATATGTAGACAACAACTAGGCATTGTTGAAAATCCATTTCTCCATTAAGGGGGGATGTTGGAATAATGTCGAAATGGTGAGTCCAGATAGAGTTGTTGAGATTTGTTCTTGTAGTTAGTGTTTGAGTCTATCTGTCATGAGTTGTGTCTTTGTAGTTTGTGTTGTGAGTTGGTGATCCGAATTATTTGGATCTAGATTGTCGTAGAGGTTGTCTATGTGTGTCTATATAATGTACTGGTTGTCCAAGAAGTTTGATCAATGAGATTTGGTTTTATTCTTATGCATCTCTTTGATTCTCTAATAAATATCAAGAGTGTAAAAATTCTCTAATTCTCCAATTCAGATTGATGTGTTGGTAAAAATGCAAGAGTGTTATATAAATATCAAATAGTTTTGGTTCAAAAATGGATGAATCAATAGTTCCTCAACTAAAAAAAAAAACTAAAAATTATACAAGGATTATAATATAATTATGGTAAGTAGAGGGGTTAAAAATTAAATAAAATAATGTAAAAACCAGCAGAGATCCATCTTAATCATGGATCTAATATGAGCTGTGAGGAATCAAATTTCTTTGGGTATAAACTTATTTTAGAGTGCAAAAAACAATGTGTAATTTTTTATTCTTTAAATTGTATTTTTGAATGTTATAAAGATCACATAACATGTGCATTGAGTCATTTTATCGGGGCACATTAAACTGGTTTTTTTGTTATTAATATGTTTTAAAGTATACATGAATATTAATTCATATTAAAATATTTTATTCATAACCCACATTTTATATTTTATTCTATACAACATTAAAATATTTTCTTTTAACACTTTTTTCTATATATAGATATATATGAAGTTGATATCACATGTTAAAAAGCTTACTCACACATTATTTTTACTTCTAATTAATTTACATGAAATTATATTAGGTTATATGGACAACAATTAATTATGCATAACATTTTTTTTCTTTTCTATTGATAACTGGCGTTTCTATTCTATTTAGTGAATATTTTATTTTTATTTTAAGAGGAATGAACATACTTACACGTAGTCTTGACACTAGGTTGTAGAATGAGCCTCTCGACTCAATAATATATTAATATTAATATTAAATTTAATAATAATAATATTAGATTTAATGATGTATTTTAAATGGCATGATAACAAAATTTAAAATAAAACTACATCAAAATTAATATTTTCAAATATTACAACTTTGACTAGAAATATTTATGTCTTTAAAATCCATAGAATATGGTTTTTACAACTATTAATATTTTCAATTATTACAACTTTGATTATGTCTTTAAAGATTTTAATACATCCATAGGATATGGTTTTTCATTCATTTTACAAATATTTAATTAAGATAAATATTAAAAGATTTTGGAGTAGGATTTTCATTCTTTGTGTTGAATTGTATTGTAGTTTTTTATTTATATGGTTATTTTCATTTTTGTTTTGGGCCAACATTAATTTTTATTTTATTTTATTTATTTTATTATTATTTTATTAGAGACGTGACATACTTACACATGTCCCTCATAGTGGGTTGTATAATGTGCCTCTTGGCGCAATTACAATTTATTTATCTTTTAAATTGTATGTAATATAATAAAGATCTTATAGCTTTGAATTTCACAACTATAAGGAACAACCTCCACATAACATATACTCCTATTATCAACTAAATTCTTGTTTCTTTGAAGCTTAGCAAGAAATATAGGGAACTATTGGTTATCATTTTGGGGAACCATGTGCTATTTGCATGTGGTCAAACTCAGTAATTTTTACTCTTACTTTTTCCTAACATAATCTAAAGAGCCCATCATTTAGCCCATAAAATAATGGAAATTCCGACAAGAATATGGCAAAATTTAGCAGAAAGTTTTGAAAATATAGGTTACAGTTGTCAAACTTTGAGATTTTGGGTGCCGAGGGGTTCTTGATAATGTTGAATCCCTTTCCACCATAAAAAAAAAGATTCAAACACTCCAGCATTCTTATTTTTTGAAAAAAAAATTACCAGATTCTGTGAAGAAATCTGTCGTCTGGACGAATTTGTGGCATTAGTAGATAACGCCTTCTCCTTCCATCACACAAGGTACCCAATATTGGTTTAACAGAAGTAGATCCACCACAATCCCATGGAAGCATGTCCTTCTTCAAAGCCACAACTCACAATATCTGGCTTCTTCATTTTACCTCAAAATTATAGTGTTGGCTTATTACACGAACTAAAGATGACAAAAACTACATACCACGTTGGCTTTTGTCACCTTCATATAGATAATTAACCACCATACGCACCATAATTTCCGTCTCTAAACTTAACTGACAGAGGGTGTGGGCTCTAGAAATTCATTCAGAACTTTTTTTCGACCATGGGGGCTTCACACATTGAACCTTTGACATAGCATGTGTGTTCGTGGCATACTAAAAAATACACTTAATTTCACTACATATTGGAAAATACCTCTAAAAATCACATTATTTAACCCATTACCAATACAAACCCAATACACCTTCCCAATTTAAAAAACCCATATTTCATTAGATATTGTAGATATCCACTTTTTCATTAACATTTTTTATACCCCTTTATATTTTTTTATTAACTTTGACCTCCATTTTTTATACCTACCAATATAAAAACCCTTTACCCCCTATTATATGCTCAATATATTATGTCATTTTTTCCTCAATATATATCCCCCAATATGAATCCATTGTGATATGGTATTGCTCCCCTAGTGAAGCCCCCGTGTTTTCAACACCATAGTGCAATGACAAAATCAAATCTGCAATGCTCACTCTTCCTTGGACACATAGAACATTTTTAATGCAAAAAATTTTTATGACAACATCTCAATTTGACTCATCAAATGATAGAAAAGACATGCTTAACCATCATCTTCAAAATAACTGAGACAAAAAGGAATTATAATAAATTAAATAGCCATAACAACCCTCTTTCTACATTTGGTCCATCATTGGCTAGATAAAGATAATAACGAAGACACATAAACAATATCATTTAGATTGGCCTTACACACTTGTAGTAGAGTGGGAAGACTACTCAAATAGATGTTACTACATTTCATTCCGTGCCGAATAGAAGAAAGTTGATTTGAAAATAAACATTTGTAGATCCAAAAACATTTCATTGTGATGTTGTGACTAATTATTTAATGGAAATCGGGGGCAATAGGGTACTCACTACAACCCCACATACCTTATCAACAACGCAACAACCCCATACCTTTTCACTGGCAGTCACGCTTGACAATATCATTCTGTTTGACTTCTCTAGTCTCCAACATGCACAATGAGGAGTCAAAAACATGCCCGTTCTTCCACAATGTGTCGATAGATAATATCCTCCAAGATCTCATGCCCAATGCTTTGGATGGCCACAAAACTAGTGGCTCATTCTATTTGACAGAGTAGATTAACCATGCTCTCATACCATTGTAGGAGACATGAATTAGAAATGAAATCAACTCTATTAAGCTATCTGCTAAAAAAAATGATGTACAATGTGTACACATTAATATAATATGAAAACCGTTGATTCAATTTCCAAGTTTTCTTGGACTCTAATAACTAATCTCAATAACACACCATAACCTAAATCATGACCAAAGAATTAGGTGTCTAACACTGGCTTGTTTGCTACCATCTCAAATAACTTATCTAATTGGTAAAAATGTTGGAATGTCATATAAAGATCAATTAGTTTTGGTTCCAAAATGAATGAATCAATCAATTCTAGAACTAAAATATAAAATAAATTATATAAGGATTATAATATAATAATACTTAGTGGGGTTAAAAGTAAAAAAAATTATGTAAAAATTACAATTTATTTATCTTTTAAATTGTATGTAATATAATAAAAATCTTATTTCTTTGCATTTCACAACGGTAAGAAACAACTCATAGGCATGAAATCCATTAAATTATTATGTTATGAAATAAATTAAATTAAGCTACATTACCTTTTAAGATCAACCATTAACATGCAAGAGAAGACCATATCATTGTAAAGGCGATGATTAAAATCCAAACAACAAAAGAATGGATCGTCGAAAGGCGCTCTACAACCCAATAAAGAGTAGATGTGTAGGTGTTAGATGTTAGACGTTAGATTTTCATATATTGTAATGCTATTCTTATTAATAATATTATGAACAAATTTTTAGATAAAAGAAAATCATAATAGACATCGCATTAAAATATAACATATAAACCACATTTATAAATTAACATCCATTTTACCATATAAATTAAAATAATGATTAGGTAACATATTTAAATTGAATTAATAAGCACATAAAAATTTAATCTTTACAATATAACAAGATTCTTAACTATGAATATTCATCCCTTTTTATTATGGATATTATTAACTTCTACCTAGGCTTTCTTACAATACCATGGGCCAATACTATGGATTATCAATACCACACACCTAAGTACCCTCACTCTTTTAAAAAAACAATTATAAATATTTTAATTTAATTTAATTTTATAACATTTTTAAATTAAAACTTAATGTTTACAATACCCCCGATCGGGGTGTGAGTTGACAAACAGAGCCATTAAGGTTGTCATTATGATAGGGACTCGGCACAATGTTGCCACCACCTCCCACACGCTTGAAGCACATGGTGAAGTGACCTTTGGCATGCTTAAGGCAATTGGAATGAAGGAAAGCAACAGATGCATGTGGGTAAGCTTACAGACCACGATGAAGGATAATAGCTTGAGGACTGATAAAGAAGAGGTGGCAAAGGCGAGAGTGAAGCGGAGGCTTCAAAAAGGAAGGGTGATCCATTGGGTCCAAATGTTGGTTAACAGGTATGTTAAATGGTCCTTCATCCACTCCATTATGCTTCCCTACTTATGGTTTGTTAATTGGGGTATGTATGGGGGCATGTGGTCCGTCTTCGAGTGCAATTTGGGCTGGGAGATATGCATGGTGTCGGATGTCTGCTGGAATAATCCCAGCTCAATGGGTTCCTCCTTGGTGTCAATCCGTTATGAAATTTTTCTTTCTCGCATGGGGCTTATAGGGTATGGTTGGAAGGGTTTAAATCTGGGCAAATACATTTATCTTGTTTTCTTGGTAAACTTGGGGTTCGAGAGAAGGGATGTTGTAAATGTCGATGTGTTAATGCAATTCTGTTTGTTGGTATGCTTTGTGAATGTGGATAAAAATTGGATGGACTAGCTCCTGAGGGCCAGAACCAAGTACCTGAGGGGAGCTAGTAGTGGGGAGGCTATTATGGCACGTGGTCTTTTGCGGTTGGGGAATTGGCATGATTTTAGCGCTGGCCATGCTAGCCTCGGTTGGGTGGCAAGCAAGGTTTGTGTTGGGTGCTTCTTAGAGGCCAGGGTTCAGATTTTGCACTACAGTGATGGTCAGAGTAAGCTTAAGATGGTGATAAGTCAAGGGGATGGGGGAATGTTCATACTGAGGGAGGTAAAGGAGGTGAGGGTTGTGGCTCCCATGGACTTGGATACCATGCTACAAGCTCTGTAAATGGCCAGCTGTCAGCACCTTGCTCCCAAGGCCGAGGTCAAAGAATTTGTATGGCTGGGGTCATGTCGAGGCATCTGCTGGGGTAAAGTTACCAGGGGACGCATCATGGTCATGTTTGGTGGGGGATCCTTAAGTTTGGGGGTAATACAAATGTATCAAGGGTGTCAGATTTAATGAATTGACAGAGCCTTCGAGATGTGGCAATACATCGGCATCCACCAAGCAGGAGGAATAGAATGATTGGTTTTTAGTTATTTTTGTTTAGTTTTCATGCAGATAACTTTTAATTTATAATTTGCAGTTTTGTATGTATATATATATATATATATATATATATATATATATATATATTATATATATATATATATATATATATATATAGATATATATATATATATATAGATATATATATATATATATATATAGGAAAATAGAATATGGAGATGGACTTGACAATTAAATATATCTAGCTTGGATAGATAGACATAGTATTTTTTGTTATTGGATGGTTTATCATGCGGTTAGGTGGTCAATAGAATTGGTTTCTTGATGGGCAAGTTGAGACCACCTAATATGGCTCTATGTTGTTGTAACTTGCTTATTTTATAATGAAAAAGAAGGATCTACCAAGCTTAACAAAAGAAAAAAAACTTAATACTTACAATAAGCATATAATATAACAAGATTCTTAACCATGGGTATTCACCCCATTTTACCATGGACATTATTAACTTATAAATAGGCTTTGTTACAACACCATAGGCTAATACCATGGCTTATCAATACTACTTTACCAAAAATCATAACTCATTTGTAAGTATTTTATTTTAATTTAGTTTTATAACATTTTTTAAATAAATATGTTTTAATAAGATTCGTAACCATGGATATTCACCCCCATATCACAATGGATATTATTAACTAGTAAATAGGCTTTGTTACAATACCATGGGCCAATACCATGGCTAATCCATATTTTCCCAAAAACCATAACTTATTTCAAAATCTAAATATTTCATTTTAATTTTATTTTATAACATTTTTAAATTAAATCTAAAAGAAAAAAGCTATAGGATTTAGGGTAGGAATTTCAAATTTTAAGCACCTATCAAATTTGACTGTTTCACAGACAATTTTCCCATTTTCCCGTCAAATTCCATGGGATAGATGTTGTGGTGTAAATGTTTGTAACCATTTACATGTAGGCTCAGTGAACCCTCAAATTCCATCTCTGTATGGGATAGATACCAAGCACCTAGAGAGATCAAATCTTTTGAGATGCAAACCTATTTTAGAGTGAAAGGAGATTTGAACCCTCTCATGGCTTGGTAGATCTAGAGTTTTTTTTTTGAACTAAAGAAATCGTGCATGTCATATATAGTCCTACCCAAGATTGGACCACATAAATTGTGGGGACCACATCCTTGGGACTGGGTAGATCTAAAGTCAAAATGAATTTAGGTTGGTTCTTTTTGCAATTTCTCCTCTCTAAGTAAACATCATAGATAGATCTTAAATACGGATCTAACATGAGCCAAGAGGATCCAATTTCTTCACGTGCAAATTTTCTTATGAGTAAACATTATTTATTTTTTTATACTTTTAAAATATTTATTTTGTCTGACATGAGCAAAATTTCAACTTTGATGACGAACGGACATCGTTACACATCATATTGGTCTGTAGAATGAGCCTCTCGGCTCAAACATCATACTAGATTGCAAAATGAGCCTCTCGGCTCAACAAAAGAAGAATTCACCCATGCCAAATTCACTAATTCTCATTATTAAAATGTACTTTCAATAAATAAGTAGTACATGCATACATGAACTCCATAAAAATATTATTGTGTTATATAGAAATTACAATAATTCATTTTTTGAATTATTATAGTAAAGAGATAAAATTTGAATATTCTTTTTTCTATTATTATAAAATTTAAACATTTCTTTTAATAAAGAAAAATCGATTTTTCAATTTCAATATTTTCGAGTGATTTTTTAATGACGTTTTCTACAGAGGCAAAGAAATTGTCTGAATGGTCAAAAGTGGCTAAAATTTGGCCAAAAAAATTCAACAAATCTAGCAGTCGCAGTGTTTGAATCATGTTTTTGATGGTGGAAATGGATTCAACACTATCAAAAACCTCTAGGGCACCCAAAATCTTGAAGTTTGATAGCTATAACCTAGATATAAAAATTAGGGAACCCAAAACCTTGAAGTTTAATAGCTGTGACCTGGATATACAAATATTCTAGTGAGATTTTATCAAAATATTACTGAAATTTCCATGATTTTTAAAAAAACTTTACACGCTAGTTAGACTATGCCATTTTTAATTTTCATTTTACTATAATACAAGGCTCTTGAAGGGAAATGACGATATCACTTAATGTTGGTTCGGTCTATTAAAGGTGTCGGTAGGTGATCGTTTTGTAGGTTTGAACACATAAAAAGAAGATAAATGGGGAGAAACTCACCTCAGTTAGTGGAACGTCAATTCCTTGTTTGGTTTACAGTTGGCCATTTTATGAGGTTCAACTTTTCTTGCATGCAGAGTATCATCTTTCTTTTGTAGGATGCATACGTCTCGATCATGCCATAAACCTCTGGAAGTGTTAAAAGGTGAAGGTGAGCATATTTCATTTTGAATGGAGGATACATGTCAAAGATTCACTCTTCCAAAGAAACATGAAATTTAAACCGATGTGGACCCCACACGCGCAAAGAAAGGAAAGTCAAAAGTTATTTCAAGAAAACATGAAATTTAAACCATTGTGGAACTCACTGAAAGAGGGTATGGCCAAAGTTAATCCTTTGAAAAACACATGAAATTTAAACCCCACGCAATGAGATTATAGTGAAAGTTAAGGAAGACAACATGAAAGTTGAACCAGTGTGGACCCCACACGCAAAGTGAGAAAGATTCACTATAAACCATTAACCATGTGGACCCCATGTGAAAGACAGGACGATTCGTTGTAAACCATCAATAATGTGGATCCCACGCACAAGACATGAAATTCCACGCGGTTCATGTGTACGTCTACTACTGGTGTGTTAAAGTTAAAATATTTTATTTTTTTGCTTGTTACATGTGGTGGTGGTGCAAGCAACTGGCAGAACGATGAACTATATGTCTCCGCACTCCCAAATTTTCTCCCCTTAAAATCTTCTCCACGTTTTTTGGTTGGCTCTTGAATTCATTTCGACCCTCGCATTTGGAGTCTCAGTCGCTTCGACCTTCAGAGTTTCCCACTTTCTATTTCTATTTCTATAACCATTTGGCATTCACATACCCAATGCCTCCATCCTTGTTCCCCAAAGCCCACTCTGAAATTCAAATTGTTCAAGAACACCGTTATTCTCCTACAACTACGATGGACGTTTCTCGCGCCTCCTCCTCCACTGTCACTCATCCCATCAATAGTAGCAGTTATGATGTGTTTATCAGCAACCGAGGCTTCGACACCAAGAAGACCTTCGCTAGTTATCTCTACCGTCGTCTTCTTGTACATGGATTCAGACCCTTTTTAGACCAGGAAAAATTGTAAGAGGGATCCAATTTTCTTTCTCAAATAGTCGACGCTATTCGAAGTGCCTATGTCCATTTGTCCATATCTTCCCCCACGTATGCATATTCCCAATGGTGTCTGCACGAACTCATCCTCATGTTGGAGTCGAAGGCTCCTATTATTCCTATATTTTACAACGTCGAGTCTGTTGAGCTCAAGTGGATAGATCAGAAGGAAAAAAGGAGTGTATGTTGAGGCCCTCCCCAAACTCCAAATGAAGAAAACAGTTGATCCTGAAACTCATGAAGAGAAGAAATGATATGACTCTGCCACACTTCAAAAATGGAGAAAAGCTCTCTCTGATGTGACAAACATAAGTGGCTTTGATTTGAAGGGAAAGTTTAATGAGTGGGATATCCAAGTCCCTCTCTATGGATACAATATATAACGTGTGTATGAATTGGCAACTAGTATATGATGCTTAGACAAATTGGTTGTGGTTTCAATTAAAAGTATACATAACATGCATATGCTTATGACGCTTTGCATGTGGTTCCAATTACTTATTTATTTGGTTTTCTCACTAAATGACCAACGATGAGGGTTTGTTGCTAGATGAGGTCGTCAAACAGGTGGTACAAATAATGGACAAAAAGACTCAGTTGTATGTGGCCAAGAATCCCACTAGTTTAGATAACAAAGTTGAAGCTTTTGAAACTACAGTATTAGGACATAAATGCACAGGAGAATTTCAGGTGGTTGGCATAGTCGACTTAAGCAGAGTCGTAAAGACAACTTTGGCTAAAGAGATTTACAATAGAAATCATTCAGAGTACAATAGGTGCTACTTTTTATTAGATGTAAGAGAAAATGCAAGAATCTCATTACATGCCTTGCAGAGTAAACTTCCGAAGGGTTTGTTTGATGTTGATCCACAAATAGGTGACATCCATCAAGGTATAGAGGCGATCAGACAATTTCTCTTATCTTCTAAAATATTTTTAATTTTAGATGACATAGATCATGTGAACTAGGTAGAAGCCCTTTTACCGGATATAAATTTCTTACATAAGGATAGCTTAATTTTTATTACTTCTCGGGATGAAGGTGTCCTAGTGAGGTCAGGGTTGAAAGATTCATCCATGTACAGGGTAATAGGCCTTCCTTACCAACATTCGCAAAAGTTCTTTTTCTCATATGCTTTGTGTCACCCATATCCACACCCAGACTTTAAGGATCTGGTAAATAAGTTTCTAATGGGATGTCATGGATTTCCCCTATCTTTAGTAGTGTTTGGGGCACTTCTCTCTGGAAATAACGACAAATCTTATTGGCAGGCCATACTTCTTCGTGGGTATTGCTGCAAGCATCCTAAGTTGTGGGATGAACATTTCCACTATATTTAGCATGCTTACAATCAGGCCAAGCACTCTTCAACTCAAACATCGCCATTTGAAGCATGTTTGGGATACTTGCCTAAGTCTCCTTTGGATTTTATTTTTTGGAAAGATGTTTCTATTTATGGTCATAGTGGCATAGAAAAAGCAACAAGTTTCATTGAACAAATCCATTTGGTACACCAAAGAGTTCAAGAACAGCTTGAAAAGAGCCAAGGCAAGTACAAAGCAAGGCACGACAAGCATCCTGTAGATCGCAAGTTCCAAGTCGGTGATGAAGTTTGGCTTCACACTAGAAAAGAGAGGCTCCAAGGAGAAGGTAAAAAGTTAAAACCAATTAGATATGGTCCATTTAGAATTTTGGAAAAGATTGGTAACAATGCCTTTAGATTGGATTTGCCTTCATATATGAAAATTTATGTTGTTGTTAATGTTGAGAGATTAAGGTTGTATGGGCCTCCTTTGATTGAAGATCAAGGAGAAAATGTCCAAAATCCTTCCATTGAAGATTTTTCTCCTGAATACCTTGATGAACTACAACAAGACACCATTATTATCAGAAGAATAAGGTCTTCAAAACGAGGGAGTGTGGACTACCTTCGAGTGGGGCTCAAGGGAACAAATCCTTCAAAGGCCAAATGGATCAAGATTGGAAAGGTGAGGGAACTGTACCCTCACTTGTTGGACAACTGAAAGTGATATTTTGGAGTCCAAAAGGCTTCCAATGGGGAGGAATGATCAAGTGCTCAAAAAATAGCTCAAAATTCAAAGTTGTTGAATCCAGGTGGAACTTGGACAATTGTGTAGCTCTCATCATCTTAAATCCAACGCAACCCATTTCGCGTGAAACGAACACCATATGCTCCCAGAATCATGTTTTGTTCACTTTCCTAAATAAGCGATTAAAAAAAAATGACAGCCCAGTCAGCAGTCCGTAGTACTAACGTAGCGTTGAATGGGCAGGTGTATGTGGCAGGTTGACTGGTCAACGAGCTCAGCGAATGGTATTGTGCCAAGTGGCATATTCTTATTGATTTGAAATTTGGTGTTTTGATTGGCTGGATTGGTGGTTAACCACGAGCTGACATGTGGCCCAATCGAAGGCCACAATGTGGCAGCCCAGGGGCCACCAAAATTATGGGTCAAGTACGATCAAAGGCAGCGGGGATCAAACCTGCGACCTCACACAACAAGTTCGAAGCCTCCGCCAATATGCCATCGCATTTGTTTCTTAACCATTATAGTTGCACGTTTTATTTAAATTTTAATGGCGCACTATTCTGGGGGAGGGGCCAATGCTCGGGGATTGACCCTTGGTTGCACCACCTGCACATGACCACCAGTGGAGAGGAGCAGGGGGCTCGGGAATGTGGCCCCCCATATGCCCAAATTTTTCTAAATTTATGCATTAGTAGATATTTAAAGTGCCCGACAATTTCGCCTGATTTTCGGCAAAATTGTCACTCCGTTAGCACGGTTTAGGGAAAATTTGTAGGATGGTGCCGATTTTGGGGAATTTGCGGTGCAATTAGCATAAGATTGGGAAAGGCCTTAAATTCTTCTTTTTTTGACCAAATCAAGGGCAAAAAGAGGCTACACAGGCATCTTTGGGCATTTAGGAGCCATTGGAATAGGTTTCAGAGCTTTCTGAGTATTATAAATTGATGTATTTACATTTTTTAGCATAATAGAGAGGGTCAAGCCATTGCAAGCTGGACAAAGGAGACGTAGCCTAGGAGGGGTGAACTCCTTCATCATGTGTTGCTGTGATACTGTTTATGGTGATGTTTATGTATGTTATAAACTTTTGTTTAGTCATTTTTTTATGTTAATTTTCACATAAAAATTACATAAAAGCACTCAAAAACCCATGTTTAAACTTGCAAATAATTTCATAAATCCTCAAGCATTTTGATATATTCTCAAAAGGAATTTTAGCACAACAAAACTAATTTTCTTAATCAGATCAATAACTCAAGCTTGCACCTAGATCTACTAGAATAGATATAGATTGAGTAGTTAACTTACCTACCAATTCTATCATAGTAGGTTGGTAATCAGCTTGTCACTCTTCCAATGCAGTGTTGATTCGGAGCATGCTCCTTGCGACCTCTCCAATCGTAGATACCTCTTGTATATTAGCAGTAGGTTCAGGTCGGGTATGTTGAGGGAAATTCTTGTAATAATGAGGTCCTCCATAGCCCCAGCACTGCAATGGGGGTTTTTGTCCTTGACTAAGTTCCGGCTTATTAGATGCTTTCGACAGCGTATTATCTGCTTGCCACCTGGTCTTTCGTTGATTCCTTCCAAGTTGCTTACTTGATAAATTTCTTTGTATATTCTTAGAATTTATGGGTTTCATTCCCCGAAAATGCTGATAATTCTTCTGTCCCTTCTTTTGAGACCAATTTTTTCTAGAATCTCCTTTTTGTTTGACCTATTGATAACACATTCGAGTCTTTCGAATGGTTTCATCCATAGTCTTAGGACTATCAAAATATATTATTTCCTTCATATATGCAGGTAAACTACTCACAAAACATTGTACCTTAGTTTTATCCTCTCTGATATACGACACATACCTTAATAAAGATGTAAATTTTGTCACATATCCGACCATTATTAATGGCCCCAATTTCAGATCTTGGAATTCTTTGGCTTTTTCATCATAGAATTGCTACGTTAGGTATTTATTTTTAAAATGTTTCTGGAATTCATCCCATTTTACATCCTGATCCTCTATTCCATGCACGATTTTAACCTCCTCCCACCATAAAGTGGCATTACCCTGAAGTTGATAAATGGCTAGTCTGGCCTTAAGGTGACTATCATATTCATAAACTTGGAAGTATTTGTTCATATTAATGATCCAAGCTTCTGCAACTTCCTCTGTCTCCCCATCGAAGAATGGAGGTTAAATTTTTCTAAATTCTCCTTGCAGTTCCAATTTTGGTTTCTTAGTCTTCTTGGGTTCTGACACATTGCTCGATTCTTCCTCAAGGTCCATTCTATTTCTGTCAATGTTTTGTGTATGGCTCCCTTCCGGAGTATTTTCACTCGGATGTTGATGTTCTTCTTCGTCCCAGGTTCTATTCTTAGGGCTAGGTCAACAGGTTCGATAATTCTTTTTTATCTAAGAGGATCTTAAGAATTCTTTCCTTCTCTTGTATTAACCTTTCATTATCTGTCCTCAAGTGCACCATTTAAGCTTGCAGTTGCTAAACAGTTTCAAGCAACATATTTGTTTGATGTTGTTGTTCTACACCCAACTACACCCACACTTCTAGATTCGTATCAGGATTCGGTATCGAGCATGTTCCTCGGCCTCTAGATCCTCTCCTCATTGTGGTATGTCTACCTACTTACTTCCTTCTCTGTGCACAGTTCAAAACATTTAATGTTATCATCATTGCCCATTTATGCCACAGTATTGAGAGTTGAGCTCTAATACCACTTGTAACATGCTACACAATCTTTTCTATTTGACATAAAAAATAATTACCATTGCTAAGGTTCTTACCAAACTATTCTCAATATTATGTATTCTTTAATTAACATTGCATGGACAAGGTTATGAGAATTCTCCATAATGGGATTTTCTTCTTAATTACACATCATATGGCAAAGGTTTATAAAGGTATTGTTTCATATGGTTTAAGGTACATATAATAAACATAACAGGGTCATGGTTTAATACTTCTTTAATAAAGGCATGGTAGCATACTGACAGGAAGTCTCTCGAACCCAGCAATCACCGATACCTACCGGTTGAAGCGAACGACAGATGGGTCATTCCTGAGCATTGACCTTGGGTCCTTTATCGTACGGTCTAGATTCATGGAACTATTCTCAATATTATGGATTCTTTAATTAACATTGCACGGATAAGGTTATGAGTATTCTCCATAATGGGATTTTCTTCTTAATTACGCTGTAAGGCGTTCCCTCTAAAATCAACTCCCCCAACTGCCTTCCTGTCATCGCTTTCCACCGTTCGATCCTTTGTTAGATGATTAGATTATCCTCCCTCGTTGATTTGAATTAGTCGGTGATGGTTGGGACTGGCTCGATAGTTCCTGCTTTCCCGAACTCACTCGACAGTTCCTACTTTCCCTTCATGTAACTGCAACACCATGGGACTCACTCGATAGTTTTCCCAGACTCTCGACAGTTCCTGCACCAAGAGACACTCTGATAACATCACTACGTCGAACTGTATATAGTGCAAGCCTTTTCTAGCGACCGCAGGGGCACAACCAGACTAGATCACAGAGAAGCAAGATCAAGGGTTTATTGGTGGGTGACCCCTTCCATATAGCATCCCAATGGGTGGTGTAAATACTCCCCTGACTCCTCTTCTAGAAACCATTCTATTTAATTTCTAAACGAGGGTTTTATTCAGCTGGCCGAGATCACGATGTAATGAGGCTAGCCTACTCCTCTTGTAGACCTTCTATTTAATTTGTAAATGAGGGTTTCATTCAGCTAGGCGAATTCAAGGTGTAACGAGACCAGCCCGCAAGGAGGTAAGGGTTTAATTTAATTTTATTACTGTGAATGTGGTGTATAGATTCCATATTGATCCATACCATGGGGATTATACACGTGAACAAATTGCTGACTTTTTTGAGAGGTGCCAAACTTGAAAGATGAGAGACAAGCTGTTATCTCGAGATGTTTTACAGATTAAAGTAAAGAAATCTGGTCAGTGGTGTTGATATACTTGATTTGCGGATATGTCGGTATTATGATCATTCTTACCTCTTTTGGTTTGGGAAAGCTGGGAAAATCTAATGTGCCTTTGTTTGTTTTTGTGGGCAGGTTAAAACTATGCCCTTAGCTGTTGAAGAAAGTGTTAATGGGATTGAAGATAAAAGGCTTGGATGTATAGACATTCTATTACATTTATACTCTCCATCTTCCCCATCTAAGGGAAATGTGACAGAAAAGCTATAGAGGTTTGCAGCACTATAAGTAATCTAAAACTAAGTTTTGCTTACTGCTATTTTCCTATATGGAAAAAACTCTGCTTGCAATGCTTAATGTCTTATGCTTGCAATGCTTAATGTCTTACACCAAACAATTGAATCTTAATATTATACAATATATTGAAGGACTGCTATTTAATAATGTTTCTTTCCTAAAAAATTTGAAGTTTCAACTATGAGAAGGTACCAACTGGTATCAGAGACTGTTATAAGGGCTTTTAGGGTTTTGCAGTTCTAATTTGATTGCAATCTTTCCTTTCAAGAATTCTCCTTAAAATCACATCTCTGGTTTAGCATTCTTTCCTTTCAAGCATTCACTGCCTGTTATCTTCCTTAACTGCTTAATCCATTGAATTCAGTCCAAAACATAAATACCAAGATGCCTACTGCTACTACTACGTTAGAAATCTACCATTAATGGCTTTGCAGTTGTCGACTGATTAAGTTTAAAATTAGGTTTACTAATTTTCTCGGTGTCAATTGTTTATTTGTACTGCTTTAGCCTTTTTTCCCAATATTTTTTTAGCACTACCCACAATCCTACACACCGACATGTAGATGGTCATTTCCATCATTGTTAGGTTGCTCATCTCCACAACCCATCCCCTTCTGCTGGGGAGTGTATATGTTGAAAACATTTGCCTTTTGGATGCCTTGTCTTACAAAATTCAACAAACTGATTATATGAGAACTTTGTTTTCAAAGGATCTAATGCCAAAATATAACAAAATTCAACAAACTGATTATATGAGAACTTTGTTTTCACTACGCTGCTGCTTGCATTTAATGAATTAATTTTAGTTATGCAGATTCGTCACAATTGGCATACATAGGGACCATAAATGGAGCTAAATGTTTAAGCCTACTAGAGAGCCTTAGGTTCTACTGCCTTGATTTTATATTGAATTATTTGTGTATATGTTTCTTCTAAAATCTGGTTAAAGACAATGACTTGCAAATGTAGAAACAGGACTAACTTGAACTTGATAAATCTTTAGATTTATCTTTACATCCAAACTAACGGAACCAAATAGTTAAAATTGTTCTGATTACTATAGCAGCATTCAATTGAAATGATAATTGTTTGCAACTTTTGCTACCAACTTACAAGATCATAAAGTCATGACTCATGTGAGTACTTTGTTCTTGACAAGAGGAATTGTACTTCTGGGTGAGTTTTCAAGGCACCTTGATCATCTTCTATTAGTTGCTATTAGTGGTAAGTTAATCCTGTAGAGTAGTCGTGAATAATAAATCGACCCTAATTAGAAAGCTCCACATTCAACTAAGGTTCAAAGAATTTGGACTGTTGGTTGAGACCACATTCATGACCAGACAAGTTCATCTATTAATGCCACAACAAAACCTCCATAAAGAGTGTTCATATCCATCCATTTGGCTGTATCCTTTTTAAATGCATATGCAGTACCCTGTGTGAACTCGTTCTGGGGGCATGTGATAGATTGTCTTAATCTTTCAAAGTAGTTCATCTATTAATGCCGCAACAAAACCTCCATAAAGAGTGTTCATATCCATCCATTTGGCTGTATCCTTTTAAAATGCATGTGCAGTACCCTGTGTGAACTCGTTCTGGGGGCATGTGATAGATTGTCTTAATTTTCAAAGTATTTAATAGCTACTATTTTCTGGAGAAAATGACAAATCTTATTGGGAAGACCATCTAGATAGATTTAAATTTTGTTACGAGAAGACAGAGATATGACCATAAAAATATGGAATGGAACAAGGAGGAAAGGACTTTTGGGATCTCAGAATTGAGAAAACAGTTTCTCATGGAGGTGGACAAAGAAAATAAGTTAAGAATTCATGATCACTTTTGTGATTTAAGAAGAGATGTTGGCAGTCAAGAAAAGTCTCCAGGCTTTTGAGAAAATAGGTTCAGAAAGCATGATCACCTTCAATATTTGAGAAGAGATATTGCCAATCAAAAGAAGTCTTTAGGATTATCAAGAAAAGCCTTTAGGCTTGTCACGGTAGTCTTTGGAATCCATTCATGGTTTGTTGTAGGCGTCATATGTAAGCACTTAAATCATTCATCAATATAGTTTATTTAGGAGAAACATGTGTACTATGTTTTAATTCTTCATTGTTTGATTTTCCCTAACAGTATCATGTAAGCTTCTATGTCATTAATGTTGAACAACTACACATGATGAACCGTCATGATACAGACATTGACATTGCAAATGAATTGTAAATAAAAGTTGTAGCAAAGTGTATTCTTAAAAATGCTTGTAAGGCAGGGGCCAGGTAAGGATACATTGATATCCTTTTTGCATACCCATCATTGATGCATGTGTTGTTTTTTTTTTTTTTTCTTTTGAGTCTGGGTATATTCTCGATGTCAATTGTTTATTTGTACTGCTTTAGCCTTTTTTCCCAATATTTGTTTAGCACTGCCCACAATCCTACACACCGACATGTAGATGGCCATTTCCATCATTGTTAGGTTGCTCATCTCCACAACCCATCCCCTTCTGTTGGGGAGTGTATATGTTGAAAACATTTTCCTTTTGGATGCCTTGTCTTACAAAATTCAACAAATTGATTATATGAGAACTTTGTTTTCAAAGGATCTAATGCCAAAATATAACAAAATTCAACAAACTGATTATATGAGAACTTTGTTTTCACTACGTTGTTGCTTGCATTTAATGAATTAATTTTAGTTATGCAGATTCATCACAATTGGCATACACAAGGACCATAAATGTAGCTGAATGTTTAAGCCTATTAGAGAGCCTTAGGTTCTACTGCCTTGATTTTATATTGAATGATTTGTGTATATGTTTCTTCTAAAATCTAGTTAAAGACATGTTGAAGCCCCGAAAATCGGGTCGACAACAAGGGGGATACCCGTCGGGTCCGGACCTTGGTTGGCAGCTCCTTATCCGTTTGGTATAGCGGGTCCGACTGGGGATAATGGGACCAGTTTCCCAATCTATGAGTGTGTGTGTGTAGAATTTGATGTTGTTGATCTAACAGTTCCTATTTAAGATATTCTAATTCAAACTTTAATCTAATTTTATGCTATTGTAATCTAATAAACAACACATCTAAATCTATACTAACCCGGGATGTAATTCTTCTATTATGCGATCTAAAGAGATTTCAAATAACGACTGGTAATAAAGATCATTCAGCAATTATAAGAAAGGAAATCAATCAAGATGAACCACTTCGCATTAAAAAGTTATACAAAACAGTTGTGAAAAACATATCGCATAATGAGTTATTCATATATTAAGCATAAATAAATAGCTAACACCGTACAAAAGTGCCAAATGATAAATCAGGCATTCATGCAATAATACATAAACAACTAAAAACTGTATATCACTTTATCTCTCCTACTCATAAGCTTCAAGCGACAATGATTTATCTCTCCTTGCTCTAACATCCACTAAGAGTACAGAAGTGCAACATCAGTAGCAGATATCAAATGCAAACATCAACAAATCTTGATCCATTCATTCACCAAAACCTCCTTTGAGGGTGCAAAAGTGCATATTCTAAGGACAAGTTTTTGATAAATTTCTGGACCCTTATCTAAATGCATGAGAAGGGTTTAAATAGTACTAACTACATAACTTAATTACACAGATTCAGGATACGATTTAAATGACCGCCCTTTTTCTAAGCAAAACTATTTCTAAAAACTACATCTAATATCTAACTATTTCTGCATTTGCTCCTTAATGTTGCGAGCATTCAGTATTTGCCTGGGAGAGTCGGCTGACTGTCTTCCGCTTTTGATTGAGCTAAGCAAACAGAAATGGTAAGAGCTGGCACCATCTTTTCAGCAACATCGATGATATACTCGAGAGTCATCCTCTGACTATGTGGATTTACTGCGTATGCCCAGTAATAATCCAAGTTGAACTTGGTTAACCCTTGAATTGCTTCTGCCTTTTCTTTATATTTTTGTTTCCAGTTTGTTCTTTACCATTGCTTTCTTTCACTTTTCGGGCTTACAAGTGACTGAGCAGTTAGAGGCTTTTCTTCTCGAACAATTTTCTCAGCGATGCGCGGCGCTAATCGCGCATTGGAAACTGCCTCCGTTCTTTGATCCGGCTTCTCTGATGCGTTTTTCGCCTTTAGCGCCTTTTTCTTCACTGGGTATAAGCTTCAAAATTTGTAAAAATACTGCTTTCGTGAGCTCTTGACCTTGAGCGTTAAACCGCCTGTTGATATCAGCATCGTTCAATTACTCATTCAATCATGGTTGTGAATGAAAGATCTGTAATGGATGGCTCAGCAGCGTTCTTGTGAATCTGCGGCTCTGTTGCATGCGGGCGTCTTTTCTCTGTCTTTGAACATTGGAGTTTTACCCTTTTTCCTCATAGCTTCCTGCACATTGCTTTGTGTATCTTTCGTTTTTTGTTCCTGCAGTTTACAAGTGAGGAAAGAGTAATGACAATAAAAATTGACAGGAAAGCTTTAAACTCTATGGATGTACAAAAACATGCCACCTGACGTGAACTGACTCTTCGAGCAACACAAAACCATATTTCCTAACAACTGGCATATAATTCATTAATTATCATTAAAGCGCGTATCCAGTTCTTGGTTTATGGAAAACTTTTTCTTGAATATTGAGCCAGGGAAATTTGCGATGGATTGTTTCTGCGATTCGCATCGCAGCATCGCATTTCACAGTATTGCATTATTGCAAAATCAGGGATCGCAGTATCGCGCTATCGCAAAATCGCAGATCGCTACAATCGTTAAATCATTATGTGTTTTTCATGCGACTTTGCGATATGCGATATGCGATATCGCATATCGGCGATTTTTTAAGGTTTTTTTAAGGTTTTCCAATGTGAGCGTTTCTTAATGCATGCGATGCGATGGAGTTCGCGTCACAATCTCGCAGTTTATCATTTTTACTCATAAGGAAATGTCCTATTATTCTTTGCGCGATGCGATGTTTCTTAAGGAGTAAAAATACATGAGCCTTAATTGATTTTTTGAATTTTTTACTAAGGGTCACCACTTACCTAGTGTTATTGCTAATACTAAATAAGGAGGGGGGTTGTTGATGGCCACAACAAGACAATGACTTGCAAATGTAGAAACATGACTGACTTGAACTTGATAAATCTTTAGATTTATCTTTACATCCAAACTAATGGAACCAAATAGTTAAAATAGTTCTGATTACTATAGCAGCACTCGATTGAAATGATAATTGTTTGCAACTTTTGCTGCCAACTTACAAGATCATAAAGTCATGACTCATGTGAGTACTTTGTTCTTGAAAAGAGTAGTTGTACTTCTAGGTGAGTTTTCAAGGCACCTTGGTCATCTTCTGTTAGTTGCTATTAGTGGTAAGTTAATCCTGTAGAGTAGTCGTGAATAATAAATTGACCCTAATTAGAAAGCTCCACATTCAACTAAGGTTCAAAGAATTCGGACTGTTGGTTGAGACCACATTCATGACCCAGACAAGTTCATCTATTAATGCCGCAGCAAAACCTCCATAAAGAGTGTTCATATCCATCCATTTGGCTGTATCCTTTTTAAATGCATGTGCAATACCCTGTGTGAACTCGTTCTGGGGGCATGTGATAGATTATCTTAATCTTTCAAAGTATTTAATAGCTACTCTTTTCTGGAGAAGATGACAAATATTATTGGGAAGACCATCTAGATAGACTTAAATTTTGTTACGAGAAGACAGATATGACCATAAAAATATGGAATGGAACAAGGAGGAAAGGACTTTTCGGATCTCAGAATTGAGAAAACAATTTCTTATGGAGGTGGACAGAGAAAATAAGTTAAGAATTCATGATCACTTTTGTGATAAGGATCTAATGCCAAAATATAACAAAATTCAACAAACTGATTATATGAGAACTTTGTTTTCACTACGCTGCTGCTTGCATTTAACGAATTAATTTTAGTTATGCAGATTTGTCACAATTGGCATACACAGGGACCATAAATGGAGCTGAATGTTTAAGTCTATTAGAGAGCCTTAGGTTCTACTGCCTTGATTTTATATTGAATGATTTGTGTATATGTTTCTTCTAAAATCTGGTTAAAGACAATGACTTGCAAATGTAGAAACAAGACTGACTTGAACTTGATAAATCTTTAGATTTATCTTTACATCCAAACTAATGGAACCAAATAGTTAAAATTGTTCTGATTACTATAGTAGCACTCGATTGAAATGATAATTGTTTGCAACTTTTGCTGCCAACTTACAAGATCAGAAAGTCATGACTCATGTGAGTACTTTGTTCTTGACAAGAGGAATTGTACTTCTAGGTGATTTTTCAAGGCACCTTGATCATCTTCTGTTAGTTTCTATTAGTGGTAAGTTAATCCTGTAGAGTAGTCGTGAATAATAAATCGACCCTAATTAGAAAGCTCCACATTCAACTAAGGTTCAAAGAATTCAGACTGTTGGTTGAGACCACATTCATGACCCAGACAAGTTCATCTATTAATGCCACAGCGAAACCTCCATAAAGAGTGTTCATATCCATCCATTTGGCTATATCCTTTTTAAATGCATATGCAGTACCCTGTGTGAACTCGTTCTAGGGGCATGTGATAGATTGTCTTAATCTTTCAAAGTATTTAATAGCTACTCTTTTCTGGAGAAAATGACAAATCTTATTGGGAAGACCATCTAGATAGATTTAAATTTTGTTACGAGAAGATAGAGATATGACCATAAAAATATGGAATGGAACAAGGAGGAAAGGACTTTTGGGATCTCAGAATTGAGAAAACAGTTTCTCATGGAGGTGGACAGAGAAAATAAGTTAAGAATTCATGATCACTTTTGTGATTTAAGAAGAGATGTTGCCAGTCAAGAAAAGTCTCCAAGCTTTTGAGAAAACAGGTTCAGAAAGCATGATCACCTTCGATATTTGAGAAGAGATATTGCCAATCAAAAGAAGTCTTCAGGATTATCAAGAAAAGCCTTCAGGCTTGTCACGGTAGTCTTTGGCATCCATTCATGGTTTGTTGCAGGCGTCATATGTAAGCACTTAAATCATTCATCAATATAGTTTATTTAGGAGAAACCTGTGTACTATGTTTTAATTCTTCATTGTTTGATTTTCCCTAACAGTATCATGTAAGCTTCTATGTCATTAATGTTGAACAACTGCACACGATGAACCGTCATGATACAGACATTGACATTGCAAATGAATTGTAAATAAAAGTTGTAGCAAAGTGTATTCTTAAAAATGCTTGTAAGGCAGGGGCCAGGTAAGGATACATTGGTATCCTTTTTGCATACCCATCATTGATGCATGTGTTGTTTTTTTTTCTTTTGAGTCTGGGTATACTTTTTTATTCTATTGGGATTGCATATCTTAGATTTCATCTGGGTTTATAGACCTGTTCATTGAATAATATCAAAGACCTGTTTACATTCACTTCCATACTTATAGCTTTGCTATATAGTATAAAGTACTAGCACTTTCCTTATTGTTTATACTCCAAATAAAGTTAGTTATGTCATGTACAAAGGATATGGAAAAAATCCTCATTGATACCTTTCAGGCAAAGCTACTATAATCCTATAGCTACCAACATGAACGAAAAGGGGGATAGTTGATGCCCTCTTTTACCCCTTAATCATCTGGAGGCAAAACCATTAATCATGATTTAAAAAGATGTTGATTGTTTCCATTTCTTAGTTTCAATTCCGTCAACCAAGCTTCTATTGAGAGTGGACAATGCAAAAAAACGTGAGTTAGTCCATTGAATGATATAAAGGATTCAGGATATTCATTTCTATACCTTGTGGTGAGCGACCTGATTGTTTCCTCTTCCTCTTCTCTCGTGACTGCAAATGGTTTGAGAGCACAATGAATGACTTGCAGATCAGATGGGCTTATCTCCAGAATGCTGATACAGATTTGAGTTTCTTTCATTGCAAATTCAGTGATGCAGAAATTAAATCATTATGGATGAAAGCATGGGATCCTCAGATCTATTTTCCAAATCATTTGCTCATTTGCCTGACTCTTTTCCTCAGATTTGAAGCCCTGTAACACCAATGGAGTTTGCTCTTTACACTGTAGTGAGTCACCAAATTTAAAGAGGGGAAATATTTTCTACTACAGCGTTTCCCAGTTGCAGTTGAAAAGCTCTGAAATACAAAGTTTGTTGATTAGAGATTTTGAGTTGAAATATATGGCACTTGATTCCCCTTGGCATATCTCTTTGAGGAATTTGCAAATTTGGCAATGTTCAAATATAATATCTCAATGTTAATGTTGTTTATCATACCTCCTCCCTATCTTGCTTTTAGAAAGCTCTGCTCTGCTAACATATTTATTGCAAATGTAAACATGCCATACAGTTTGTCAATGTGATACCAAGTTGAACTTTTATAAGGTTAATTTATGGGACCTTGTATGTTTTGGTAGAATGTGAGAAGTTGTCAATGTGAGAAGGACGTTGGAATTTTTTTTATGGTGGTAGAGGTTGCAAATGTGTCTCCTATTTTTTATACCATGGACAGAACTTTGTTGCAAAGATATTTTTCTCAACTAAAAGAGTTTCTCACAATTAACAAGCATAGTGGACTTAACTTGTGGACAACCATTTTTGCTTTTGAAGACTTCAATTTTTCAACTGTGTGATTATAGATTGTAACATAATTACAATGTATTTAATTTTTGGGCCTTCGCTTATGCTGGTTATTTGAACTTTTGTTTTTCCTTGTCTGCAATTGGAGGTATTTTGAAGCATGTTTTTGGGAACCTATATAGATGACCTCAACCTATACTGGTCTCCTGTACTGGTCCCGCTGATTATATGTAGTATATATATGCTCTTTTTCTCCCCCATATATTTTCCATGGATGAGTTTATGTAAGTAACTTGAGAATACACTATTGTGGAGGCAGAAGCATTAATCATGATTTAAAAATATGCTGACTGTTTCCGTTTCTCAGTTTCAATTCCTTCAACCAAACTTCTATTGAGAGTGGACAATGCAGAAAAACATTAGTTAGTCCATTGAATGATATAAAGGATTCAGGATATTCATTTCTATACCTTGTGGTGAGCGACCTGATATCTGTTCCATCTGAAACCCTAGTTTGTTACCCTCTCCCTAGTCTAATAAAGCCAATACCAATTTTTTCTTTTTGTTACTCTCCCCTCAATTTTCTCATGAAGTCAAAACCATTCTTTTTTCTTTTTAATAATTTGTAATCGTCAGGCTTGAAATAAAAGCCTAAACTTTGGCAATTTCTTTTACCCTTATAGTATGCAGTCCTTCTTATTTCAAATAATATTACTAGTGTTTTCTTGCTTTGGTTTTTAGTTTTTTCATTGCATTCAAAGTTTCAGCTGTGAGAAGGTATCAACTGGTATCAGAGACTACTATAAGGGCTTTTAGGGTTCTGCAGTTCTAATTTGATTGCAATCCTTCCTTTCAAGAATTCTCCTTATAATCCCATCTCATGAAATTTACACAGTTGTCCCTCTTCAGTCCAGTTTACAAATATAATTGAAAATGAACGTCTTTTCTCAGAATGTTTTCATTTTCTTACCGACCGGCAGGTGTGTTACTCAGTAAATCATCATTAGAATATAATTTTTTTTTCAAATAATAGCGAGTAAAGTGGGTTTTACTTTTGTTAACTATTTTATGACTTATATGCAATAATGTAAATAACGGTTTTAGTTTTTCATCACACTACAATTTAGAGTTGATTATTTTACTAGATTAGTTGTATGAAAGACCCCTCATTCCTGTAAGCATGCTTATTGACAATGGAATTTTTTTTTTAAATTTTGGATCTTTCTGTTGCTTACGCTGATGGGATTGATGCCCCTGCTTTTGCGGCTGATGGTTCTTAAAATGGAAGGAATGCAGGCTTGGATGTAGGGACTTAAACTGGTAGCGCCTCTCAATCTGGCTCAGCTGCTTCCTTTGCAGCGAAATCTGATTTCGGGTTTTAATCCCCTTTGGAATTGAGGGGAAATAAGTTGTTGAGGCAATGACATGTGGCCTTCCCACATTTGCAACATGTAATGGAGGTCCTGCTGAAATTATTGTGAATGGGGTGTCTGGATTCCATATTGATCCATACCATGGGGATTCTACAAGTTAACAGATTGCTGACTTTTTTGAGAGGTGCCAGACAGATCCCACTTACTCAAACAAGATCTCTAATGTTGGTCTACAACGTATCTATGAAAAGTAAGTTTAGGGCCAAATTTCATTTTTCATATGGTTCCATAGATCGCACATGGCCTCATGAGCATGTAAATGAAAATATTCAATTAAATTCAACTACATACATCCATCCATACAAGTTGATATTGGGAATGGCTCTTTGTAGGTATACATGGCAAATTTATGCTGACAGATTAATGACGCTGTCTGGGTTTTATGGATTTTGGAAGTATGCATCAAAACTTGAAAGACAAGAGACAAGCCATTATCTGGAGATGTTTTATAGCGTAAAGTATAGAAATCTGGTTAGTGGTGTTGATATACTCGATTTGCACAGCTGTCCCTCTTCAGTCCAGTTTACAAATATAATTGAAAATGAACGTCTTTTCTTAGAACATTTTCATTTTCTTACCGACCGGCAGGTGTGTTACTCAGTAAATCATCATTAGAATATAGATTTTTTTTCAAATAATATTACAAGTGTTTTCTTGCTTTGGTTTTTAGTTTTTTCATTGCATTCAAGGTTTCAGCTGTGAGAAGGTACCAACTGGTATCAGAGACTGCTATAAGGGCTTTTAGGGTTCTGCAGTTCTAATTTGATTGCAATCCTTCCTTTCAAGAATTCTCCTTAAAATCCCATCTCTGGTTTTTGTGGTATTACTTCAAAATTCCCATCGAGAGTTTCTTTAGAAAATTCACAAACCATTCCAGTGATTCACATGCATTTGCCTTATGTAGTTGGTGATCAATTGTGTATAATCAAAGATATCAATTGTTTATAATCAAATAAGGAAGACCACTTGCTGAGTAATATTTCCCTTGCTATTTTGTATATTGCAAATCAAACCCTACATTTTACCCAGTTTATTGGTGCGCAGAAATTGAACATTTATACTCTCCATCTTCCCCATCTAAGGGAAATGTGACAGAAAAGCTACAGAGGTTTGCAGCACTATAAGTAATCTAAAGCTAAGTTTTGTTTACTGCTATTTTCCTATATGGAAAAAAGTCTGCTTGCAATGCTTAATGTCTTATGCTTGCAATGCTTAATGTCTTACACCAAACAATTGAATCTTAATATTATACAATATATTGAAGGACTGCTATTTAATAATGTTTCTTTCCTCAAAATTTTGGTGTCAATGTTTCGGCATACTTTGAAGCCCATTTGTGTTCGTTACTCTCCTGCCTTCTCTGTCATTCGTTGTTGACAATTACCCCCCATGACCACCAATGGATCCCTATTTTATAGATCCCCTCTTGGAAAGGTGTGGCTCTCTCTAAGGCACCTCCAACAAACAGGGTATTTGATTAATATTCATAGCCCAAGTCAAAAGCGTCTATAGTTCCACAAATGGAAAGTGGATAATGTAATAAATCCTTAGCGTTTCTTCTACTTCCCCACCATTAGTTCTCTTGTCATCCAAGCTTGAGTCTTCTTCTCATCCTAGATTTCCTTGCACAAATTAGTTTTATATTTATTTTGAAAAATGATAAGCAAACAATAATCACCAGCAACACAACATTCATGGGAATATTGTCCATATATACACAGTTGGATGTATATGCACAAAGATCCAACTGTGGTTATGTTTTATATTTATTTTGAAAAATGATAACCAAACAAGCCTATTAGAGAGCCTTAGGTTCTACTGCCTTGATTTTATATTGAATGATTTGTGTATATGTTTCTTCTAAAATCTGGTTAAAGACAATGACTTGCAAATGTAGAAACATGACTGACTTGAACTCGATAAATCTTTAGATTTATCTTTACATCCAAACTAACGGAACCAAATAGTTAAAATAGTTCTTATTACTATAGCAGCAATCGATTGAAATGATAATTGTTTGCAACTTTTGCTGCCAAATTACAAGATCAGAAAGTCATGACTCATGTGAGTACTTTGTTCTTGACAAGAGGAATTGTACTTCTGGGTGAGTTTTCAAGGCACCTTGATTATCTTCTGTTAGTTGCTATTAGTGGTAAGTTAATCATGTAGAGTAGTCGTGAATAATAAATCGACCCTAATTAGAAAGCTCCACATTCAACTAAGGTTCAAAGAATTCAGACTGTTGGTTGAGACCACATTCATGACCCAGACAAGTTCATCTATTAATGCCGCAGCAAAACCTCCATAAAGAATGTTCATATCCATCCATTTGGCTGTATCCTTTTTAAATGCATGTGCAGTACCCTGTGTGAACTCGTTCTGGGGGCATTTGATAGATTGTCTTAATCTTTCAAAGTAGTTCATCTATTAATGCCGCAGCAAAACCTCCATAAAGACTATTCATATCCATCCATTTGGTTGTATCCTTTTTAAATGCATGTGCAGTACCCTATGTGAACTCGTTCTGGGGGCATATGATAGATTGTCTTAATGTTTCAAAGTAGTTAATAGCTACTATTTTTTGGAGAAAATGACAAATCTTATTGGGAAGACCATCTAGATAGATTTAAATTTTGTTACGAGAAGATAGAGGTATGACCATAAAAATATGGAATGGAACAAGGAGGAAAGGACTTTTGGGATCTTAGAATTGAGAAAACAGTTTCTCATGGAGGTGGATAGAGAAAATAAGTTAAGAATTCATTATCACTTTTGTGATTTAAGAAGAGATGTTGCCAGTCAAGAAAAGTCTCTAGGCTTTCGAGAAAATAGGTTCAGAAAGCATGATCACCTTCGATATTTGAGAAGAGATATTGCCAATCAAAAGAAGTCTTCAGGATTATCAAGAAAAGCCTTCAGGCTTGTCACGGTAGTCTTTGGCATCCATTCATGGTTTGTTGCAGGCGTCATATGTAAGCACTTAAATCATTCATCAATATATTTTATTTAGGAGAAACCTGTGTACTATGTTTTAATTCTTCATTGTTTGATTTTCCCTAATAGTATCATGTAAGCTTCTATGTCATTAATGTTGAACAACTACACACGATGAACTGTCATGATACATACATTGACATTGCAAATGAATTGTAGGTGCTTCCTTTGCAGCGAAATCTGATTTCGGGTTTTTATCCCCTTTGGAATTGAGGGGAAATAAGTTGTTGAGGCAATGACATGTGGTCTTCCCACATTTGCGACATGTAATGGAGGTCCTGCTCAAATTATTGTGAATGGGGTGTCTGGATTCCATATTGATCCATACCATGGGGATTCTACAAGTGAACAGATTGCTGACTTTTTTGGAGGTGCCAGACAGATCCCACTTACTCAAACAAGATCTCTGATGTTGGTTTATAGCGTATCTATGAAAAGTAAGTTTAGGGCCAGATTTCATTTTTCATATAATTTTTTTCATTTTTCATATGGTTCCATAGATCACACATGGCCTCATGAGCATGTAAATGAAAATATTCAATTAAATTCAACTATATACATCCATCCATACAAGTTGATATTGGGAATGGGTCTTTGTAGGTATACATGGCAAATTTATGCTGACAGATTAATGACGTTGTCTGGGGTTTATGGATTTTGGAAGTATGCATCAAAACTTGAAAGATGAGAGACAAGCCATTATCTGGAGATGTTTTATAGCGTAAAGTATAGAAATCTGGTTAGTGGTCTTGATATACTCGATTTGCGGATATGTCAGTATTATGGTCATTCTTACCTGCTCTAGTTTCTTGATAGGGGACACACTAAGTATGACCCATTACCTTGAGTTGTCCTTCTGGCTACTCAAAGGTTCTGGAATACTAATGGGGATAAAACATTGCTTAATAGTGAGAAATTCCACTCTTAATCCCAGAAAAAGATAGGATGATAGAATGAAGTCCCATATCAATGGATCCGAACATGTGTTGGGTCATCCACACTTAGCATTAATAATTTGATTTGTTGATATTTGTTTAAACATGGACCAAAAGGATTTCAAAAAGGATCATAAAATTTTCATTCAAATTCTCAAAAATAAATAATTTGTTTGAAAAATGGGAAGTTTTTTTCTTCAGAAAACCTACTACATTCAACAATTATAATCAAACAATATAACTTTATCATTATTATTTAAAATTAAATGTATATTTCATATGCCATGAATCTCCTTGTATATTTAAGCTTTTTTCTTATATTTAATATTGTAGTTTGCTTTTATGTAATTAATCCTTACATTTACTTTAATATTTATTTAATAGACTTATCATACATATGGATGTTATATAGATATTGCACCAAATCGAAGCATTCAATTATTCTTATACCACTTTCAAACAACATAACTTTACCACTATTATTTAAAATTAAATGTATGTGTCATGACTCTCCCTGTATATGTTAGTTTTTTTCTTATATTTTGTATATGTCAATTTTTTTCTTCTATTTATGTCTTATGGCGTTTCCTTTGCAGCATGTGGTGCAAATGCTAGTTACACATCATATGGAAAAGGTTTATAAAAGTATTGTTTCATATGGCTTAAGGTACATATAATAAACATAATAGGGAAATGGTTTAATACCGCCTTAACTAAGGCATGGTAGCATATCGACGGGAAGTCTCTCAAACCTAGCGATCACTGATACCTGTTGGTTGAAGAGGACGACAGATGGGTCATTCCTAAGCATTAATCTTGGGGTCCTTTATCATGTGGTCTGGATTGTTCTGTGGTTGGTTAGGGTAACCAACCCTCGTTCCCTCCATCGCATAGTAGCCTCATTTTCACCTCTTTTGTCATGCTCTGGAACCTCTCGACGAGTCTCCACCCTTGCTCTCTATCACCACCCTACACCCTTCAAAACATGTTGGTAAACCTTCATGCAGAAGGGGTTTTTATTTTATCTGTTGTTTACCAGGAGAAATCAGTTGTTACGCCCTCATTTGACCTTTTCTACGACTATGGAAAGAATTATTTTGTCTGGAGTCACCCCCAAATGTTTGCTAGTTCGATGGCACAAGTGACAACGTATTTATTCACTGCTCTCTGTCACTAAGTGTTCCAAGTATCTCTTTTCTCAGATATCGTTAACCCACTTACATACCTACTATTTCATTATAGGTTAATTCACTAATTTTCTTGTTTGCTATGTCTCTTAGTGCAGGGTTCGCGTTCGGTGCCACCATCAACTCCTACCCCTTCTTCAAGTGACCATGTGGTTTCCAAACCCTTGCGAGCACATTGAAATGGCTTAAGATTATATATTGGTTTGTTAATTTAAATTTGACAATTTCCTTTCCCGAGTCACACTAATTTTTTTCTGTCCTAATGCAGGTGCTCTTCATTTGTTCACTAAAGCATATATAGCTTCAACTAGCGGCAACAAAAAAAGGGTTAAATATATCTTGAAGTTCCTCGAGTTTTTGCTACTGTTACACCATGGGGTTTCTGTGTAATTCCATTAGTTTTGTTGTAGGTTTATTGCCTCTCCATTATGGAGGAAACATGGTATTTGTGGATTTGACTGAAAGCTAAAGTAGATAATATAATTACCTCTTTAATACTCAAATTTTTTGCTTCTTATGGAGGTTGTTACGATTGATTTCATGGTTGAATGTACTTTGTGTTTGTGGAATATTAAGATATAAAAGTTCTAAGTGGTATTCTTATTTTTTCTTGAAATGTATGGCCATACTCTTGAGATTTATTTCTATACTCTTTTGTAAATTTAATATTGTTAAATGAATTAGCAAACAGGGACACCAAACCTATGGCCGAATCATTTTGGCAACCATGGTCTCAACTCCCTCACTTCCTTCTTGTTCAGAGTACAAATCGTATTTCAAGTTTTTGTATTCATGTTGAAGAATGAAACCCGTCCACAATTAATATTGTCAATTTGTTATCTGGATTATATTTATTTCATTTCTTTGTGTATTTCCTATTCTATTGTGATAGGTATTAGGTCTTATATCTATTCATTTCTTTAATTATTCCTTCACCGAGGTTGTTCTTAGTTTCTGTGGAAGTCTTTTCAGGCCTCCGAATTAATTTTTTCTAAGGTTCCATAGATATCATACCTCCCTCTTCGAGCTTCTCAAACTACTCAGATTATTATTGGCTATCCCTACCTTACTGTATAAGGTATCCAATATTCTCTCCCCTGCACTTAAGGCCAAAGTTCAATCCCCGTTATATTGGCTCAACAGGACATGTTAACGGAATTAATACCATTGAAATAATTACCTTAGCCAAGGATTGAGGCAAGTTCTTTGTGAGTTTCGATTCAGTTTCATTTAACTTCCAGCCCATGTACAATTTGATTTGATAACCAATTCAATAACTTAGAACAACTTGTAATTAAGTTAAATGCTTGTTTCAGTCCTATTGTTTCGGTCTATCATTTGTCTTCCACAGGTTAAAGTTAAATATACAAGCATAGATTGAATTACCTTTAAGAAATAACAGGAACAACTATGATCCGGATTTATGCAAGAATGCAATAAAGCACGGCAATAAACATCAATACAAAGATGTAGCAGAAAAAATACTTCATTTCATTAATATCAAATACTGAAATATGCTTACAAACAGAATGGAAACTAGACTAGCTTGGAAGATGGTAGCTTATCTTTGAGAAGAGATGTGGCAGCTACATGCCTCTGAATTGTGTTACAATGAGGCTTGAATGCCTATTTATTGTTGAGAAACAATGGAAAACCCTAAACATCCAAAAACCTAACCCTAGGAGATGAAGCGCCAAACTATGGGCCCCGTTTGGGTAAATTGGTACATAAACGTCCTAAGGTCGTAACTTTGGCATATGATCTCTGTTTGATGTGCACAATACCTCGTTAGAAATATCTATCCGAGGACTACAACTTTTGAATGGCCAACATCGAACCATACCCAATATTGGCCCTATTTTCCCAAAAAAATGTCATTTAAGGCCTCAAAACGGCTCTGGAAGTTCAAGACCTAAAACAAACTGCCAAAAATAGTTAATTGTGCTACAATTAAGGAAAGTGAAAAACTGAAAGAGACAGTTGTGGGGGTCCAAGTGGGATAGGCGGGTGGCCACCAACATCCACCTAGATCATTCCTACACCCTTAGGAGGCAATGGTCCCCATTACGCTGAGTGTCTCCATGAGATGGGGAAACTTCTGTTGAACTTAGTCCCTGGTGAGCTGTTTTGCAATCTCTGATGTATCTTGTAATGGTGGGAAGCATGGTCGAGGGCGATCCACATTGAAAACTCGGTGCAAGACAAGGAATGGGGGAATGTTGTTCTTCAAAGCATTGTTTCCCACAACCTTGGTAATGGTGTAAGGACCATATCAGAGTGGTCTAAGCTTCTGATGGGCTCTTGTAAGACACTATTTCTGCAGATGCAACCAAACTTTGTCACCCACATGAAACTTGTGTGGCACCCGATGTTGATCATGTCACTGCTTGTACTTCGAATTTTCCACAATGGAGCGGCAATATATCGGCCCATTGGGTAGAGGTGCTCCAGGAGTCAGATCAAATGAATGCTTAACCCGACAGTGCAACGATACCCCTGTGGGTGAGGAGAAGATGTCCCTGTATCCCTTCATGATCGTATCCACATGCTTCTGCTATGTGGAGGAACCCTTCCCGGAGACCATGGATGTGCCTACAATCTTCCCCATACTTTGAGAGTGAACTAGAAAGAAAATAAATTTCCTATTCTGGGAGATGATCTTACTGCATCTCTTAGTAAAGATCAAAGAGGTGGCAATAGGTAGGGCTACCTCCGGTATCTTATATAACGTACTACCCAAAGAAATAATAACATAGTGAGGTCTAGACTCATATACAGCATGTCGCTTCCATAAGTATGGTTCCCCTAATAATACATCACAAATGTCGAGAGGAGAAACATCACATAATACCTCATATGTGAAGGGCTTGATGCTATAGGGAAGGCATCACTGCTCGTTGACTCGGAGATCTCGTTCTTTATGAAGCCACCTGATGGTCTATGGCTGTGGGTGTAGTATAGTCAGCAGACCCAGCCGCTTCAAAAAATCTATTGAAATGAGGTTCTTTTGGCTTCCACTGTCGATAATGAATTGTAGCGGCGAACCCTTCACCCTCATTTGTGAGTGGAAAAGATGCTCCCCCTCCTCTTAGTCTTCGGGCTCATTCTTCTAGATCTTGGCGCTGGCAACAGGGGTGCTGGGCTCCAAATCAATGATCTGCTTCCCTGTTTCATTCCTCTTGTCGGGTTCTAACTTAGCGTCGAAACATGCATCTGATTTTGAACCTTTCAACTCAGCTACCAATGACTACTTGGCCCGACACTCACTTGTGTTATTAGTGTGGCTCTTATGGAACTCACACCACTTTCCTGTGTCTTTCTTTGAATTCGTGGTGTTGTTCTTTTCTTACAGCTTCAACAAGCTAACTTGGGTCACACTGCCTTGGCTTTGTCCTTGGTTCTGCGGTTTAGGGAAGCCTTTCGCTTGCTTCGGATTTGCATATCCAAAGTCTCGCTTCTTGTATTTAAAATTATGCTCGATCTTGACAGCGTATAGGTATGTCGTGCTGAGCAAGGAGATGTCCACGAACTCCATCCCATCCTGGATGTACCTATGTAGGAAGTTGCAGTATTTGAGTACCAAATGCTGCTCAGAATCCTTGATACCCAACTTTGTGCAAAGGGTATGAAAAATATTAGTAAACTCCAGCACTTCTTGGTCCCTTCCCTGCTACAGTGTGGTCCACTTTATGTATTTATCCTCATAGCTTCCAACAGGGTAGTGCTGCTCCTTGATGGCATCCCGGAATGAATTCCAAGTGGGTGCGGCTAAAAACAATGAGGTCGTACTTTCATACTTCTTCTCGCAATAGGTTTCCCACCAGTCCTTGACATGGGGGGCGACTTTGAGAAGAGCAAAAGTGATCTTTTCTCGGCTGGAAAAATGATGAACAGAAAAATACCCTTGTAGCAAATTTAACCATTTATCTATGACATTTGCATCTATCTAACCCTCAAATATGGGGATTTCAAAGTTTACTTGTGCCTTAAAGGGTGTGGCGTTTCCAGAGTCGCTGTTAGAAGTAGATCGCTGAAGGATCTGGGAAAAGTTGTCCATCATCGTGTTCCTTTGTCGCTCAAGGGCTTCTTCGAGCAAGATTTTGATAGGATCTCATGCCCCCTCATCTTTCTTTTCTTCCGCCATGGTAGGCCATCGTGATTTGTGAGTCTTGTCTTGCAAAGGTTCACCCAGTTCAAGCCCTAACTCCTTATATCACAACCTCGTTGGGGACATGGAAAGAAAAACAGAGAAAGAGCAGACCTCTCTAATACCATTGATCCAGATTTATGCGGGAACACAACAAAGTATAGAAATAAAAATAAATACAAATATGTAGCAAAACTAATACTTCATTTCATTAATATCAAATACTGAAATATGCTTACAAACAGAATGGAAATCAGCCTAGCTCCGGCAATGTTAGCTTATACTGTAGAAGAGATGTGGTGGCTACATGCCTCTGAAATGTGTTACAATGAGACTCGAATACCTATTTATTGTTGAGAAACAATGGAAAACCCTAAACATCCAAAAACCTAACCTTAGGAGATGAAGCGCCAAACTATGGTCCCCGTTTGGGTAAATTGGTACATCAACTTCCCAGGGTCGTAACTTTGGCATATGATCTTTGTTTGACGCACAAAATACCTCGTTAAAAAGATCTATCAAAGGACTACAAATTTTGAATGGCAAACAGGAAACTAGAACCCATGTTTGCCCCCTTTTTCCCAAAAAATGTTGTTTAGGGCCTGAAAACGGCTGTGGAAGTTTAGGACCCGTAAAAAACTACCAAAAATAGTATTTTGTGCTACAATCAGGGAAACTGAAGAACTAAAAGAGACAGTTGTGGGGGTCCAAGTGGGATATATGGGTGGCCACCAACGTCCACCTAGATCATTCCCCCCCCCCCCCCCCCCTTAAGAATGAATGATCCCCATTGCATTGAGTGCCTCCATGAGATGGGGAAACTTCTGTTGAACTTGGTCCCTCGTGAGCTGTTCTGCAATATCTGATGTGTCCAGTAATGGTGGGAAGCATGGTCAAGGGCGGTCCACATTGTACACCTGGTGCAAGCCAAGGAATGGGGGAATGTTGTGCTTCAAAGCATTGTTTCCCACAGCCTTGGTAATGGTTTAAGGACCATATAAGAGTGGTATGAGTTTCCAATGGGCTCTTGTAAGGCATTATTTCTGTAGATGCAACTAGACTTTGTCGCCCACTTGAAACTTGTGCGGCACCCGATGTTGATCATTTTTTTGCTTGTACTTGGCATTTTCCATAATGGAGAGACGATATATCGGCCCATTGGGTAGAGGTGCTCTAGGAGTCAGATTGGATGAATGCTTAACCTGACAGTGCAACGATACCCCTGTGGGTGAGGAGAAGATGTCCATGTATCCTTTCATGACCCTATCCACCTTCTTCTACTACGTGGAGGAACCCTTCTCGGGGGCCATGGATGTGGCTACGATCTTCCCCATACTTTGAGAGCGAACCACAAAGAAAATAAATTTCCTTGTCTGAGAGATGATCTTACTACATTTCTTAGCAAAGATCAAAGAGGTGGTAGTAGGTGGGGCTATCTCCGGTATCCTGTATAACGTATTACCCAAAGAAATAGTCACAAAGTGATGTATGGACTCATATACAGCATGTCGCTTCCACAAGTATGGCTGTCCTAATAATACATCACAAATGTCGAGAGGAGAAACATCACACAATAACTCATCTATGAAGGATTTTATGTTGTAGGGAAGGTGGCACTGCTCGTTGACTTGGAGATATCATTCTTGGTGAAGCCACTAGATGGCTTACGACTGCGGGAGTGGTATTGTCAACAGGTCCAGCTGCTTCACAACCTCTATTGAAATGAGGTTCTTTTGGCTCTTACTGTCGACAATGAATTGCAGCGGCGAACCCTTCACCCACATTTGTGACTGGAAAAGACGCTCCCCCACCTCTGCATCTTCGGGCTCATTCTTTTGGATCTTGGCGGTGGTGAGAGTGGCGATGGGATTCGCATCATTGATCTGTTTCCCTTTTTCATTCCTCTTGTCAGGTTCTAACTCAGGGTCAGAACATGCATCTGATTCTGAACCCTTCAACTCAGCCACCAGCGACTGTTTGGCCCGACACTCACTTGTGTTATGAGTGGGGCTCTTATGGAACGCACACCACTTTCCTGTGTCCTTCTTTGAATTCGTGGTGTTGTTCTTTTCTTGTAGCTTCGACAGGTTGTCTTGGGTCACACTGTCTTGGCTTTGTCCTTGGTTCTATGGTTTAGGGAAGCCTTTCCCTTGCTTTGGATTCGCAGATCCAAAGTCTCGCTTCTTTTGTTCAAACTTCTACTTGATCTTGACAGTGTATCGGTACACTGTACCAAGCGACGATATGTCCAGGTGATCCAAATACCCTCTACGTATTCAAAAATAATTCAAAATATCAAAAGAATCACATGGGAAGAGCCCTTAGAAACATCGAAAAACACTACCGGGAGGCGAAAAACACAAGAAAACAATGAAAACGGAGCTATCGACGGCTTGAACAGTGAATGCACAGTAGCCGTCAGATCTGGCCAATCAACAGTCCAGATCTGGTCGGAAAATCACAATCAGCAAAGGCTATCAGAGGTTATAGGCAGAGCCCATATGGAACTTGCGATGGCGATCGACGAAGTCAACAAGGACCATCGATCAAGCACGCAGATTGATGGCCCACGTTGCATCGTAGAATTGCAGTCAGCAAATACGAAGGAGCGCTTACAATGGCCCAGGGTTATCGTGATATGTGATTGCGATCAATCGCATCGCGATATCACAATTGAAGCTACACAGAGGAGCAGGCTATATCCACATATATATTTGATGTGATTAATCGAACCTGATGGAAATATAAACACTATTTCATAAGATTTGAGATCCACCCAAAGCCTTTTTCACGAGATTTTTCAGTATTTTAGTGTATTTTTAAATACAAAGAGGAAACCATGGAACGGGCATTGTGACATGCGATGGTGAATCACAGGCAGACCTGATAGGGGAATAGGATGCATTTATGAATATTTGAAGTCCCAGATGAACAGTGTTTTTGGCAGATTTTCACAGTTTGAATGCATTTCTCTGTGTTAACAGAAAGCGGCCGTTTCAGGGATTTCAAAGGCCCAGTGCACTCATCCGTTGCAGAATAGGTGGCCACCTCCCCTTAAGGTGTTATGGAATGATTATTTAACACTAGAAGAGGGATTTGAACAGACAGAGGCCGGGAGCCAGAAATCCCGAGAAGAGGAATGAACAGTCAGCGCAGATTGGCTTTAAAGCCACAGAAAACAGAAGACAGAAGCAAGTAGTATTGCAGGCAGTGCCGAGACAGAGCAAAGACAGAGATAGAGAGTGATTGAGAGAGTTTGTGTACTCAGAGAGGCTTGAGAGGTTCAAGCAAAACTCTTGTTGTTGTATCTGTTGTGTGTTGAGACTCAATTTGAGCTCATACTATTGTAAAACTCTGTTCTGAAGACATAATAGAGAGGTCACCACTGAAGGCTGGACCAAGAGATGTAGCCCAGGAGTATTGGGTGAACTCCTTATTAAATTCACCATGTTTATGTGTGTTGTCTATTATGCTTCTTTACTGCTTCATTGTCTGTGTATTTCGCAATCTTATCGATCCATTGCATAAAATAACATAGGAAAATCCATGCACATGTGTTAAAGACATATTTGGGCACTTCAACCCCAATCTTATATGTCAATAAACTAGGGCTCTTTAACCCCTAAAAGTGTTGTTTCATACCCTAAAGGATCATGGTCAACTGATTACATCATTCCCCAGAAGTTCCACTTGAAAAACCACTCAGAATTGGCCAAAACTGGACCATATTGACTACTCCACTGTCAGGGTGTGATGCATACTAACTCCTACACTAGCTAGGTGCAATGCATACTGAAGAGGCCTTCTGTGGGGTGCGATGAGAGAGAATGGACAAATGTCCGAGACAATTTTCTAAGTGGATGCTCATGAAATCTTCTAAAAACTTCTCCTATGACACTTGCCTCTCTGAATTCGCCCAGGGATGAGTAAGAGATATAAGAAATCTCCAAGTGGAACCAAGAACAACAAGTGGAATGACACTTATCAAAAACCTAGAGATGACTCACACCCTTGCAGACATCTATAAATGGATCCCTCATCTGAGGGATCTGGAGGCTGGAATTTTGTAATTTGCAAGGAAGTATTGATAGTTTGTCTTTGAGAAGGAGCATTGCATTGTTGGGTGATCTTGCTTTTCATGAGGTGAAGAGGGCTTTGATGCTAGATCAGACAGCTGGGTTGTAATTCTCCCTTCATATTTAATAAAGTTCTTTGAGTTTTCCTCCATACAATCGTGTATCTGTGAATGTCGTTATTTGTGAATGCCATTGTATGTTCAATGTATTTTTGATTCTGCATTTCTTATGATATAATAGATCAGGATGCTTTGATGGTGTTTTGTTACTTTGTTTCTACAGGTATTCTCTAAGTGGGATAAGTAGGAGAGGAGTTGCAAGCTCTATCAAGGGGGAGAGAAATCGAGCAAGGAGTCAAGGGGAAGATCCAATTTGGTTCCTTTTCTTCTCTCTTGTCTATCATACATATAGGAAATCCCAAATTGCTTTGATTGTTTGTTTGCTAGGATAGTTGCCAATCCTAGAGGGCTAACAGATCAAAAAGACACTAGTTTTCCCAGAAACAAAATGGAGACTCCACTGGGGAGGCGAATAGAAGTTTGTTTGTTGTTGTTGTTTGCTTTATAAACTATAGACAGAGCCTAAAGTTAGCCAGATAGCCTTCGAACTACTCTTGCTCTGCAATTGCAAAGTAGATGAATGTTGCTTCAGTCAATCTCCGGTTTAGTTTATGAATTGAACATCTGACTTACAAGCATTCTAGATGCCCTTTTGGTAGCTCAGTAACCTCCCAAGATCATACCTCTGTACTTTGCTCTTTACTGTCCATAATAGCTCAGCTTAACTCACTAAAACCAGCTGCAAATTTGAGCCAAAACCCATCTCAATTGCGCTCCCTGGCCCATCGCACTGTCTGACACTGGAAGCTAGTATGCATCGCACTTCCCAAGTGTAGAAGGTGTGATGCATCCCTGTTTCTATGAGGCACAGGTGCGATGACTAAGTAATCCTATTTCTCCTCTTGAAATTTGGGGTTTTTATCTTTGTTTTCAGCTCTGTTTAGTTGTTTTTGCTGCTTATGAATAGTATCTCATCGCTGAAGCCTGCTTGCTTTACATAGTTCAGCCTCCATTGATTAGGATTAGTAAATGGTTTTATTTATTTTTCCATCATTTACAATCCTTTTTCGAAAAGTTACTTAAATCGATCTGTCGTTTTGGTGCAAAAAGTGTTGTAATTGTCGTTTTGTGTCAAAAAGAGAAGTGTCGTGAAGTCTTCCTTCAATGGATAGTCGATTAAACTTTTTGTCATGCATTTGATTTGATTTGTTAATATTTGAAGTGTTGAAAGAATTTTCTATTCGAAATTGAAAAGTGTCGTTTAGTCTTCCTTTCATTTTGAAAAAGAATTGTCGAAATGTCGCTTTGACTAAAATATTTCAGATCTTTGCTATACTTAGTTTTCCTTTTTGGAATTTTTCACATTAAGGGGAACGAAAAACAAATACATGCATTTTCATTTGCATTTAGACTGTGTGTGAAAAATGATTTAGGAAAGGTGCATTTAGTGTGTGCTCTTTGCTCCTTGTTTGAAAGAATCGTAATCTTCTTTCCTTAGTAGCTAGGATTTTCATTGCAAAATAAACAATGATTGTTTATCATTGTAGACTGCATATTTAGGAATTTTACATCTACATCATGCGATGAACCATTGAAAGGCAAAATTTTAAAGAAGATCAACTCTAAAATAAATTTCAATGAATTTAACAACGCTTTGGAACCTAACGCAATACATTTAGAGGTCTAGGTTAGAGACGTGTTCTGGCGTCGTAAAATCTAGTAACTATCATTTTCATCGAAGGTTGGGTGATTCCTCCTCATTGATACGACAAGTGCTAGCATGGACTTGTGCTCCCCGTACCATCGAGTATATATTGGGAGACCATAATAGGCTTATATCCTTTATCCATAGGAAGCCGTGTCTTCTGCCCTATTGATCGCAATGCACTGAACATAGCATTCGGGAAGATTGACTGTCGTACATAAGTCCTTGGTAATTTCTCTTTAATTTATCACCAAGATGTATATTGCAGTTTTCTGATTGGTTTGGTAATCCCTCTGTCTAGATTTCCATAGTAGTCACTTTCATTCCTTTTTGACTCCTTAAAAGAAAAGGTCCATCTAAGCACTTGTCACTTCAGGCTCATTAAAAATTGAAGGGGACTACAGTCATCTTTAGCTTTTTCTCGACTCTTAAAAATTGAAAAAGCAAAGTTGTGTCAAAGCGTCATTAAAATTTATTTAATTCGGAATAACATCCCTGTTCCTTCATTGATCTTAGGTTGAGATAATAGAGTCCAACAATCATGAAATCCCTTTAGAAAGGAATCCTAGTCCATTTTCCTCTTGGGGAAATATTGGTGCTCCATATATGGCCACATTGTCCCTTCCAAGAATCACAATTAGCTTGCCAGTATGGCTATTCTCAACCTCTATCATTCAAAATACCATGATTCCTCAGCAATCGAATCAGCAACCAGTTGATACTGAAGTTGACCCTTCACCTTCTACTTCATTTGTTTCTCCCTCCCCTTCTTCCTCTTCACTTGGTGAAAATAGTGATGCTAGTAACCAAGTGGCTGAGAAGAAGAAGAAAGGGAAGGAGAAGAAGAAGAAGAAGTCAATTAAGAAAGTGGACAACCATGAATCATCGGGTGAAAATATACACATTAAATCTCCCAAATTTCCTTGCATAATTTGTAGAGGAGACTATTTTCATCAAGACTGTCCAAGCATTCCTCGGATCTTGAGAGAATGGTCCCCCCGTTCGCACCAACCATTGTCATCAACCTCTGGTGATCATGTTGATATCACACCATCAACTAGTAATAGAAAGGTCAACATTCCATATAGATTATGTGAAGGGGACCATACCCTCCCCCGTTGTCCTTTTTTGGATGAAGCCAAGAGAGTGTTGCATAACTGTCCTGCTTCACCATAGCGAATTTCATCTGGATACAAGAAGCTCGCCACAAATCCTTTACTAGTTGAAAATCTGACTGACATAACTCAACCATCGGTCGAAGCACCTATCATTGAAAGTGAATTTTCTGAGTCCATACTGAAACAAAGTCAACAGGTCGAAATGGTAGTGGACCCAGTTTTACCTTCAAAAGGTCCACCTTCAAATGATACCATTCCCAAAGAGAGTGAGAATGATAACATTCAAATTCTTTTTATTACTTCAGAGTCCGATGAACTTGGGGGAAAGCCGCCCGTTCCTTTACAACAGGAGGAAAATCCCCCAGTTCTCGCTACTCAAGGGGTCAATTCAACCATTTATTCGGTACCCCCTCCAAGCAGTCTAGTCACTTCCTTTGATTGGAATCGACTAGCAAGATCCCGCCTTCCTTCTAATGTGCCATTCCATATCATAGTACAAGTCTACAAAATGATCGTGTCTGGCACTATCATAGATGAAGGGGCTTCAGTGAGTATCCTTTCCTCAACTGCTTGGAAAGCGCTTGGTTCGCCATCGCTTATGCTTGTTACACAAAATTTGTCAGGCTTTAACAAAGGAACTAGTCTACCATTAGGGATCCTTCCTAAGTTATGGATTACTTTGAGAAGGAAAATCGTTCACTTGAACGTGATGGTAGTCCAAGGGCCATTAGATTACAATCTACTCCTTGGGCGTGACTATGTTTACAACATGGAGGCTATTGTTTCAACACTCTTTCGAGTGATGTGTTTCCCACATGAAGGCAAAATTGTGACTATTGACCAGCTTTCATTTCCCGGTTCAAGCATAACTCCAAGTCGATCATCATCCCTAAATGGTCCTTTTGTGTCAAGAGTGTCTCTTCAAGCTTCATTCCATCCACCTGATTGCCGGGAGTAGTCCGGTGAATGTAACGAAGCTTAGGGGGCATGCACCCTTGTCTACTTTGGCGGACAAACCCAGTTGAAAAGATAGGTTTCCCCGTAGGTTATGTGATTGGAAGTGTTATCTCACACCATTCACCTTTGTCTATTTGATGGACGAAGCCAGGAAGCATTTTGACCGCGGAATAAAACCATCTTGGTTAACCACAGTGATTTCCATATGGTTACTAGAAACTCTCCTTTTCTCGATGCTTGGGGGCATGCAAACCTTTTTATGCAAGCTAAAGACGACCAATTTCCTTTTTTTTAGCTTTTTCGCTTTTTAGTTTTTTAGCTTTTTAGCTTTTTAGCTTTTAACTTCTTAGGTTAGGTGATTGGTCTGACACACCATTCACCTTTGTCTATGTCGCAGATGAAGCAAAGGAAGTGTTTTGTCCAACTGCGGATGAAACCATCCTACCTAACCTCAGTAGTTCCTTAGCTTTTTAGTTTTTCTAGATTTTTTAGCTTTTTAGTTTGGTCATTTCTAGCTTACATAAAAAGAAAAACTAAAATGTGAGCAATGTTATCGTATGGTTCAAGCTCATTAAAAAATAAACCTACCTATGAGCAATGTTGTCGCATGGTCCAATCTCGTTAAAAAATAAACCTACCAATGAGCAATGTTATCGCATGGTTCAAGCTCGTTAAAACATAAACCTACCACTAAGCATATGATTCCCCAGAGTTCAAGCTTGTTAAAAATTGAACCCGCCTTTGGTAAATAACCTTTGTGATTGCCATAATATCAGCCTTTTGAACCTTGGTTGTGTTCCTGCCATTACCTCCATCCTTTTGGCCGATCATACACTTCCACTTTATTGTTTACCTTTTTGAGGAACAGCTGCAATGAGTGGTCCTGTTAGCCACCCTCTTCACATCACCATGTTTTGAGAAGTTCTAAGATTACCCGGAACTAGTTTCTACCCTAAACGCCACTCATTCCTAAAAAACGAGTCTCATTTAAACTCTTTTTCAGACTCGTTAAATATGAAAAGATTGTCAAGCTATTGGCCTTTCCAACTCGTTAAAGTAAGGGGAAGTGCCATCCCTCCTGTATATTTTAATCTTTTTCGGACCTGAGGGATTATCTCATGAAAAAGTTCCAGCGCTTGTCTTTTCGGCTCGCTAAAGTTATCGAAAACTCATCCCTTTTGTATTATTTTATCCTTTTTTGGACTTAAGGGATCATGCTATGAAAAAGAACTGTTGGAGTTTCCTTTTCATCCCTTTTCAAACTCTCTAAACATGAAAAGGACCAAGTTATCCTTGTCGTTAAACTCGTTAAAACAATAGCGAAAAACTTGTCCCTCAAACAAGAACGAGTTTCATTGTCGCTAGACTCACTAAAACATAGCGACTGGTTTGCCCGAAGGGCAAATTATAGAACAAGCATATGTTATCCTCCTCAAGCTTGACAAAAATAAAGAGGTACTGGTTACAAATGACTGGGGAAAAGGGGAAGAAAACTTGAAGAATTTTATTGGTAGCAAGTTGCTCTTTAACATGACACTTTCACTCCATCACCATGATTGAGTCGGGTTGGGTTAATCCGTTTGTCGGTCATATCACCATTGGTCCTCCATACCATCCATCTTTTGGGGTTAACGCCACCAATCCATCTCAGTGTCACCAATATGTTCAAGAGAAGTCATTCAGAGAATTCACCATCCAGTTAATGCCTCATCCACTGCAATACCTTCACCCTCCATTTTTTATGACTGCCATTCTTGAACCTTGTATCGTCAGATCTTTTTTCACCTCTAGAAATTCATTTGCTTCGTTTCATGTCGTTGATGTGGGATACATTAAGGCCCTCTTATGACGGGTCACTTCTTGTCAACATTAGCTCATTATCCATGAAGTTGACTTAGAAACAACCCTTTCAGTACTTTGAAGCTTGCATACCTCAACGGCAAGTTTCTCACTTCCGGCGACGGGTTGACATCAATGGCCTTCGACCGAAAGATTTTGCGTGGTGTTCGACATCGGATCATATATTCACACCACGTGAATTGTACTGTAGTACCTTGAGGTTCATCATCATTATTGGTGACTCCTCTCGCATATGTTAACAGCTTACATTATTGGCTGGTAATCAGGCGATGTCTTTCCATGTTCGACTTCAGGACATCTTTTCACATGGATCGACTTGTACATCAGGCGAAGATTGAACAAGTTTGAAGACCCCGGATCTAGTTTCATCCATCCGGGCTGCGATATATTCAGGAATATAAAGACATCAAATGTACACAGAAGCTGCATAGATGATCATCCAAGCTAAGGATGATGACTCTACATATAAAGAATCACCAGTCTGCAACTGCAGACGATTATCTGTTCTATGTACATGAAAATGAATTTATAAAGCTGAGCATGGGAATGCCTGCCTCAGCTAGATCATGGAAAATTATATTGTGATGATGTATTGTATTGTATCTTATACAGGTCACCTTCCAGTTCGAATACCTCGGATCCTCATGATAAAGCATTTCACCTGACATCAAAAGATTTACGACTTCATGCTTTAGGGGGAAACAATTATAGACATATTTGGGCACTTCAACCCCAATATTATATGTCGGTAGACTAGGGCTCTTTAAACCCTAAAAGTGTTGTTTCATACCCTAAATGATCATGGTCAACTAATTACATCATTCCCCAGAAGTTCCACCTAAAAACCACTCAGAACTGGCCAAAACTGGACCATACTGATTGCTTCACTGTCAGGGTGCGATGCATACTGACTCCTACACTAGCCAGGTGCGATGCATACTGAAGAGGTCTTCTATGGTGTGCGATGAGCAAGAATGGACAAATGTCCGAGACAGTTTGCTAAGTGGATGCTCATGGAATCTTCTAGAAACTTCTCCTATGACACTTGCCTCTTTGAATTCGCCCAGGGATGAGTAAGAGATCCAAGAAATCTCCAAGTGGAACCAAGAACAACAAGTGGAATGACACTAATCAAAAACCTAGATATGACTCACACCCTTGCAGACATCTATAAATGGATCCCTCATCTGAGAGATTTGGAGGCTGGAATTTTGTAATTTGCAAGGAAGTGCTGATAGTTTGTCTTTGAGAAGGAGCATTGTATTGTTGGGTGATCTTGCTTTTCATGAGGTGAAGAGGGCTTTGATGCTGGGAGGATGATGCTGGATCAGACAGCTGGGTTGTAATTCTCCCTTCATATTTAATAAAGTTCTTTGAGTTTTCCTCCATACAATCGTGTATTTGTGAATGCCATTGTATGTTCAATGTATTTATGATTCTGCATTGCTTATGATATAATAGATCAAGATGCTTTGATGGTGTTTTGTTACTTTGTTTCTATAGGTATTCTCTAAGCGGGATAAGTAGGAGAGGAGTTGCAAGCTCTACCAAGGGGGAGAGAAATCGAGCAAGGAGTCAAGTGGAAGATCCAGGTTGGTTCCTTTGCTTCTCTATTATCTATCATACATAGAGGAAATCCCAAATTGCTTTGATTATTTGTTTGCTAGGATAGCTGCCAATCCTAGAGGGCTAGCAGATTGAAAAGACACTAATTTTCCCAGAAACAACATGAGTTTGTAATACCTTATTAATTGTTAAGAACTCATTTTCAGATCACTAGGAATTCCATTCCATCCTATATGTACCTGTGTAGGCATCCATAGTATTTGAGTACCAAGTGCCGCTCAGAATCCTTGATACCCAACTTTGTACAAAGGGTATGAAAAATATTGGTAAACTCCGGCACGTCTTGGTCCCTTCCCTGCTGCAGCGTGATCCACTTTACGTATTTATCCTCATAGGTTCCAACAGGGTAGTACTGCTCCTTGATGGCATCCCAGAATGAATTCCAAGTGGGTGTGCCTAAAAGTGGTGATGTCGTACTTTCCTCCTTCTTCTCGCGGTAGGTTTCCCACCAGTCCTTGACGTGGGGCGTGGCTTTGAGAAGAGCGAAAGTGATCTTTTCCCGGCTGGAAAAATCATGAACAGAAAAATATGCTTCTAGCAGATTTAACCATTTATCTACGACATTTGCATCTATCTGACCCTCAAATATGGGGATTTCAAAGTTAACTTGTACCTTAAAGGGTGTGGCACTTCCAGAGTAGCTGCTAGAAGTAGATGTGTCTCCCCTAGGTAGACGCTGAAGGATCCAGGCAAAGTTGTCCATCATTGCGTTCCTTTGTCGCTCAAGGGCTTCTTTGAGAAAGATTTTGATAGGATCTCCTGCCCCCTCAACTTTATTTTCTTCTGCCATGGTAGGCCGTCGGGATTTGTGAGTCTTGTCTTGCAAACGTTCAACCAGTTCAAGCCCTAACTCCTTATATCCCGACCTCATTGGGGACATGAAAAGAAAAACAGAGAAAGAGCAGACCTCTCCGATACCACTAATCTAGATTTATGCAGGAATGTAATAAAGTATAGAAATAAACGTAAATACAGAATGCAACAGAAATAATACTTCATTTTATTAATATCAAATACTGAAATATGCTTACAAACAGAATGGAAATCAGACTAGCTCGAGCGATGGTAGCCTATCTCGGAGAAGAGATGTGGTGGCTACATGCCTCTAAACTATGTTACAATGAGGCTCGAAGACCTATTTATAGTTTAGAAACAATAGAAAACCCTAAACATCCAAAAACCTAACCCTAGGAGATGAAGTACCAAACTATGGGCCCCGTTTGGGTAAATTAGTACATCAACTTCCCGGGGCCGTAACTCTGGAATATGATCTCCGTTTGAAGCGCACAATACCTCGTTAGAAAGATCTATCCGAAGACTACAACTTTTTAGTGGAAAACATTAGTCCACATCTAATGTTGGCCCCCATTTTACCAAAAAACGTTTTTAGGGCCTCAAAATGGCTCCGGAAGTTCACGACCTGAAAAACACTACCAAAAATAGTAAATTGTGCTAGAATTAAGCAAACTGAAAAACTGAAAGAGACAGTTGTGGGGGTCAAAGTGGGATAGGTGGGTGGACACCGACATCCATCTGGATAATTCCTCCCCCCTTAGGAAGCAGTGGTCCCCATTGCGTTGAGTGCCTCCATGAGATGGGGAAACTTCTATTAAACTTGGTCCCTCGTGAGTTGTTTTGAAATCTCTGATGTGTCAAGTAATGGTGGGAAGCATGGTTGAGGGCAATCCACATTAAACACTTGGTGCAAGCCAAGGAATGGGGGAATTTTGTGCTTTAAATCATTGTTTCCCATATCCTTGGTAATGGTGTAAGGACCATATCGGAGTGGTCTGAGCTTCTGATGGGCTCTTGTAAAGCGTTCTTTCTACAGATGAAACCAGACTTTGTCACCAACTTGAAACTTGTGTGGCACCTGATGTTTATCATGTTGTTGCTTGTACTTGGAATTTTCCACAATGGAGAAACGATATATCGGCCCATTGGGTAGAGGTGCTCCAAGAGTCAGATCGGACGAATGCTTAACCTGACAGTGCAATGATACCCTTGTGGTTGAGGAGAAGATGTCCATGTATCCTTTGATGACTGTATCCACCTTCTTCTACTGTGAGGAGGAACTCTTCCTGGGGGCCATGGATGTGGCTACAATCTTCCCCATACTTTGAGAGTGAACTAGAAAGAAAATAAATTCCTTAGTCTCGGAAATGATCTTACTACATTTATTAGGAGATATCAAAGAGGTGGCGGTAAGTGAGACTACCTTAGGTATCCTGTATACCGTATTACCCAAAGAAATAATCACAGAGCGAGGCCTAGACTCATATACAGCATGTCGCTTCCACAAGTATGGTTGTCCTAATAATACATCACAAACGTCGAGAGGAGCAACATCACACAATACCTCATCTATGAAGGGCTTGATGCTATAGGGAAGGCTGTATTGCTCGCTAACTCAGAAATCTCGTTCTTGGAGAAGCCACCCGATGGTGTACAAGTGTGGGTGTGGTATGTTCATCAGGCCCAACCACTTCACAACCTCATTTGAAATGAGATTTTTTTGGTTGCCACTGTCGACAGTGAATTGCAGCGGCGAACCCTTCACCCACATTTGTGAGTGGAAAAGACATTGCCCCTCCTCTGGATCTTCGGGATCATTCTTTTGGATCTTGGCGGTGGCAACAGTGGCACTGGGCTCCACATCAATGATCTATTTCCCTTTTTCATTCCTCTTGTCGAGTTCTGACTCATGGTTGGAACATGCATCTAATTTTGAACCCTTCTACTCGGCCACCAGCGACTGCTTGGCCCGACACTCACTTGTGTTATGAGAGGGGCTCTTCTGGAACTCACACCACTTTCCTGTGTCCTTCTTTGAATTCGTGGTGTTGTTCTTTTCTTGCAGCTTCGACGGGTTGTCTTGGATCACACCATCTTAGCTTTGTCCTTGGTTCTGCGGCTTAGGGAAGCCTTTCCCTTGCTTCATATTCGCAGATTCAAAGCCTCGCTTCTTCTATTTAAAATTCAGCTCGATCTTGACAGCGTATCGGTACGCCATGCCGAGCGAGGAGATGTCCAGGAACTCCATCCCTTCCTGGATGTACCTGTGTAGACAGTTGCAGTATTTGAGTACCAAATGCCGCTCAAAATCCTTGATACCCAACTTTGTATGGAGGGTATGAAGAATATTGATAAACTCTAGCACGTCTTGGTCCCTTCCTTGCTGCAATGTGTTCCACTTTATCTATTTATCTTCATAGCTTCCAATAGGGTAGTACTGATCCTTGATGGCATCCTAGAATGAATTCCAAGTGGGTACGGCTGAAAACAGTGAGGTTGTACTTTCATCCTTCTGCTCGCAGTAGGTTTCCCATCAGTCCTTGACGTGGGGGGTGGCTTTGAGAAGAGAGAAAGTGATATTTTCCCTGCTGGAAAAATCATGAACAGAAAAATACCCTTCTAGCAGATTTAACCATTTATCTACAGCATTTGCATCTATTTGAGATTTCAAAGTTAACTTGTACCTTAAAGGGTGTGGTGTTACCAGACTAGCTGCTAGAAGTAGATGCGTCGCCCTGGGTAGACCCTCAAGGATTTGGGAAAAGTTTTCCATCATCGCATTCCTTTGTCGCTGGAAGGCTTATTCGAAAGATATTTTGATAGGGTCTCCTGTCCCCTCTTCTTTATTTTCTTCCCCCATGGGAGGTCGTCAGGATTTGTGAGGCTGGTCTTGCAAAGGTTCGACCAATTCAAGCCCTAACTCCTTATATCCTGACCTCATTGGGGACATGCAAAGAAACATAGAGAAAGAGCAAACCACTCTGATACCATTGATCTGGATTTATGTGGGAATGCAATAAAGTACAACTATAAACATAAATAAAGAGATGCAATAGAAATAATACTTCATTTCTTTAATATCAAATACTAAAATATGCTTACAAACACAATGGAAATCAGACTAGCTTGGGCAATGGTAGCTTAACTCTGAGAAGATATGTGGCGGCTACATGCCTATGAATTGTGTTACAATGAGGCTCGAAGGCCTATTATTGTTGTGAAACAATAGAAAACCCTAAACATCCAAAAATCTAATCCTAGGAGATGAAGCGCTAGACTATGGACCTCGTTTGGGTAAATTGGTACATCGACTTCCCAGGTCATAACTTTGGCATACGATCTTCATTTGACGCACACAATACCTCATTAGAAAGATCTATCCAAGGAATACACCTTTAGAATGGCCAACATCAAATATTGATCTACGTTGGCTCCCGTTTTCCTAAAAAACTTCATTTATGGCCTCAAAACAGCTCCGGAAGCTTAGGACCCGGAAAAAACTACCAAAAGTAGTAAATTGTGCTACAATTAAGGACATTGAAAAACTAAAAGAGATAGTTGTGGGGGTCCAAGTGAGATAGGCGGGTGGCCACCATCATCCACTTGGATCATTCCTCCCCCCTTTGGAAGAAATGGTCCCCATTGCATTGAGTGCCTCCATGAGATGGGGAAACTTCTGTTGAACTTGGTCCCTAGTGAGCTATTCTGCAATCTCTGATGTGTCCAATAATGGTGGGAATGATTTTGAGGGCAGTACACATTGAACACTCAGTGCAAGCCAAGGAATGGGGGAATGTTGTGCTTCAAAGCATTATTTCCCACAACCTTGGTAATGGTGTAAGGACCATATTGGAGTGGTCTGAGCTTTTGATGGGCTCTTGTAAGATGTTCTTTTTGTATATGCAACCAGAATTTGTTGCCCACTTGAAACTTGTGTGGAACCCGATGTTGATCCTGTTTCTTCTTATACTTGGCATTTTCCACAATGGAGCGATGATAAATCACCCATTGCATAGAGGTGCTCCAGGAATCAGATCGGATGAATGCTTAACCCGACAGTGCAACGATACCCCTGTGAGTGAGGAGAAGATGTCCTTGTATCCTTTCATAATCGTATCCACCTTCTTTTGCTGTGTGGAGAAACCCTTCCCAGGGGCCATGGATGTAGCTACAATCCTCCCCATACTTTGAGAGTGAACAAGAAAGAAAATAAATTTCCTAGTCTGGGAGATGATCTTACTGCATTTCTTAGCAGAGATCAAAGAGGTGGTGGTAGGTGGGGCTACCTCCGATATCTTGTATAACATATTACCCAAAGAAATAATCACAGAGCGAGGTCTAGACTCATATACAACATGTCGCTTCCACAAGTATGGTTGTCCTAATAATACATCACAAACATTGAGAGGAGCAACATCACACAATACCTCATCTATGAAGGGCTTGATGTTGTAGGGAAGGAGACACTTCTCGCTAACTCGGAGATCTCGTCCTTGGTGAAGCCACCTGATGGTGTACGGTTGCGGGTGTGGTATGGTCAGTAGGCCCAGCTGCTTCACAACCTCTATTGAAATGAGGTTCTTTTGGCTGCCATTGTCAACAATGAATTGTAGTGGCGAAACCTTCACCCACATTTGTGAGTGGAAAAGGCACTCCCCCTCCTCCGGATCTTCGGGCTCATCCTTCCAGATCTTGGCGGTGGCAACAGTGGCACTAGGCTCCACATCAATGATCTGTTTCCCTTTTTCATTCCACTTTTCGGGTTCTTACTCAGGGTCGGAACATGACTCTGATTTTGAACCCTTCTACTCGGCCACCAATGACTGCTTGGCCCGACACTCACTTGTGTTATGAGTGGGGCTCTTATGGAACTCACACCACTTTCTTGTGTCCTTCTTTGAATTCGTGGTGTTGTTCTTTTCTTGCAGCTTCGACAGGTTGTCTTGGGTCACACCATCTTGGCTTTGTCCTTGGTTTTGTGGTTTAGGGAAGCATTTCCCTTGCTTCAGATTCATAGATCCAAAGTCTTTCTTCTTCTTTTAAACTTCTACTCAGTCTTGACAGCGTATCGGTATGTCGTGCCGAGCGAGGAGATGTCCAAGAACTCCATCCCATCCTGGATGTACCTGTGTAGGCAGTCGTGATATTTGAGTACCAAATGCCACTCAGAATATTTGATACCCAAGTTTGTACGAAGGGTATGAAAAATATTGGCAATATCCAGCATGTCTTGGTCCCTTCCCTACTGCAGTGTGGTCCACTTTATGTATTTGTCCTCATAGGTTCCAACAGGGTAGTACTACTCCTTGATGACATCCCAAAATGAATTCCAAGTGGGTACGGCTGAAAATAGTGAGGCGTACTTTCATCCCTCTTCTCGCAGTAGGTTTCCCACTAGTCCTTGACGTGGGAAGCAGCTTTAAGAAGAGCAAAAGTGTTCTTTTCCCGGCTGGAAAAATCATGAATAGAAAAATACCCTTCTAGAATATTTAACCATTTATCTACGGCATCTACATCTATTTGACCCTCATATATGGGGATTTCAAAGTTAACTTGTACCTTAAAGGGTGTGGCATTTCCAGAGTAGCTGCTAGAAGTAGATACGTCACCCCTGGGTAGATGTTGAAGGATCTGGGCAAAGTTGTCCATCATCGCGTTCCTTTATCGCCTGAGGGATTCTTCGAGCAATATTTTGATAGGATATCCTTCCCCCTAATCTTTCTTTTCTTCCGCCATGGGAGGTCGTCGGTATTTGTGAGGCTGGTCTTGCAAAGGTTCAACCAGTTCAAGCCCTAACTCCTTATATCCCGACTTCATTGTGGGCATGCAATGGAAAATAGAGAAAGAGCGGACCGCTCTGATACCACTGATATGGATTTACGCAGGAACACAATAAAATATAGAAATAAACATAAATACAGAGATGCAGCAGAAAGAATACTTCATTTCATTAATATTAAATATTGAAATATGCTTACAAATAAAATGGAAATCAGACTAGCTCGGGTGATGGTAGCTTATCTTTGAGAAGATATGTGGCGCTACATGCCTCTAAATTGTGTTATAATGAGGCTCGAAGACCTATTTATTGTTGATAAACAATGGTAAACCCTAAACATCCACAAACCTAACCGTAGGAGATGAAGCGCCAAACTATGGGCCCCGTTTGGGTAAAATGGTACATTAACTTCTCGGGGTCATAACTTTGGCATACGATCTTCGTTTGATGCGCACAATACCTCGTTAGAAAGATATATCCAAGGAATAAAACTTCCAAATGGTCAAAATTGGGGCATGTTCCATGTTGGCCCCTTTTTTCCCAAAAAACATCGTTTAGGGCCTCAAAACTGCTCCAGAAGTTTAAGACCCGAGAAAAACTTCCAAAAATAGTAAATTGTGCTACAATTAAGGAAATTGAAAAAATGAAAGAAACAGTTGTGGGGATCCAAGTGGGATATGCAGGTGGCCACCGACATCCACCTGGATCAAAGTTAGATCATAAATTTTACTACACCATGTAAATTTTCATTTTCCATCTACAAGCATCTAAGATTTTCTATGATTCTTGTTACAATAAAATCCTCCTGACTAACTATTGTTTCTTGAGTTTCCAACAACATGAATTCCATTATAATATTTTCTAAACAACAAATACTAAATCCATCACATTTCATTCGCAAACCATAAGATCCAGTTCCTAGTTAAATAAATATACATGCATAGATACTTATCTGTAAGTTTTCAATCTCTCAAATTCCACAGCGTTGAGATCATTCCTCCCAACCTTGAGAAGGGAAATTGTGTTCGCTTCTTCCCCCCAAGCTTCTACTCCAGAAAATAGATAACAAATATCTGCTAATGGAAGACCTCAATGCCTCAGTCCATTTGATCCTTTCTGATATTTTTAACAGAGTCTATCCACTGGTTCTCACCAGCTCAGGATCACTCTGTTTGGCAATATCCTGCCAATGTTTCCATAACTCTTTTATCCTCTTTCTCCACAATGAAAAATAGAACCCCTTTCTTTCCATTGAGAACCTCTTCTATCTCCAGGAGAGAGTGGTGTAACTGTTTTCTTCTAACTGTTTGGAGGTTAGAGTTCATATACCGGTCTTCCCTTAAGAATTTTGAGATTTCATTACTTAATAAAATAACATTACTTAAATGTTAACATAAGTTATTCTAATTTCCACATGAAAAATGTAAATGCAATTATAAGTGTAAATGTAAATGTAATTATTGGTAATTCAGCTGTCACATTGGGATGTTACACATATAGTCTTCACACTTGGGGTGTTACACACATAGTCTTCACAGTAGGTTGTAGAATGAGAATCTCAACTCAAAAATATATTAATATTAATATTAATATTATGTTTAATGATGTATTTTACATGGCATGATAACAAAATTTATAATAAAACTACATCAAATTAATATTTTCAAATTTTACAACTTTGACTATAAAGATTTATGTCTTTAAAAATTGTAATATATCCATAGAAAATTACAACTTTGACTCTAAATATTTATGTCTTTAAAGATTTTAATATATCCATAGGATATGATTTTTCATTCATTTTACAAATATTTAATTCAAATAAATATTAAAAGATTTTGGAGTAGGATTTTCATTCTTTGTGTTGAATTGTATTGTATTTTTTTTATTTATATGGTTATTTTCATTTTTGTTTTGGGACGAAATTATTTTTTATATATTATTATTATTATTTTATTAGAGACGTGACATACTTACACATGTTGTATAATGCACCTCTTGGCACAACTATAATTTACTTATCTTTTAAATTGTATGTAATATAATAAAAATATTATAGCTTTGCATTTCACAACTATAAAAAACAACTTGCACATAACATATATTCCTATTATGAAATAAATTCTTGTTTCTTTGAAGCTTAGCTAGAAATAGGGGAACTATTGGTTATTATTTTGGGGAACCATGTGAATTTGCATGTGGTAAAACTCAGTAATTTTTACTCTTATTTTTTCTTAGCATAGTCTAAAGAGCCCACAATTTAGCCCATAATATAATGGAAATTTCGGCAAGAATATGAAAAAATCTAGCAAACGTTTTTGAAAATCTGGGTTACAGCTGTCAAACTTCAGGATTTTCGGTGCCCTAGGGGTTCTTGATGGTGTTGAATCCATTTTCACCATAAAAAAAAAGGATTCAAACACTCCAACATTCTGATTTTTTGAAAAAAATTACTAGATTCCATCAATAAATCTGTCGTCTGGGTGAATTTGTGGCATCGGTAGACTACACCTTCTCCTTTCATCGCACCGGGTACCCAATCTTGGTTTAATAGCCTCTAATCCACCGCAATTCCATGGAAGCACGTCCTTCTTCAAAGCCACGACTCATAATATTAGGCTTCTTCATAATACCTCAAAATTATAGCATTGGCTTATTAATACACAGACTAAAGATGTTGAAAACTACATACCACATTGGCTTTTGCCACCTTCTTGTAGATAATTAACCACCATACACACCAGACTTCTTGTCTCTGAACTTAACTGGTAGAGGGTGTGGGATCTAGAAATTCATTCATAACATTTTTTCAACACCGTAGTGCAACGACAAAATAAAATCATCAGTGCTACTGCTCGGTCTTCCTTGAACGCATAGAACATTTTAATGCAGATTTTTTTTTATGAAAACATCTCAATTTAACTGATCAAATGATATAAAATATATGCTTGACTGTCATCTTCAGAATAACCGAGACAAAAAAGGAACTATCCAGACAAAGATAATAACGAAGACACACAAACACTATCATTTATATTGGTATTGCACACGCGTAGTAGAGTGGGAAAACTACTCAAATAGATATTACTACATTTCATTCAGTGCTAAATAGAAGAAATCCGATTCGAAAAGAAACATTTGTAAATCCAAAAACATTTCGTTGTGATTTCATGACCGATTATTTAATGGAAATTGGGGGCAAGAGGGCACTCACTGCAACCCCACATACTTGATCAACAATGCAACGACCCCATACCTTTTCACTGGAAGTCACACTTGATCATCTCGTTCTGTTTGAATACTCTAGTCTCCAACATGCACAACGAGGAGTCAAAGATAGGCTCGTTCTACCACAATGTGTCAACAAAGAATCTCCTCCAAGATATCCTGCCCAATGCTTTAGATGGCCACAAAACTAGTGACTCATTCTATTTGACAAAGTAGGTTAACCATGCTCTGACAACATTGTAGGAGACATGAATTGGAAAATGAAATCAACTCTATTAAGATATCTTCTCAAAAAAATGATGTACAATGTGTACACATTAATGCAATATGAAAACCATTGATTCAATTTCCAAGTTTTCTTGGACTCTAATAACTAATCTCAATATCACACCATAACCAAAATCATGACCAAAGGATTAGGTGTCTAACACTTCTTGTTTGCTACTGGTCTCAAACAACTTATCTAATTAATAAAAATGTAAGAGAGTTATCAGTTTTAGTTCCAAAATGAATGAATCAATAACTTATGGAACTAAAAAATAAAATAGATTATATAAGGATTATAATATAATAATATTGAGTAGTGGGGTTAAAACAAAAAAATATGTGAAAATTACAATTTACTTATCTTTTAAATTGTATGTAATATAATAAAAATCTTACTGCTTTGCATTTCTCAACTATAAGAAACAACTCATATGCATGAGATCAATTAAATTATTATATGTTAGACGTTAGAGAATCATAGTAGACGTCACATTAAAATATAACATATAAATAGTAGTTATAAATTAACATACATTTTACCATATAAAGTAAAATAATGATTATGTAACCATATTTAAATTTAATTAATAAGCACATAAAATTTTAATATTTACAATATAACAAGATTCTTAACTATGAATATTCATCCCATTTTAATATGGATATTATTAACTTCTATATAAGTTTTCTTACAATGACATGGACCAATACCATCGATTATCAATACCACATACCCAAATACCATAACTAGTTTTAAAAAAATTATAAATATTTTAATTTAATTTAATTTTATAACATTTTTAAATTAAAACTTAATACTTAAAATAAATATATAATATAACAACATTATTAACCATGGATATTCACCCCTTTTTACAATAGACATTATTAACTTATAGACCTTTGTCCTGAGGATGAACTACACTAGCATTTGCACCTGATGTTGCAAAGGAAACGCCGTAAGGCATAAAGTGTGGAAGAATAGAGACATGTGAATGGGCATTGTTGAAAGCAAGGGTGGATGATAAAGAGTTGCAATTGAAATTGTTAGTTATGTGTATGTTGAATATAGATATTTTATAAATAATAGTGTGTAGAAGAATAATGACATGTGAATGGACATTGTTGAATGCAAGGGTGGATGATATTGAGTTACACTTGAAACTATTAGTGATGTGTGTATGAATATGGGTAAGTAATAGTAGTGTGTGGAAGAATAGCAACATGCCAAATATAAGGTTAGTGCAAAAGAAACAAATTCCTGGTACACGTGAATTCACCCTCGCAAGCAATCCATTCAAACCTTCTATGCTGAGTTTTCTCCGTGCTAAATATTTATACTTTTCTGCCTTCCATAGTTCTAAGAGAACATTATGGTCAGAAAAATTGTTGCAATTAGGAAGGGACACCAACCTCCTTGTGGTACCTTATTCAATACAGATGATAGATAAACGCCTTCAGAGATAGCAAAAAACAGAGTGAAGGGTAGTATAAGCAAAATATTTTGTGTAAACGATGTCCCGTGCACTATTTGTCATAGATTATCCTTCTAATATTCTCACCAGTGAAGGAAACAAGTTTTTCCAAGCCCCAAAAGTCAATAAAAACAACATATTATCAATACAACAATGCAAAGGTTTCTATCTTCCTGTATTTTACATCACAACTTAGCATCAAGGGTTGGCACTTCCAAAGGAGCGTGATCAATTCTTCTTAAAATTCGCCACAAACAAAACAACACCATCAAGACCAGTAACAATGTAAGTAAGAAAAATAAAATATCTAACCATATATATGCTATTATTCTCCGTTGGTAATTCATAAGTGGTGACATTTCAAGAGCTGATGCGAATTCAAGCAGCAAGCTAGCCAATGTTGTCAATTTGCTGTAAAACATTTGGTAGACAAACTTTGAATCTCAAATTCACCAAACAATGAGTAGTATTAAATAGCTCTAATTATCTCCATATAGCCAAGCTCACATATCCACTGTCAAAACTGAAGTAAATTGAAAACGCTATCAAAACTTTTATCTCTTCCAAAACATAATTTAAAAACACATTGTAATATCTTGTCCATCTTTTGCTATCTAATGATAACCTAAAAATCACAAAACTTTGGTATTCTTCTTCTACAATGCCAAGATTTCAAATCATGATTCATACGTAGATAATCTACCATAAATTCCATAAATTTAAAAATGAATGCATATTTAAAACATGGTAAATGCTTAGAATTTTCATTATATACTGAATATCAGTACATTATGATATGAAATAAGGCAACATTTTTCATCCCTGTGGTGGAAAATAAGATCGAGGGAAGCAGCTAAGAGCCATGGACTGTTTTATGATTGAGAATGTTGTTGTAATCAATGCTTGACTGGCTACAATGGCTGCTAAAGTGGCAACAATGAACATTAACCAATACACGGGCTGTAGTATTGCTTTGTAAAATGTAGAGCCTATGTCCCCTGGGTTTTCTATCAAATAAGTCACTTGTCTCGTATATGTGATAAGCAGAGATGGGTAAACCAACACACAGAAAGCAAGCTGCAACGAAAAACCCAAATTTCTCATTATGGTACTAAAACTTGAGGGTGAAGCACGCAGGTATGATGAAATACTAATAATTATGTCCTTGACATATAGCTTGGACCTGGATTGATTTCCTGTTGAAATGGCCCAAGTCTGCAAACATGGCCTCCGCACTGGATCCAGTCAGAACAAAGCACTGATGTTAGTGTTTCTATTTATATATTTCTATTTATATAGCTTTAACATAAATAATTGGGATGAAGTTACGAATTTTGTTTGAGAAAATCATTGGTATGGATTTATCAATTCAGTTAGAAAACAGTTCCAAGTATACTATATGATAAAATGAGACACATATCATCATGCGAATAATCAATACCTGTTATACATAAGACTAAACCTACAAGCATCACCCATCCTTATTAGTGATATTCATGAAAGTAATAGTATATATAATATGGGTTGAATGCCTTGAATGCTCTAGGATAATATTTCACAATATTATACTATCCTATCATGATGTTGGTCACGAACCAGGCAAACATTATGGGTGAGAACATGAAGCTAACTTTACTTGTACCGAGTACTTTGCTATATAATATGGGTTGAATGCCTTGAATGCTCTAGGATAATATTTCACAATATTATACTATCCTATCATGATGTTGGTCACGAACCAGGCAAACATTATGGGTGAGAACATGTAGCTAACTTTACTTGTACCGAGTACTTACACTCTAGATGAAACACCAATGTATTCAAAATGCTTCTGAGTACTTTAGGTGAAATTCATAGCACTCAGTGCCATTCATTTCGATACAAAGACAAAACATGATTTCCAACTATGAAATCTGAAAAATGAGGAACTGGTTATCAGAAATTATGTAGCTTGCCTAACATCCCATGGCATAAATATCCAACTGTGGATCCTCTTTCCAACAACTTAATTAGTCTTCTCACTTTTGGATTTGGGTGGATTTGGGTACAGCCTTGTATGGTATCTTGATTGCAGATTCCCCAAATATTTAGGGGAGCAGTTAAATATTTGACAGCATTTTTTATTTCGATTACAGAATCCCCAAATATTTGGAGGCGCAGTTAAATTTTTGACTAAGTGTTTTATCTGGATTGCAAATTCCCCAAATATTTAATAATCTGGCGGACATAAAAACCGTGAAATTTTTAACCGTGCCCATATCCTTGTCCATCCAATTGCCAAATATTCAGAAAATCGGCAATTAGATAAGCTCCAGGATATGGACGTGGATGCTATTTTCCAGGCATTACATGGATACAAGAAGTCTTTACACCGGCTGGCGGGCTGAAATGAATGGCAGGTAGAGAAGATAACGTTTGATCATCTTGAAGGGGCAATGTAGAAAATATTCTGTTGACTTAGCCTGAGGATATTCACACTGATAGAGATACGTACGATTTGACATAATCTTTAAATGTTCAAATGAGTCATGAAAATAACTGAATCATTTTAAATAAGAATTATCGCTGTCTTTAATGAACTGTCCATATATATCAAAACATTTCGAGGCCTATTAGAAGTGCACTCGAGAAATATATATGTATAGACACACTGTTTTCTTTTTAATTGGAGTGAGGTTGGGTGTATTTCCATAACAATGTCTTCCCTGACGAAGTCCATGCAATTTGTGGTTAATTTATTCACTACCCATGTAATTATATCTCTGATTATCACCTCACTTCAGCTGAATTGCAAGGCAGCACCTGCAAATGCCAGAGTGGAGTCCTTTCCAGGATATCATGGCAATATTAGTTATGAGATATATGCTGGGTAAGTGCCATATCTATCCAAGGTAAAGTATATTTATTCATGAATAAAGTTCATGTTCAAATGTAACAATAATTGAAAGTAACAAATTCAAAGTGCCAGATTTTTCACTGGAAAGAATATTTATTCATTAACACAGTCATTTTCAAAAATTTTCAAAAATAGCATGCATGAATTTGCCCCTGTTTGTAAATAAACAATTAGCTGTGTACTTATGCAAAGATTAAGAACATAACCAAAGAGTTCATAGCTTGTAGAATGTTCATAGCTTGTAGAGTGCATGCTTATATGACAAAGAAAGACAGAAAAACATAAAAGATATACAGATATCTAATTGTTATGCACAGACTGTGAATATGTTTGAACATAGTTTAATTTCTATGGATACTTAATAAATTTGGTGACAATTGAAGCTAAAAAATATTAAAGTCAAAATTGTTGCATGGAGAGTTCAAAATATGTAAAAGACTAGGAGCGAAAATTGTTATATGGAGTGCTTAAAGATGTGATTCTACCACTCTTATATTCTATTGGATGAACAATTAACTGCATGAAAGTCTTTGTGTTTTCTTCATATTCATGCAGGTATGTGACAGTTAGTGAGGCCAATGGAAGAGAACTTTTCTACTATTCTGTGAAGTCAGAAAGTAATCCAGCAAATGATCCACTTCTTCTTTGGCTTGAGGGAGGTCCTGGTTGCACCGGTTTCACTGATTGTCTATGAGATTGGTCAGCTATGGGAATTCTTGCTCTTATTATCTATTTCAATGCTCAAAGTTGTTATTTACTGAATGAATTTTGATCTTGTACACATTAAGTTTTCAAATTGTGTAATCTGGCCATGGGAACAGCTTGTTCAAATGGCTAACTGTAACCTCACTTTTACCCAAGTTGTTGGAATTGGCACCCAAAACCGAGTCAACTGCTGTTCTGGAGGTATGGTGCCTGCCAAATTATTGCCCTCCAGGGATCTGCACAAGAAGGTATATACTTATGTGAGTGCATTTAAAATAATCAAAAGGGAGACATGCTAATGCATTTGTTAATAATATCCAGCGTCGGGCTCGATCAAAGTGCACCAGATTGGATTTATCTTACATTATGGCAATGTTTGACAAATTTCGAATTTCATTGGGAATGGCACCACTAAGCCAATTCAAAGCCAGATCCAAATTCTGTAGATTCTTTAGTTGACCAAGTTCTCTCGGTATGGTACCCAGTATATTGTTTGCACGAAGGTTCCTGCATAAGATACCAATTTGCTCAAGGTTGTTCATGTCAACAGTTCGACAAACATATTCATATTTCTAGACTAACTTATAATTGTACAAAAACTTGGCTCATGTGCAAGCTTCATTTGAGTAATAGGCACTTACAGGTCTGCAGCGAAGCTAGAAGGGCCAATTCTGGTGCTAGAACCCCTTTAAGAGATGAGTTTGGAAGATTTCTGCATATAAATTTTTAAAACTTATTCAAGTACTTTGAATCTCAAGTATACAATGCATCAAAAGAAAACAACTGATTCAAACAACTTGGAGAGACTCAACATCAAATGTTCTTTCAATTCTACTCATTTGAAATTAAAAATGGATCTCTAATTCAATTCATCATGGGATTCTAGGTCGCACAACACCAGGACTTGGGACATGCAAGAGACGTGGATACGAGCGTCCAACACAGGACACAACAACATTCGAAATGTGACAAGGATATATATATATATTCAAAAATTTAGAACATTTACAAAATATTAATATTGATGCAACTGATTCCTACATCAAACATACAAGAAATTGGAGTATTCAAGAATCAACACACATAAAATAGTAGTTTAGGAGTTAGAACTACAGCTTTCTCATTGAGTCCCTTGATGTCATCGAAATCACAATGTATTACATAGACACTAATATTACAGGTAGACATGCCAATGGCAAAATACAAAGTAGAGCAGATAGCAGATATGGTGGATATGTTCTTTCTTGAGCTTGGTGTCTTGTTATAGCAAAGTGGTTTGCAGTGCCGGCAGCTTCTCCTATAGCAAAGTGGTTTAGAGTGCCGACAGCTTTTCCTCGAGCAGACAGAATAGTGACAGCGGTAGATGGACTTGGAGAAGGGGATGAACACCAAAATTGACGTTCTTCCCTTTTTCCTGTGACCTTTGTGGTATAAAAGAAGAACACTAAAATTGGAGAAACGACAATTTCACCTCCTTCATTCTTCTTTACCTACACAATCACCTACACAATATTAGAGCATTTTCCTGTGGCTGGAAGTGAAAAAAGGAGGTGAAACTGCTTTTCTAGTTCTGTTTTGGCTCCTTGCACGTCCAACACTCGAGACATGATAGGTCATGTGTCAGAATCAAGTTTTCCACGTGTCTTGTTTTTTTTAGGAAATGTGTCAAACTCATGTCCAACACATGCCTAAGTGTGTCATGTATTTGAGACATGGGATACAGACATGCAGACCCTGGGGGATGTCTCTGGCCTCTTAGGAGATACATATAACATGGCCTCACACTATACAATTCTTGGCTATTCTGAATCCATATTAACTATATTACAACCATGATAACCATTCAATTGTTGTTGATGTTGCTTTTGAAAAAAATTGTCCTTTTTAAAGTAATAAAAGCACAACATAACATTACATCTGCTCTAGAATGTGCACACTATTTTTTGTGTTCTAAATTGACTCTCTATTATCAATGCAACTAGATACAATGATCATCTGATTGCCCTCATTTTTCTAGGGAAAATAAAGGTTCCCTGGAAACACAAACTGACTTTCACCAATTTAAGAGTGACATAGTGGGTGAGTTCTAGGCACCTGCCAAAACATGGTCGAAATTTTTGTGCGCTTTGCAGGTTTGACAAAAGCAAAAAAAGCATCCTGCAACTTCGGAGTGCAATAAGATTTGCAAATTCTGTAAACAAACTTTAGAGAAATGTAGTTTGAGAAGTGTTATTTTCCTGATAAATAATTGGATTGCTCAAAATTTTACAAGGTTGAAGCCAGGCATAGAAGATCCAACTATAGAGCTTCATAGGGCAAATGGTTGCATATACAAAGGCATACATTCCCAAGTTCCAAGTTCTATGTACAATTAACGCTTAGAAGCCATCCAATTAAAAGGGAACTAGGGAGGGTACATTGTCACCTATTGTATACTCCCTCTGCACTTTGGGCTAGTGCTTTTCTACCCTCAGGAGAGATCCTTATGTGATCTAAAGTGCAAAAAAAATGACTTTGACCAACAAAGACACTTGGTATCAGAAAATTAGTTTACTGTAATTCAATTGTTACACCTAAATTCTGCTGAGAAATTGATGGGACATCAAGCTAATGTTCAGATCAGCTCTTATAATCATTAATTTGCTAAAATTCTTTGTGCAAATCTGCTCTCAAACACCTCAAATCTGCAGACCCACATGTAAATCTTCAAAAGCAATGATGAGAAACTCTTAAAATTTTGTTTGTGACTGTAGTGCCTTGAATTCTGTGGGTTATGGAGACAAGTGTAGAAGAAAATTAACTGAGCAGGAGTGATTCCCAAGGCCAACCAATTCAGAAAATTCCAAGTAATAAAAAACACCGATAAAATGAGAATTAGCCTCCAAGTAACTGTCACCTTTATCCAATGCCATGCAAACAAGGTTTAGAGATATTGACTTCAAATTCAAAGTGGATGTCAACAGTCAGATTACTTCAAAAGCACCTTTTCCCACCAAGTTCAATGATGCAGAAGCATCATCACCACCCCACCATGGTTGCAGCATCCCATGAACATTGAGAAGAGGTCAAGCGAGATAGCACTGTGGAAGAGACAGTGGGTAATTTTCGTCCCAGCATTCATCCTCCACCATCCAAATTCCCTTGCTTTCATCTGACAACCCACGGTTTCCCAGACCCAAGGATTCTCGTAGCCAGCTGGAACTTCTATTTCAAGAGGATTCGATCAGTATTTCTAACGTTTACATTTTGAGCAGTCCAAGCTGTTAACAACCCCATGAGAAAATGACCATTTCCGCGTTGCATCATCTCTAGTTAGTTCCTTGTAATCAGCCACACTTAATTTGAATGATGTCTTTTCTGCTGCCAAAAGATAAAAGGCTTTATAAATTTCAGGAAGCCCAAGACCTAAAAAACAGTAAGAACAGGAAGAAAAAAAATGTCTGGAACCGAACCCTCCTCCCATCACCCCCAACCCCTAAATGGATACTAAGAATAATAGATATTGAAAAAAAAAGAAAAGAGTTTTCTTTCCATTTTGCCCATTACTAAGCAGTAACTTCCAGTAGGATCTTGGACTTTATAGAGTAAGCACCATGCTGTCTGCATAATGCAACTTGAAATTTCCAATAAAAAGATTAAAAACATTTCATCTTGTCTCTGAATAAAATGAAGAATGAATGAAGAAAAGTTACCAGATAGTTTCCAAAGGACCCACTGCAGTTTTAGCCTTGGCCCTGGACAAAGCTCCACTGGTAAACTCTCTAAATGATCTGCCTTTGTATAAAGTCTGCATGCATATGAAGATTAATAGGTGAGAGAAATTGGGATTCCCATATCAATATAAAGAGACAGAGCAGTCGGAGGGTCAGCATTTTCTTCAAGTAAAATTTACTGCAGTGGGTTTAGCATGAAATTCTCTCTACTCGGTTCAGTAAATAATACTTAAATCATTGGGATTGAAATTTGAAATTGAAGATCTCCAATGTTCTACTCTGGAGTCTGTACCAAGGGTAGAAAAGCATACTTACTTGGAATGCTTTGCGCAGATCAGGAGCCTGAAAAATTTCTTTGCTGGGTAGTTTATCTAACTTTACTTCCATACTTTTCATAATTGAGGGATCCATGGTGCTCAGAGCCAATAGCTCTATGACTTGAAGTTATGGGATTTTCACACCCCACCTCAATTCTTGCTCTTATTATCTATTTCAATGCTCAAAGTTGCTATTTACTGAATGAATTTTGATCTTGTACACATTAAGTTTTCAAATTGTGTAATCTGGCCATGGGAACAGCTTGTTCAAATGGCTAACTGTAAGCTCACTTTTACCCAAGTTGTTGGAATTGGCACCCAAAACCGAGTCAACTGTTGTTCTGGAGGTATGGTGCCTGCCAAATTATTGCCCTCCAGGGATCTGCACAAGAAGGTATATACTTATGCGAGTACATTTAAAATAATCAAAAGGGAGACATGCTAATGCATTTGTTAATAATATCCAGCGTCGGGCTCAATCAAAGTGCACCAGATTGGATTTATCTTACATTATGGCAATGTTTGACAAATTTCCAATTTCATTGGGAATGGCACCACTAAGCCAATTCAAAGCCAGATCCAAATTCTGTAGATTCTTTAGTTGACCAAGTTCTCTCGGTATGGTACCCAGTATATTGTTTGCACGAAGGTTCCTGCATAAGATACCAATTTGCTCGAGGTTGTTCATGTCAACAGTTCGGCAAACATATTCATATTTCTACACTAACTTATAACTGTACAAAAACTTGGCTCATGTGCAAGCTTCATTTGAGTAATAGGCACTTACAGTGTCTGCAGCGAAGCTAGAAGGGCCAATTCTGGTGCTAGAACCCCTTTAAGAGATGAGTTTGGAAGATTTCTGCATATAAATTTTTTAAACTTATTCAAGTACTTTGAATCTCAAGTATACAATGCATCAAAAGAAAACAACTGATTCAAACAACTTGGAGAGACTCAACATCAAATGTTCTTTCAATTCTACTCATTTGAAATTAAAAATGGATCTGTGATTCAATTCATCATGGGATTCTAGGTCGCACAACACCAGGACTTGGGACATGCAAGAGACGTGGATACGAGCGTCCAACACAGGACACAGCAACATTCGAAATGTGACAAGGATATATATATATTCAAAAATTTAGAACACTTACAAAATATTAATATTGATGCAACTAATTCCTACATCAAACATACAAGAAATTGGAGTATTCAAGAATCAACACACATAAAATAGTAGTTTAGGAGTTAGAACTACAGCTTTCTCATTGAGTCCCTTGATGTCATCGAAATCACAATGTATTACATAGACACTAATATTACAGGTAGACATGCCAATGGCAAAATACAAAGTAGAGCAGATAGCAGATACGGTGGATATGTTCTTTCTTGAGCTTGGTGTCTTGTTATAGCAAAGTGGTTTGCAGTGCCGGCAGCTTCTCCTATAGCAAAGTGGTTTAGAGTGCCGACAGCTTTTCCTCGAGCAGACAGAATAGCGACAGCGGTAGATGGACTTGGAGAAGGGGATGAACACCAAAATTGACGTTCTATAAATTCCTTGAGAATTCACTTTTTTTTAGATCCTTTGAAAGCTCATTTTCCATAGGAGTTCACGATTTGTTGTTAACTATCCTCGGCTGCACTTGGAGATGATACAGCGCATAGCAACCTCCCGTGAAATAACAACAGAAATCTTATAAATCAGAAAGAGCAAATCAACATTGCCACGAAATACTCTGATATGCACCTTTGTGCTGCAGATTTTGCATCATATGTAAATTCTATACTGATAAATATATCGCTTTTTTCATCTGAAAAAAAAAGGTGTATGGCGTCATAGAACAGGGTTATCCTTAAACCAGTTTAAAAACAAGCAGTACTGAAAAGAATTATTATTTAGCTCAGACATTGAAAACCACAAAATGAACCTACAGAAGTTCTCTACCCTGCACGGTGTAACTTCAACAGGACATACTCTTTTTTGATAGCGGTTTGAATATTCTACTTTTCTTCTTGCTTTACTTGATGGTCTAAATATACAGATGTATGTCGACACAGGCTAGAATAAGCTGGCTGAACATCTAAGAACAAACAAAACATTACCAGAATTAGCAGAAAATTTATATGTATCCTGGTCTGGTTTAAAGCTTCATTTTGAAGTATGTTGGCTGAATTGTTCGGATTTAAAACTCTGATATGCACCTTTGTGCTGCAGATTTTGCATCATATGTAAATTCTATACTGATAAATATATCGCTTTTTTCATCTGAAAAAAAAAGGTGTATGGCGTCATAGAACAGGGGGCAATCCAGCTAGCTTACATCAGTTTTATCCTAGGATCATACCTTTGTCTCTATAATAATTCATGGCTGATACCACTGTAGATTCTCAACATATGCAGATCCTTTTACACCACAATGACATCTGCACAGATTCCCTTTTAAAAACCCCAAGCAAATGTCTAAAATCCTGCAGAGATTTAAAAACCCCAAGCAAATGTCTAAAACCCTGCAGAGATCTTTTGGTTTGAGGAGGCCTCTACGTTCAGATCAAAGCTTTCAGCAGGGCGCTTGTCATACGAAGAATAAGTCGTATTAAAATGATCAGCAGAGATCCTTTTGATGGTATCCTTAGCTGCGAATCCAGAAAAGTCTTCCCACTCAAACGAGGGTATCCAGGGCGATTTACTTTTCATAACCTTCATATCAGAGTCTTGTCGCATTGATACCTCCTCCCAGATTCCGAAGTTCCCGTGAAAGGTCTTCATATATTGAATTTTTTCCAACAGTGCAACAAATTCCTCAAAATCATCTCCAGTGCTCTTTGATGCAACAAAAAAACTCAAAATCATCTCCAGTGCTCTTTGATGCCCTGCGCTGCCTTTTGGCCTCGGCTCCATCTTTTTCAATTTGTGAGGCCTTCTGTTTACCCGCAGCACAGGATTGGAACTCGAGCAATCGTTTCGGTCCCTTCCAGGAATCTATGGACACAATATAAATTCATTCAAAGTTCAGTCATCCAAAACTGAAACCAGTATTAATTACCTGCAGAGTTCAGTGTAACGCATGATCAAACAAATAAGAGAACATAATGTGAACATAATCTCCAACGAGACAGATTCTCTATTTTTCATCTCAGAATCTGCATGTGCTGTAAGATCAATTTGGAACTGTTTCTGATGTGCAGCAGCACAACCGCCTCTTCTTCATAGGGACTCTTCACGGTCAGCAAACATCAATTGGTAAAGCCGCCTTTCTGTGTGAGTGAATCCCATTGACACCACCGTTTTAGTTTCTCTGTGCGCTCTTCATTACCCGGACCGCCTCAGTGACATTTTTATCCACGGTTGTGGTGTTTGTAATCGTCTAACATCTCATCGTACGGCGTGAGAGGAGGACACGTAGGCAAAATGGGGGATGGATCTCAGAGGGAAACGCCTTACGGCGTAATTAGATGATTCGAAACAAAAACTCATGATGTGATTAATCCAAAAGAATTTATCAAAATGAGTATGGATCACAAAAGTCTAAAATCAATCATTTGTAAGTATTTTATTTTAATTTAGTTTTATAACATTGTTTAAATTAACATTTTTTAACAATATTTTTAACCATGGATATTCACCCTCATTTTACCATGGATATTATTAACTAGTAAATAGGCTTTGTTACAATACCACAGGCCAATACCATGGCTTATCCAAACTTTCTCAAAACCCATAACTTACTTCAAAATCCAAATATTTCATTTTAATTTTATCTTATAACATTTTAAAATTAAATCTAAAAGAAAAAAACTATGGGATTCAGGGTAGGAATTTCAAATCTTTATCACTTGTCAATTTGACGGTTTCACAGAGAATTTGCTTGTCAAATTCCATATCTGTATGGGATAGATGTTGTGGTGTAAATGTTTATAAACATTTACATGGGGACTTAGTTAAAAAATAATAATAAGTTAGAAGAAATTGCCTACGTAGGCACTCTCTAGCCTAGTATGCAAAGATGTTGTAATGTCCTCTAAACATTTTGACTAGGTCAAAGTAAAGTAAAAATTAAAATAAATTAAATTAAATTAAAACCAACCCATATCCATCTTAATCTGAGCCTAGAGAAATCAAATCTTTTGAGATGCAAGTGAAAGGAGATTTGAACCCTCTCAAAGCTTGGTAGATGCGAAGTTTTTTTTTCAACTAAAGGAATCGTGCCTGAGTAGATCTTAGTCATACATAGTCCTAATCAGACCACATGAACTGTGGAGACCAAAACTGCCCACCTACACAGTTAGAACTTGGTAAATCTAGAGTTAAAATGAATCTAGGTTGTTCTACTTGCAATTGCTCGTTGCTAAGTAACAAGAAAAGAATTCACCCATGCCAAATTCACTAATTCTCATAATTAAAATGTAATTTCAATAAATGAGTAGTACATGCACACATGAATTCCATAAAGATATAATTGTGTTACATAGAAATTATAATAATTCGTTTTTTGAATTAATATAGTAAAAAAACAAAATATTAATATTCTTTTTTCTATTATTATAAAATTTAAACATTTTTTTAATAAAGAAAAATGGATTTTTTTTAATGGAATAAAAAGTGATTAATAATTAGTTAAAAATTATAAAAATAACGACAAATACAACATCTTGTGAATTTTTTTTCTCTTCAAATGTGACATAATTTCAATTTTAAAAAAATGTTGTATAATTTCAATTTTAATATTTTCAAGTGATTTTTAAATTGCATTTTTCACTGAAACAAAGGAATTGCCTGAATGGTCAAAAGTGTCTTGAATCCCTCAAAAAAGTCCAAAGTGGCCCGAATCTGGCACTTCTCTGTAGAAATCATGACAAATCTTATTGGGAGACCCTACTTCACCGATTAAAACTCCCAAATGATATAAAGAATAGATTAAAAATTAGTTATGATGCACTTACCAAAGAGTAACAACAGATATTTTTAGATATAGCCTATTTTTTTGATAGGAAAAAACAAGAATAGTGCCATAACAACATGGGATGGATCAAGTTGGAAAGGTTCGTCGAGGTTTAAAAATTTGCAGCTTAAATGCCTTGCAAAAGTGGACGACGAAGATGAAATACATATGCATGATTACCTGCATGATTTGGGAAGAGAAATTGCAAAGACTGAATTACCATGTCGTCTTTGGCGTGCCACTGGGAACATTAATGATTGGTTGCACCAACAATCATCTGTAAGTCTTCAACCATTCAAACTTTTAACATAGTTAATTTTTTTCCATAGAAATATGTATACAGTTCTCAACTTCTCTATAGATTTACATTTTCAAAATAATTAAATTTAACCATAGCAAGCATCCGCATGAACAAGTTATAATCGAAGAACACAGAATCATAATGATTCCTCAATGGGTTGGTGCGAGAAATTGGAGAGTCTGCCAGATTATTTCAGGAGAGTCTGCCAATGGTGTCTGTACGAACTCGTCCTCATGTTGGAGTCTAAGGTTCCTATTATTCCTATATTTATAATTCGAGCCTGTTGAGCTCAGGTGGACATATTAGAAGGGAAAAGGAGTGTACGTTGAGGCCCTCCACAAAAAGATAACGGTCGATCTTGAAACTCATGAAGAGAAGCCACGATATGACTCTTCCACTCTTCAAAAATGGAGAAAAGCTCTCTCTGATGTGGCAGACATAAGTGGCTTTGATTTGAAGGGAAAGTTTAACAAGTGAGACATCTAAGTCCCTCTCTATGGATACAATATATAACGTGTGTATGAATTGGTAACCATTATATGATGCTTAGCCAAATTTCTTGTGGTTTCGATTAAAAATATACATAACATGCATATGCTTATGATGCTTTTCTTGTGGTTCCAATTACTTATTTATTTGGTTTTCTCATTGAATGACTAGTGATGAGGGTCTGTTTCTAGATGAGGTCATCAAACAGGTGGTAAAAATGATGGACGAAAAGATTCGGTTGGATGTGGACACAAATCCCACTAGTTTAGATAATAAAGTTGAATATTTTGAAACTACAATATTAGGATAGCAACGGACAGGAGAAGTTTAGGTGGTTGGCATGGTCAGCTTAGGCGAAGTCGGGAAGATAACTTTGGCTAAAGAGATTTACAATAGAAAGCATTCAAAGTACAACAAATCCTACTTTTTATCAGATGTAAGAGAAAATGCAAGAATCTCATTACATGCCTCGTAGAGTTAAATTCTGAAGGGTTTGTTTGATGTTGGTCCACAAATAGGTGACATCCATCAAGGTACAGAGGCGGTTAGACAATTTCTCTCATCTTCTAAAATATTTTTAATTTTGGATGACATAGATCATGTGAACCAGGTAGATTCTGTTTTACCAGATATAAATGTCTTACATAAGGATAGCTTAATTTTTATTAAATCTCGGGATGAAGGTGTCCTAGTGAGGTCAAGGGTGAAAGAGTCATTGGTGTATAGGTTAACAGACCTTCCTTACCAACATTCGCAAGAGCTATTTTTCTCATATGCCTTGTGTCACCCATATCCACATGTGGACTTTAAGGATCTAGTAAATAAGTTTCTAATGGGATGTGATGGATTTCCCCTATCTTTAGTAGTGTTTGGGGAACTTCTCTCTGGAAATAACAACAAATATTATTGGGAGGCCATACTTCTTCATGGGTATTGCAGCAAGCATCCTAAGTTGTGGGATGAACATTTTCACTATATTCAACATGCTTATAATCGGGCTAAGTACTATTCAACTCAAACATCGTCATTTGAAGCATGTTTGGGATACTTGCCTAAGTATCCTTTGGATTTTATTTTTGGGAAAGATGTTGCTATTGATGGTCATAGTGGCATAGACAAAGCAAGCAGTTTCATTGAACAAATCCAATTGGCGCACCAAAGAGTTCAAGAATAGCTTGAAAAGAGCCAAGGCAAGTACAAAGCAAGGCATGACAAGGATCGTGTATATCACAAGTTCCAAGTCGGTGATGAAGTTTGGCTTCACATTAGCAAAGAGAGGCTCCAAGGACAAAGTAAAAAGCTAAAACCAATTAGATATGGTCCACTCAGAATTCTGGAAAAGATTGGTAGCAATGCCTTCAGATTGGATTTTCTTTCATATATGCAAATTTATGTTGTTGTTAATGTTGAGAACTTAAGGTTGTATGAGTCTCCTTTGATTGAAGATCAAGGAGAAAATGTCCAAATTCCTTCCATTGACGATTTTTCTTTTGAATACCTTGATGAAATACAGCAAGACACCATTCTTGACAGAAGAACAAGGTCTTCAAAACGAGGGTGTGTGGACTACCTTCAAGTGGGGCTCAAGGGAACAAATCCTTCAAAGGCCAAATGGATCAAGATTGGAAAGGTAAGGGAACTATACCCTCATTTGCTGGAAAACTGAAAGTTATATTTTGGGGTCAAAAAGGCTTCCAGTGGGGAGGAATGATCAGGTGCTCAAAAGATAGCTCAAAATTCAAATTTGTCGAAACGGTGTGGAACCTAGACGACCGCATAGTGCTCATCATCTTGAATCAGGTGCAACTCGTTTCACGCGGAATGAACACCATATGCTTCCATAATCATGTCCTGTTCACTTTCCCAAACAAGCGAATTTTTAAAAAAAATGACAGCCCAGTTAGCAATTCGTACTGCTGATGTGGCGCTGACTGGGTAGGTGTATGTGGCAGTTTGAGTGGTCAACGGGCTCAGCGAATCGTATTGTACCAAGTGGCACATTCTTATTGGTTTGAAATTTGGCATTTTGATTGGCTAGATTGGTGGCCAACCACGGGTTGACACATGGCCTAGCTGGAGGCTGTCATGTGGTAGCCGGGAGGCCGCCAAAATTATGGGTCAAGTCTGTGTAGAGGCAATGGGGATCTAACCTGCGACCTCACACAACAAGTCCAAAGCCTCTGGAAATACACCATCGCATTTTCTTATTAACCATTATAGTCGCGGGTTTTATTTAAATTTCAATGGCGCGCTATTTGGGGGAGGGGCTAGCCCACGGGGGTAGGCCTTTGGTTGCACCACCTGCACATGACCACCATCGGAGAGGAGCGAGGGACCCGACCGGCAAGGGCTAGCCATTGGCCTCGGCTCTAGGCACGTGGCCCCCCACGTGCCCAATGTTTTCGAAGTTCAGGCGTTAGAGAACATTTAAAGTGTCTGACAATTTCGCCCGATTTTCGGTCGGCGAAATTGTTGCTCCATTAGAGCATTTTGGGGGAAATTTGTAGGATGGTGTCGGATTTTGGGGAATTTGTGGTGCGATTAGAAAAAAAATGGGAAATGCCATAACTTCTTTAGTTTTTTACCAAACCATGGGCAGAAAGAGGCTACACAGGCATTTTTGGGTATTCTAGAGCCATTGGAACAAGTTTCAAAGCTTTCTGAGCATTGTAAATGGATGTATTCACATTTTTTAGCATAACAGAGAGGGCCAAGCCATTGGAAGCTAGACCACGGAGACATAGCCTAGGAGGGGTGAACTCCTTCATCATGTGTTGTTGTGATATTGTTTATGGTGATGTTTATGTATGTTATATATTGTTGTTTAGTCATTTGTTTATGTTAATTTGCACATAAAAATTACATAAAAGCACTCAAAAACCCATGTTTAAACTTGCAAATAATTTCATAAATCCTCAAGCACTTTTAATATATTCTAAAAAGTAATTTTAGCACAACAAAACTAATTTTCTTAATCATATCAATAACTCAATCTTACACCCAGATCTACTAGAATAAATATAGATTGAGTAGTTAACTTACCTTCCAATTCTATCATAGTAGGTTGGTAATCATCTTGTCGCTCTTCCAATGCAGTGTTGATCTGGGGCATGCTCCTTGCCACCTCTCCAACCGTAGATACCTCTTGTATATTAGCATATGGTTCATGTCAGGTACATTGTGGGAAATTCTTGTAATAATGAGGTCCTCCATAGCCCCAACACTATCAGGGGGGTTTCTGTCCTTGACTGAGTTGCGGCTTACTAGATGCTTCCGTCAGCTTATTATCTGCTTGCCACCTGGTCTTTTCATTGATTCCTTCCAGGTTGTTTACTTGATACATTTCTTTGTATATTCTTGGAATTTGTGGGTTTCATTCCCCAGAAATGCTGATAATTCTTTTGTCCCTTCTTTTGAGACGAAATTTTCCCAGAATCTCCTTTTTGTTTGACCTATTGATAACACATTTGATTCTTTCGAATGGCTTCATCCATAGTCTTAGGGCTATCAAACTCTATTATTTCCTTCATATATGCAAGTAAACGACTTAGGAAATGTTGTACCTTAGATTTCTCCTCTCTGATATATGACACATACCTTAATAAAAATGTAAATTTTGTCACATATTCGTCCATTGTTAATTTCCCCAATTTTAGATCATGGAATGCTTTGGCTTTTTTACCATAGAATCTCTCTGTCATGTATTTATTTTTAAAATGTTTCTGGAATGCATCCCATGTTACATCCTGGTCCTTTATTCCATGCACAATTTTAACCTCCTCCCACCATAAAGTGGCCTTTGTAGAAATTCTCACTGTAGAGTAAACTGATTATGCAATGTACTAAAGAAAAATACTTAATCTACCTCTACAATCAAACTTGCAGAAGCTTAATCGATTTTGAGCAAGATCAAATAGAACAAATATAACACAGAAGAAGAAACAATCACATGAAACACAGAATAATACTCTGGGGAAAGCCTCAGCTAAAAACCCCGCTATCTGTATTATCATACAAGTGGAAATACCTCAGGATTACACAAAGCTTTAGCTCTCAGTACAATCCCTCACTGCTACTCATAGACAGAATAGACAACACATATGCCTGCTCCTCTGTCCTCCAAGCCTCCTATTTCCTTGCGCAGGTTTCCCTGGGTCCTCCAGTTGTGACCTGTGTGATTCTCACCTCACACACTGCTCTAACCTTTATAGAAACTGCGCAATCCTCAAGGAATGAATTCCTTCTACATGCAAGAGATTTCCTCATGGGAATATTCTTGCAATTGATAGTACATTGTCCATGCTTTTAATCTCAACTCGGTCTTTGTCTGGACTGACATGCATAAGTTATTTATGAGAGAATATTCAGTTATCTGGAGTACACTAGTTGCATGCATGCATGAATTAATTGACTAAACTCACAATTAGTTCCACAAATTGTTTGGAACTAATCTAACTGGACTTAATTTAAATAACTTAGCTAACTAATTACAACTCAAATACAACTCATCCTTACCTCCTTAGTTAAGGGATAACTTCCTCAATCAAAGGGATCACTATTGCATGTCTTCACAAAGACTTCATGTTTGAATTTCTCCAACTAATTAACTCAAGATGAATTAATTAATTATTTTTCAAACAGCTGATGAGACTAAATTCGAATTTTAATTCAAGGACAAATTAAAATTGGAATATATCTTGAAATGCTATCTATAGCAATGCTATTTATAGCATTTCTATTTTTAGCATTTCTTGTTGCTATTTTGAACACTCCCTCTCAACAAGAAAGGCATTCAACTCGAACCTGGTCTTGAACCTTTGGAATGTTCTGCATGCAACACTTCTCTCAAGTGTTGTTGCTCCAGCAACTTCAGAAACAAAAAAAATATCCAACCTGAATTAGAATGATGCCTCTGTCATCAAAGTCTCTGACTGTTATTGCCTCCGTCAACTGGAAAACTCTGTGCTCCTGCTGACTCTGCCTTTCTACACTGTTGTCAGTCCTTCTCTGTGCTCTTCAGTATCTGACTGCTCTAGCCTCTGTCACTTTGATCTCTGACTGCATCAATCCCACTGATTCCTCTCGCTACTCTGTACTTTGGGTTCCTGTAGCAAGGTACGATCCATGAGATAAAACCTTTCAATGAACCTTACCCAATTTCAGCCTTCTTGAGACTATCACTTCACATTGCCTCACCTCACACCTGGAGGTATGGCCGCATGTGATCCCTCTGTTGACTTCTCCAATTGTGGCTCCTCCACAATTGTCTGAGACTACTTCTGGTGCTGCATGTTGAGAGGTAATGTACTCTCCCTCTCAACCACCAATGCCTTGCTCCTCAAGGCTTTGCATGCATCTTGAACCTCAAGAGAATACAGGTTCTTGACTCGTGAACCGATCTGCTTCACCTCTCTCGTGGTGATGTGTCTAAGGAAAACGTTTCTCTTACTGAAGACAACATCATAGCCTTTGTCTTCCAACATCGTGATCGATACCAAGTTCTTCTTCAGTCCAGACACATACTTCACATCTGTCAAGGTGATGAGAGCTCCATGCTCCCTCTAAAAAGCAACCGTGCCCACTCCTAAAACACTATACCTTTCATCATTACCCATCTCTATGTGCATCTTGAGGTCTTTCTCCTCCAAGGTACTGAACAAAATCTCATCGCCGATCATGTGGAATGAGGCTCCACTGTTAAGAAACCAACCACAACCCATCATCGATGAAACCATTCATGTGATGAGGGTAAAATCCAATTCGAACTGAGAGGCCAATGCCTCACCTTCAAATCCTTCCAAGGATCCCTTCTTGGACTTCTTCAATGGACAATTAGTTGCATAATGGCCCATCTCATGACAATTAAAGCATCTTACTTTAGATTTGTCAATCTTCTTCCCACCATGAGAAGAACTCGATTTGGAATGAGAATCCTTCTCCTTCCCTTTCCTTTCCTTACTAGCTAAGGCTAGATTTTCCTCATCATCATGCTTAGATGAAGAACCATCTCTGGTGCTCCTTATGATCTCCTCTTGCATCATATCCGACCACAGTCGTTCCCAATCTGGCAATTTCTCTCTTCCATTCACTGAGTCTTGGTAGCTATGCCAGCTCTTAGGAAGACCAAGGAGAGCAAGACTCACCATATCATCATCGGCTATCGTGATTCCTACACTTCCAAGCTCATCTCTGCAGGTGGTGAGCTTGTTCAGATATGTAGAAATCGTGTCGCCCTTTTCACACTTGATTTTCCGAAGCTTGTCCTTGAGTGCCAACTTCCTCTGGTCGTTGTTGTTCTGATATAGGTCCTTCAATGTCTTCCACATTGAAAATGGAGTCTCCTTCCCATGGAGACTTGAGACAATATGGTCTCGAACTCCCTCCAGAAGAATCCTCCTCACTCTCGCCACACACTTCTTCCATTCTGCCAATTCTTGGGCATTAGCTGCTACTGGCTTGGGGACTTCTTGATCAATGAAGTCCTTCAAACCATTGTCTTCTAATACCACTTCCATGCGATCCTTCCATGCTATGTAATTCGAGCTACCATCCAGGGCATACTTGAGTCTCAAGCCATTGAACGCCATTGGTGAATTTTGAGGTGTGATAAGAAATCGATTATGTACCTGCAATCAAGAACTTCGAACTTCGAACTTTTCCCTTCTCAATATATTGTTCTCTGCTTTGATCACCTTTGCTCTGATACCATGTAGAAATTCTCACTGTAGATTAAACTTATTATGCAATGTACAAAAGCAAAATACTTAATCTACTTCTACAATCAAACTTGCGGAAGTTAATCGATTTTGACCAAGATCAAATAGAACACATATAACAGAGAAGAAGAAACAATCACATGAAACATAAAAGAATACTCTGGGGAAAGCCTCAGCTAAAAACCCCGCTATCTGTATTATCATACAAATGGAAATATCTCAGGATTACATAAAGTTTTAGCTCTCAAGCTATCCAGCTCTTAGTACAATCCCTCACTGCTACTCATAGACATAATAGACAACACATATGCCTGCTCCTCTGTCCTCCAAGCCTCTTATTTCCTTGCGCAATTTTCCCTGGGTCCTCCAGCTCTAACCTGCGTGATTCTCACCTCACACACTGCTCTAACCTCTATAGAAACTACACAATCCTCAAGGAATGAATTCCTTCTGCATGCAAGAGATTTCCTCATGGGAATATTCTTGCAACTGATAGTACAATGTCCTTGCCTTTAATCTCAGCTGGGTCTTTGTCTGAGCTGACATGCATGAGTTATTTATGAGATAATATTCAGTTATCTGGAGTACACTAGTTGCATGCATGCATGCATTAACTGACTGAACTCACAATTAGTTCCACAAACTATTTGGAACTAATCTAACTGGACTTAACTCAGTTAACTTATCTAACTAATTACAACTCAAATACAACTCATCCTTATCTGTTTAATTAAGAGATAACTTCCTCAATCAAAGGGATAACTGTTGCATGTCTTCACAAAGACTTCATCTTTGAATTTCTCCAACTAATTAACTCAAGATGAATTAATTAATTATTTCTCAAACAGCTGGTGAGACTAAACTCGAATTTTAATTCAAGGATAAATTAAAATTGGAATATATCCTGAAATGCTATCTATAGCAATGCTATTTATAACATTTCTATTTTTAGCATTTCTTGTTGCTATTTTCAACAACCTTACCCTGAAGTTGATATATGTCTAGTCTAGCCATAAGGTGATTGACATATTCATAAACTTGGAAATATTTGTTCATATTAATGATCCTAGCTTCTGCAGCTTCCTCTGCCTCCCCAACGAAGAATGAAGCTTTAATTTTTCTAAATTCTCCTTGCAGTTCCAGTTTCGATTTCTTAGTCTTCTTGCGTTTTGACACTTTACCCTATTCTTCCTCATGGTCCATAATATTTCTGTCAAATTTTTGGGTATGGCTCCCTTCCAGAGTATTTTCACTTGGATATTGATGTTCTTCTTCGTCCTGAGTTCTATGCTTAGTACTGGGTCGACAGGTTCAATATTTTTTTTTATTTGGGAGGCTCTTAAGAATTCTTTCCTGCTCTTGCATTAACCTTTCATTATCTGTCCTCATTTGCACCATTTTAGCTTGCAGTTGCTAAACAGTTTCAAGCAACATATTTGTTTGATGTTGCTGTTCTACACCCAACTACACACATACTTCTAGATTCGTATCAGGATTCGGTATCGAGCATGTTCCTCGGCCTCCAGATCCTCTCATCATCCTAGTATGTATACCTTATTACTTCATTCTCTTTGAACAATTCAAAACATTTATTATTATCATCATTGCCCATTTATGCTATAGTATTGAGATTTGCACTCTAATACCACTTGTAACATGTTATACAACCTTTTCTATTTGACATAAAAAAATAATTACCATTGCTAAGGTTCTTACCAAACTATTCTCAATATTATGGATTCTTTAATTAACATTGCACGGATAAGGTTATGAGCGTTCTCCATAATGGGATTTTCTTCTTAATTAAACATCATATGGAAAAGGTTTATAAAGGTATTGTTTCGTATGGTTTAAGGTACACATAATAAACATAATAGGGTCATGGTTTAATACTTCTCTAACTAAGGCATGGCATCATATTGACAGGAAGTCTCTCGAACCCAACGATCACTGATACCTACCGATTGAAGTGAACGACAAATGGGCCATTCCTGAGCGTTGACCTTGGGGTCCTTTATCGTGTGGTTTGGATTGTTTCATGGTTGGTTGGGGTAACCAACCCTCATTCCCTCCATCACACAGTAGCCTAAGGTTCTTGCCAAACTATTCTCAATATTATGGATTATTTAAGTAGCATTGCACGGATAAGGTTATGACCATTCTCCATAAAGGAATTTTCTTCTTAATTACACATCATATGGCAAAGGTTTATAAAGGTATTGTTTCGTACAGTTTAAGGTACATATAATAAACATAACAAGGCCATGGTTTAATACTGCCTTAACTAAGTGTTATAGACATTTTTGGGCACTGCAACCCCAATCATACATGTCCATAAACCAAGGGCTTCTGAGTCCCTAAAAGTGTTGCTTCATGCCCTAAAGGAACAAGGTCAGCTGATACATCATCTCCCAGAAGTTCTCCACAGAAGACTACTCAGAACTGTTCAAAACTAGACCATACAGATTGCTCAGTGCTTAGGGTGTGATGCATCTCACCTGCCCAGTGCAAAAAGTGCGATGCATACTGGAAAGCCCTTCTGTAGGGTGCGATGGGCGAGAGTGGACAAATGGAAGAGACAATTTGCAAGGTGGATGATCATGGAATCTTCCATAAACTTCTCCTGTGACACTTGCCTCTCTGAATTCACCCAGGGATGAGTAAGAAGTCATGAATCTCCAAGTGGAACCAAGAACTATCAGAGAGAAGACACTAATCAAAATCCCAGAAGCCGACTCACCCCCCTGCAATCATCCATATATGGATCCCTCATCCTAGAGATCCAGAGGCTGGAATTTTGTATCTTGTAAGGAAGTGTTGTTGGTTTCCTGGTGGAATATCATAGTGTTGGGTGGTCTAAGCTTTTCATGAGGTGAAGAAGGGCTTTCATGCTGGGAGGATGACGCTGGGTCAGATCAATGGGTTGTAATCCTCTCTTCTAATCTTTACATCAATAAAGCTATTCAAGTTTTCCTCCACATTCTTGTATGTCTGATTATATATGCATTTGTGTGGTCAATATATATCTGGTCCTATATTGTTTATGATTATAGATCTCTGCACTTTGAAGGTATTATGCTGCTTTGACTTTACAGGTACTCTTTGAAGCGGAGTGGTCAAGGAAAGAATGGCAAAGATCTATCAGTGAGGAGAAGGAACAAGTGAGGAACCGAGCGAAAGATTGAGGTTGGTATTCTTTGCTCCTCTCCTATCTACTTCTCATAAAGGAAAACGAAAGTAACTTTAATATGTTTGTTTCTAAGATAGCTACTCGTCTTAGTGGGACTAGCAACTCTGCATAGACACTAGATTTCCCGATAACAAAATGGCGACTCCACTGGGGAGAAAATAGCTTGTTTTCTTGTCTATATTTGTTTGCTTTATAAACTTACAGACGGAGCCTGAAGTCAAGCCAGCTAGCCTTCGAACTGCATTTGCTATGCAAGTGCAAAGTAGATCAATGCTACTTCAGTCTATCTCCGGGTTTTGTTTATAAACTGAACAATTGATTTGCAAACATCCTAATTTCCCTGGTGGTGGCTCAAGTAGCCTCATTAGATCAGCCCCTGTGATTTGTATTTACTGACTATCATTAGCTCGGCCTAAATCCCTGAACTAAGCTGCAAACTGTGACCAAGAACCAAGTTGAAGTCTCATCCCTAGACCATCACATCTTCTCCTCTTGGGAATCTGGATGCATTGCACCTCCCATGTGTAGTAGGTGGGATGCATCGATCCTTCCCAATGTTACAGGTGCGATGATCAAATAAGACCTCTTCTGCTTCCAGATTTTGTTTTTTTGTTCACTCTCTTCAGCTTTTTTCAGGAGTTTTGCTGTCTGTGATCAGTATACCACTGTGGAAACTCCCTTCCTTTGCATGATTCAGCCTCCATAGTACAAAGAACTGTAAAAATTTTTATGTATTGTTCGCCATTTACAGTTCTCCTTTACAAAGAAGTAGCGTAATCAAACTATCGTCTTTTGATTTGGAAGTGTCGTTTTCAGTCGAAGAAAAGAATCCTACTACTCTAGATGGTCGATTACACTGTTACTCTTTTATTTGATTTGAATTAATAGTTTTTCAAGTGTCGAAAGCAGTTTTCAATTCAAAATCGCAAAGTGTCGTCATTATCTTCCTTTCGTCTTTTGAAAAGAAAATCGTTAGTACTGTCGCTTGAAACGATTCAGATTTGTACTTAGCATTCTTTTTGTCATTCACACATTAAGAAAGCGAAAACAAATACATGCATGTGCATTTGCATTTAGACTGCTTGTTGATTTTGATTTAGGACAGTGCATCTAGTGTGTGCTCTCTGCTCTATGTTGAAAGAATCCCGCTTCTCTTTCCTTAGTAGCTAGGATTTTCATTGCAAAAAGAAGATTAAACGATTGTTTATCATCTTAGATTGCATTTTAGGAATTGTATATCTACATCATGCGGTGAACCTGAAAGGAAAACTTCTTAAGAAAGATCAACTGTAAAATAAATTCAATGAACATAAAAACGCTTTGGAACCTAACGCACAACATTTAGAAGTCTAGGCTAGAGACGTATTCCGGCGTCGTAAAGCCTGGTAACTATCGCTTTCATCGTAGGTTGGGTGATTCCTCCTCTTTGAGATGACAAGTGCCAGTACAGACTTGTGCTCCCACGTACCGTCAAGTATATATTGGGAGACCATAATAGGCTATATCCTTTATCCTTAGGAAGCCGTGTCTGCCGCCCTATCGATCGCAATGCACTGAGCACAGCATTCGGGAAGATTGACTTTCGTACCATAAAAGTATTCTGCAGTTTTGAGATTGGTTTGGTAATCCCTCTGTCTAGATTTCCAGAGTAGTCTCTTTCATTCCTTTTTAGACCCTTAAAGGAAAAGGTCCATCTGAGCACTTGTCACTTCAGGCTCATTAAAAATCGAAGGCGACTAGAGTCATCTTTAGCTTTTTCTTGACTCTTAAAAATTGAAAAATCAAGTTGTGTCAAAGCGTCTAAAATTTATTTTAATCAGAATAACGTCACTGTTCCCTTGTTGGTCTTAGGTTGAGAAAAATGGAGTCCACCAACCAAGGATTTCCCCTTGTGGGAAATCCTAGTCCTTTCTCCTCTTAGGGAGATGTTGGTGCACCTCATATGGCCACATTGTCCCTCCCAGGATTGACAATCGGGTTGCCAGTATGGCTCTTCTCGACCTTTGTCGTTCAAACCACCACGATTCCTAAGCAATCAAGCCAGCAACTAGATGATACTAGAGTTACCCCCAAACCTTCTGCTTCACTTGTTTCTCCCTCCCCTCCTTCCTCTTCGCTTGGTGAAGTTGGTAAAGCTAAAAACCAAGTAACTGAGAAGAAGAAGAAAGGGAAGGAGAAGGAGAAGAAGAAGAAGGAGCCAAAGGCAAAAAGGGGCAACCGTGCATCATCTAGTGAAAATCCACACACTGCACCGTCCAAACCTAAATCTTCATGTATCATTTGCAAAGGGGACCACTATCATCGAGATTGTCCTTGCATCCCTCGGATCTTAAGGGATTGGTCTCCTCGTTTGCACAATTCAGTGCCATCAACCTCTGACGATCATGTTGAGGGTACACCGTCAACTAGTGAAAACGAAGCCTCTGGACAGAAAGGAAAATGTAAATTTCCTTGCAAACTGTGTGAAGGCAATCATGTCGTCCACCGTTGTCCCTTCCTGGACGAAGCTAAAAGAGTCTTGGATAACCGTCCTGCTTCACCGCTGCGACTTCCTCCTGGGTACAAGAAACTCTTGTCGAGTCCATCGCTAGTTGAAAATCTGACTGACACAACTTTGTGGTCGGTCGAAGCATCTATCATTGAAGATAAACCCTCTGAATCCATACCAGACGAAAGTCAAAAGGTTGAGGTGGCATTCGACCCGGTCTTGTCTTCAGAAGGTCCATCATCAGATGATACGGTCACTGAAGAGAATGAGAATGACACCGTTCAAATTCTTTTCGTAAACACAAACTCTGATGAACATGGGGGCAATCTACCCATTCCTTTATCGCAGGAAGGAAGTTTGTCAAGGTCATATCCGACCGTTTATTCGGTCCCACCTCTGAGCAACGTAGTCGTTTCCTTCGATTGGAATCTACTAGGCAGACCTCGTTTACCGTCTAATGTACCATTCTGAATCATTGTACAAACTTACAGAATGGTCATGGTCGGTACCATCATAGATGAAGGGGCTTCTGTGAGTATCCTTTCCTCAACTGCTTGGAAAGCGCTTGGTTCGCCATCGCTTCTGCCTGAGATGCAAAATCTAACAGGCTTCAACAAAGGAACCAGTCGACCGTTAGGGATCCTTTCAAGTTTGCCTATAACTTTGAGAGGGAAAACCATGTATCTAAAAGTAATGGTAGTCCAAGGACCTTTAGATTATAATCTGCTCCTTGGGTGAGACTATATTTATAGCATGGGAGCCATTGTCTCCTCACTCTTTCGAGTAATGTGTTTTCCACATGAAGGCCGAGTGGTCCAGCTCGTAGACCAACTTTCATTCCCCGACTCACACATAGCTAATAGTCAAATGCCATCCCTAACTGGTCTTTTCACGTAAGGAATGTCTCGTAAATCTCCAGTCCATCCACCTGAAGAACGCGAGTAATTCGGTGGCCATGACTGAAACCCAGGGGGCATGCGCCCTGGTCTGCTTCGGCAGGGAAACTTTGGGTATAGGGTAGGTTTCCGCGAAGGATATATGACTGGTCTGACACCTGTCTGTATGGGAAGATGGAATTAGACTGGAATAAGATACCTCCGTTAGAAGGTAAGCCTTTCCCGATAGAACAAATGTTTTGTCTGCAAATTGAAGGGCAATCTGGAAACTCTACTTCACTATACCTGGGGCATGCAAACCTTTTTGCATGCAAGTGCAGAGCGACCATTTATTTTCTTAGTTTGTAGATTCTCAACCCTTTAAACTCGTAGGATTGGTCGTTCCTAACTTGCATAATGAAAGGATACAGAGCAAAGTTTTGAATGGTGCAAGCTCCTTAAAAATTGAACCTATCGATGAGACATCCTTATTATGCGACTGGCATGAGCAGTTTTTAGGCGAAGTTCAAGCTCGTTAAAAATTAAACCTAAGAAATGAACAAACGTTCCCCCAAAGTTTAAGCTCATTAAAAAATGAACCAACCTCCAGTAAATGACCATTGCGAATGCATTATCATCAGCTTTTTGAGCCCTGGTCGTGTTCTTACCATCACCTCCACTCTGTTTTAGCCGATCATACGCCTCCATTTGATTGTTTACCTTTTTGAGGGACAGCTGCGAAGAGTGATTCTGTCAGCCATCCTTGTGACACTGTCGTGATTGGAAAATTCCAAACCTTACCTAGAATTAGCAACTACCCGAAAATATCACTCGTTCCTCAAAAAACGAGTCTCCTTTAAGCTCTTTTCATCTGACTCGTAAAATATGAAAAGATTGCCGAGCAATTGGCCTCTCCAGCTCGTTAAAGCTACCGGGAGTGTTATCCCTCCTCTAGATTTTAATCTTTTTGGACCTGAGGGATTATTACACAAAAAGATCGAGTGCTTGTCTTGTTTGGCTCGTTAAAACTATCGAAAATTCATCCCTTTCGTATTATTTTATACCTTTTCGGACTTAAGGGATTATATGACGAAAAAGGATTACTGGAGTTTCCTTTCCATCCCTTTTCAGACTCTCTAAAATTGAAAAAGGATCGAGTTGTCTTTGTCGTTAAACTCGTTAAAACTAATAGCGACAAACTTGTCCATAGAGACAAGAACGAGTTTCACTGTCGCTAGGCTCGTTAAAACATAGCGACGGGTTTGCCCAAAGGGCAAATTATAGAACAAGCATATGTTATCCTCCTCAAGCTTGATAAAAATAAAGAGGTATTGGTCAGCAATGACTAGGGAAAATTTGGGAAGAAAACTTGAAGAAACTTTATTGGTAGCGAGTCGCTCTTGAACATGACACTTTCACTCCATCACCATGATTCAGTTGGGTTGGGTTATTCCATTCACCGGTCATACTACCATTGGTCCACCGTACCATCCATCTTTGGGGTTAACGCTACCAATCCATTTCAGTGTCGCCGATATGTTCAAGAGAAGTCGATCAAAGAATTCACCAACCCAACTTGTGTCTCACCCACTACAATACCTTCACGCTTCATTTTTTCATGACCGCCACCCTGAACCCTATATCATCAGATCGTTTTCACCTCCACAAAATCATTTGCTCCGTTCCATGTCGTAGATGTGGGATTCATTAAGGCCCTCCTATGACGGGTCACTTCTTGTCGACATCAACTCATTATCCAAGAAGTCGACCTAGGAACAACCCTTTCAGTACTTTGAAGCTTGCATGCCTCAATGGCAAGTTTCTCACTTCCGAAGACAGGTTTACATCAATGGCCTTTTACCAAGAGATTTTGCGTGGTGTTTGATGCCAAGTCCCATTTTCACGCCACGCGAATTGTATTGTAGTACCTTGAGGGTCATCATCATTATCGTTGATTCCTCTTGCGCCTGTTAACAGCTTACATCATTGGCTGGTAATCAGGCGATGTCTTTCCATGTTCGACTCCAGAACATTTTTCACATGGATCGACTTGTACTTCGGGCGAAGATTGGACGAGTTTGAAGACCCCAGATCTAGTTTCATCCATCTGGGCTGCGATATATTCAGGAAAAATAAAGACATCAAATGTACATCATTGCTGCATAGATGATCATCTGAATCAAAGGATGATGGCTCTATCAGAATCATCAGTCTGCCACATAGACGGTTGTCTGTCCTATGTACATGAAAATGAATCTATAAAGCTGAGCATGGGAATGCCCGCCTTAGCTAGATCATGAAAATGTTATGAAGATAATTTATTGTATTGTATCGTATTACAAGTCGCCTTCCAGTTCGAAAAACCTCGGATCCTCATGATAAAGCATTTCACCCGACATCAAAAGATTTTCGACCTCATGCTTTAGGGGGCAACTGTTATAGACATTTTTGGGCACTGCAACCCCAATCATACATGTCCATAAACCAAGGGCTTCTTAGTCCCTAAAAGTGTTGCTTCATGCCCTAAAGGAACAAGGTCAGCTGATTACATCATCTCCCATAAGTTCTCCACAGAAAACTACTCAGAACTGGTCAAAACTGGACCATACAGATTGCTCAGTGCTTAGGGTGCGATGCATCTCACCTTCCCAGTGCAAAAAGTGCGATGCATATTGGAAATCCCTTCTATAGGGTGTGATGGGCGAGAGTGGACAAATGGCAGAGACAGTTTGCAAGGTGGATGATCATGGAATCTTCTAGAAACTTCTCCTGTGACACTTGCCTCTCTGAATTCACCCAGGGATGAGTAAGAGGTCATGAATCTCTAAGCGGAACCAAGAACTATCAGAGAGAAGACACTAATCAAAATCCCAGAAGCCGACTCAACCCCCTGCAATCATCTATATATGGATCCCTCATCCCAGAGATCCAGAGGCTGGAATTTTGTATCTTGTAAGGAAGTGTTGTTCATTTCCTGGTGGAATATCATAGTGTTGGGTGGTCTAAGCTTTTCATGAGGTGAAGAAGGGCTTTCATGCTGGGAGGATGACGTTGGGTCAGATCAATGGGTTGTAATCCTCTCTTCTAATCTTTACATCAATAAAGCTATTCAAGTTTTCCTCCACATTCTTGTATGTCTGATTATATATGCATTTGTGTGGTTAATATATATCTGGTCCTATATTGTTTATGATTGTAGATCTCTACACTTTGAAGGTATTATGCTGCTTTGACTTTACAGGTACTCTTTGAAGCGGACTGGTCAAGGAAAGAGCGACAAAGATCTATCAGTGAGGAGAAGGAACAAGCGAGGAACCGAGCGAAAGATTGAGGTTGGTATTCTTTGCTCCTCTCCTATCTACTTCTCATAAAGGAAAATGAAAGTAACTTTAATCTGTTTGTTTCTAAGATATCTAGCCGTCTTAGTGGGACTAGCAGCTCTGCATAGACACTAGATTTCCCGATAACACTAAGGCATGGCAGAATACCGATGAGAAGTCTCTCAAACCTAGCAATCAATGATACCTGTTGGTTGAAGCGGAAGACAGATGGGCCATTCCTCAGCATTAATATTGGGGTCCTTTATCATGTGGTCTAGATTATTCTGTGGTTGGTTAGGGTAACCAACCCTCATTCCATCCACCTCACAGTAGCCTCATTTTAACCTCTTTTGTCGCACTCTGCAACCTCCCGGCAAGTCTCCACAGTCGTTACCTCTCACCACCCGAAACCCTCCAAACCATGTTGGTAAACCTTTGTGCAGATGGGGTTTTTCTTTTATCTGTTGTTTACCTAGAGCAAGTATTTGTTACACCCTCATCTAACCTTTTCTTGGACAATGGCAGGGATTATTTTTTTCGGATTCACCCCCAAATGGTTGTTGGTTCAATGGCGAAAGTGGCAACGTATTTCTTCACTGCTCTTCGTCACCAAGTGCTTCCAGGTATCTCTTTTTTGAGAAATCGTTAACCCACCTACATACCTACTATTTCATTACACATTAATGCACTAATTCTCTTGTCTGCTATGTATCTTTGTGTAGGGTTCGCGTTCGGTTCCACCATCAACTCCTTCCCCTTCTTCAGGTGACCACGGGGTTTCCAAACCCTTGCAAGCACATTGAAATGGCATAAGATTATATATAGGTTTGTTGATTTCAATTTGACAAATCCCTTTCCCGAGTTGCACTAATTGTTTTTTGTCCTATTGCAGGTGCTCCCCATTTGTTCATTGAAGCATATACAACTTCAACTAGTAGCAGGGAGAAAATGGTTAAATATATCTTGAAGTTCCTCGAGTTTCTGCTACTATTACACCATGGGGTTTCTTGGTAATTTAATTAGTTTTGTTGTAGTTTTATCGCCTCTCCACTATGGAGGAACCATGGTATTTTGGGATTTTACTTAAAGCTAAAGTAGCTAATATAATTACCTCTTTAATACTCGAATCATTTGCTTCTTATGGAGGTTTTTACGATTGATTTCATGGTCGAATATACCGTGTGTTTGTGGAATCTTAAGATATAAAAGTTCTATGTGGTATTCTTGTTTTTGCTTGAAATTCATGGCCATACTCTTGAGATTTATTTCTATACTCTTTTGTACATTTAATACTATTAGATGAATTAGTAAAGAGGGAGACCTGACCGACGACCGAATCATTTTGGCAACCCTGGTCTCAACTCCCTCACTTCCTTCTTGTTCAGAGTACAGATCATATTTTAGAATTTTGTATTCGTGTTAAAGAATGAAACCCGTCCAGGATTAATATTGTAAATATATTATCTGGATTCTATTTATTTCATTTCTCTGTGTATTTCCTATGTTGTTGTGATTGGTATGAGGTTTTATATCTATTCATTTCTTTAATTATTCCTTCATCGGGGTTGTTCTTAGTTTCTGCGGAAATATTTTCGGGCCTCCGAATTAATTTTTTCTAACGCTCCGTAGAGATCCGACCTCCCTCTTCGAGCTTCTCGAACTAAGATTATTATTGTTTATCCCTACCTTATTGTATAAGGTATCCAGTCTTCTCTCCCCTACACTTAAGGTCAGATTTTAATCCCCATGATTTTGGGTCAACAGGACATGTTCACGAAATTGATACCATTGAAATAATTACCTCAGTCAAGGACTGAGACAAGTTCTTTGCAAGTTTCGATTCAGTTTCATTTAACTTCCAGCCCATGTACAGTTTGATTTGATAACCAATTCAACAACTTAGAAAAACTTGTAATTAAGTTAAATGCTTGTTTCAATCCTATTGTTTTGGTCTATGATTTGTCTTCCACAGGTTACAGTTAAATATACAAGCATAGATTCATTTACCTTTAAGAAGTAAAAAGAACAAGTAAGATCATAAATTTTTATTACACCATGTAAATTTTCATTTTCCATCTACAAGCGTCTAAGCTTTTCTATGATTGTTGTTACAATACAATCCTCCTGACTAACTATTGTTTCTTGAGTTTCCAACAACATGACTTCCATGGTGGTATCTTCTAAACAACAAAAATTACATCCATCATATTTCATTCGCAACCCGTAAGATCCAGTTCCTAGTTAAATAAATCTACATGCACAAATACTTATCTGTAAGTTTTCAATCTCTCAAATTCCATGGGGCTGAGACTGTTCCTCCCAACCTTGAGAAGGGAAATTGTGTCCACTTCTTCCCCCTAAGCTGCTGCTCCAGACAATAGATAACAACTATATTCTAATGGAAGACCTCAAGACCTCAGTCCATTATGTCCTTTCTAATCTTTTTAACAGAGTCTATCCACTGGTTCTCACCAGCTCAGGATCACTCTGATTGGCAATATCCTGCCAATGTTTCCAGATCTCTTTTCTCCTCTTTCTCCACAATGAAAAACAGAACCCCTTTCTTTCCATTGAGAACCTCTTTTATCTCCAGGAGAGAGGGGTGTAACTGTTTTCTTCTAACTGTCTGGAGGTTAGAGTTTGTTTACTGGTCTTCCCTTAAGAATTCTAAGATTTCATTACTTAATAAAATAACATTACTTAAATGTTAACATAAGTTCTTCTAATTTCCACATGAAAAATATAAATGTAATTATAAGTGTAAATGTAAATGTAATTATTGGTAATTCAACTGTCACTTTGGGGTGTTACACACATAGTCTTCACACTGGGTTGTAGAATGAGCATGTCAGCTCAATAATATATTAATATTAATATTAAATTTAATATTAATATTAATATTAATATTAATGATGTATTTTACATGGCATGATAACAAAATTTATAATAAAACTAAATCAAATTCATATTTTCAAATTTTACAACTTTGACTATAAAGATTTATGTCTTTAAAAATTGTAATATATCCATAGAAAATTACAACTTTGACTTAAAATATTTACGTCTTTAAAGATTTTAATAGATCCATAGGATATGGCTTTTCAGTCATTTTACAAATATTTAATTAAAAGAAATATTAAAAGATTTTGGAGTAGGATTTTCATTCTTTGTGTTGAATTATATTGTAGTTTTTTTATTTATATGGTTATTTTCATTTTTGTTTTGGGCTGACATTAATTTTTTATTTTTTATTATTATTATTTTATTAGAGACGTGACATACTTAAACATGTTGTATAATGCGCCTCTTGGCGCAATTACAATTTACTTATCTTTTAAATTGTAAAATGAAATGATATTTTAAGGTCCACGAGACTAAAAATAGTCTATGAGACCATTAGTTCTCTATTTTTGGCTTTTTGCAATTCAATCCTTTTCCGAATCAAATTGATGATGAGCTGACCCAACCTTCCAACAATCCCCTCGCTAAAAACACTATGCCAAGAAATTGATGCTAATATGTTCTTATAACTTTCTTTGATGTCTTTGAATGCATCACATTCCAAAATGAAATGTTTTTCCGATTCCACAGCCCCAGACGTGCAAAATGTACACACCCATTCTTCCCAAGCTTCTTTAGGCCTTTTCCACCATCTTGTTTCACACTGAAGTTGATGTGAGTTGGTCCTTAATTGAGCAATAATAACCTTTTCCCTACACGAAATGCTAGCTCCAATGAACTCTTTCGTTTTAGATCACATGTAGGGTTGAATTCCTCAATGTAATATTTCTTCTTTCTACCCAACTCTTTTCCCCATACCTTTTTACAAAACTTTTCCATAACAAAATCCTTTAGATCCTTGCTATTTGTGGGACAGGCATTGAGGTAGATATTCCATTTTTGCATCCATGTGTAGTTTTGTTTCATCCATGTTTTATTTCTTTCACGCATGCCTTCATTGAATATAACATTAAGCCATCTACCTACTCTCATTTTCTCAATTATTTTTAGATATCTTATGACCCACACCACAAAAATTACTTCAATGTGAGTTGCTCCTGTTTCACTCAACATTATCTCACAAGGTACTGAACTTTTTATTTTGAATTTGCTCATGATTAAGCGTTTTTGGATTTTCTCAATTTGTTTCCATTCTGAGATAGGAGTGCTGCTAGCCCACAATTCACACCCGTATAGCATCACTAGAAAAACTACGAGTCCAAAAAGCACTTTAATCGTTTTCCAATCCCATAACTCTGCCTCTCTACATCTGTTTTGAAGAGCATATAATGCTTTCCACCCTCCTAAAATTCTCTTCTTTTTGCAATCCTCCTAATTGAGTTTGTTATTGAAATCAATCCCAAGGTACTTGTACTCATTTACTTCTTTAAAAATGTTTTCTTGAAAGAAAAAATTATGCTCACTTTGCTTCCTTTTATTAGAAAAAACCATTATTTTGGTCTTGCTAGTGCATCCCCACTGCTCTACAAAATATCTCAAGGGAATATAATTACATTTGCCATACATGGGCTGATTTAGAAATCAATACAATATCATCAGCATATAAAATAATCTTCATCACAAACTCCACCAACCGAACACCATCTCCACCTTGTAGATTTAGTCACTCTTCCAATTTATCAATATATAGGCCAAAAAGAGTAGGGGATAGAGGGAAACCTTGCTTGACTTCAATGTCACTTCTCAAGCTTTCTGAAATACCTGCTGAGGTTCTAATTTTGACTTTCACTTCTTCATAAATTCTATGGATAGCGGCTCTATAATGCACAAGAATTTCAAGTTTCCATTATACGCCACAACTTATCCTTAGGGATTGTGTCAAATGCTTTTTTGAAGTCAACAAAGTAGAAAAATACTTCTTCTTTGTCCTCCCAAACCTTTTCAACAATATGTCTCAACATGATACCATGATCTATTGTAGAATGTTTCGGCCTAAAACCCACTTGTCCTCTTGCCCTCTTTTCTTTTACTTCTTTCCACTTACTAATTTTGTCTTCTACCATGCTGCCAAAAAGCTTTGCAAACAAAGGATTGATCATAATTGTTCTATAGTTGGATGGCTTATTAATGTCTCCACTTTTAGAAAGGGGTATTTCTAGGCTAGTTGTCCAGTCTCTTGGGAATCCTTGCTGAATGATGTTGTTGAATATTTCCATGATGTGCGGTGCAAGAGCGTTCATTCCCCATTTTAGATACTTTGCTTGAAGTTCAACCAAGTCCTTTTCCTTTCCTATTTTCAAATTCTTAATTCCATTCTCCACCTCCTGTAATGTGAAGAGCATTGAATTTGTGTTAATTCCATTCTCCCTTGCATATTCAAACCAATGATTGGCTATAATATTCTTTTCAATTTGCTTCTTCCTTGGTTGTAGTTCCTGCCAAAAAAACTTTGGATTATTCTTGCTTAAATATATTAACTCTTCTCTCCTTGTTTGCATGAATTCATCTTTTTTCCTTTTTAGTATCTTCTTATATAACTTTACATTCATCTTCTCCTTTCATGCCTTTTCCAAGGTTCTCCTTTCCATTTTGCATTCCTCATCAAACCAAGCATATACAGGAAAACAATTTGATTCTAATTTCCTATTTTTTGCTCTTTTGCACTTCTCAAGTGCACTTTGAATTATATTTGTTAACTCATGACTATTGAAACTTTTGAAACTAGTTTTATCCTTCCAAATCAATCTCTCTAACATTGTCTTGAATATAGTACAATTTTATTGCGTTAGAAGAATTTTTCTCCTTGATAGTGATTGTCGAGAGCATTGGGTTTTCCTCCTATGCTCCCTTTCTTCTAACCATGATAACCTTATATAAATTGGGTTATGGTATGATTTAAGTCCCAAATATGCTCTCCAATACTAACTTCGTCTATCTTTTCTATCAATTTTTGTGAACACATCACATAGTCCACAACACTTGCCCCATTGTATGTGTTGCAAGTGAAGTTCCCATACCTTTTCCATCTATCTAGACAATTTCAAATAATTAAGTTGAAAGCCCCACACAGTGTAAGCAACTCCTCTCCAAAATGATTGCTAACTTTGTCATCTTCTGAACACCTCACCCACTGGGGATTATCCTCTTCAGTGAGCCAAATAGGATTGTTATCATCTTTTTTTTTTAACATGGTCGGTTGCTTTTATATTATAAAAAAACTGCTAGAAGCAGGTGCTGTTACATAGAGTGAAGAAAGAGAAAGGGAAGAAGTCCAAAATGGGTGCGCAGACCCTGGCTTCTTGAGATTAGACTTGAAAAGGATAAATTGGAATAGGTAGCGGCTATATTGCCTGACAAAAAGACCAGCGAGTAGACAAAATTTACTGGACATTTAACTGATTACCAGAACTGGTTTACTGAGTCTTCAACCTGAGGTTCCTTTTTGAGGCTCGCTCGGGTTGAAGCCTCAGCTTGCATGCTTTGGGTGATGTTCTTGATGTGTGAAATAGCCTCCTCCATGTGCTTACATTTCTCTTTGAGGCTCTCTATCTCTGCTCTTTGCTTCTCCAATTTTTTCCTCTTTGATCGACTATCGGCCTGGAAGTCTTCTTTAAGTTCATTAAAGTGCTTGATGAACCTCGCGATCATGAAACAATGTTGTTTGCAGAGAGTGCAAGTGTTGTTGCCAAGCACACGATCCAGTGGGTTCTCCGGGTGATCTCGGCCTTCCTGAGGCTCGTTCTGCATTCTATTTTCTGAGGTTTCTGCCATGGCTGAGAGGACAGCCTTCAAGAAGAAGAGAGTCAGCGATAACTGAACCTGTAAATAACACAAGTTATACCTGTATGCTTTAAAAGGAAATCGCACTTCAATGTTGCTTTGGGAGCTGCCTCGCTTGTTGTAGAACTTTTGAATCCAGATATGAGTCGAAGGATGCATGGATGAGACAGGCTGCTTACTGCTGTTGCTGTTGAGTGCTTCTGAGGGCAGGGGGCCGGGCACTGCTTCTCTACTCTGCTTCTGAGAGGGCGAAAGAGATTTGAGGTGGACGAGGGGAGGAGGGGGAGTATATAACATCAAGGAAGGCTGGGCAAGCTGGAGGTGCGAAAGATTTTCATGGATTTGGGCAGGCTCCGGATCATTCATGAGATCCTTGGTGCAGTCGATAAGGATTGGGGAGGGACGTTTGCCAGGATTCTGAGAGAAAGAGTCACGTGAAACATGGTGAGAACGGATCTTAGAAGCGAGCCAGGATGTGTGATGGGAGGGAGATGTTACACAATTCTCGATGGGCGGGTTGGGATTGGCTTGTCTCGATTGCGGAAGGGAAAGACAGGAAGTGCATGACGGCTGATATGACTTATTTTCAAGAGTATACTGGTATTGTTGTTCAGAGGGGTTGTCTGACAGCTTATACTGCTATGGGATTGCTTTGATATATATGCGCTCATTTTCTCTGATCTGGCCACTCTGTCTGCTGACGGCCTTGGAGGCAAGAGAATCCGCTTTGGTGTTATTTTCTCTTAAAACGTGCTTGAACATTGGTTCTCCCATACTCCTGAGATTGTCCTGAATCCTAAGCTTAATATTGTTGAGAGTAGCTTTATTAAACTCTGATCCCGAAACCAAGGCTGCGATAACAATGGCCGAGTCCCCCAGAATGATTGCATTTCTGATTCCCAATCTGTTCAGAATTAAGGTGCCGAGAAGGAGACTGTACGCTTCAGCCACGTTGTTGGAAACTTTCCCCAGACCCCATTCATAGCAAAGGATAGTTTTCCCATTATGATTTTTTATGATGCCCCCTGCTCCAGCTTTCCCTGGGTTATTCTTGGAGGCGCCATCAAAGTGGAGTGTAGGGTGCTTCTGGTCTAGAATCCACTGGTTAACCTCTTCCTTGGATCCTCTGAGTTTCCATTGTATCTTTTTCTTGTGAGCTTTTGCTTGGGAATATTGATTTTTGGTGTGAGTGAGGCTGAATTTATTGTACCAATCCATCTCTTCTTGATGCCAGCTAGCTTGATCTGGAGGGGCAATGAGATTTGTGCTTATCGTTTCAGAGATGGTGGCAATTGTTTTAGCGAGGATACTAGCCATATTGGGTTGTTTGTTATTGAAGACATATTTGTTCCTGGCTAGCCAAAGATGCCAGCATAGTGTTGCTGGAATACATTTCCATATTCTACTGATGTTGTGTTTGCCTTTCCTGGGAAAGGGATAACTTTTCCCCCAATTTTTCTGGAGAGAGGAGATCTGGTCAAAACATTCGCTAATTTCTATGGGGCTTGTCACCTGTTTCCAGCAGCTCTGAGCAAAGGGACAGAGTAAGAAAATGTGCTGAATATTTTCCTCCTCTGCTCGACAGAAGCAGCACATTGAAGGGCCCAAGATTCCTCTTTTCCTTAGATTCTCAGCAGTGAGGATCTTGCTTTTCAGGAGGGTCCAATTAAAGTGTTTGATCTTTGGTAGACACTCAGATTTCCATACAGTTGTGAAGAGGTTCCAATTTGCTGAATGAGTTGTGGCCTGCAATGTTTTATATCCCTCTTTTACTGTGAATCTCCCTCCACTGGAGTCCCAAATGTACCTGTCTTCAATCCCAATATTGATAGGCGCAGAACCAGAGAGAGAGGACTTGAGATTGGACCAAAGATCTCTAAGGTCAATGGGGATTTGTAGATCCTTCCAGTCCTGCCATTTGTTTTGGTTCCATATTGATATATCGAACAAGGTGATTAGATTTCTTTCTTCCATCCATATCTGCAGAGGTCGGAAAGCTTGGAGAAGGGATCTCAGCTTAGAGCCCATAATTCTATCAGACCAGATATTAGTGTCCTTACCATTTCCAGGGAGTTTGGATGTGTTTTCTCGGAATTGGGGAAGCACTTTTTTAATGAGTTTCCATACGGGGTGCAGGGTCTGTCCACTATTGATTCAGTAAGAAGGTTAGAGTTCGTGCCTCTGAGATATTTCTTTTTTATGACCTCCACCCACCACGATCCTTTACCAGAGAGAAGCCTCCAAATCAATTTGAAACCTAAAGCCCAATTGGAGAGGCTTGGAATTTTAATGGATAGGCCTCCCTTTTCATATGGAAGGGTTACCTGGTCCCATTTGACAAGGCTAAATTTTTTGGTCTCCTGTTTTCCTCCCTGCCATAGAAAACTTCGCATGATGAGCTCCATATGTTTATGAGTACTGGTCGGGGCCATGATGACCGCATATTGGTAAATTGGAAGGGCTGAGAGAATGGACTTAATGAGGATCGTTCTGCCTGCCAAATTGAGCCAAGCCACTCCCCAACTCTGAAGGAGGCCTCTCATCTCTTCTATGTGTTTGACCCAAATCTCAGCCTTGACTTTTTCTTTAGCAAGAGGCAGACCTAAATAGGAAAAGAAGCTCCAGTTCCTTTGCACTGGGATGTCCAGAATCAAAGATATTCTTTGTTGTATTAGAAGGGGGACATTCCAAGTGTAAATCTTGCATTTTCTATTGTTCAACTTCCCTCTTGAAACTGCTAGAAAGGCATCCAACACTTTCTTGAATCGTTTTTCCATTAAGCTGGAGGCTCCCCCAATGAGAAGAGTGTCATCCGCGAAGAGCGAATGATTGATCTCTTTGATCCCTCTTTCTATACAGATTCTAGTGATCTATTTTTGTCTGCGAAGATGTTCAGGTGGATACTCAAAGTCTCAGCCATGATGATATATAAGAAAGGGGATAGTGGACAACCTTGTCTCAGCCCCCTGGAGCTTCTAAAGTATTTGCTGGGACGACCGTTAATCAGAGGAGCGGTCCAGGGGTTGGAGATGCACCCATTGATAATGCTTATGAAGTTTTTTGAAATCCCAAATTTATTGAGTGTTGCAGTTAGGAAGGAGTGGTCAACTCTATCAAATGCATTAGCCATGTCAAGTTTGATTATCATCCCTCGTTCTCCTCTGTTTAGGCTGTTGTGGATAGCTTCTTGGATCAATATGACATTGTCGGTTATTTGCCTGCTCGGAACAAAGCCTCCCTGGTTTTCAGAAATTAAGAGAGGAAGGAGTTTTTTTAGCCTATTGGCTAGAATTTTTGTTACAATCTTGTAAGAGACATTACATAAGGATATGGGGCGGAACCTGTCAAACGAGAGAGGATTCGCTTCCTTAGGGATCAGGGCTATGTGGGAAGACTTGGTATTTTCTTCCATCTTATGGTTTTTGAAAACATTCTTTACCATCCGCACAAAGTTTTTTTTGATTGTTTCCCAATGATTTCGATAGAAGGCAACCGTGTACCCATCCGGACCCGGGGCCTTATCTTGCTGCATACTAAAGGTTGCTGCGCGAATTTCCTCTTCTGTAATGTCCTAGTCCAACTCTTTATTTTGAGTACCTGATATTTTGCTCTCTACTGCACTAAGGAATTCAGAGCTGTCTGATTGCTGAGGGGCAGCGGAAAGCAGGGATTTAAAGTGAGTGAGAGCTGCTTCTTTAATTTCTTCTTGGTCGGTAATCTCTTTTCCCTCAGCCTCAATTTTATCTATCTGGTTTCCAGCTCGCCTGAGTTTGATATTGTTGTGGAAAAATGATGTATTTTTGTCTCCGGCTTTCAGCCAAAGGCACCTGGATTTTTGTCTTTGATCCTCTTCCTCGACTCTATTTTGGCGATAGAGTTCCCTATACATTTCTTTTTCCTGCTCTAAGTCTTCACTAGTGTGTTGTGTGTTCTCTTTATCTTTATGCCACTGTTCCATCTTCGTAAGCAGATCTGATTTTTTTTTATTTTCCAAGATCGTTGTTTCCTTTGCCCACTGTTTGATGACTGCTCTTAGGTGTTTTAATTTCGTTTCCCAGATATAGTAGGGCGATCCGTTTACCTCCTTGGCCCACTGGTTTTGAATGAGGGTGCGAAATTCTTCTTGGAGATCCCAAGTTTTGTTATATTTGAAGGGGAGTGGCCCCAAGTTTCTGCCTTTGTCCAAATTTAAAAGCACAGGCTTGTGATCTGATGCCGAAGCGTGGATTAGTTGACTCTTAATGGACTGAAAACTTGCTGCAATTCCTTCCTGTAGCAAAAATCTATCCAATCTCTCTTTAATATTGTGATGGCCAGATCTTTTCTTACTCCATGTGTATTTCCCCTTGGATATAGGAATGTCAATCAGATTGTGAGACTGTATTATGGTTTCTAGCATGTCTCTTGAGGGATCAGCAAAGTAGTTTCCTCCTAATTTTTCATCCACGTTTCTTATTACGTTCATGTCTCCTCCCAGAATTATATTCCTGTTTTGCACGGATTGGAGACCTGAGGCTATGGTGTCCCAACAGCGGCCTTTGTCCCTATAATGGTTTGGGCCATATATATTATAGATATAGTAGATTTCCTGAGTTCCTTTGTTTTTCAAGTCTGTTCTGACCCACCAATTGCAAAGTTGAAAATTGATGATTTCCCATTTATTCTTATTCCATATTGTTCCTATTCCTCCCGAAGCACCTTCTAAACCTATTGATACACCTGTGAAGTTTTGGAGTTGTTTTTGGAAGTCATGTTCAGTAATTTTGGTCTCCTGGATGAGGAGAAGGTCCGACTGCTCCTGTTTTAATAAATCCCTGATGGCTTTTAGTTTTAAGGGAGAGCCCATCCCCCTACAATTCCAAGAGACCAAGATCATTATTTACCATTTGTTGGGTGAGGTCCACTCTTCTCCTTTGCTTTTTCTCCACTCCCTTTTAGCTTGCCTAAGTATGAATCCATTGGTTGTTGCGCTCCCGTTGCCATCTCTTTTGCCGCTGTTTCATCTCTGAGCTCTTTATTTGACTTTCGGCCAGGTTTTCTCGGAGGGTGTGTGGGTTGACTAGCTTCTTTTGATTTGTTTCTGGTAAGGATTCTCTCTATGGTAGGAGGGGGAGAGGGGGGAGGAATTGTGCGGGGGGAGGAGGGAGCTGCGCAGGGAGAAGAGGGAGGGGATGAAGGTTCTTGGTGGACAGGGATTCGAAGGGGTTGGAGGATGAAGGGAAAGCTGAGCTGGAGGGGGGAGGAGGAGGGGGGGGAAGGGGTTCTGGAGGTGTTTTGGAATTGGGTCCTTGAGTGGAGGAAGACTTTTTCCTTTTTACTGGTTCCCATGAGCCCTTAGGATTTTCCTCATTATCAGCAGATTCATTTGTTTTTAACTTACTACATCTATTTGCAAAATGACCATACTCGTGGCATACCTTGCATTTGAAGGGAAGCTGCTCATAGTCCAACTGCTGGATATGCGTCCATTGGTCCACCTTGATCTTGATAGCTTCCGGCAGACCTTTCCCTAGATCTACTTCCACGCAGATCCTCGCGCACGCATGCATGTTCTCCCTTGGCTCAGATCTGTCAATGTATTTACCTACTGCATTTCCTATTGCCTTCACTGATTCATCTCCCCAGCAATGAAGCGGCAGGTGAGGCAGCCGAACCCATACTGGAACTGCATTTGGAATGTCCATTTCCGGATCAAAGTCCGGAGTCCATCTATTCAAGTAAAGGCCTCTTGAATCCATGAAGTAGGGGCCATTTCTGAAAATGAGGTTCTTGTCTTCTTTCGATTCAAAGAGAAATGTATAATATCCACGTCCGCAGAATCTGATGGCGATCTTCCCTTGTATCATGGCGCTCCAGTTACGCTCTACCCATTTCTGGACAGACCTTAGAGAGGGCCAGAGGCCAGTGAACTGACCAACCAGACCTCTTTCCGCGAGAGTTATTGCAGACTTCCTTGGAAGGGAAGGAGAAAGATTGACCTCTAGGATTTCATCGAGTTTTTTGATGAACTTGGTCACAGAGGGACGAGGTCTGGCATCTGTTGCTTCAGAAAAAAGGGAGGCGAATATTTCCTCATGGTTCTCAGAGCCTGGAGGGGGGAGGGAGGCGAGCCCGGCCATTAGAGGCTCGCGGGGGGCAGTTGAGGAAGATCAGCGCAGGGGAGGGACAAAGGCTGGGCCCCAACGACAGGGACCAGCAGAAGATACAAAGGCGAGGGGGGATCGAGGAGAGCAGAGGCCCAGCCAGGCAGGGCCTGGGGGGCAGGAGCAGGCGCGTAGGAAGCAGGTTCAAATCGCCAGAGCTTGATCGCCGTCTTCGTCATTACCAGGATTGTTATCATCTTTGCAACAAAGAATGTTAGCTTGATTATTTGTTGTTCTAGCATTGAAATCTCCCACTAAAAGAACTTCTCCCTGCTGAGAGTACATAAAAATATCTTGTTTTAAAGATACATACGGATCCTTGCTATCAAGCACCTTATTTTTGTAAGTTTTTGAGACTTGAGGGGCAAAATAACATGTTGCAATTCTTATGTGATTCTCATTCTCTGATATTTTCAACCATAAATATTGTTTATTTGCATATTCTTTAATTAACGGAATGTGTTAGCCTTCTTTTTCTTTCACTAAAACTAGTATTCCCCCATACCCTTTGTCGTTTTCTGCTACCTTATTCCAAACTACCAACTTCAAATAACCGTCAAACACAGGAGTTTTGGAACCATCATGCTCATGAGTTTCTGTGAGACAAATTATGTCTCTACCTTCCGCAATAGGCCCTAACCCAGGTCCCCTCCTCCAAGGGTAACCTCTACAATTCCAACAGACTAAACTTAGGTAGACGTGGGTAGACCTAGGTAGACTTGGTTAGGCCTGGGTAGGTAGACCTGGGTATAAGAAACAACTTGCACATAACATATATTCCTATTATCAAATAAATTTTCATTTCTTTGAAGCTTAGCTAGCAATATGGGGAACTATTGGTTATTATTTTGGGGAACCATGTGATATTTGCATGTGGTCAAACTCAGTAATTTTTACCCTTACTTTTTCCTAGCATAGTCTACATAGCCCACAATTTAGCCGAGAATATAATGGAAATGTCGGCTAGAATATGACAAATTCTAGCAAAAGTTTTTGAAAATCTGGGTTACAACTGTCAAAATTCCGGATTTTGGGTGCCCTACGGGTTCTTGATGGTGCTAAATGCCTTTTCACCATTAAAAAAAAGGATTCAAACACTCCAACATTCTGATTTTTGAAAAAAAAATTACTAGATTTCGTCAAGAAATCTATCGTCCGGGCGAATTTGTGGCATTGGTAGACAATACCTTCTCCTTCCATTGCACTGGGTACCCAATCTTGGTTTAACAACCGCAAATCCACCATAATCCCATGGAAGAACGTCCTTCTTCAAAGCGCAACTCATAATATCGGGCTTCTTCATAATACCTCAAAATTATAGCTTTGACTTATTACATGAACTAAAGACGACGGAAACTACATACCACATTGGCTTTTGTCACCTTCTTGTATATAATTAACCACCATACACACCAGACTTATTGTCTCTGAACTTTACTGGTAGAGGGTGTGGGCTCAAGAAATTGATTCAGAACAATTTTTCAACACTGCAGTGCAATGACAAAATGAAATCTCCAGTGCTCGGTCTTCCTTCAACACATAGAACATTTTTAATGCAGAAATTTTTATGACAACATCTCAATTTGACTGATCAAATGATAGAAAAGGTAGGCTTGACCATCATCTTCAGAATAATCGAGACAAAAAAGAACTATAATAAATTGAATGGTCATAACAATGCCTCTTTCTACTTTTGGTCCATCACTGGCCAGACAAAGATAATAATGAAGACACACAAGCACTATCATTTATATCGAAATTACACACGCATAGCTGAGTGGGAAAACTATTCAAATAGATGTTACTACATTTCATTTAGTGCCGAATAGAAGTAAGCTGATTTGAAAAGAAACATTTGTAGATCCAAAAACATTTCGTTGTGATGTCATGACCGATTATTTAATGGAAATCAAGGGCAAGAGGGCACTCATTGCAACCCCACATACCTGATGAACAATGTGACGACCGCATACCTTTTCACTGGAAGTCACACTTGACCATCTCATTCTGTTTGAATACTCCAGTGTCCAACATGCACAACGAGGAACGAGGAGTCAAAGATAGGCTCGTTCTACCACAATGTGTTGACAAAGAATCTCCTCCAAGATCTCTTGCCCAATGCTTTAGATGGCCACAAAACTAGTGACTTATTCTATTTGACAAAGTAGATTAACCATGCTTTGATAACATTGTAGGAGACATAAATTGGAAAATGAAATCAACTCTATTAAGATATCTACTCAAAAAAATGATGTACAATGTGTACACATTAATACAATATAAAAACCATTGATTCAATTTCCAAGTTTTCTTGCACTTTAATAACTAATCTCAATAACACACCATAACCGAAATCATGACGAGAGGATTAAGTGTCTAACACTTGCTTGTTTGCTACCGGTCTCAAACAACAACTTATTTGATTAATAAAAATGTGGAAGTGTTATATAAAGATCAAATAGTTTTGGTTCCAAAATGAATGAATCAATAACTTCTGGAACTAAAAAATAAAATAATTTATATAAGGATTATAATATAATAATATTGAGTAAAAGAAAAATGTAATTACATATCTTTTAAATTGTATGTAATATAATAAAAATCTTATTGCTTTGCATTTCACAACAGTAAGAAACAACTCATAAGCATGCAATCAATTTAAAAATTACAATTTCAACAAATTTAGCATGCAATCAATTTAAAACTTACAATTTCAACATATTTAGCAGTGGCAGTATTTAAATCATATTTTTTTCCAGGTATTTTATCTTGGAATTTCATAATTATAATTTGGATATACAAATTAGAGTACCCAAAACCTTGAAATTTAACAGCTGTAATCTGAAAATACAAAAATTCATATAAAATTTTATCAAAATTTCACTGAAATTTCCATTATTTTTGGAACAAATTTACAGGATGATTAGACTATGGCATTTTTAATTTTCATTTGACTATAATACAAGGCTGTTCAAAGGCAACGACGATATCACGTAATGCTGGTTCGGTCCGTTACACGTGTCGGCAAGTGATCGTTTTGCAGGCTTTAACACATAAAAAGAAGATAAATGGGGAGAAACTGACCTGAGTTAGTGGAACGTCAATTCCATGAGTTAGTGGAACGTCAATTCCATGTCTGCTTTTACAGTTGGCCATTTTACGAGGTCCAGCTTTTCTTGCATGCAGAGTATCAGCTTTACAGTTGGCCATTTCAGGAGGTTCAGCTTTCCTTTTGAATGGAGGATACGTGTCAAAGTTTCATTACCTGCAATAAAGTGATGTGAAAATTCCCTCTTCCAGACAAACACGAAAGTTAAATCACTGTGGACGCCACACGCAAAGAGAGGAAAGTCAAAGTTATTTCAAGAAAGCAGGAAAGTTAAACCATTGTGGACCTCACGGAAAGAGAGTATGGCCAAAGTTAATTCTCGGAAACACACCAGAAAGTTAAGCCCCACGCATTGAAAAAACATGAAAGTTGAACCAGTGTGCACCCCACACTCAAAGAGAGAGATTCACTGTAAACCATTAACAGTGTGGACCCCACGCGCAAGAGAGAAAGATTCGCTGTAAACCATCGACCGTGTGGATCCCACGCACAAACATGAAATTCCACGCGGTTCATGTGTGGGCCTACCACTGCTGTGTAAAGTCAAAATTTTTATGTTTTTTGCTTGCTGCATGCGTTGGTGGTGCAAGCATCTGGCAGAACGAAGATCCATACATCTCGACACTCCCTACTTTTCTCCCCAATGGTGATTTGCTGTTTATCCCTACCTTATTGTATAAGGTATCCAGTCTTCTCTCCCCTACACTTAAGGTCAGAGTTTAATCCCCATGATTTTGGGTCAACAGGACATGTTCACGGAATTGATACCATTGAAATAATTACCTCAGTCAAGGACTGAGACAAGTTCTTTGCAAGTTTCGATTCAGTTTCATTTAACTTCCAGCCCATGTACAGTTTGATTTGATAACCAATTCAACAACTTAGAAAAACTTGTAATTAAGTTAAATGCTTGTTTCAATCCTATTGTTTTGGTCTATGATTTGTCTTCCACAGGTTACAGTTAAATATACAAGCATAGATTCATTTACCTTTAAGAAGTAAAAAGAACAAGTAAGATCATAAATTTGACTACACCATGTAAATTTTCATTTTCCATCTACAAGCGTCTAAGCTTTTCTATGATTGTTGTTACAATACAATCCTCCTGACTAACTATTGTTTCTTGAGTTTCCAACAACATGACTTCCATGGTGGTATCTTCTAAACAACAAAAATTACATCCATCATATTTCATTCGCAAACCGTAAGACCCAGTTCCTAGTTAAATAAATCTACATGCACAAATACTTATCTGTAAGTTTTCAATCTCTCAAATTCCATGGGGCTGACACTGTTCCTCCCAACCTTGAGAAGGGAAATTGTGTCCACTTCTTCCCCCTAAGCTGCTGCTCCAGACAATAGATAACAACTATATTCTAATGGAAGACCTCAAGACCTCAGTCCATTATGTCCTTTCTAATCTTTTTAACAGAGTCTATCCACTGGTTCTCACCAGCTTAGGATCACTCTGATTGGCAATATTCTACCAATGTTTCCATGTCTCTTTTCTCCTCTTTCTCCACAATGAAAAACAGAAACCCTTTCTTTCCATTGAGAACCTCTTTTATCTCCAAGAGAGAGGGGTGTAACTGTTTTCTTCTAACTGTATGGAGGTTAGAGTTTGTTCACTGGTCTTCCCTTAAGAGTTCTAAGATTTCACTACTTAATAAAATAACATTACTTAAATGTTAACATAAGTTCTTCTAATTTCCACATGAAAAATGTAAATGTAATTATAAGTGTAAATGTAAATGTAATTATTTGTAATTCAACTATCACTTTGGGTTGTTACACACATAGTCTTCACACTGGGTTGTAGAATGAGCATCTCAACTCAATAATATATTAATATTAATATTAAATTTAATATTAATATTAATATTAATATTAAATTTAATATTAATATTAATATTAATATTAATATTAATATTAATATTAATGATGTATTTTACATGGCATGATAACAAAATTTATAATAAAACTAAATCAAATTAATATTTTCAAATTTTACAACTTTGACTATAAAGATTTATGTCTTTAAAAATTGTAATATATCCATAGAAAATTACAACTTTGACTCAAAATATTTATGTCTTTAAAGATTTTAATAGATCCATAGGATATGGCTTTTCAGTCATTTTACAAATATTTAATTAAAAGAAATATTAAAAGATTTTGGAGTAGGATTTTCATTCTTTGTGTTGAATTATATTGTAGTTTTTTTATTTATATGGTTATTTTCATTTTTGTTTTGGGCTGACATTAATTTTTTATTTTTTTTTATTATTATTTTATTAGAGACGTGACATACTTAAACATGTTGTATAATGCGCCTCTTGGCGCAATTACAATTTACTTATCTTTTAAATTGTAAAATGAAATGATATTTTAAGGTCCACGAGACTAAAAATAGTCTATGAGACCATTAGTTCTCTATTTTTGGCTTTTTGCAATTCAATCCTTTTCCGAATCAAATTGATGATGAGCTGACCCAACCTTCCAACAATCCCCTCGCTAAAAACACTATGCCAAGAAATTGATGCTAATATGTTCTTATAACTTTCTTTGATGTCTTTGAATGCATCACATTCCAAAATGAAATGTTTTTCCGATTCCACAGCCCACGTGCAAAATGTACACACCCATTCTTCCCAAGCTTCTTTAGGCCTTTTCCACCGTCCTGTTTCACACTGAAGTTGATGTGAGTTGGTCCTTAATTGAGCAATAATAACCTTTTCCCTACACGAAATGCTAGCTCCAATGAACTCTTTTTGTTTTAGATCACATGTAGGGTTGAATTCCTCAATGTAATATTTCTTCTTTCTACCCAACTCTTTTCCCCATACCTTTTTACAAAACTTTTCCATAACAAAATCCTTTAGATCCTTGCTATTTGTGGGACAGGCATTGAGGTAGATATTCCATTTTTGCATCCATGTGTAGTTTTGTTTCATCCATGTTTTATTTCTTTCACTCATGCCTTCATTGAATATAACATTAAGCCATCTACCTACTCTCATTTTCTTAATTATTTTTAGATATCTTATGATCCACACCACAGAAATTACTTCAATGTGAGTTGCTCTTGTTTCACTCAACATTATCTCATAAGGTACTGAACTTTTTATTTTGAATTTGCTCATGATTAAGCGTTTTTGGATTTTCTCAATGTGTTTCCATTCTGAGATAGGAGTGTTGCTAGCCCACAATTCACACCCATATAGCATCACTGGAAAAACTACGAGTCCAAAAAGCACTTTAATCGTTTTCCAATCCCATAACTCTGCCTCTCTACATCTGTTTTGAAGAGCATATAATGCTTTCCACCCTCCTAAAATTCTCTTCTTTTTGCAATCCTCCTAATTGAGTTTGTTATTGAAATCAATCCCAAGGTACTTGTACTCATTTACTTCTTTAAGAATGTTGTCTTGAAAGAAAAAATTATGCTCACTTTGCTTCCTTTTATTAGAAAAAACCATTATTTTGGTCTTGCTAGTGCATCCCCATTGCTCTACAAAATATCTCAAGGGAATATAATTGCATTTTCAATACATGGGCTGATTTAGAAATCAATACAATATCATCAGCATATAAAATAATCTTTATCACAAACTCCCCCAACCGAACACCATCTCCACCTTGTAGATTTAGTCACTCTTCCAATTTATCAATATATAGGCCAAAAAGAGTAGGGGATCGAGGGAAACCTTGCTTGACTTCAATGTCACTTCTCAAGCTTTCCGAAATACCTGCTGAGGTTCTAATTTTGACTTTCACTTCTTCATAAATTCTATGGATAGCGGCTCTATAATGCACAAGAATTTCAAGTTTCCATTATACGCCACAACTTATCCTTAGGGATTGTGTCAAATGCTTTTTTGAAGTCAACAAAGTAGAAAAATACTTCTTCTTTGTCCTCCCAAACCTTTTCAACAATGTGTCTCAACATGATACCATGATCTATTGTAGAATGTTTCGGCCTAAAACCCACTTGTCCTCTTGCCCTCTTTTCTTTTACTTCTTTCCACTTACTAATTTTGTCTTCTACCATGCTGCCAAAAAGCTTTGCAAACAAAGGATTGATCATAATTGTTCTATAGTTGGATGGCTTATTAATGTCTCCACTTTTAGAAAGGGGTATTTCTAGGCTAGTTGTCCAGTCTCTTGGGAATCCTTGCTGAATGATGTTGTTGAATATTTCCATGATGTGCGGTGCAAGAGCGTTCATTCCCCATTTTAGATACTTTGCTTGAAGTTCAACCAAGTCCTTTTCCTTTCCTGTTTTCAAATTCTTAATTCCATTCTCCACCTCCTGTAATGTGAAGAGCATTGAATTTGTGTTAATTCCATTCTCCCTTGCATATTCAAACCAATGATTGGCTATAATATTCTTTTCAATTTGCTTCTTCCTTGGTTGTAGTTCCTGCCAGAAAAGCTTTGGATTATTCTAGCTTAAATATATTAACTCTTCTCTCCTTGTTTGCATGAATTCATCTTTTTTCCTTTTTAGTATCTTCTTATATAACTTTACATTCATCTTCTCCTTTCATGCCTTTTTCAAGGTTCTCCTTGCCATTTTGCATTCCTCATCAAACCAAGCATATACAGGAAAACAATTTGATTCTAATTTCCTATTTTTTGCTCTTTTGCACTTCTCAAGTGCACTTTGAATTATATTTGTTAACTCATGACTGTTGAAACTTTTGAAACTAGTTTTATCCTTCCGAATCAATCTCCCTAACATTGTCTTGAATATAGTACAATTTTATTGCATTAGAAGAATTTTTCTCCTTGATAGTGATTGTCGAGAGCATTGGGTTTTCCTCCTATGCTCCCTTTCTTCTAACCATGATAACCTTGTATAAATTGGGTTATGGTATGATTTAAGTCCCAAATATGCTCTCCAATACTAACTTCGTCTATCTTTTCTATCAATTTTTGTGAACACATCACATAGTCCACAACACTTGCCCCATTGTATGTGTTGCAAGTGAAGTTCCCATACCTTTTCCATCTATCTAGACAATTTCAAATAATTAATTTGAAAGCCCCACACAGTGTAAGCAACTCCTCTCCAAAATGATTGCTAACTTTGTCATCTTCTGAACACCTCACCCACTGGGGATTATCCTCTTCAGTGAGCCAAATAGGATTGTTATCATCTTTGCAACAAAGAATGTTAGCTTGATTATTTGTTGTTCTAGCATTGAAATCTCCCACTAAAAGAACTTCTCCCTGCTGAGAGTACATAAAAATATCTTGTTTTAAAGATACATACAGATCCTTGCTATCAAGCACCTTATTTTTGTAAGTTTTTGAGACTTGAGGGGCAAAATAACATGTTGCAATTCTTATGTGATTCTCATTCTCTGATATTTTCAACCATAAATATTGTTTATTTGCATATTCTGTAATTAACGGAATGTGTTAGCCTTCTTTTTCTTTCACTAAAACTAGTATTCCCCCATACCCTTTGCCATTTTCTGCTACCTTATTCCAAACTACCAACTTCAAATAACCGTCAAACACAGGAGTTTTGGAACCATCATGCTCATGAGTTTCTGTGAGACAAATTATGTCTCTACCTTCCGCAATAGGCCCTAACCCAGGTCCCCTCCTCCAAGGGTAACCTCTACAATTCCAACAGACTAAACTTAGGTAGACGTGGGTAGACCTAGGTAGACTTGGTTAGGCCTGGGTAGGTAGACCTGGGTATAAGAAACAACTTGCACATAACATATATTCCTATTATCAAATAAATTCCCGTTTCTTTGAAGCTTAGCTAGCAATATGGGGAACTATTGGTTATTATTTTGGGGAACCATGTGATATTTGCATGTGGTCAAACTCAGTAATTTTTACCCTTACTTTTTCCTGGCATAGTCTAAATAGCCCACAATTTAGCCGAGAATATAATGGAAATGTCGGCTAGAATATGACAAATTCTAGCAAAAGTTTTTGAAAATCTGGGTTACAACTGTCAAAATTCAGGATTTTGGGTGCCCTACGGGTTCTTGATGGTGCTGAATGCCTTTTCACCATAAAAAAAAGGATTCAAACACCAACATTCTGATTTTTGAAAAAAAAATTACTAGATTTCGTCAAGAAATCTATCGTCCGGGCGAATTTGTGGCATTGGTAGACAATACCTTCTCCTTCCATCGCACTGGGTACCCAATCTTGGTTTAACAACCGCAAATCCACCATAATCCCATGGAAGAACGTCCTTCTTCAAAGCACAACTCATAATATCGGGCTTCTTCATAATACCTCAAAATTATAGCTTTGGCTTATTACATGAACTAAAGACGACGGAAACTACATATCACATTGGCTTTTGTCACCTTCTTGTATATAATTTACCACCATACACACCAGACTTATTGTCTTTGAACTTAACTGGTAGAGGGTGTGGACTCAAGAAATTGATTCGGAACAATTTTTCAACACTGCAGTGCAATGACAAAATGAAATCTCCAGTGCTCGGTCTTCCTTCAACACATAGAACATTTTTAATGCAGAAATTTTTATGACAACATCTCAATTTGACTGATCAAATGATAGAAAAGGTAGGCTTGACCATCATCTTCAGAATAATCGAGACAAAAAAGAACTATAATAAATTGAATGGTCATAACAATGCCTCTTTCTACTTTTGGTCCATCACTGGCCAGACAAAGATAATAATGAAGACACACAAGCACTATCATTTATATCGAAATTACACACGCATAGCTGAGTGGGAAAACTATTCAAATAGATGTTACTACATTTCATTTAGTGCCGAATAGAAGTAAGCTGATTTGAAAAGAAACATTTGTAGATCCAAAAACATTTCGTTGTGATGTCATGACCGATTATTTAATGGAAATCAGGGGCAAGAGGGCACTCATTGCAACATTTGTAGATCCAAAAACATTTCGTTGTGATGTCATGACCGATTATTTAATGGAAATCAGGGGCAAGAGGGCACTCATTGCAACCCCACATACCTGATGAACAATGCGACGACCGCATACCTTTTCACTGGAAGTCACACTTGACCATCTCGTTCTGTTTGAATACTCTAGTCTCCAACATGCACAACGAGGAACGAGGAGTCAAAAATAGGCTCGTTCTACCACAATGTGTTGACAAAGAATCTCCTCCAAGATCTCTTGCCCAATGCTTTGGATGGCCACAAAACTAGTGACTTATTCTATTTGACAAAGTAGATTAACCATGCTTTGATAACATTGTAGGAGACATAAATTGGAAAATGAAATCAACTCTATTAAGATATCTACTCAAAAAAATGACGTACAATGTGTACACATTAATACAATATGAAAACCATTGATTCAATTTCCAAGTTTTCTTGCACTTTAATAACTAATCTCAATAACACACCATAACCGAAATCATGACAAGAGGATAAGTGTCTAACACTTGCTTGTTTGCTACCAGTCTCAAACAACAACTTATTTAATTAATAAAAATGTAGGAGTGTTATATAAAGATCAAATAGTTTTGGTTCCAAAATGAATGAATCAATAACTTCTGGAACTAAAAAATAAAATAATTTATATAAGGATTATAATATAATAATATTGAGTAGTGGGGTTAAAAAAAAGAAAAAGAAAAATGTAATTACATATCTTTTAAATTGTATGTAATATAATAAAAATCTTATTGCTTTGCATTTCACAACAGTAAGAAACAACTCATAAGCATGCAATCAATTTAAAAATTACAATTTCAACAAATTTAGCATGCAATCAATTTAAAACTTACAATTTCAACATATTTAGCAGTGGCAGTATTTAAATCATATTTTTTTCTAGGTATTTAAAATCTTGTAATTTGATAACTATAATTTAGATATACAAATTAGAGTACCCAAAACTTTGAAATTTAATAGCTGTAATCTGGATATACAAAAATTCATATAAAATTTTATCAAAATTTCACTGAAATTTCCATTATTTTTGGAACAAATTCACAGGATGATTAGACTATGGCATTTTTTATTTTCATTTGACTATAATACAAGGCTGTTCAAAGGCAACGACGATATCACTTAATGCTGGTTCGGTCCGTTACACGTGTCGGCAAGTGATCGTTTTGCAGGCTTTAACACATAAAAAGAAGATAAATGGGAGAAACTGACCTGAGTCAGTGAAACGTCAATTCCATGAGTTAGTGGAACGTCAATTCCATGTCTGCTTTTACAGTTGGCCATTTTACGAGGTCCAGCTTTTCTTGCATGCAGAGTATCAGCTTTACAGTTGGCCATTTCAGGAGGTTCAGCTTTCCTCTCGATTATGCCATATACCTCTGGAAATGTTAAAGGTGGAGGTGACATCTTTCCTTTTGAATGGAGGATACGTGTCAAAGTTTTATTACCTGCAATAAAGTGATGTGAAAATTCCCCCTTCCAGACAAACACGAAAGTTAAATCACTGTGGACGCCACACGCAAAGAGAGGAAAGTCAAAGTTATTTCAAGAAAACAGGAAAGTTAAACCATTGTGGACCTCACGGAAAGAGAGTATGGCCAAAGTTAATTCTCGGAAACACACCAGAAAGTTAAGCCCCACGCATTGAGATTATTGTGTAAGTTAAGGGAAAAAACATGAAAGTTGAACCAGTGTGCACCCCACACTCAAAGAGGGAGATTCGCTGTAAACCATTAACAGTGTGGACCCCACGCGCAAGAAAGAAAGATTCGCTGTAAACCATCGACCGTGTGGATCCCACGCACAAGGCATGAAATTCCACGCGGTTCATGTGTGCGCCTACCACTGCTGTCTTAAAGTTAAAATATTTTATTTTTTTCCCTGCTACATGCGGTGGTGGTGCAAACATCTGGCAGAACGAAGATCTATACATATCCGCACTCCCAAATTTTCTCCCCTTACGATCCTCTCCACATTTTCTGGTAGGCTCTTGAATTCATTTCCGCCCTCGCATTTGGAGTCTCAGTCTCAGTGGCTTCGGCTTTCAGAGTTTCCCACTTTTCTATTTTTATTTCTATATCCCTTTAGCATTCACATACCCAACGCCTCCATCCTCGTTTCCCAAAAGCCACTCTGAAATTCAAATTGATTCCTGCAACTACGATGGACGCTTCTGGCGCCTCCTGTTCCTCTGCTGCTGATCCCATCAACAGTTGCAGCCACGGTGTGTTTATCAACCACCGTGGCCCCGACACCAAGAAGACCTTCGCTAGTTATCTCTACCGACGCCTTCTTATACATGGATGCAGGCCCTTTTTAGACCAAGAAGAATTGGAAGTAGGATCCAATTTTCCTTCCCAAATAGTCGACAATATTCGAAGTGCCTTGGTCCATGTGGCCATCTTCTCTCCCACTTATGCAGATTCACCATGGTGCCTGCATGAACTCTCTCTCATGTTGGAGTCCAAGGCTCCTGTTATTCCTATATTCTACCATGTCGACCCTGCTGATCTCAGGTTGACAGATCAGAAGGAAAGAGGAGTGTATACTGAGGCCCTCGACCAACTCCAGATGAAGAAAACGGTCGACCCTCAAACTCATGAAAAGAAGCCACGATATGACTCTGCCACTCTTCAAAAATGGAGAAATGCTCTTTCTACTGTTGCAGACACAAGTGGCTTTGATTTGAAAGGCAAGTTTAACGGGTGAGACATTCAATTCCTTCTCTATGGATACAATGAATTACGTGTAAATGTATTACGTGTAAATGAATTCGTTATAACATGTGTATGATGTTTTGGCTATGGTTTCAATTGCTTATTTATTTGGTTTTCATTTGAATGACCAGCGACGAGGGTCTGTTGCTAGATGAGGTCGTCAAACGTGTGGTGGAATTAATGGCCGAAAAGACTCAGTTGTATGGGGCTGAGAATCCCACTGGTCTAGATGACAAAATTGAAGATTTTGAAACTACAGTATTAGCACAGCAACACACAGGAGAAGTTCAGGTCGTGGGCATAGTCGGCTTAGGCGGAGTCGGCAAGACAACTTTGGCCATAGAGTTTTTCAATAGAAAGAAATCACAGTACAATAAATCTTGCTTTTTATCAGATGTAAGAGAAAATGCAAGAATCTCATTACATTCGTTGCAGAGTCAACTTTTGAAGGATTTGTTTGGTGTTGATCGGCAAATAGACAACATTCATCAAGGTACAGAGATGGTTAGACAACTTCTCTCATCTTCTAAAATATTTTTAATTTTAGATGACATAGATCATGTGAACCAGGTAAATGCCCTTTTACCGGCTATAAATGTCTTACATAAGGATAGCTTAATTTTGATTACATCTAGGGATGAAGGTGTTCTAGTGAGGTCAGGGGTGAAAGAGTCATCTATGTATAGGTTAACAGGCCTTCCTTACCAACATTCGCAAGAACTCTTTTGCTCATATGCCTTCTGTCAGCCATATCCACACCCCGAATTTGAGAAACTGGTAAAGAAGTTTCTAATGGCATGTGATGGATTGCCCCTATCGTTAGTAGTGTTTGGGTCACTTCTCTCTGGATATAACGACAAATCTCATTGGGAGGCCATACTTCGCCGATTAGAACTTCCCAATGAGATAAAAATTAAATTAAAAATTAGTTATGATGAACTTAACCATGAGGAACAACAGATATTTTTAGATATAGCCTGTTTTTTCATAGGAAAAAACAAAAATGGTGCCATAACAGTATGGAACGCGTCAAGGTGGGAAGGCTCGCTGGGGTTTAAAAATTTACAGCTCAAATGCCTTGCAAAAGTAGACGATAAAGATGTTATACATATGCATGATCACCTCCGTGATTTGGGCAGAGAAATTGCAGAGACTGAATTCCCGCGCCGTCTTTGGCGTCCCACCGGGAACATTAATGATTGGCTGCACCAGCAATCATCTGTAAGTCCTCAACCATTCAAACTTTTAACATAGTTATATTTTTTCCATAGAAATCTGTATACGGTTCTCAAGTGCCCCATCTGTTTACATTTTCAAAGTAATTAAATTTAACCATAGCAGGCATCCGCATGAACAGGTTATAATGGAAGCACGCGGAATCAGAATGCTTCCTCAAGGGGATAGTATCGAACGATTGGAGACGAGCTCACAAATGTTGTCATGTTACCAGGGGAACTTCTTGATGGAGCTTTGCATTAGTCTGTCCAATTGTTTTCTTGGTTTTGATGCCATGAATTTGAAACTTGTTGAGGCTGAAGGGCATCTGCTGGATCGTATTTTGCGGGTGCGCTCGCCAAATCTCATATGGCTTTCCTGGCGTGATTGTCCCTACAAGTGCATACCTTCGTGGATTACAACTAAGAATTTAAGGGTTTTGAGAGTGGAGGAGGGTGTATTGGAAACATTATGGCAAGGCAAATGGCAGGTAAATCTAAACTGTTTGACTTAAAGTGTGTGGTCAGTCGCTATTGATATTGTATAACAGGGTCTCCAATGATTTCTGACGGTTTTCCTCACGAGAGTCATATATATCTTTCTTACATTCTAAAAGCTTGATCTTGCAGGCACCTTTGCAGTTGCAGGAATTAGAGATAATTAATGCGAGCTGCCTCTCCAGCATTCCCAAGTCCATAGGGCAGCTGGAGCACCTGGAAAGGATCGTCATTGATTCCTCCTCTTTTGCTAAATTACCAAACTCTTTTGGTAAATTGAGGAACCTCCACAGCTTGGACCTGCGTCGGTGCAGGAAGTTGGAGAGGCTGCCAGATTCCTTCGGCAGCTTGACGAACCTCCACAGCTTGGACCTGCGTGTGTGCGAGAAGTTGGAGAGGCTGCCAGATTCCTTCCGCAGCTTGACGAACCTCCACAGCTTGGGCCTGCGTTGGTGCGAGGAGTTGGAGAGGCTGCCAGATTCCTTCGGCAGCTTGACGAACCTCCACAGCTTGGCCCTGGGTTGGTGCGAGAAGTTGGAGAGGCTGCCAGATTCCTTCGGCAGCTTGACGAACCTCCACAGCTTGGACCTGCGTCGGTGCGAGAAGTTGGAGAGGCTGCCAGATTCCTTCGGCAGCTTGACGAACCTCCACAGGTTGGACCTGCGTCGGTGCGAGAAGTTGGAGAGGCTGCCAGATTCCTTCGGCAGCTTGACGAACCTCCACAGGTTGGACCTGGATTGGTGCAAGAAGTTGGAGAGGCTGCCAGATTCCTTCGGCAGCTTGACGAACCTCCACAGGTTGGACCTGCGTCGGTGCGAGAAGTTGGAGAGGCTGCCAGATTCCTTCGGCAGCTTGACGAACCTCCACAGGTTGGACCTGCGTGGGTGCAAGAAGTTGGAGAGGCTGCCAGATTTCTTCGGCAGCTTGACGAACCTCGACAGCTTGGACCTGCGTGAGTGCAAGAAGTTGGAGAGGCTGCCAGATTCCTTTGGCAGCTTGACGAACCTCCACAGCTTGGACCTGGGTTTGTGCGAGAAGTTGGAGAGGCTGCCAGATTCCTTCGGCAGCTTGACGAACCTCCACAGCTTGTACCTGCGTCAGTGCGAGAAGTTGGAGAGGCTGCCAGATTCCTTCGGCAGCTTGACGAACCTCCACAGCTTGGACCTGGGTTGGTGCAAGAAGTTGGTGAGGCTGCCAGATTCTTTCGGCAGCTTGACGAACCTCCACAGCTTGGACCTGTGTGGGTGCGAGAAGTTGGAGAGGCTGCTAGATTCCTTCGGCAGTTTGACGAACCTCCACAGCTTGGACCTGGTTTGGTGCGAGAAGTTGGAGAGGCTGCCAGATTCCTTCGGCAGCTTGACGAACCTCCACAGCTTGGACCTGCGTGGGTGCGAGAAGTTGGAGAGGCTGCCAGATTCCTTGGGCAGCTTGACGAACCTCGAGCTTAAACGTGAGTGAGTGCTACAAATTGGAGAGGCTGCCAGATTCTTTCGGCAGCTTGACGAACCTCCAGAGCTTGGACGTGCTGGGGTGCATGAAATTGGAGAGGCTGCCAGATTCCTTCCGCAGCTTGGTGCAGTGAAGAATTTTTTTTTATGTTTTTTAAAATTTTATATTTAAAAACCATTTTAGTTGAGTGTTTTTATTAAAATGATTATATTTTTATTAAATTTGACAATTATTTATATGTTTTTTAATTTTAAATATTAAAATTATAACATTAATAATATTTTTTCTGATTAAAATATTTTTTTTAATAAAATTAATTAAAATAATACTTTTAAATTAAATTAATTTCTTTAGACGTTTTTATTTAAAACTTGTTTTCCCATATATAAAAAAAATGTATTTAATCTTAAAAAAACATATTTCAGTATTAATATAAATACAAATCAATTAATTTAGCATAAGTAATAAAAGCATAGGTTTCGTGGTCCAACTACCTAGCTTCAACGCTCTCTAGACTGTTAAGCTGGCCCTTCCGAATCAGTCAAATCAAATGACCTCACTCGTGTCCACAAAAATACATATATAATTAAAAAATATTTAAAATAATTACAAAATTCTATAATAAACCCTATCCTAGGAACAAGCGGGCTAGACAAGAAACCTCAACTAAACATCTCTATTGATAAATTTATTACTGGTAATGTTACATTCAAATATACATTTCATATATTTTAAATTATAAAATATAATTTCATTTTTGAATTATCAGTATTTTAAATATGAATTCTTTTTCTAATAGACATAGTTCCTAACATGGCTATAGTTTAAAAGATATACGCAATATAATAACGGTCTTCGTTGCCAGTGCCAATGTTTCTTGGAGTTCCTGGCTGAGGTTCTCTTTCAAAGCGAACAACAAAGTAGAAGCCCTCACAGACCTTTGAATGATAGACCGAACACGGCTACCCCGTTTTCTTTGTCTTCCTCATCTTCCATTTACACAAATGTGCATAAAGACGTTGGAGCTCAATTGATGCCCAGCATGCTTTTGACATAGCAAAAGCAAATACATGGCAGGTAAACCCTAACCAGGGTAGACATATAGTGTTGCTTTGGCATTAAAACTCAAATGCCCGTGTTTTAAGGTTTACTGAATGGGTTGTTAAATCATACCAGATTTACACTTTTATAATAATTGATTTATGTACAAATATTTTTTTTTCGGAAGAAGTCATATTAAGATTTTGGTGGACGTTTTTTGAACCAATAAGTGTGGTTTATTATCAAGACAGGATGAAAAACAGATCTAAGAAAAAAGTTTTGGACGATGCGCGGAATATTGAAGGGCAGTTGATTCCCATCTGGCGTTTAACATTACTCAGAGAACGCCTTTCATGTCATTTTTCTTTTATTGGTAAACCAAACTGAAAAGTCCAAAAAAAATCTGTTCTACACTAACATAGTGCGTAATAAAAATTCAACCGATAGGAATCCCCTATGTTGTTCTGGTCTAGCCAGTAGTGTCAGACTTCGAATTAAGAAAAGACGTGAAAAAGGATGAATATATATTATTAATAGAATACCAAGAATGATCGGCTCGTTGACTCAATCTTCTCTGCTCCTTCACGTCTCTCTTCTCCATTCCCTTCTATAACTACTGGTTTTACAGTTTTCATAAAACAACACTTCTTCGTTCCGTGCTCACATCTCCATGTTCTGCTTGCTGATAACGAACCAAATTAAATATGGGCAACAATATCTGCTACCTCACGGTCAGCAATATCAAGGAAACCATCCAGCTGGTTCAGGCTGACGGTACGGTTCAGATACTTCAGAAACCCTCAGGTTTAGCCTAGATTGTTGAGGATTCTCTGACATTTATGTTAAAGCATATTCTATGAGACCCGAATGTGATAAAGCCCTTTTTCTTAATCATCCTATGCGCCCTCTTAAAAATTTAAACAAAGCCTTTTAAATAAGACACTCCTCTTTTTTAGTCCCTTCCTCTTCGAGTTTGTGGGGATTATTGGAATCGATTTTAGTCTTTTTCATTTGTCTTCATAAAAACTAAAGATAAATCAAACATAATAACCTTAAAGTCTTTTTCTCAACCAATGAGGGTTCTTACCTAACTATTTGAGCCAATAGAAATTTTAGAGATCACATTTGGCCTCATGTCTAGGCAATATGCACAAAATATTAGGGTAAATGCCAATTCATATAAAAAGTTTCACTTTCATTTGAGTAATAATAAGATTAATTGGTAAACATAAAACGTTTAAGAATTAAGACGATATGTGTTTACGAATTAACAATAGGAGTAGTCTAGCAAGGCGGAGGAATTGTCCAGTTTCCGATGCCGCTCGGAAAAACCTCTGGCTCCGCCAACCGGACAATTCCTCCGCCCTCCACCACCCTACGCGACTTCCAGCCACCTCCACCACCGCCTCCACCACCGCCAGCTCCGCCACCGCCCGCATTAACTGCGTCTGACAGGAAGATGTGAGTTAATTCCGAAATTTCAATTCGAACTCTGGTTTTTCGCGCGCTGCTCCTAACCAATTCGACCTGTAACCAATTCGACCTGGTACTCAGTAGCTCCCTCCCCTGCAGTTCACCAGGTCACCAAAACACTCCGAAAACTCACAGAACGGACTGACTCGCGCCTGCAGCTCACCAGCACAACCGAAAAACTCACTCCGACGCTCTGCAGCTCACCACCTGCACCAGCCAGGCGAAAACCAGGCACGTTCAACACGTCGAACCCATGAATGTAGCGTTTGGTATCACTGAGCATTTATTTATTCATTCAAACCCTGTGACATTTTAATCATAAATAATTAAGCAAATAAACCAAGTCCCTGTATTCTGAAACAAAAAGAGACTCGTGATGAACCCATGAACGGTGCATGAGTCGTGGTTTAACACCTGCCTACAATTCCTTCGGCCTCGCTAGACTACTCCGAATGAAACCAGCTTAAATGGTTAGTAGTGCATGGTCATCCAATGAGGTTTTCTTCCCAGACTAGCTATGAACTGTTATCCAGTTAGGGTTTCTGCCAAACCTAGTTTTCAGTCGATGTAGGATTAAATTATGCACTCTTAAATTAATTTTCAGTCGATTTCTGATTTAATTACGCACATTTATAGCACAATTGAAAAAACCTCCATCTGCAATATTCTGCATAAACCACTTTGGCTCTGCATGGGCATGGTCTTAGGGTAGCCATCAGATTCGATTCGGCAGACTAGTTATCCAATTAAGGTTTATGCCAAGCCTAGTTTTCAGTCGATTTCTGATTAAATTATGCACTTATACAACACCTTAAACTTAATTTTCTGTCGATCTCTGATTTAATTACGCACATTTATAGCACATTTGAAAAAGCCTCCATCTGCAATATTCTGCCAAAAGGCTAGGGAATTTCATTAGTTAATATATAAACTACTTTGGCTCTGCATGGACATGGTCTTAGGGTAGCCTTTAGATTGGATTTTGCAGACTAGTTATCCAATTAAGGTTTCTGCCAAGTCTAGCTTTCAGTCGATGTCTGATTAAATTATGCACTCTGAAACCTAATTTCCAGTCGAGTTCTGATTAAATTATGCACTTATGCAGCACCTTTAAAAAAGCCTGTGCAATATTCTGCAAAAGGCTAGGGAATTGAATTAGTTAAGATAAAAGCCACTTTAACCCTGCATGGGCATAGTCTTCGCCTTGTTCAAAGCAGTGGTTACCATTGGCTGTGACCGTTGGATTTGCATCTAGTGCAAGCTGGCCAAATCAGTCCCAGCGTAGTCTTCAGATTGAATTTTTCGAGCTAGCTTTTTCGGATTGATTTTGCTACTCTTAAAGCAGGCTGACTTTCAGATGGACTTTTGTAGGTCTTAAAGCGTCTCAGAGCAATGCAAAATAATCTTAATTTATACATTTAATTTATATAATAATGTGCAGTAGAAACCATCTCATAATCTAATGTGAAAGAGTCCTAATTTAATATGAACTATATAATAATATGCAGAAGCAAAGAAACTTCTAGTGGGTTGTGTTTCGAATTATTTATGTTCCTTGTGTAAGAGTATAGAATTATTTTTTGTGTTAAGAGTATAGAATTATTTTTGTTCCTTATGTAAGAGTAGGCAGTGCCTCAATGAGCCTTGAACTTTAAAAACTCATGAAAAAGACAGAAAGGAGCCATATCTCAATCTCACTTTTTTAACAGAGAATTTGAACGAAAAATCTATGCCTGCTGTATTGGCCTAAAAGGTTTCTTATTTATTGATTTTAGTTTCCTTCTTAAATTGGGCCATTTGTATCATATTAGTGGACTCTGAGAAGAAACGTGGACTGTCTCCTGCTTCAGTGCTCATGATATTGCTCTTCATAAAAGATCAATACTATTAATGCAATTCAAGAACCACAAATACTGATATAGCAATTTGAATTCAGTATTAATGATATCCAAGAATCTCAACGGTTACATATGTTTGAGTTCAGTATTATTCTAATAATCTGTGAGTGTTGCAAGGTTTTGAAATATTTAAATCCAGTATTCTGTGAATAGAACGTGAAAATTCCAAACTACCACTGACAGTGACACAAAATTACAACATACACTGAAACACCAAGTCTTGTTCATACCGACTGGCTGTAAAAATTCGTTAACATCTGGGTCTAATCACCAGTCAGTTCAAGTACCAATGCACAAAGAGGCTCAGTTCTCTGTTTCAAATAGCTCGGGCATTCATTTTTATTGTGACACACTTTCTATGCTAAGCACTTGTGCACAACATAGTTGAGATCTCATGAACAAATTGAGTTTGATTTTGATCTAAACTTACACTATAGATCACAACTAATTTATTGAATTAGCTTGAGACAAATTGAATTGAAAACATGCTATTAAACCTGATATGGCAGTAGTGAGGGACAAATAATTATAGGCCAAGCATTTCCTTATTCTAACACACTTTCCATGCTAAGCACTTGTGCACAACATAGTTGAGATTTCAACTTACACTAGATTACAACTACTTCATTGAACACTTTGAGACAAATTGAATTATTCTAACACACTTTCTATGCTAAGCACTTGTGCACAACATAGTTGAGATGTCCACTTACACTAGATCACAGCTAATTCATTGAAAACTTTGAGACAAATTGAATTGGAAGATGTTATTAAACTTGATATGAATGGCTGTATAAATTCGCTAACATCCGGATCTGATCACCAGTCAGTTGAAGTACCAATGCATAAAGATGCTCAGTACTATCTTTCAAATATCTCAGGCACTCAAAGGGTCTGATACACTTTCTATGCTAAGCACTTGTGCACAACATAATTGAGATGTCAAGAACAAATTGAATTTGCTTCTGATCTCAACTTACACTATAGATCACAGCTAGTTCATTGAACACTTGAGACAAATTGAATTGAAACATGCTATTAAAATTGATAATACGACAGTGAGGACACAGATAAATATAGGCCAAGCACGGTCTTATTCTGATGCACTTTCTATGCTAAGCACTCGTGCACAAAATAGTCGAGATGTCAACTTACACTGTAGATCGCAGCTAATTCATTGTACACACTTGAGACAAATCGAATTGGAAGATGCTATTAAACTTGATATGACTGTGAGGGAAAACACATAAATATAGGCCAAGCAAGGCCTTATTAGCTAATACATTTTCAAGAACAAACTGAGTGTGATTCCGATCTAAACTTACACTATAGATGATAGCTAACATTTAAAGACAAATTGAAGTGAAAGATGCTATTAAACCTGATATGACAGTGAGGGGGCACAAATAAATCTAGGCCAAACATGGCCTTGTGAGCTTATCTATTTTCCAGCCGAGGAGACAGTGTGTAATTTCCATACTAGGGTTCGAGATTTAGGTTCACCCGATCTTGATTAGCTATCCTCTTCTTGAGAAGATTCAAGAAAAATATTCAATTTGAAAAACTTTAGTTCTTCTAGGATATCCAGTTAAATAAAGAGCAGCAACTTGAAACAATAACTGAATCCATATCAATAAAATCCAATCCTTTCACAATTTTTCTTAGATTTAGAATATAAGAGAGAACTTTTATATGCCTCAATATGAAAATATAGACCGTTTTTGTGGTACAAAATTCATTAAAAGGATCTCGCTGAGTAAGGATTTAGAAACGATGCTTGTTTAACTCATACATATCTTTGTTACAGTATCCATCCTTTTTCTCCATGATTCTTTGAATCTTTACATCGACCCAACCCCGAAAACACCCCACTCAAACCCAAATCCAATGTGCTTTATACATATAGCAATCACAAACATTGGTTAAAGCTGGAAATAGAGGGGAAATCAGACCACCGAACTACCTGAAACCCTGAAAGTGACTGCTGCTGCAGCCATTCAAAGGGTTGGAATTTCAAAAGTGAATGGCTTGAGCAAATCCTGTTACTGGCCAAGGTTGCATTGCACTGTCCGAAGGAACGAATTTGAGCGCTGAAGGACCCTGTTTATGACGAGGCCTTACGCAATGCAATGCAATCAGTAATCATAGTATTGTCCCATTCCCATTCGGGGCCGGATGTTGTGATGATTATACATCGGATCGCTATAGTCGACGGGCTTAATTTCCATTGGTTTATAAACCCCTTCGGTTTCTTGTACAGCTCCGAAGACAACTTCATTAGTTGTATCATAATCCGTGTTAGCATTGTGTAATGCGAAACCGCACAGTGAGAGCATTCCTTTATACCTTTCGTACTATAACACCGCCCTATATACCTGAAGGTACATGGATGAGCTATGATATACTTACGTATGTGGAATGAGGTATCACACTCGGAATGTATGGCAAGCAATAAGAGATAGTTGCTATATTTAACGATGTTGGAACACGTCTCTAGCCTAGACCTCTAAATGTTATGCATTAAGTTATAATTCTCCATTAAGTTAATTGAGATAAATTTTAAGTTGATCTTCTTAAGAATTTTCCTTTCAAGGTTCACCACGCAATGTATGTTTAAATTCCTAGAATGCAACTAATATGAGAAACATTCTTTTCATTTGATTAACAATGAAAATTGTAGCTAGTAACGGATAGAGCAATCAGATCTTTGACAAAGAGCAAAGAGCACACCTAATGCAATTTCCCTAGCTATTCCTATCAAGAATTCACAAACTACAATATGCACGATGCAAGTTTTTCTTTTCAATCCCTTTAGCATTTAGATGAACAAAAAGGAACTAAATGCTCAAACAATCAATCCATGCTTTTCACAAGAAACAAAAAATTTACGACAATTTCTTTTTTGAAGAAATGAAGACCTTACAACACTTATTTTTCAGAAAAGACTAATTGATGTAAACTAACTTTGACACTGAATTGATAATGATAAAGAAAACTCTTAAGAAACACTAAACAATCAAGGTCAAAGAAGAGTTGGGAGAAGAGTTGCAAGTTGATTTCATAACCATAACAAACATTGATATTTCAGCAAACAACTTCAGAAGCAAATTTGGAAAAATCCAAGTCAAAGATGGGTTTTTAAGCCTAAGGAGGATCAACGCAAGTCAGAGTGGGAGACAATGCGCTGTAGAGCACTGTCTCTAATCGAAGGCTACTCTGCAGTGCATTGTGTCAAGATCAACACTGCGGTGGTGCCAGAGAACCCAATCAGGTGACATTTAAACACAATTTTTGACCAAAAACACTTCAAAAAGACTGAAACAAGATCAATGAAGTTAAGTAAAGTCTACTAGGATGTAATATGATAAGGGTAAACTACCATGAATGATGGTCGATCCCCAGTATGGTCGCCAATTTTTTATATGGAATTTGTATCTACAGATAAACACATCTTCCCTAAGTGGGTAGCTATACTTAGAACAAAAGAATTAAAGACTTTAACCATTTCCTATGATAGATAGATAAGACAAGGGACCTACTTGTTATATTTCGCTTCCCTTTGTATCCTTTGAATTTCTCCTGTCATTCCCTTTCGAACTGAATCCGCTAGATCAATACCTACAATCATAAACAGAAGACAAAAAAAAAAATCAAAGCATACGATCTATCTATTATAAACAAATGGAATCAAAAGAATTTGCACATATAATCATCATATATAAAGACAAGAATATGGGAAAAGGAGTAAACAACTTTATTAAAGGTAGAAGGAGGAGATACATCCAAAGTAGTTTGATACCATGTCACTCATCCAGCATGAGTTCCAACCTTCATCACACCAAAAAGCACACCAATCCAACAGCATAACATTACTTGATTATGATCTCAAACCTCAAACCAACAATATTTCTCTATAATATTCAAAGTCGAGCCCCTGATCACTATGATGAGTGCTTAATATATAGGGAAATGGAGGTGGTTTTGTCATAAATTGGGCATTGAATGGCTTTCCAAACTTGGAGTTAGCTTCCATGGAATAAGGGATGAGAGGATAGGAGGTTAATGAATCCATATCCTATCCAATTTCGAGCTCGTAGGATGGGATAAGAGTTGGGATCCTTCTAGAATGATCTAGAATGAAGGAATATTCCCAGAACCCTATGCAAATTTCACTCATTCTCGCCCAGCGCAGGTGTAAGTGGGCCTAAGTGCACTGAAATGCTCCCTTGAATGGGCCTACCTGCACTCAAGCACAATTACCCCTGACCAAGGTTGCGCTGATCTCCCAAGGAGGTATTTTAGGAGGGTTTTAAGCCAGGAAACTTTCATAGATGGAGGCATTCAATGTGATGACTCGTCTAGGGCATGTAGCAACTGAATTAGGGTTTGATGAGCCCTAATAGTACTAACCTGAATGTCGGGAGTGATGTGCCCAAATATACCTGTAACACTTGGGTAAATGTGGGAGGAGGGTGTTACATGGATTATTTATACAATGGGTTAGAATTGGTTCTGCACACAAAATCATTATTTCAATCAGGTCTATGGTCTATTTTTGGGATCAAAAGATAAATTTAAAGGCTAGAACTTGAACGTTTGATTTCCACTCTTGATAATTTTGATCTAAGAAGGCCCATCCCCAAAATTTTATTCTAGATCATTGGGCAACCAATATAGGAAAATCAATATCACCATTTATGAGGGAATGATTTCTAATCATTCCCACCAGCCTCACTCAATTGGTTTCTCTTACACTTGAAGCTTCTAATCATGTAACTTGTATTGAGTTTCCATCTAGTTTCCACTTTTAAAACGTCATTAGGGCATATGATTACACATTTATATTTTCCTAACTGCAACAAGCAACCAAGCTTCATTGAAATGAGGCCATACAAATTATTTTGCAACTTTTTCCTTTATGGTTAATAGTCCTATGTGAAATCTATCCTTCTGCTAAACTTAAGTACCCTAAGGATTCAAAATCCCATTACAAATCAATCTGTTTGTACGATCTAACAACCATAAACACACCATTACAATATGGTAAAACATGCAATAATAGTAGCATTTTGGAAAAAAATGGCTATTTACACTTCACAATAGAAAGTTATGTCCTATCACCTGAAGCACTTCAATAAACTCTCACCACACTCAAGTTTAGAGTAAATTTTCAAATATATTAATTGAAAGATTCTTTACAAGCTTATAGAATCAAACCCACCGAAACTAATGAGAACGTCAATAAATCTATCTGTTTCATCCACACGATCATGTATTACATGCAATACTCAAATTTCCCCAACTAGACTACTTGTATACATCATGTAGTAGCTCATCAAATCATGAATGCATGTAGAAATACACTTTATTTGAGTTGTATGGCCTTCCAAAGTCACTACACACTTATGCAAACCATGATATTCAAGGGAAAGAATATTGTTGGGACAAAGGATTCTTTGCTATAAAACTTGAAATTCACGTTGTGCCAAGTGAAGCCAGATAAACGTGTTCAAGCCAAGTTGGTCAATAATATAGAGTGATCGAGAAATAAACAAAAATAAAATCTAGGCTAGTCAAACAATACCAAGTGATCAAGTAGCTTATATTAATGTAACAATTTATTGCTCAAGCTGATGGATGAATTGTGTAAATCAAAATGCCTAGGTCTAAGTGGAGAATGTTTTGGAGTGAATTCACAAGCCACATTTAATAAAAGTGCTTTCCATTTGTAAAAACATAAAAAATAACTATATTATGAAGAAGGAAGGGAAAATGCACAAGGAGATAACAAATAATTATACTATGAAAAAAGAAGGGAAAATGCACAAGGTGATGGTGAGACATAAATTTCAACAAACTATTTTTGTATATCGCTACGAATATTCCTTCAATCTCAAATCCTAACCATCTATTTAATAAAAACTAAAAATTTGAGGGCTTTTTCTAAAATAGATATGCTTATCGATGTAATAATGGTCTTCAACATGGTACACTATGACATAATTGTCTGATAATTATTTCCAGCAACCCATTATATGTCCTTCTAGGTAAGTGATTACACATTACCCATATCATATTCCAATTCTTTTTATCCCTTAAATTTTAAATTTATTTTATCAAATTAGCATATATTTTCTATCCAATTTTAGCTATGTTATGAGAGCACAACTCATCCAATTTAGCATATATTTTTTATTTTTCTTTTTCAACTCTCTTCTTCCTGATGATCTTTTACAATTTTTTTTGGCTAATTTTTTCATATTTTAACTTTTGATCTCCTCCATAAGTGCTTCATTAACCAATTGTATGTTGTGAATTTATCATAATCAATTGTATGTTTTTAAGATAGGTTTCGGGGATAATCACATCATAATACCAATTGTATGTTGTGAATGAATGATAATCAATTGTAAGTTTTTAAGATAGGTTTTAGGCGATAATCACATCATAATTCATTTGCCGACGTGTTTCGAACCAGAAGTGTGGTTCATCTTCAAGTTAAATAGAGAGATTGATCTGTCAAACAACTAGAAAAAAACAACTACTTTTGACCAAAACTTGGTAACTATGAAATTTATCACCCTCTTTCTTATAATTAGAATAAATATTGATAATAGAGCAAAGTGTAAAACGAATGTTGAGGGATTTGGAATATATATATCTATATATATATATATAGATATCTGTTGAGAGCTTTGAAAAACAGAAAAATTATGCCAATTTTATGTACTGTACGGAATTTGAATTCGCTGAATTATTACCTGTACTGAACCGAATGGGCGAATTTGTTTGGCCAAACTTGGTAACTATGGAATTTATCACCTTCATTGAAATAAAGATTTCTATGAATTTATTATGGAGCAGGGTCATAATACATGTTTTTTTTTATTTATTAATTAACCAGTAACCTTTTTATCCATTCCCTTTTGTTAAAGGAGTCGTCTACTAAATTCCTCCGGACCATTAAAAGTGGCCGGGCAAAAAAATTTCAAAAAATCGTGTAGAAACAATGTTTGAATCCTGTTTTTATGGTAGAAATGGATTCAGCACTATCAAAAAACTCTAAAACACCTAAGATTTTGAAGTTTAACAATTATAACTTGGATTTACAAAAATCCTTATCAAATTTTTTCTAAATATAACCGGAATTTCCATCACTTTCCAGATAACTCCTCCCGCTAATGAGACTATGGCCTCACTTAAATAAGTGAACTGAAAGTTTTAATGATTTAATTACTTGACTACGTGGAAGCAGGATATGCGTGGCGTTTTCTGGCCAACGACATATCGCTCTTTCAGCGCATACTGCATGTTACACGTTCAGAACCCATTTGCGTTTAGTCCCCCGCATAAAGCTCTTCATTTCACCGAATGATTTGATTTGTTCGAGACAATATATATATTTATTTTTGTGAGAGCGCTCAAACAGTATCGAACAAGATAGATAAATGTAACCACAGGAGTTGTCATGGACGAACATAAAAATATATAAAGATAGATAAATGTAACCACAGGAGTTGTCATGGACGAACATAAAAATATATATTTATTTGTTTGAGACAATATATATTTGTTCGAGACAATATATATATTTATTTATTTTTGTATTGCAAAACCTGGAGACAAGATCCGTTGGTATCATATGCATTATGTGGAGCAGCGTGCACGGTGCATAATGATATCATAGTTTATAGTAGTGGGTAATGGAGCGTGAAATAAAGGCATGTGAAGACAGCTTTGATTATCGTAAAGAAACGTTGAGGAGAGGCATCCGAAAGAGTGGCCATTGACCAACATAAATTAATGTTGTGAGAGCGCTCAAACAACATAAATAAATGTAACCACGACTCATAACTCTTCACTGACGCAACATAAACCACGACTCACAGTTGTTGCAACCAGTCTCTGTCACACATACGTGTCCGGACACACACAATCTTTTAATGCTATGAGAGTCCTCGTTCTTTGGGATGTTAATTTTTAATTGAATAATATAAAAAATTGTTAGAAATGCTAAGACAGGTTTAAATTCTTGGAATGCTCAAAAAAATGGTTGTCAGCTATATTAAGTATGTGGGCACGACTATATGTTTTTGGTTCACTAATGAGATATTGGTTAAAACAATTTTAAGTTACTGGTTAAACTAATTTTAAGTTTTTGGGATGCTATTGAAATAATTTATTTTAAAATAGTTACCAAAATAATATATATTTAAAAACTGATTAAGATTAAAAAATATATTTTTTACATATTTTTATTGAATAAAATATAAAATATTTTTATAGATAAAATTATAATATTGATAAAAAGAAAAAATAACGAAAAAACATAAAAAAATTAATAAAAAGAAAACAAAATTTAAATATTGAAAAAAAACAAAAACCATAAAAAAATAAAACAAAAAAAACAAATATTGAAAAAAAACAATAAAAAGCATAAAAAAAAAATTCAAATATTATAAAAATTAGAAACAATAAAAGAAAACACAGAAAATAATACAAAAAACTCCAAAAATTCAAATATAGAAAAATAAAAAATAAAACAATAAAAACACATTTTTTTTTAAATAATAACAAGAAATAAAGCATAAAAAATAAAATAAAAACAGAGAACAAAAAAATCAACTAAAAAAACTTATAAATATAAAAAATTAAACAGAAATTAAAAAAAAATTAAAATATCATAAAATGATTAAAACAAAGAACAAAAATAAACATAATTTAACCAAAAAAAATTAAATTAGAAAAATAAAAATAAAAAAGATTTTTATTTTTATCAATTGGAGATTATCATCATAACCAATAATAATCTCACTTATCATTCCATAAAATAAAAATATACAAGTTTGACGTGAATGATCATCTGCTCTTTTCCAAGGTTACTTTAAAGATTGACCTAGATTACCATCTTATAATGCTTCCAAAAGTAATTTCAATTATTTCCCTCTTCTTTTCAAAAAAAAATGGCCACTGCAACTTTTTCTGGTAGATAGTTGCAGCGTACATTATCTTTTTTGTGGTAGATAGTTGCAGCGTACATTATCTTCTTTCACATTAGTTGTCTTTTTCTTTATCATTTAAATCTATTCATATTCCTAAAACTAATGTTAAATTATATCAACAACACTACATTAATGAGCCTATAATAAGCCTATGTCGTAAACTAATGTTAAATTATATCAACAACACTACATTAATGAGTCTATAATAAGCCTATGTCGTGTTAAATATTGGTTTCTCTAGCAGAGTTGTCAATCTAACACGGTATGTGAGGTAAACTACGGAGGCGGGTAAACTATGGATCCCGGCAGAGTTTATGAACATTAATGCGTAGGTTGGTGAACCTCATTAAGTCCTCAAACGGGAGGCGGGCAGGAACACCGACACCAGACGCGTGCAGGAACATGCATTGCCAGCGCTGAGTGATGAGATGTGGATGCATGGATGCATGCCCATGATCGACTCTCCGGGTGACGTCAATCTAGTGTCAAGTAGGTGCATTAATGATGCTATAGGGTATGAAATAAGACTTGCCCTTCCAGACAAACACGAAAGTTAAATCACTGTGGACGCCACACGCAAAGAGAGGAAAATCAAAGTTATTTCAAGAAAACAGGAAAGTTAAACCATTGTGGACCTCACGGAAAGAGAGTATGGCCAAAGTTAATTCTCGGAAACACACCAGAAAGTTAAGCCCCACGCATTGAGATTATTGTGTAAGTTAAGGGAAAAAACATGAAAGTTGAACCAGTGTGCACCCCACACTCAAAGAGGGAGATTAGCTGTAAACCATTAACAGTGTGGACCCCACGCGCAAGAAAGAAAGATTCGCTGTAAACCATCGACCGTGTGGATCCCACGCACAAGGCATGAAATTCCACGCGGTTCGTGTGTGCGCCTACCACTGGTGTGTTAAAGTTAAAATTTTTATTTATTTCCCTGATGCGTTGGTGGTGCAAGCATCTGGGAGAACGAAGATCCATACATCTCTGCACTCCCAACTTTTCTCCCCTTACGATCCTCTCCGCATTTTCTGGTAGGCTCTTGAATTCGTTTCCACCCTCGCATTTGGAGTCTCAGTCTCAGTGGCTTCGGCCTTCAGAGTTTCCCACTTTTCTATTTCGATTTCTATATCCCTTTAGCATTCACATACCCAACGCCTCCATCCTCGTTTCACAAAAGCCACTCTGAAATTCAAATTGATTCCTGCAACTACGATGGACGCTTCTGGCGCCTCCTGTTCCTCTGCTGCTGATCCCATCAACAGTAGCAGCCACGGTGTGTTTATCAACCACCGTGGCCCCGACACCAAGAAGACCTTCGCTAGTTATCTCTACCGTCGTCTTTTTATACATGGATACAGGCCCTTTTTAGACCAAGAAGAATTGGAAGTGGGATCCAATTTTCCTTCCCAAATAGTCGACACTATTCGTAGTGCCTCGGTCCATGTGGCCATCTTCTCTCCCACTTATGCACATTCACCATGGTGCCTGCGTGAACTCGTCCTCATGTTGGAGTCCAACGCTCCCATTATTCCTATATTCTACCATATCGACCCTGCTGCCCTCAGGTGGACACATCAGTCAGCAGGAGGAGTGTATGCTGAGGCCCTCAACCAACTCCAGGTGAAGAAAACGGTCGACCCTCAAACTGATGAAGAGAAGCCACGTTATGACTCTGCCACTCTTCAAAAATGGAGAAAAGCTCTCTGTGATGTGGCAGATATAAGTGGCTTTGATTTAAAGGGCAAGTTTAACGGGTAAGACATCCAACTCCCTCTCTGTGGATACAATATATATAACGTGTGTATGAATTGGTAACCAAATTGCCTGTGGTTTCAATTAAAAGTATACATATAATGCATATGCATTTGGTTCCAATTACTTATTTATTTGGTTTTCTCGTTGAATGACCAGCGACGAGGGTCTGTTGCTAGATGAGGTCGTCAAACGTGTGGTGGAACTAATGCCCGCAAAGACAAAGTTGTATGTGGCCAAGAATCCCACCGGTCTAGATGACAAAATTGAAGATTTTGAAACTACAGTATTAGCACAGCAACGCACAGGAGAAGTTCAGGTCGTGGGCATAGTCGGCTTAGGCGGAGTCGGCAAGACAACTTTGGCTAAAGAGTTTTTCAATCGAAACAGTTCAGAGTATAGCAAATCCTACTTTTTATCAGATGTAAGAGAAAATGCAAGAATCTCATTACATTCGTTGCAGAGTAAACTTCTGAAGGGTCTGTTTGGTGATGATCGGCAAATAGACGACATCCATGAAGGTACAGAGATTGTTAGACAATTTTTCTCATCTTCTAAAATATTTTTAATTTTAGATGACATAGATCATGTGAACCAGGTAGATGCCCTTTTACCGGATATAAATATCTTAGATAAGGATAGCTTAATTTTGATTACATCTAGGGATGAAACTGTCCTAAAGAGGTCAGGGGTGAAAAAGTCATCCATGTATATGTTAACAGGCCTTCCTTACCAACATTCGCAAGAGCTCTTTTGCTCATATGCCTTCTGTCACCCATATCCACACCGGGGATTTGAGGATCTGGTAAATGACTTTCTAATGGCATGTGGTGGATTACCCCTATCGTTAATAGTGTTTGGGGCACTTCTCTCTGGATATGACGACAGATCTGATTGGGAGGCCATACTTCACCGATTACAACTTCCCAGTGATATAAAGAATAGTTTAAAAATTAGTTATGATGCACTTGGCAATGAGGAACAACAGATATTTTTAGATATAGCCTGTTTTTTCATAGGAAAAAACAAAAATAGTGCCATAACAGTATGGAACGCGTCAAGGTGGGAAGGCTGGGAAGGCTCGTTGGGGTTTAAAAATTTACAGCTCAAATGCCTTGCAAAAGTAGACGATGAAGATGTTATACATATGCATGATCACCTCCGTGATTTGGGCAGAGAAATTGCAGAGACTAAATTCCCGCGCCGTCTTTGGCGTACCACCGGGAACATTAATGATTGGCTGCACCAGCAATCATCTGTAAGTCCTCAACCATTCAAACTTTTAACATGGTTGTATTTTTTCCATAGAAATCTGTATACAGTTCTCAAGTGCCCCATCTGTTTACATTTTCAAAATAATTAAATTTAATCATAGCAGGCATCCGCATGAACAGGTTATAATGGAAGCACGCGGAATTAGAATGCTTCCTCAAGGGGATAGTATCGAACGATTGGAGACGAGCTCACAAATGTTGTCATGTTACCAATGGTGGAGTCAGCAGTTGTTGGGGAACTTCTTGATGGAGCTTTGCATTAGTCTGTCCAATTGTTTTCTTGGTTTTGATGCCATGAATTTGAAACTTGTTGAGGCTGAAGGGCATCTGCTGGATCGTATTTTGCGGGTGCGCTCGCCAAATCTCATATGGCTTTCCTGGCGTTATTGTCCCTACAAGTGCATACCTTCGTGGATTACAACTAAGAATTTAAGGGTTTTGAGAGTGGAGGACGGTGTATTGGAAACATTATGGCAAGGCAAATGGCAGGTAAATCTAAACTGTTTCAGTTAAAGTGTGTGGTCAGTCGCTATTGATATTGTATAACTGGGTCTCTAATGATTTCTGACGGTTTTCCTGACGGTTTTCCTCACGAGAATCATATATATCTTTCTTACATTCTAAAAGCTTGGTCTTGCAGGCACCTTTGCAGTTGCAGGAATTAGAGATAATTAATGCGAGCTGCCTCTCCAGCATTCCCAAGTCCATAGGGCAGCTGGAGCACCTGGAAAGGATCGTCATTGATTCCTCCTCTTTTGCTAAATTACCAAACTCTTTTGGTAAATTGAGGAACCTCCACAGCTTGTACCTGCGTCGGTGCGAAAAGTTGGAGAGGCTGCCAGATTCCTTCGGCAGCTTGACGAACCTGCACAACTTGGACCTGGGTGCGTGCGAGAAGTTGGAGAGGCTGCCAGATTCCTTCGGCAGCTTGACGAACCTGCACAGCTTGGACCTGGGTTCGTGCGAGAAGTTGGAGAGGCTGCCAGATTCCTTCGGCAGCTTGACGAACCTGCACAGCTTGGACCTGGGTTGTGCGAGAAGTTGGAGAGGCTGCCAGATTCCTTCGGCAGCTTGACGAACCTGCACAGCTTGGACCTGGTTTCGTGCGAGAAGTTGGAGAGGCTGCCAGATTCCTTCGGCAGCTTGACGAACCTCCACAGCTTGAACCTGGGTTGGTGCAGGAAGTTGGAGAGGCTGCCAGATTCCTTCGGCAGCTTGACGAACCTCCACAGCTTGTACCTGGGTTGGTGCGAGAAGTTGGAGAGGCTGCCAGATTCCTTCGGCAGCTTGACGAACCTCCACAGCTTGGACCTGGGTTTGTGCAAGAAGTTGGAGAGGCTGCCAGATTCCTTCGGCAGCTTGAGGAACCTCCCGAGCTTGGACCTGCGTGGGTGCCAGAAGTTGGAGAGGCTGCCAGATTCCTTCGGCAGCTTGACGAACCTCCACAGCTTGGGCCTGCGTGGGTGCGAGAAGTTGGAGAGGCTGCCAGATTCCTTCGGCAGGTTGACGAACCTCCACAGCTTGGGCCTGCGTGGGTGCAAGAAGTTGGAGAGGCTCCCAGATTCTTTGGGCAGCTTGACGAACCTCTACAGCTTGGACCTGGGTTGGTGCGAGTAGTTGGAGAGGCTGCCCGATTCCTTCGGCAGCTTGACAAACCTCGACAGGTTGGACCTGCTTTGGTGCGAGAAGTTGGAGAGGCTGCCAGATTCCTTCGGCAGCTTGACGAACCTCCACAGCTTGGACCTGCGTTGGTGCGAGAAGTTGGAGAGGCTGCCAGATTCCTTCTGCAGCTTGACGAACCTCCACAGCTTGGACCTGGGTTGGTGCGAGAAGTTGGAGAGGCTGCCAGATTCCTTCGGCAGCTTGACGAACCTCCACAGCTTGGACCTGCGTGGGTGCGAGAAGTTGGAGAGGCTGCCAGATTCCTTGGGCAGCTTGACGAACCTCCAGCGTTTACGTGAGTGAGTGCTACAAATTGGAGAGGCTGCCAGATTCTTTCGGCAGCTTGACGAACCTCCAGAGCTTGGACGTGCTGGGGTGCATGAAATTGGAGAGGCTGCCAGGTTCGTTCCGCAGCTTGGTGCAGGGAAGAAGGTTTTTTTGTATGTTTTTTAAAATTTTATATTTAAAAACCATTTTAGTTGAGTGTTTTTATTAAAATGATTATATTTTTATTAAATTTGACAATTATTTATATGCTTTTTAATTTTAAATATTAAAATTATAACATTAATAATATTTTTTCGGATTAAGATATTTTTTAATAAAATTAATTAAAATAATACTTTTAAATTAAATTAATTTCTTTAGACGTTTTTATTTAAAACTTGTTTTCCCATATATAAAAAATGTATTTAATCTTAAAAAAACATATTTCAGTATTAATATAAATACAAATAATTAATTGGAAAGAAATTTAGCATAAGTAATAAAAGCATAGGTTTCGTGGTCCAACTACCTAGCTTCAACGCTCTCTAGCTGGCCCTTCCGAATCAGTCAAATCAAATGACCTCACTCGTGTCCACAAAAATACATCTATAATTAAAAAATATTTAAAATAATTACAAAATTCTATAATAAACCCTATCCTAGGAACAAGTGGGCTAGACAAGAAACCTCAACTAAACATCTCTATTGATAAATTTATTACTGGTAATGTTACATTCAAATATACATTTCATATATTTTAAATTATAAAATATAATTTCATTTTTGAATTATCAGTATTTTAAATATGAATTCTTTTTCTAATACCCATAGTTCCTAACATGGCTATAGTTTAAAAGATATAGGCAACATAATAACGGTCTTCGTTGCCAGTGCCAATGTTTCTTGGAGTTCCTGGCTGAGGTTCTCTTTCAAAGCGAACAACAAAGTAGAAGCCCTCACAGACCTTTGAATGATAGACCGAACACGGCTACCCCGTTTTCTTTGTCTTCCTCATCTTCCATTTACACAAATGTGCATAAAGACGTTAGAGCTCAATTGATGCCCAGCATGCTTTTGACATAGCAGAAGCAAATACATGGCAGGTAAACCCTAACCAGGGTAGACATATAGTGTTGCTTTGGCATTAAAACTGAAATGCCCGTGTTTTAAGGGTTTACTGAATTGGTTGTTAAAGCATACCACATATTTCAGGCAGAAAATATTGTACAAGATTTACACTTTTATATAAATATTTTTTTTGGAAGAAGTCATATTAAAATTTTGGTGGACGTTTTTCGAACCAATAAGTGTGATTTCAATAAGCGAGAAGCTGCCCATGGTCCCGTGCTGTCAACCTCATCTTCCATTGACGATGTCAGTGACATTACACAGTTTTGGACTATGCGCGTAATATTGAAAGGGCAGTTGATTCCCATCTGGCGTTTAACATTACTCAGAGAACGCCTTTCATGCCATTTTTCTTTTCTTGGTAAACCAAACTGAAAAGTCCAATAAAAAAATCCGTTCTACACTAACATAGTGCGTAATAAAAATTCAACCGAGAGGAATCCCCTATGTTGTTCTGGTCTAGCCAGTAGTGTCAGACTTCGAATTTGTGAGAATAATGCAGAAATAGAATTAGTTATGAGTGGTTAAACAGAATTAGTTGTAAGTGGTTGAACAGAATTAGTTGTGAGTGGTTAGGAATTAGTTGCACATATTTCCTATATAAGTGTGATGTAATTGAGCAAATAAATTAATGAAGTTGTGTGTATCTGTTATAGTTTGTGTTGTATTTGTTTTAAGTTGGTATCAGAGCTCTTTTGTCTGCGCCTCTCTCCTCTTCGTGGGCAGTAAGACTCTGCCATTAGAGTGTGCGCAGTCACCCTGTGATCCCTGACGGCCCTGTGGAGCGTGTGATTTGTCTGCGCCTCTCTCCTCTTCGTGGGCAGTAAGACTCTGCCATTAGAGTGTGCGCAGTCACCCTGTGATCCCTGACGGCCCTGTGGAGCGTGTGAGGCGGACGGAGGCTTGAAGGATACGCTGAGCTTCAATACGCTGAGCTTGGACGGTGTGGACAGCGGCGTTGCAGCAAGAAGCTTGAAGAATACGCACCTGTGGACAGCGTTTCCCTGAATCCGGTGCAGCAAATTCGGGTATCGTTTTTTAAATTCTGAGCCTCTCAGGCTCTCATAAAAAACCAATCTCTTTTGTTTGATTTTCAAGAGGGCAGGGCTAGTTCACTCGGATACGCCAGAATTCTGAGCAACCCATTTAAATTCAGGCAGCAAGGTTTGCGTTTCAGGAGTCCATAATCGATCTATCTTTTTTCTTGGTTCGTTCATTTTCGCAAGAAGAAGAGCAGTTTCTGGTTGAAATTTTTGTGCATTTGAACGCTCATTAGGTTATTTGTAGGTTCACTATTTAATCCATCGCTTTGTTACCTCGGGCTCAAAGACAAAATAAATCATATACAAACCTAAACAATCAGTTTTTAAATTCTGAAATCTTGTGGTTTTATAAAATTATTGAAGGAAAGAGAAGGGTTTGCCGAATCTTGTAATTGCTTGATAGCAGAGGTTGTTCAGTTTTTTTTAAAGATAGCAGAGTTCAGAGATGGTTAATCCCCTTGCAGATTCGTATTTAAATGAGTCTTCAAGACTTGATGGAGAAAATTATGTCAATTGGAAATTTAAGATCATAACAGTACTGGAGGCATACAATCTCTGGCCGATTGTCAAAGGTGACGAGACCAAGCCTCAACCTCCTACTAATACTCAAGATTGGGAGAAGCGTGAAATGAAAGCAAGGGTGCTGCTACGCATGTCAGTGAAGGACAATATTATTCCTCACATTCGGGACTGTGAAACTTCGAAGGCGACATGGGACACTCTCAAAGGTTTGTATGAGACTACTAATGCAAACTGTATTTTATTTTTAAAAACAAAGCTGCTATCTATCAAAATGGATGCCAATGAAAGCATTAGTAACTTTCTTTCCCGAATTAAAGATTTCAGTGATAAGCTTGGTGATATTGGTGAAAAGGTTTCTAGTACAGACTTGGTAACTGTTGCTTTAAAGGGGTTAGTCCCAGACTATAAAGTCTTTATTTCAGCTCTCTCAGCTAGACCGACACCTCCTACATTTGAAGAATTGGCTGGAATTCTTCTTCAAGAAGAAGAGCGCATGAAAACTTTTGAACTGGAGTCAAATGGTTCTGATTTGGCTTTGACTGCAAGAGGCCAAAGACCATTCCGAGGGAGACCATGGGACAGAAACAGAGGCTGTTTTCAAGCAAAGCAGAAAGGTATGGCACCTCCTGATTCTTATGTTAAAAGGAACATTGAATGTCATTATTGTGGAAAACCTGGACATCTGGCTAAAGATTGCTATAGGAGAAAGAATAATGAATCAAATCAAAGACATCGCAGGCATAATGGAAATTACATAAACAGAGACACCTCAGTGAATGATGGATTTAAAAATCTTAAGTTATTTCTTTCTGATGCTGCATTGTCTGCTGAAACTGATGATGAGAATGCTTGGTTTATAGATTCTGGTGCATCGGCACACATGACTTGTAATAAAGAATGGTATGATAAATATTATGAGAAATCTGATGGTACACACATTTACCTAGGAGATGATAGGTCACTTAAAGTTCAAGGCTATGGCATAGTAAATGTGTACTTACCTAATGGACAAATGCGACAGATTCATAATGTGATGTATGTCCCTGCTCTCAAAAAGAATTTGCTATCTGTTTCCACTATCACTGATAATAATTTAAAAGTAGAATTTGGTAAATTGGGGTGTATAGTGAAAGATGTTCAGGACCACTACAAGGTTGTTTCTACAGGTACCAGGGTTGGAGGATTGTACAGATTGGATGTGACAGTCAAGCGCCATGTTGCATTGACATCTCAAGAGACATCGATAGCAGAATTATGGCATCACAGGTATGGGCACCTCAATTACAATGATTTATCGTTGTTACAAAGGAAATCAATGGTTGAAGGTCTTCCTGTTATGAAGTGTGAACATTTACCATGTGAAGCTTGTGCACTTGGTAAGCAGCATAGAGAAGAGTTTCCTGTTCATACTGAGAAACGAAAGTATGATATACTTGAATTAATTCACACTGATGTATGTGGACCTATGCAAACTAGGTCTCTTGGTGGTGCTTCATACTTTGTTATTTTTATTGATGATAGATCTAGATATACCTGGGTCTATTTCATTAGAAGGAAAAGTGACATATTTGAGTATTTTAAAGAGTTTCGAAATATGGTTGAAAAACAAACAGGAAAGTGCATCAAAATACTCAGATCTGATCAAGGGGGTGAATATAAATCAAAAGCATTTAACACCTATTGTAAATCTAATGGAATTCAACAACAGTTCACAGTGCCACATACCCCTCAGCAAAATGGTGTTGCAGAGCGATGGAATAGAACCTTGGTGGAATCTGCTCGTAGTATGCTGCAAGGTAAGAACATCTCTAATGGTTTCTGGGCAGAAGCCATTAACACTGTTGTTTATCTGAAGAATCGATGTCCCACTAAGAAATTAGTTTTTCAAACTCCTTTTGAGGTTCTTTATGGTTATAAACCTGATGTGAGTCATTTCAAAGTCTTTGGATGTACTGCTTTTGCTCATATTCCAAAGGCTAACAGAAGCAAACTTGATGCCAAGTCCATCAAGTGTGTTTTCATTGGATATTGTACGGATCAGAAAGCCTATAAATTGTTTGATCCAAGTTCCCATAAACTATTTGCAAGTCGTGATGTATTGTTTCATGAGCAGATTGATAAAAGTAACACAAAGAATGATACATGGCATATTTCTAATGATGCACATCTCAAGCTTGATACTTTGATTAAGCAGGAACAGGAACAGGTCCAGGTACAGGTACAGGATCAGGATGATAGCAACAGTGTGAGCACATCTAGCAGCAGTGAGTCATCACAAGGAGGTGATACACCTCAAAGCCAACGAATCATGGATGGAACACCCACACCAAGAAGGTCGTCCCGACAGACTCGGCTTCCTGAAAGGTATAGAGACTATGCCTTAATGTCTAATATAATGAATGTTGAAGAACCAATTGATTATGAGCAGGCTAAACAACATGAACCATGGATTAATGCTATGAATGATGAGTATGCTTCTATTATGAAAAATCAAACATGGGAATTAGTGGAACTTCCTGAAAATAAAGTTCCAATTGGAAGCAAATGGTTGTACAAAACAAAATTTAAAGCAGATGGTACAGTTGATAAATTTAAGGCAAGATTAGTAGCAAAAAGATATGCTCAAAAGGAGGGAATTGATTATGAAGACACTTTTGCACCAGTAGCTAAGTTGAATACAATTAGATTACTGATTGCCTTAGCCACAAAACATAATTGGAATATACATCAAATGGATGTCAAATCTGCTTTTCTAAATGGTGATTTAAAGGAAGAAGTTTATTTGGTTCAACCTGAAGGGTTTGTCAAACAGGGACAGGAGCATCTGGTTTGCAGGTTAAGAAAGGCATTGTATGGTTTGAAACAGGCACCAAGATCATGGTATGTAAAGATTGATACCTTCTTTCTTCAGAATGGGTTTGTGAAAAGCAAAAATGATCCTAACTTGTATGTTAAGAAAGATGAAAAAGGAAATGTTGCTTTAATATCTTTGTATGTGGATGATCTCATTATAACAGGCAGTGCTCACAAGTTAATTGAAGAAATTAAAGTTCAGTTGTCACAGGATTTTGAAATGAAAGATTTGGGTGAAATGCATTATTGTTTAGGCATTGAGGTATGGAGAGAAACTGGTAAAACTTTGATCACTCAAAGCAAATATACAAAGGAGATTCTTAAAAAGTTCAATATGACAAATTGCAAAGCTATGTCAACTCCCTTAGAACATAATGCAAAGTTGTACAAAGAAGATGGTTCGAAAGAGGCAGATGGAACATTATATCGTCCGTTAGTGGGAAGTTTGAACTATCTCACCACTACCAGACCAGACATTGCATACTCAGTCAGTATCCTTAGTCAATTCATGGCTAAGCCTTCAGGAAATCACTGGATTGCTGCAAAGAAAGTTCTCCGATACTTAAAGGGAACAGTGAATCTTGGTATTATGTATACTGATGTATCTGATGTTGCACTGACAGGTTTTTCTGATTCAGATTGGGCAGGAAATCCAGATGACAGACGATCTACCTCTGGCTATGCATTTCATATTGGATCAGGGGTCGTATCTTGGAGTAGTAAGAAACAGCCAACTGTTTCTTTATCTTCAACAGAATCAGAGTACAAAGCTTTGACCAATGCCACCTATGAAGCTATTTGGTTGCGGAGAATTCTTGCGGATCTTGAAGAAGCGCAAAGTGGTGCAACATGTATCAATTGTGATAATCAGAGTGCTATCAAATTAGCACATAATCCAGTTTACCATGCTAGAACAAAACACGTTGGGTTACAGTACCACTTTGTACGTGAGAAAATTGAGACAAATGAAATTGGATTAATATTTTGTAACACCAAGGATAATGTGGCTGATATATTTACTAAGCCCCTTGGTAAAATCAAATTTGAAGTTTTTAGAAGTCAGTTAGGTATTGTAGAAAATCCATTTCTCCATTAAGGGAGGATGTGAGAATAATGCAGAAATAGAATTAGTTATGAGTGGTTAAACATAATTAGTTGTAAGTGGTTGAACATAATTAGTTGTGAGTGGTTAGGAATTAGTTGCACATATTTCCTATATAAGTGTGATGTAATTGAACAAATAAATTAATGAAGTTGTGTGTATCTGTTATAGTTTGTGTTGTATTTGTTTTAAGTGAATTAAGGAAAGACGTGAAAAAGGATGAATATATATTATTCATAGAATACCAAGAATGATCGGCTCGTTGACTCAATCTTCTCTACCCCTTCACGTCTCTCTTCTCCATTCCCTTCTATAACTACTGGTTTTACAGTTTTCATAAAACAACACTTCTTCGTTCCGTGCTCACATCTCCATGTTCTGCTTGCTGATAACGAACCAAATTAAATATGGGCAACAATATCTGCTACCTCACGGTCAGCAATATCAAGGAAACCATCCAGCTGGTTCAGGCTGACGGTACGGTTCAGATACTTCAGAAACCCTCAGGGTAGCCTAGATTGTTGAGGATTCTCTGAACATTTATGTTAAAGCATATTCTATGAGACCCGAATGTGATAAAGCCCTTTTTCTTAATCATCCTATGGGCCCTCTTAAAAATTTAAACAAAGCCTTTTAAATAAGACACGCCTCTTTTTTAGTCCCTTCCTCTTCGAGGTTATGGGGATTCTTGGAATTTTCATTTGTCTTCATAAAAACTAAAGATAAAACAAACATAATAACCTTAAAGTCTTTTTCTCAACCAATGAGGGTTCTTACCTACCTATTTCAACCAATAGAAATTTTAGAGATCATATTTGGCCTCATATCTAGGCAATATGCACAAAATATTAGGGTAAATGCCAATTCATATAAAAAGTTTCACTTTCATTTGAGTAATAATAAGATTAGTTGGTAAACATAAAACGTTTAAGAATTAAGAAGATATGTGTTTACGAATTAACAATATATCCTTTTTTTTCTTTTATGTTTCGAAGGGTGAGAAGGGTTAACACATGACTCGCATAGGAAACTCTTGGCATGGAAGTATTTGAGGTGTCTTCAGATATTTGCATTTACACAAGTGATAACATTGCCTAGTGCTGATAAGCTAATTTGTTGGGACAAGCTACTTCTACTTCGTTCTGTTGCTATGACATTGTTGGTTTTTACGTTGGTTCCCCATCATGAGCTTTATCTGCTGTATCAAGAATTTCTCCAGTCTCAAAACTTAACCATTGTAACATAAAATTAAATGCTACTGTAATGACCCAATCATCTAGTGAGAGAGTCATCCGGTCATAATGCAGAACTAACCCCTTTTCATGTTACAAAGGTATTGGTAACTACTTCAAACACTTGGGATCTTCATCAAGATGGTACCAACAATTAATTTTCCATATCAATGCAAATTGAAACCATGAAACTAGATTCTAAACAAAACAAGATCTCCATGCAAAGCTTTGTTTTGTAACCTATTGTCTCAATTTCTTGAAGACAGTTTTTGGCTAGGAAATTGTGTCAAGCAATTAATTTAACCTACTTTAGGCTCAAGATGGTCCCTGAACTAGAGGGGCTCCCTCAAATGTTACGAGGCTAATTCACTGTTCATGGATATGAACAATAGCCTTTTGAGTACAGTGGCCAGATTTGTATGTGGTGTTTTTTTGAGAGATGGTTACTAAGGGTTGCAAGATCCTTGCTCCAACTAATGAAGCCGTCCCGTTGAGAAAGTCCAATCAAAGTGTCAACATCCAACCATGACAGAGTGACATTATCTTGAAAGATGTGGCTAGAAGACTTAAGAGTATCAATTAACACTTACACTCAGTCTGAACATTCATGTCATCTGATAAGATTATAAAAGCATGAAGAAGGTTCTTCAACAACTCAACAATAGCACAAATTGTGATTATGTTTAGATGTTGAGAAACTAACATAAATATACAGTTTATATAGTTTGCTTAGTAAAGGATGCAACTCTGTCATGGGAACTAAGGGAGATTGATTCCCAGCGTAGCCTCTCCTTATGATCTACACAACTTCAAAATGGACGAAGGAAAATATAATGAAACACAAGAAATCACTTACATAGTGAACAAAGTCCGTCATAAATTAAAGCCAGAAGCCTTTTGATTAAAACTCTGAAATATCAAGCTTTTTAGAGAGTACAAGTCTTTTTGGTACCCCAAAAGCGAGCCCCTATTCCATTACAAACGAAAGAATGTATAGACCAACATATTTCTCAAGCTGTTACAAGTGTTTAGAAAATAAATCTAACAATAAACTAAGAATGAGTAAAATATCTGATCAGTGGCAAGAGATCTAGAAAATCCTTCCTTGATTACTGAATGGTTTCCTTTATTCCTGTGATGGGTTGCTCAAATATTGTCTCAAAATCTCCCTTTAAATCTTAAGTAATCTTCTGCCTACTGATCCTCTGCCACCTATCTTCACCAGCTGTCCTTTATCCTATTTTGGAGGAATATATTTTTCACCTCTTAACTAAATTCTTTACCTTAACATTCTATATTCAACAAATAATTTTCTCATCATCTCAGAGCTACATTATCTACTTCATTTTCCATGTAGAATATCCATAATTAATAATGAGAAGATATTTCTGCTAGGTGTTCGTAATTGAGTTGTTCATATGTTACCTCAACAGGTCACTTACTTTTTTGTCAAGGCACACAGTCCATTCAATTAAACAGAGACAACTCCAAAATTTCACGTTTTTGTCATTGCTGGTCGTAGCTGAAATAGTTGTGAGACCACTTTATGTTGCAAGAGGCTGAGGTGCCTAAACCATATCAGTGATATCCCCATCATGAGCTTTATCTGCTGTATCAAGAATTTCTCCAGTCTCAAAACTTAACCATTGTAACATAAAATTAAATGCTACTGTAATGACCCAATCATCGAGTGAGAGAGTCATCCGGTCATAATGCAGAACTAACCCCTTTTCATGTTACAAAGGTATTGATAACTACTTCAAACACTTGGGATCTTCATCAAGATAGTACCAACAATTAATTTTCCATATCAATGCAAATTGAAACCATGAAACTAGATTCTAAACAAAACAAGATCTCCATGCAAAGCTCTGTTTTGTAGCTTCCGACCAGGAACTAAGATCTCTAATAGAGATGCCTCAAAAAAACATGATATTGAAACCTTTCCATGATTCACTTACTGATGAAGAGCTCAGATGGTTTCACCATTTTGTGTAGAATCTACTGTTATACCAGATCCTCAGAATTTAGCATCAGATTTTGATTCAGGTGCGGTTTCTTTTTATGCAACAATTTTGTCAACATTAGGAAGAAAGCTATGTTATTCAAACATTTTCTTCAATTCACTGCTTTTCATTCCCTTGTGCACTTCTTCATCGCTCAGAATGTGAAAGTTACCAAATTGCAGGTGTTCGTAATTGAGTTGTTCATATGTTACCTCAACAGGTCACTTACTTTTTTGTCAAGGCACACAGTCCATTCAATTAAACAGAGACAACTCCAAAATTTCACCTTTTTGTCATTGCTGGTCGTAGCTGAAATAGTTGTGAGACCACTTTATGTTGCAAGAGGCTGAGGTGCCTAAACCATATCAGTGATATCCCCATCATGAGCTTTATCTGCTGTATCAAGAATTTCTCCAGTCTCAAAACTTAACCATTGTAACATAAAATTAAATGCTACTGTAATGACCCAATCATCTAGTGAGAGAGTCATCCGGTCATAATGCAGAACTAACCCCTTTTCATGTTACAAAGGTATTGGTAACTACTTCAAACACTTGGGATCTTCATCAAGATGGTACCAACAATTAATTTTCCATATCAATGCAAATTGAAACCATGAAACTAGATTCTAAACAAAACAAGATCTCCATGCAAAGCTCTGTTTTGTAGCTTCCGACCAGGAACTAAGATCTCTAATAGAGATGCCTCAAAAAAACATGATATTGAAACCTTTCCATGATTCACTTACTGATGAAGAGCTCAGATGGTTTCACCATTTTGTGTAGAATCTACTGTTATACCAGATCCTCAGAATTTAGCATCAGATTTTGATTCAGGTGCGGTTTCTTTTTATGCAACAATTTTGTCAACATTAGGAAGAAAGCTATGTTATTCAAACATTTTCTTCAATTCACTGCTTTTCATTCCCTTGTGCACTTCTTCATCGCTCAGAATGTGAAAGTTACCAAATTGCGAGCCCAAACCTTTCAAAATATTCATAACTTTTCTACTAAGTCCACAACCTAGTTGATCTGGGGTGCCTAATCAATGAGAGAAAGCATGAGATTTTTGCCAATTCCCGACCAGCCTCCGAGTGATTAAACTCATCTGAATAATGTGCAAGTAGAAAGTGCAAATCATCATTAGTGATATTTGAAACAAGATGCACAAGAGCACTATAATTGTGTAGTAGAAAGGAAATTGGTATTCTTCAACTTTCACAAGCTGAAAAGTCATTCATATATCCCTGGTACCTGCTTTTGATTTCTTTGCTTGCATAATGACCTTTAAAACAGATCCCTAAACTTCTCGTTTCTCTTAACTCAGGTTCCTGGATTCTTAGATACATGTGCTTCTTAAAACTCTGAACAATACAGATATATGAATTTCCACCATATCTGTCATTTGCAAAATATGCAGTGTTTAAGGATTCTGCCATGCAAAATTTGAGTAGGAATTATGATGTTAATATCCTGGTCAACCAAAGAATCGAATCTATGCATTAGTGACGTATCCAACAGAAGTGCAATATGTTCATGGCTGAGGATTTTCATTCTCTCCCAAAGTCTTGTAGGTGATTTGTTTACCTAGAGAAAAATACGTTCTTTAGAACCGACCCTACTTTTCTATCTGCTCCGATAATTGGGATATCTTAACATTTGCAAATCTCTTGCCCTCCTTGAGTAAATTTTTCCAATCCCTTGGTAGCATTGCTTTTTGTTTTGAAATGGCACATCCATTATAGGGATTTGACAGATTGTTTCCTTTTGAAGTCAATGCTACCCTCTTATTTTTGTAAGAAGTCTTGAGAACACACATACCTTCGAACCACTTCCAAACTTGCTCCATTGCTGAGGTGGTGTCAGAATTGTCGATACAAGCCGCGCCATGGCTTGAGCAGAACACAGAAGTGCCAATAGGTCTGTATGGGCTTCTCTTTGTGACACTGTCGAAGTATACTACAGGGCATTATTAAGAAGAATCCTAGAAGCCTCTTGAATAGAAAAATATGGGAATTTTCCATGCCAATATGGCAAAATAACAGTCAAAGGCTCAACAATTCCCTCAAGCGTTGCAAGAAGCATCCAAGGAACAATATCATGCTTGGAAACTACATGCAAAAGGTTTCTTGCCCAATTCTCACGATCAACTGCTTCAACAAGACTTACATCTCCCATGAGAAGGAAATCAAATGTGATACATAAGGGAGAGCTTAGCCTTACGCTCATTTCCAATATCCATAGAATCGGCCGTGACTGTAAAATGCATGATATATCCCTGCCTTCAACTTCACCTCTGAAACTCATTTCACTTGCATTCTTACCCTCAAATCATATAATGCACTGGAAAGCATGTGTGATGTTTACTTTTAAGAGATAATTACGCCGTAAGGCGTTCCCTGTGAGAAAGACATCCCTAAAATGTGACGTGTGCGATCCTGTTCCCTCTGAGAAAGACATCCCTAAAATGTGACGTGTGCGATCCTGAGCCATTGATTATGTGTGTTAGATGATTGGGGTGTTTTCTGCCGTTCGTTTAATCTGTTTTTTTATAGAAAAATGGTTTTTTTCCATGGCAATGGGCCATAAAAGGCTAGGCCTAGCCTGTTGGCAATGAGACTCTTCTACTGCCGATGAGACTCTTCGCAGAGACTGCCTGCTGGTGATGAGACTCTTCCGCAGAGACTCTTCATGTCTTTCTTCCCTGCTTTGTGGAAAATCTGATGCATTGTTTTTTTTTATTCCTAAAAACACCGTATTTTTCAGGTTTCTGAATGCGCCAGTACATGGAATGGGGCCAGATAAATCATTATAGGAGAAATTCAAGAGCCGAAGCATTCCGAGTTTGGATACAGGGTCGGGAACTGGCCCTGTTATTTTGTTGTGAGACAGATCTATGAACTGAACCAGAAAGAGCGGGTCGCCGATCGATGACGGAACTTAGCCTGCGAGACGATTGAAAGAGAGATTGAGGTACACCAGACCGACCCACTGCGTCATTTGGAAAAGATTTGCAAATGTCAATGTCCTCGGATTTGAACCCTGACAGGGTCTGGTGTATCGTCCTACGTTGGTCAGTTTTTTCACCAATTCACTTGTCTTTACATAACAAGATAATCAATCCATCCAGAGTATGCTTTGAATGTCCAGTAGACTGTATTTTGCAGGCATGGCACTTGCATTTCTCCTTTTCCCATTTGCATATATTGTCCCTCTGTGACCTATTCATAATAACAGAATATCATATTTTTCTTTACGTCCACTGAAAACCATGGAGACCATGTAAGATTTATGAGACTAAGAATTCTCAAAACATAATTTCATTTATAGTCTTGATGTACTTGTATTTTTCAGGTTTCTGAACATGCCAGTACATGGAATGAGGCCAGATAAATCATTATAGGAGAAATTCAAGAGCCGAAGCATTCCGAGTTTGGATACAGGGTCGGGAACTGGCCCTGTTATTTTGTTGTGAGACAGATCTATGAACTGAACCAGAGAGAGCAGGTCGCCGATCGATGACGGAACTTAGCCTGTGAGATGATTGAAAGAGAGATTGAGGTACACCAAGCCGACCCACTGCGTCATTTGGAAAAGATTTGCAAATGTGAATGTCCTCGGATTTGAACCCTGACAGGGTCTGGTGTATCGTCCAACGTTGGTCAGTTTTTTCACCAATTCACTTGTCTTTACATAACAAGATAATCAATCGATCCAGAGTATGCTTTGAATGTCCAGTAGACTGTATTTTGCAGGCATGGCACTTGCATTTCTCCTTTGCCCATTTGCTTATATTGTCCCTCTGTGACCTATTCATAATAACAGAATATCATATTTTTCTTTACGTCCACTGAAAACCATGTAAGATTTATGAGACTAAGAATTCTCAAAACAGAATTACATTTATAGTCTTGATGTAGTTTATCTCAAAAAGAAAGTCTCAACCTGCAATATGTCTCAACAACCTAGCATTTATATTGCCAGGACCTGTTGGCCCTGGTCAGAACCCACCAGACCTTTATCAAAACAATTTTTCTTGCAAAATGCTCATTGCATCTTGTTGTTCCCAAATGTGTTTTTCATCCACAGAACCTAATTACCATGATCAAATGGTTTGTAACGCTGATTAATGAATATTTTTCTCTACTCTGTGGCCATGGATCTCCCCATTTAATTCCCACTTCAATTTTTCATGTGAAAAGTTTTGATAGTCAGAAACATTTATTTTTGTACCCAAAACTTTCATTAATTCATTTTCAATCTGGGTTAAGATGAATTTATGATAATCCATACACAAAACTTTCATCATTTCATTTTAAATCTGGGTTAAGATGAATTTATGATTATTCATGAATCTGTAAAGCACTTTAAATTTCTAACAATGCATCAATGGTAGTTTGCCAGTTGCCTTTTTCTTGTTTTGAAAGTCTTTTCTACTGACTTAAAAATCATGACTGAGCTAGAGATCATTAATGTCAGAGACTATAGATGACTAATCATGATTTTGCTAACGTTGATATCATGGTCATTAACAGAGTTGTCAATCACAAACCCTTGCAGTCTGAAACAAAAAGGACTGGTGAACTTTTCAAAAGATATTAAGGTATAACCTAACTTCGTATTCTCTTCAACTCTTCTATATACCACTACATTACTTTTTATTTATGATTTGATCCAATAACATAATATTTCATTTTTCATGGGTTACAGGAAACAACATTAGATTTGCAGCAGCAACGCCATGAAAATGGAGCTTTGGATTACAGAATTGGAGGAAGGAGGTATCTGTGTGGGCCAGGCTCCTCCCCACCTCGTTGCACCTCTAAATGTGGAAAATGCACACCATGCAAGCCTGTTCATGTGCCTGTACCCCAGGAACTCCTATAATAGTTGAATACTACCCTGAGGCCTGGAGATGCAAATGTGGCAACAAATTATACATGCCCTGATCTTCAGCACCCAACTGATCTTCATGCACATGCAGCTACAACACATATCATTCATGATCATAGCAATATCTCTATATATATATATCTAAATCGTTTATATACTCACTTGTAGGGTTTTTCAGGGCCTAAGCATCTCTCCATGATCTCTCCATGATCTGGTACTAACAGCTTCTCTTGTAACATGCTCGTGTCTTAATGAAGCTTCCATATTACTCTGCAAATTGTTTTAGCAGATATGGATAATTTAGACCTTATGATTTGTAAGTCAAAGTTATTTTCACATAAAAAAATTGTTGTTGATATGGCACTGGTTGTCTTCCTTCCCTTTTGTTCTAATGCCTTCTCTCTCAATTTGACAGTCTTCCTTGATTGAAAGAGTTGTGGGTACATCTGATCCCTGACAATCATTCAGTTCAATATTTGATGGCCTTGAAACTCCTAAACCCAATTTCATGTTGTTCTTGCATGTACAATAAAAATGGTCCCATATCAGTCACTATTTCTTTGAGTAGCATAGAGAAAATGTCTTAAATTCAAAATATTAAAAGGAATGAATGCAAGGTTTTAGAGACAATTCAGATCGATCTAAAGAGAGATGCAGGAAAATGTAATATTTTCAAAGGAAAATGTATCATGGCCCAAAAGGGCCTCTATACAGAGACAAGACCTATCATATATTCAATGGATAGCTACTCTGACATGGAATACTTGTAACAGAGATGGAAACCAAATGGTTGCACCCTACCTTGTTTCAATTTTAACATCATTCTTAGAATTCGTAAGAAGCTGTGCACTTTTGTTTTGCAACGCCATATCATGTGAATTGAAGATTCACATTTGGTTTCATATATTATTGATCTATGAGGTAATGTCCCCTACAAATGCTTGCAAGAAATTTATATCATTTCGTTTGCAGGTATACATGAAAGGATAATTGCACAAATGTAGCCATAATTATAGATATGAATTTTAGTTTGATGATTTAATTCCATGTAACATGTTTAAGTCTAATTAGATTGTTCATGTTGTTGGAAAAATGACTCTTGAGTTTTCATAGAAATTGGATTGATTAGACACTGATGTCTAATCCTCAAGTATACCAGTTTCGTCTCTGGCTCACGGTGAGACATGTGAAAATTAATATTATGAAGCTACCACCTACTATACAATTTCTAATGATTTTGGCCTCCTAGGATTCTGCAGCTCAATATCAGATGCAATATCATAAAAGCACAGGGGAAGAGCAATGGAGTTTGATTTAGATGTTTACAAGTAAGAAATATGACATAAAATCTACATTCTTGCTCATGTTCTGAGCTTGTGATGTTAGTTTTAGCAACTATGATGGATCTCACAAAATTTTTTCTGTCAAGTTGTTTTTCTAGAAACAAGTTATAGCAACACCGTCCATGCTTTTCAACAGATTGTGCGCCAGGAGGGCATCCGTGCCCTCTTCAGAGGAGTAACAACTAATATTATGTTAGGAGTAGCAAGGGTTGGAGTTCTTGCACTATATGATCAGCTTCAGCTACTAGTTCTGAGTAAGTCGAACAAGTCAATATTGATATGTAGCGGATGCATGGACAATGTTTGACAAAATGCCTAAACAGGATGTGGTGTCATGGAATACTATGATTGTTGGATATACTAAAAATGGGTATTGTCAGGAAGCATTAAGGCTTTATGGCCGAATGCGATGGACAACTATAGAGGCGGATCATGTTACCTTTGCCAGTGTACTTGGTGCATGTGCTGGCCCAGAACAACTATAGAGGCAGATCATGTTACCTTTGCCAGTGTACTTGGTGCGTGTGCTGGCCCAGAAGCTCCGCAACAAGGAAACGAGGTGCATGGCCCTGTAATTAGAAATGGGTTTGACGTAGAGGACCCTGTAGGGAATGCTCTTCTTACTATGTTATGAATGTCCTAGCTTCTACACATGTTTATTATTCCCTACGTTAGTGTTCCTTGGCCTTGATTTATAATATATTGGAAAAGGTTATGAGATATTTTACAATCTTAAGCCAATGCACGCCTTCTCATATAACAATCACATTGTCCAAGATAAATCAGTTTGTCAGATAAATTTTGTATCTTTTGGGTGAATTATGTTAGGGCAGGTAGAATCTGCCATGTATAGCTTCTCTTCAAATCTTCTACACATAACCTTAAATAACTATGCTCGAAATACCGTCTATATCAATGAAATATGATCACATGATGTGTCACCATTGGCATACCACCCAACAACACTGCATTATGCAAATTGCTAGCAATACTATACTCAATGTAACCAGCAATAATATACTCAATGTAACCCCTATTCAACATTTTTTGTAAAATTATGGCCGATATGAAGAAATGAATCAAGTAGAAATTCAATCTGTCTTATGAAAATGTCACTAACTATCTAGGTATGTTTTTGCTATGTATGCACCCTAGATTACACCGAACAGAAACTGATACACATCAAATATTTTACTAATCCCCTCTGCTTTTGCATTTGTCCATTTTTCTCTATCAAACATATGCTTGTCACAAAAGGCAAGTAATTGCTTATGCTTGCAGTCACACTATTTTGTATGAGACGATTTGCAATTAGCGTTACAATAATTAGTGCAAGAACAGAGTCCATTCAATAAACAATGGAAACAATTTGCATCTCTCACAACAATTCCCTTCTCAGTGATCATCGAAATGAGCTTTGTGGGATTGTGGCAACGCCTTCAAACGCGAGGTTCTTGGTAATCTGGATAGCTGATCTAGGCATTTGTTGATGATAAAAAATAAACACCAGTAAAGAAACAAAATTGCATAAAATTTGGACTTCTTTCTTCTATGCTATTGTTTCTTATGTCATTTGCATAAAATTTTGACTTCTTTCTTCTATGCTATTGTTTCTTATATCATTGCCTTACGGCGTTTCCTTTGCAACATGTGGTGCAAATGCTAGTTAGTCCCTTCCTCTTCGAGTTTGTGGGGATTATTGGAATCGATTTTAGTCTTTTTCATTTGTCTTCATAAAAACTAAAGATAAATCAAACATAATAACCTTAAAGTCTTTTTCTCAACCAATGAGGGTTCTTACCTAACTATTTGAACCAATAGAAATTTTAGAGATCATATCTGGCCTCCTATCTAGGCAATATGCACAAAATATTAGGGTAAATGCCAATTCATATAAAAAGTTTCACTTTCATTTGAGTAATAATAAGATTAGTTGGTAAACATAAAATGTTTAAGAATTAAGAAGATATGTGTTTACGAATTAACAATATATCCTTTTTTTTTCTTTTATGTTTCGAAGGGTGACAAGGGTTAACACATGACTCGCACAAAAACTCTTGGCATGGAAGTATTTCAGGTGTCTTCAGGTATGTGCATTTACACAAGTGATAACATTCCCTAGTGCCGATAAGCTAATTTGTTGGGACAAGCTACTTCTACTTCGTTCTGTTGCTATGAAATTGTTGGTTTTTACGTTGTTTACTTATACAGGTGGAATTCAATCTCCATCTCTATGTGTTCGGTGCTTAAACGAGTGCTTATGCCTTTGCTATGGGTGGTGTTGGTTCCTCTACTATGAGTTTAATCCGAATTTAAACAAGAACGCAACAAATTACATATATAACCGTAAATACCTAGATGCAACAAAAATAATACTATCTCTCGTTAATATCAAATAATGAAATATGCTTACAAACAAAATGGAAATGAGACTAGCTCGAGCGATGGTAGCTTGTCTCTGAGAAGAGAAGTGGCGGCTACATGCCTCTGAACTGAGTTACAATGAGGCTCAACGACCTTTTCATTATTGAACAATAAAAGAAAACCCTAAACAACCAAAACCCTAACCCGAGGAGATATAACACCAAGAGTTTATGGGCCCCATTGGGGTTAGTTGGGCAACCAACTTCCCGGGGTCGTAGCTTTGTCATATTATCTTCGTTTGATGTGCATAATACCTCGTTAGAAAGATCTCTCCAAGGACTACAACTAAAAATGCAAATTCAGTGAGTTTGTTCAAAGGAATATTGCCAAAAAAAATGTCGTTTAGGGCTTCAAAACAGCTCCAGAAATTCAGGACCCAAAAAACTGCCAAAAATAGTAAATTGTGCTACAATTAAAGGAACTGAAAAACTAAAATAAACAATGGTGGGGGTCCACATGGAATAGGCGGGTGGCCACCAATATCCACCTGGATCATTCCTGTCCCCTTAGGAAGCAATGGTCTCCATTGCGTTGAGTTCCTCAATGAGATGGGGAAACTTCTGCTGAACTTGGTCCCTAGTAAGTTTGCTTTGACAACTCGATACAGTTGAATCTTCTGTTGGTGAGTGTTCTATGTGTCCATGATCCGATCAGTTGTAGCTTGTTCCATGCAGTCTGGATTTAACTCTATTGGTGTGAGATATTCGGCAATGTTGGATGTGTCCAGTAATGGTGGAAAGTATGGCCGAAGGCGATCCACATTGAACACTAGGTGCAGGCTAAGTGTTGTGGGGAAAAGTATCCGATGCGGATGACCCTATCCCTACTCTAAAGGTGACAGTCTTTAGCAACAACTGAAAGTAAAGCTTTGATGTTTTCCTTTATGAAAGTACAGAGAGAAGGAAGAAAAGATTAACCAACCTGGTGTCTTTCGCTTAGTCGATCCTTGTCCTCTCTCTTTGTCTCTTGTTCCCAGCTCCTTGCTCTCTTTGCCGGTCCAGCTACACACAGATCCTGCACAAACAAGAGAGGAAACTACAAGATACAAGTACTCATAACTGATGCATGGATTAGAGTGAATCAAATATACATGTAAATACAATACATCAATGCAATACAAGTATATAGGAGAACATGCAAAACTTTATTGATAGAAGTAACAGGGTTTTGAGAAGGTTACAACCAATGATGGCTCCAATCCAGCAGCACCTCCCCAGCAGCAAGAACTCTCCTCTTCACCTCTAGTAAAACAATCACCCAATAGCTCTAACTGTAAACCAACAGCACCTCCTTGCTTTACATAAAATTCCAGCCTCCTTAGACCTCATAGAAGAGCTCTATATATAGGAGAGAAGAAGAGAGGATGAGTCAGCTTGAGACTGACATGAAGCTGCCTTGTGTCCTCTCCCTCTTCAGTTAATCTTCAGTTCTTGAGTCCACTTGGAGATCCTTGCTTACACATGGTGATCAAGTACCTCTTACTCATCACAGGGCGAATCTCATGAACCAAGTGTCAGTTTGGAAGCTTCCTGGGCAGTTGACACCTTGCAGAATGACTGTGCCACTTGGCCAATCTCGCCCAGCGCAGGTAGCCTTCATTAGATTTGACTTCCAGCGCAGGTACAAGGAGGAGCAGTTGCATTCCAGCGCAGATGCTCAGTGGAGCAGCTGACATGATCCAAAAATAGCCTGTTTTGAAGTGTTTTCAGGTGGAGAACTGATTGGAAGTGCTGTGGTTTGATGACCTTGTTCTTTTAGGGGTAAGAACAACATGTTTAGGGACTGAGGATCCCTGTAATTATTGACATTTCATGCTCCATGTCGCGAGGCACAAAAATGTCTATAACAGTTGCCCCCTAAAGTATGAGGCCGTTTATCGGGTGAAATGCTTTATCTAGAGGGTCCGAAGTTCATTCCAGTGCTGAGGAGGCGCCCTGTAATACAATACAATACAATACATTATTTTTCATTCTATTTTCATGATCTAGCTGAGGCGGGCATTCCCATGCTCAGCTTTTATAAATACATTTTGGTACATATGACAGACGATCGTCTGAAGGTAGACTGATAATTTTCTGCTGAAATTATCATCCTTTGAATAGGATGATCATTTGCTGCAATGATGTACATGGCAAATGCTTTTATATTTCCCGAATATATATCGCAGCCCGGATGGATGAAACTAGATCCGGGGTCTTCAAACTCGTTCGATCTTCACTCTAAGTACAAGTCGATCCATGTGAGAATTGCGCTGAAGTCGAACATGGAAAGACATCGCTTGATTACCGGTCAATAATGAAAACCGTTAACAAGCGCGGGAGGAATCACCAATAATGACGATGACCCTCAAGGTACTGCAGTACAATTCACGTGGCGTGAATAAAGGACTTGGCGTCGAACGCCACGCAAAATCTTCTGGTCGAAGGTCATTGATGTATACCTGTCGCCGGAAGTGAGAAACTTGCCATTGAGGCATGCAAGCTTCAAAGTACTGATGGGGGTTGTTCCTAGATCAACTTCTTGGATAATGAGCTGAAGTCGACAAGAAGCGATCCGTCAAAGGAGGGCCTTAATGAATCCCACATCAATGACACGGAACAGAGCTAATGATTTTAGTGGAGATGAAAACAAACTGTGACATATGATTCAGGGTGGCGATCATGAATGGATGAAGGATAATGTATGGCAGTGGATGGGACACGGTTGACACTTTCAGAATGACCCCTCTTGAACATATAACGACACTGATGCGATGGATCGGTAGCATTACCCCAAATGTGGATGGTTTGGCGAGGACCATGGTGATGAGACCGGTGAATGAAACAACCCAACCCGATGTGGTACGGAGGAAAAGTGTCATGTTCAAGAGTGACTTGCTACCATTAAACTTTGATGTTCTCCCAATTTTTCCCCAGTCATTTCTGACCAGTACCTCTTTATTTTTGTCAAGCTTGAGGAGGATAACATATGCTTGTTCTATAACCTGCCCTTCGGGCAAGCCCATCGCTATGATTTAACGAGCCTAGCGATAGGGAAACTCGTTCTCGTCTAAAGACAAGTTTGTCGCTTTTTAATCATTTTAACGAGTCTAACGACAAAGAAAACTCGGTCCTTTTCATTTTTAGAGAGTTTGAAAAGGTATAGAAAGTTAACTCCATAATTCCTTTTTCGTCATCTAATCCCTTAAGTCTGAAAAAGTATAAAACAATACAGAAGGGATGGGTGTTCGGTACTTTTAACGAGCTGAACAAGACAAGCGCTCGATCTTTTTGTGTAATAATCCCTCAGGTCCAAAAAGATTAAAGTCTAAATGAGGGATAGCGTTCCGGTCGTTTAACGAGCTGGAAGGCCAAAACTCGGCAAACTTTTCATATTTTACGAGTCAGTGAAAAGAGCTCAAAGAAGACTCGTCTTTTGAGGAACGAGTGATAAACAGGGATAGCAGCAGATTCCAGGTACAAATTGGAATTTTCCAATCACGGTAGTGTCACAGGGATGGCTAGGTGAAATCACTCTTTGCAGCTGTTCCTCAAAATGGGTAAACACACATATAGGGGTGAACGACCGGCCAAATGAAATGGAGGTGATGGATGAAAACACGACCAAGGCTTTTAAGGCTGATAAATCTACGATCGCAATGGTTATTTACCGAGATAGGTTCATTTTTTAATGAGCTTGAACTCTGGTGGAAACTTTTGCTCACACTTTTCTATTTTTTAACGAGCATAAATTCCGTGGTAAAACTGCTCGAACCTTGCGTTTAATTTTTAACGAGCATGAACTTCTGCACAAAAACTGCTCGATGATTGCTTTTATTTTTTAACGAGCATGAACATTGCTAAAACTGCTCGATGATAAGTTTGCATGCCCCCAGCATAATAATGCAAATCGAGGTGCATGCCCCCCAAGCTTCATTGCATTCAACTTTGTTGATTGGAATGAAGGTTTACCATTGAGATCTGGAAAGGGGATTGTTTCATTTTTTAATGAGGTTGACATAGTAAAAGAACTATCCTCATGGTTTTTCATTTTTTAACGAGGTTGACCTGAGATAGGAACTATCCTCGAAGCCGACAAAATATCTAGGAGTCTTCCGAATCCAACCAGAAGATTGGATTAGATTTCATTTTGTAGGTTTCCACCGTGGCCACTCCCGCCAGATTACTTGGAGGCGGTAAGGCGAAATTACCCATTAAGGCAGGGTCTTTTAGGAGACCTACTCCGATATTTTGAAGCAAATGATTCCTTCCATGGATCATTGGAATGCTTCCTGTAACTTGTGAACTGTTGGGGAGAAAAGTTTGTTGGTCGACGATTGTAATTCCTTCTTGGAAGGGAAATGCAATCTTCCTGAAGTAGGTCGACACAACCGCGGCCATGGCATAGATCCAGGGCCTTCCTAGTAGGATGTTGTAATCGAGGTTTCCATCAATTACTTCAACATCAATTCCTACTGTTTTGCCCCCCAGTTCAACTTGCAAGTTACTTAAAATCCCGTATGGAGTGTATGATCGTCCATCAAATGCTTTTAACGTCGTTGACGATTTCGACAAGGGTGGTGAGCCCAAATCTTTCCAGCAACTCATCGACATAAGACATGTAGATGCCCCCTCATCAATAATTGTTCGATGAACAGTTTTGTTGAGGGCTTTCACTTGAATAAGGAAAGCTAGTTGAGCTGGTAACTGAGGGTCATATCCTTTATGATCAAAGGCCACAAGATTGGAATCCATTGGGCCAATCCCACCTATTGCTGATAATAAAGCTTGCTCTTGGGAGGGGCAATTTTGTTGTACTTCAAGTGTCGACATAGTGGACGGCGATTGGGCCAGGTCCTTTACTATATTATAATTTTGTGCTCCTTTGGCACGAGGATTAAATGTCGATTTGTGTACTACTCCCTTTGGCGACTTTATCATCGGCTCAGGAACGATGGGTGGCACAACTTCGGTCAAAGTTGTTGTTGAACTACTAGGTCGTTCATTAACCTTGTTGTTCGACAGCTTTGGATTCCCGTAATCTTTACTCCTTGTCAAAGCATTATTCTGTTGCTTCGAGGTAGACAACATAAGCACTTGGGATCCGGAAGCATTTTGATTAGCAACCAGATTCTGACTTGGATTAGGAAACGGATCAGTCAATACTGCTGGGGTTTTTGAACTCTTGAAGAGTTTCTTAACTTCAGCTATATGTGGACAATATTTCGTCCAATGATCCTCATCGCATATATGACACCCTGCCGGGGGTTTCCTTTTTCTTCCTGTCTTTTTCTTCTTGCCCCCTGGTTGCTTCAGCTGTTTACCATTGTCGGTCGACATGGCATTTACTTCTGAGGCAAGAAGTTTTTCATTTGCATTTTGACTGTAAATTTTGTGCTTGCCAATCACGTCATCGCCGGCGTGAGAGTCATTGTTTGATTTAGGAGGAGGAGGAATTGAGAATTCCGGTCTAGGGGCGTCAGGTATTTTCTCGTAGAGCGTGCCAGACTGAGTATAAACCAAGTCTAGATATTGCGCACGAGCTATAACTTGCTCTTCTGTTACGACTCCCCCCTTGGCCACATCTTCCGTTATGGCCGGAAGTAATGACTTTATAAACCATTCAGCTAATAGCTGATCGGGAACATATGTTTTTACCATCCTACGACGACGTCGCCATTCATGTATATGATCAGATATATGAGTGGCCGTTGTCTGTTTGAAGTTGGTAAGGAGTTCTGTTCCCATTTCATACCTTATCAGTAATTGAAAATGGGTTAAAAAGGTTGTAGCTAAGGTACTGAAGTTGTCGAACGAAGCTCTAGGCAATTCAATATACCATTTTTCCGTTGGACCCGTTAACGTCCTCTGAAAAAGGCGAAGTCTTATCGAATCATCATTCAGGGTGTTTGATGAACACCATAGATGGAATGTCATCACGTGATTCGACGGGTCTTCACCAGGATTTCCATTAAATTTAGGAATGTCTGATGGAAGTTTGTGTGGAATCGCTGGCCACCAAGGGGCATAAGCAATTGGATCATTCGTCAGTCGGTTTAGATCTGGTAATTCTAGAGTTGCTACAAAGGGCAACTGTTGATTCAGGTTAGGCGAAGCATATCCAGGATAAGATGGAATCGCCTAAGCAGTGGGTCTTTGCATACCAGCATAATGTTGGCAACTTTGACAAGGTTGATGGGTATAATCATTATAGTATGGTTGCCCATTACTTACAAAGACTTGTTGCTCAGGTCCTTGATATGATTGCTGGAATTGCAGTTGTTGAGTTCTAACCAGCTCTGGTTGTTGGACCATTTGCTGATGCCCAATACTAGATGATTGACCAAGATGAGGAGTCACAGTACTTGTTTGATCCTGAGTCACTCCAGATAAGGAGGCACTGACCTGAGGTTGCGATTGAGATGTCGAGACAAGAGGCTGTTGTATGGCAACCTGAGAAACCTGGGGTTGACATACAGTAGGCAGCGCTTGTATTTGCGACGCAATCACCATACCAGGTATAGTGGCAACATTCGACACAGGGCGGACTGGTTGCATAGAATATACAACTCCTGGTTGTTGAGGCAGTATTGGTACCCAACCGCTGGATGTAATTCTAGTTTGACCTGAACTTTGTTGTGAACTCATGGATGGGCATCCTCCCGGAGGAGGTAATGAAAGGGCATACTGCCCTCCATATGGTATCAATCCGGAACTCAAGGGGATCGATTGCCCAGATTGACCTCCAAATGGATCAATTTGGCGAGTTTCAACATAAGAAATACCAGATGATAATCCGGATGAAGAAATAGGAACTAACCATGTCGTTGTCCCTGATTGGACTCCGGCTTGTTGTTGACAATTTGCCGGGACAGATGGTATACCAGCGAACATCGTTGGAGTAGCAGCAGGAGGCTCTGCTGCAACTGTGTCGGACGACACAGTCCTAGATGTCGACGGTTGTTCAGACATATCTAGTCTATCCAAAAGATTTCTTAGCGATTCTACAGGAACTTCCACTTGTGGTGGACTAACTTCGAAGATCAACGAGGGAAGGGTGATGATTATTCCGCTTAAAATAAATTTTATAATGACGCTTTAGACACAACTTTGCTTTTTCATGTTTTAAGAGTCGAGAAAAAGCTAAAGATGACTCTAGTCGCCTTCGATGTATTAACGAGCCCGAAGTGACAAATGCTCGGTTGGACTTTTTCAGTTATAGAGTTTGAAAAAGGCCAAAAGAAACTGCTCTGGAGATCTAGGCAGAGGGTGTGCCAAACCTTTCGCGAAACCACAGAATACGTTTTACGGTACGGGTGGTCGATCTTCGTGAATGCTGTGTTCACTGCATTGCGATCAGTAGGGCGGTCGACACGGCTTCCTAAGGATAAAGGATATATGCCTATAGGGGTCTCCCAATATATACTCGACGGTACGTGGGAGCACAAGTCCGTATTAGTGCCACCGACTCTCAGGAGGAATCACCCACCTTCGTAGAGATCGACAGTCACTACGTTTAACGACGCCGGAACACGTCTCTACCTAGACCTCTATTGTGAGCGTTATGTTACAAAGCGTTTTTAGATTCATTCAATATATTTTAAGTTGATCTTGTTTAGCAGTTTGTCTTTCAGGATCACCACGAGATGTATTGGTACAAATTCCTAAATGTAGCTAAAATGATAAGCAAGCTTTACAATCTTTTTAGCTTTGAAAATCCTAACTACTGAGGGGAGAGAAAAACACTATCTTTCCACACAGAGCACAAAGCACAAACTAATGCACTTTCTCCTAGATCAATCACGCAAACTTATCAAAATGCAAATGCAAGATGCATGTATTTCTTTTCTTTTCCCTTAATGTTGATGTAGACAAAAGGAAACTGTTGTATAATTTTCGAATTCAATTTGAAGCGTAAACAAACAAGTTTTGTCTAAAATGAAAAGACACCTTACAGGTACTTGTTTCAACACTAAAAATGTATGAATTCAAACCATAAAATGAAAAACAAACAAACTCAAACAGCCATGAACAGTAATAAAACTAGCTCTTAAGATCACAAAGACACTTTTACAGTTCAGGATCTAAGAGGCCACAGCTATACTGGTTCGCTTTTCACAATGGGAAACTGTAACTGAAGCAAGAAATACTGAAAGAACACTCACAGTTTCATCACACAACTGAGGCGGAATGATGACAAGGAAAGTTGGTTTACAGCAAGTACAAATGACAAGCAATCAGCAGCAACATAACAGTGAAAACAGGGCTCAGACACAGTGGGAAACCTCAGGAAGACATAGCCTAACTGGATCAGCGCAGGCTCTGGTCTGTCAAATTGACTCTCAGCGCAGTTCCCGAAGGGAGTACCTGCGCTGGAATGCAGACTGCCTGTGGACAGCCTGCACTGAGACACGAGAGTTGCGTTTACAAGGATTTCCGGGTCATAAAAAGCTCAAAAATGCACTGTTTTTGCTGAAATAAAAAGCTATAGGTCAAGTACAAGCTAAGGGATGATCAAGAGGATGAAAAGCTATCACAAAGAGTACAAGAGTCTTTTGTAGATCAGCTCTTCAAATCATGAATCTGCTCAAAAAATGAGCAAGAGTAGCAGCCCCTCTACTTCGCTTTTGATATAGTCAAAAGCTTTTCGATTCGGTACTCTTTGGTTCAGGAAATGAATAGCAAAGATACTACAAACACCAACAAGATACTAGGTTCCCCAGCGGAGTCGCCAGTTTGTTGTGGGGAAAAGTATCCGATGCGGATGACCCTATCCCTACTCTAAAGGTGACAGTCTTTAGCAACAACTGAAAGTAAAGCTTTGATGTTTTCCTTTATGAAAGTACAGAGAGAAGGAAGAAAAGATTAACCAACCTGGTGTCTTTCGCTTAGTCGATCCTTGTCCTCTCTCTTTGTCTCTTGTTCCCAGCTCCTTGCTCTCTTTGCCGGTCCAGCTACACACAGATCCTGCACAAACAAGAGAGGAAACTACAAGATACAAGTACTCATAACTGATGCATGGATTAGAGTGAATCAAATATACATGTAAATACAATACATCAATGCAATACAAGTATATAGGAGAACATGCAAAACTTTATTGATAGAAGTAACAGGGTTTTGAGAAGGTTACAACCAATGATGGCTCCAATCCAGCAGCACCTCCCCAGCAGCAAGAACTCTCCTCTTCACCTCTAGTAAAACAATCACCCAATAGCTCTAACTGTAAACCAACAGCACCTCCTTGCTTTACATAAAATTCCAGCCTCCTTAGACCTCATAGAAGAGCTCTATATATAGGAGAGAAGAAGAGAGGATGAGTCAGCTTGAGACTGACATGAAGCTGCCTTGTGTCCTCTCCCTCTTCAGTTAATCTTCAGTTCTTGAGTCCACTTGGAGATCCTTGCTTACACATGGTGATCAAGTACCTCTTACTCATCACAGGGCGAATCTCATGAACCAAGTGTCAGTTTGGAAGCTTCCTGGGCAGTTGACACCTTGCAGAATGACTGTGCCACTTGGCCAATCTCGCCCAGCGCAGGTAGCCTTCATTAGATTTGACTTCCAGCGCAGGTACAAGGAGGAGCAGTTGCATTCCAGCGCAGATGCTCAGTGGAGCAGCTGACATGATCCAAAAATAGCCTGTTTTGAAGTGTTTTCAGGTGGAGAACTGATTGGAAGTGCTGTGGTTTGATGACCTTGTTCTTTTAGGGGTAAGAACAACATGTTTAGGGACTGAGGATCCCTGTAATTATTGACATTTCATGCTCCATGTCGCGAGGCACAAAAATGTCTATAACACTAAGGAATGGGGGAATTTTGAGCTCAAAAGAATTATCTCCCACAACCTTGGTGATGGTGTATGGCCCATATCGAAGTGGGTGAATCTTGTTGTGGGGATCAGCGAGGCGCTCCTTCTGTAGATGTAGCCAAACTTTGTCGCCCACTTGGAATTTGTGTGGCACCTGATGCTGATCATGTCGCTGGTTGTACTTAGCATTGGCTTTGTCCAATATGTCATGGACCTGTTGGCAGATGTGTTGAATGTGCTCAATGAAGCTATTTGCCTTGTCGGCTTCAGACTTGACATGAACTGAATCTGCCTGAGTTGCTGCAAATGGTATGGCCACATCAATGGGACATAGTGGTTGGAAGCCTAAGCCCACCTAAAAAGGGTTGTGGCCAGTCGAGCTGTGGACATAGGAGAAGCTCTCATCCCATGTGCATGGATTCTTTGAGTTGTACATGCGCAGAATGTGTATGATCATCCTATTGTCGACCTCTGTCTGGCCATCAGTTTGGGGATGGAAAGTTGTGGACTTAGTGAGCTTGGTGTCCATCACCGACCAGAGACTGGACCAAAATGTATTGAGGAACTTGTTGTCCCGATCTGAGATGATAGATTGTGGGATCCCAAAGTGTACCCACACTCATTCAAAAAGAGTTTAGCAGTGGCTTCTGTTGTGATACTCTTCTTGCAGGCAGTCATAATGTCCATCTTCGAGAATCTGTCAACGACCACAAAAACATAGTCGTTGCCATGATTAGTAGAAGGAAGGCCTGACATGTAATCCATGGAGATGGATTCCCAAGGTCGACTAGGGGTAGGCAGCGGAGTATAGAGACCTTGCTTCTTGATGGTCAGTTTGACAATGGTGCAGACAATGTAGGATTTGATGTACTTCCCGACATCCTGTCCAAGATTCGGCCAATAGAAATACTTCTGTAGTACTGCCACCATTTTCTCGACCCCGGAATTCCCAACGGCCCGACTATAGTGTGCTTCCCAAATAATCTTCGCACACTCACTTGAAGGAACACAAAGGTGTCCCAAGTGGCATAACAAAGCATCCTAAGGTGAAAATTTGGAACTTACTGACCCTCCAAGAGCGTATGGTATGTGTGGCTGAATTCTAGGTCGTTTTTTAAGAGAACTAGCCAATCAGAATTCTCGTGCCCACAAGAGTTGAGCATGGTGGTTAACGCCATGATCGATGGTCAGTTGAGGCAATCTGTGACATTATTTGTGCTTCCCTTCTTGTACTTGATATTCAAATGGAATTGTTGCAGGTATGTGGACCACTTTTGATGGCGACCATTCTGCAACTTCCCTTGTGTCTGTATGAACTACAGGGGTCGGTAGTCTGTGTGGATGATCGTTTCCTTCCCCAAAATGTAATGCTTCTATTGTCGACAAGGCTGCACAATGGAATACATCTCTTTGTCATAAGTATGATACTTCCAGACTATGTCTGAAAGTGTTTCACTATGATATGCCACTGGATGCCTTTGTTGAGTAAGGACTCCCCCAATAGCATAGTCAGAGACATCTGTCTCGATCTCAAATGGTTGTTGTAATTCTAGTAATGTGAGCACCAGTGCAGAGCAGAAGTGATCTTTCAACTCTGCGAATGCTTTCTGTTGAGATTCAGACCAAAAGAATTTTTGCTTTTGCTCCTCCTTTGGTGACTTTACTCAAGGACCAAATGATATGAGAGAACCCCAACACGAACCTCCGGTAGAAATTGGCAAGACCCAGAAAGCTACAGAGCTCTGTAAGAGTGGTTGGGGTTGGCCAATCCTGAATGACTTGGACCTTGTCTTGATCCACATGCACCCCTCGTTCATCAATAATGTATCCCACATACTAAACCTGGATCATGCCAAAGGTGAGTTTCTCCAAATTGGCACACAGGTTGTGTTGCCGCAGTGTTTGGAGAACATGTTAGATGTGGTGGAGGTGCTTTTCCTAACTCTGGTTGAAGATTATGATGTCATCCACGTATACAAGTGAGTTGTTGAATGGCCACAAGATGTCATCCATAAGCTTCATGAAGGTTGCAGGATCATTCGTCAACCCGAAATGCATAACCAACCATTCAAAAAGGACCTCCTTGGCTTTGAAGGAAATCTTCCACACATCGGAAGGTTCGATTGGTACCTGGTGATATCTGGACTTCAAGTCGATCTTGCTGAAATATTTTTCCCACTTGATTTGGTCAAGAAGATCATCAATCTACAGGATTGGGTACCTATTCCGAATAGTGATCTTTTTCAGCACCCGATAGTCAATATAGAGTCTCCAAGTCCCATCCTTTTTCTGTACCAACATGATCGGGCTCCCTCAGGGCGATGAACTTGGTCGAATGTGACCTTTCTGCAGCATCTCCTGAATTTTCCTCTTGATCATCGTTCTTTAGAACGAAGCTCCAATAGATTGGTCCATTGGGTAATGACATACCTGGGGTCAGGTCGATGGAGTGCTTGACCTGACAGTGTAGAGACACCCCTACGAGGGAGGTGAAGATGTCCTCGCACTCCTCCACGACCTTGTCCATCTATTTTTGTCATGTGGAGGGGCCCTGTTTTGAGGTCGTGTTCACCATATTATTCTTTCCATGAGGGCATATCATCTGGGAAAAAAAAATCCCGGTTTTTGAAATGAGCTTATTGCATTGTTTTGCAGTAACCAAAGAGATGGCGGTAGGCGGTGCTTCCTCCAGTATCCTATACAACTTATTTCCCACTATAATAATAACAGCGCGAGACCTTGCCTCATACACAACATGTTGATTCCACAAAATGGTTGGCCTAATAATACATCACAAACAACAAGGGGAGCAATGTCATATAATACCTCATTTGTTAAGGGATTGATGCGGTATGGAAGCCGACATTGTTGTCTCACGTGTAGATCCCATCCTTGGTGAAGCCACCCAGTGTTGTATTACTATGGCTGTGTTGTGGTCGGTAAGCCCAGCTACTTCACGACCTCTCCTACAATGAGGTTCTTTTTTCTCCCACTATCGAAAATGAACTATAGCGGGGAGCCCTTTACCAACAAATGGGAGTGAAAGGGACACTCCTCCTCCTCTGGATCTTCGAGTTCCTCCTTCTAGATCTTTGTGGTGGCGACGATGGCGTTGGACTCTGCATCAATAATATGCTTCCCTTTGTCATTCCCCTTGTCAGATTCTGACTCAGAGTCGAAACATGCATCTGATTATGAAGCCTTCAGTTCGGCCACCAATGACTTCTTAGCGTGACACTCACTTGTGTTGTGTTTTGAGCTCATATGGAACTCACACCACTCTACCGTGTCTTGCTTCAGCTTTGTAGTGTTTTCCTTTCCTTTTGGCCTTGGAGGGTTGTCATGGCAGTCCCTCCTTGGCTTTGTCCTTTGTTTTGTGGTTTGGGGGCACCTTTCCCTTGCTTCAGATTTGTAGATCCAAAGTCTCGCTTCTTCTGTGTAAACTTCTGCTCGATCTTGACGACATATCGGTACGCCGTGTCGAGCGAGGAGATATCCAGGAACTCTATCTCATCCTGGATGTATCTATGGAGGTAGCCGTGGTACTTGAGTACCAAATGTTTCTCAGAATCCTTGATACCCAACTTCGTGCAAAGGGTATGAAAAACATTAGTAAAATCTGGCACATCTTGATCCCTTCCCTACTGCAGTGTGGTCCACTTTATGTATTTGTCCTCGTAGATCTCGACAGGGTAGTACTGCTCCTTCATGGCATCCAAAAATGAATTCCAAGTGGGAGCGACTGAAAATAGTGAGGTCATACTTTCATCCTTATGCTCACAATAGGTTTCCTACCAGTCCTTGATATGGGGGGTGACTTTGAGAAGAGAAAAAGTAATATTTTCTTGGCTCGAAAAATCATGAACGGAAAAATATCCTTCTAGTAGATTCAATCATTTATCTACTGTGTCTGCATCTATTTGGCCCTCAAATATTGGAATGTCAAAGTTTACTTGTGCCTTAAAATTTGTGGAGCCTCGAGAGTCGCTGTTGGATATGGATGTGACGTCGGTGGGCAACCATTGAAGGATCTGGGCAAAGTTATGCATCATTGCGTTTCTTTGTTTCTCGAGGGCCTCCTCGAGTAATATTTTGATAGGATCTCTTGCTTCCTCATCTTTTTTTTCTTGCCCCATGAGAGGCCATCGATATTTCCAAGGCTGGTCTTGCAAAGGTTCGATGGTTCGAGCCCTAACTCCTTATATCCCGACCTCGTTGGGGACATGCTAAGAAAAACAAAGAAATAGAAGACCGCTCTGATACCACTGATCCGAATTTAAACAGGAATGCAAAAAATTACAGATATAACCATAAATACATAGATGCAACAGAAATAACACTATCTCTTATTAATAGAAAATAATGAGATATGCTTACAAAAATAATGGTAATGAGACTAGCTTGGGTGATGGTAGCTTATCTTTGAGAAGAGATGTTGCGGCTACATGCCTCTGAACTGAGTTACAATGAGGCTCAAGGGCATTTTTATTATTGAACAATAAAATAAAACCCTAAATAACCAAAACCCTAACCCGAGGAGATGTAACACCAAGAGTTTATGGGCCCCATTGGGGTTATTTGGGCAACCAACTTCCTAGGGTCATAGCTTGGTCATATTATCTCTCTTTGATGTGCATGATACCTCGTTAGAAAGATCACTCCATGGAATACAACTGAAAACACAATGTTAATAAGATCGTTTGAGGAATATTTCCAAAAAATGTAGTTTAGGGCCTCAAAACGGCTACGGAAGTTCAGGACCCAAAAAATTGCCAAAAATAGTAAACTGTGCTATAATTAAGGAAACTGGAAAACTGAAAGAAACAATGGTGGGGGTCCATGTGGAATAGGTGGGTGGCCACCAATATCCACCTGGATTAGAGTTAATTATTTTTGCGGCTATGTTTATCCCTATTATTATTGTGCATTTGCAGAACCAGTAAGGTCATATGATGTAATTCTCCCATAAGTTCAACAACCAACTTCAAGCTTTATTCTTAAAGTAAGTAACCTCCTACAAGGAACTTTATCAAACAAAACTAAACATAAACGAGTATTGTTGGCCATAAATGTATGACTTCAAAGCATATTAGAGCCTTAGAGACTTATTTGACGAGGCTTCTTGGGTTCAGGAAACACTCTTATTTGACATCCATAACGGAATACCCACAACGATAAATTCCCCTTTCTTCCAATAAGAAAAGGTAAAACTATTAGAATTTCAGAGTTGAGATGCAACAATTATGACAACTTTCACCTATTCTCCATAAGAATAAATGATTGTAACTTGAATATATTACATAGCCTTAGTTGTTTCAATTTTACTTCTTACAATTGGTCCACTAAACAATTTATCTTTTGAGTGTAGTTGTTAGCTTAGCTCAAGATGTCTCAATGCCTTTAGAGGTCGAGGGATTAAGTCGAGGAAGAGGTCTTAAAAGGAAAGCTATCACTTCCATCATGTCTCTCTTATCCCTATAACCTTATAAATCCATATTGTATGTATGACTAGTATGGTAGCCATTGATCAAGTAGTAGTAACAAGTTAATCGAAGACATGAATATGGATACAGGGGAAATGAATGGGTTGCATACTTAAATGGTGTATTCTATAAAACATGAAATATTTAGAAGCCTACCAACATAAGAAATGTTGGTTTCTATTTAGTTTCAGAGCTATATTTGAAAGGGCACACATTTTACTTTATCCACAAATTTCCAAATGTTGTTTAGAAGGTTATCGCCACAATTGTTTGCAAACAACATCTTCAATTCAGGCATGGAAAGAAAATTGCATTCAAAACCACATCTACACTTCAGGAAAGGAAAGAAAACTGCATTAACTTACTCAAATATAATGTTTAATATATTAATCTCCCTTGGAGTTTCTTCAACAGATGGTGTTTAAACCAAATGATCTCTTGCTATAGTGGTTGAAGCAAGCACAACAACTTGGCTTGAATAGAGAAGGGATTAGGAGGTTCAACTTATCAACATGCGACATAACCTACGAGCCTCCAGTTTATCAGAAGAGAGATGCACCCTCCCAGCCCTGTCTTCCTTCCTGTGTTGTCTCTTACGATTCTTTCTCGACTGAAACAAAATGAATATTAATTTGAATCGTGAGTTGGCTCAGCAGTGGAATGAGTGACATATCTAGCAGGAATTTTTTTAAGCTATGAGATTAACTTAGAGAATGTTATGACCCACTTAAACTTGAAAGACCTCTTAGATATCACAAAATCCTCGTGCTTCTGGTTAGCCCTTGTCCCAGGTCCAGTTTCTAACTCCATGTAGTAAAGAGGTTTCCTTTAATTGAATAATACTTTATAACAAGAGTATTGATAATTAAATTGTCTAATTTTTTTTTTTTAATTATAATATTAACCAAGCATGAACCTTGTGGAACATGATGTAGATGTTATGATAGGTTGGAAAACTGGGCATGAGGTGGGCCAATAAATATAATTAATGTTTAAATAAATTGAATTACATAAAATTGTTGATTAATTATTTTTAACACTGAGCCAACATGACACATGCATTACATGTGGAGCATGGTGCACATATTAAATGTGGTAATTCAAAGGGAATATCTGGATCATAGTGCATGTATTACATGTGTTGATTCTAAGGTGATATCTGGACACTACAGAGGTTGTATCTGGATGAGAGAATTGCTTGGTGTTCTACTTTTTCAGTTAGATATTACGATTGAATACCTATGGATTCTCTAGCTGGATGATGCACTACGTTTGAGTGGGTTATAACAGGGATATGTTATTTTTATTTTGCTTTAGAATTCTCATATTTGTGTGCATCAGTGAACATCTGGAATTTTCCATGATTCACCCGTATCGTTCGGATCACTGTGTTTGGATGAGTCTAGATAGGTTTTATCGTTTCTATTGTCTGTATTTTGGTAGGTGGAAATAGGTGTGTTGATTGATTGATGGGAGGAAAAGTGCCTACCTAAGGTTTGATTGGGCTTGTTGCTTCCTCCCTTCTTGATATTTGCCCTCCCTTCCAGTTTTATGATCAATTTTTTTTGTGTTGTTCCCACTTGGTTAGGTGGAATTACCCTTACTGCAATCTTAGCTATTTAAGGCTCGAAATGTCACTGCCTCAACATCAGGGATAACCACCCGGTCGGGAACTTGAAAATCGTTCCTCTTCCATTTGAAATAGTGGCTCCGAATGGGGATGATGGGACCAGTTTCCATTTAACAATATATAATGGAATGTGAAGTACAATGTAGGTGAAATGGATGTGATGAATAGAAATACAAGAGTATATATATATATATAGCTATCTATTTCGTGGGGTTTAACTTACCTTTATATGTGCAATTGAAAGATTCTCTAATATGCTAAACAATATAGATCATCTAGTGATTCAAGAAATAAGTGCAAGAAATATAACTAATTTGATTAAATAGTTAATCAAATTAATTGTTAATACATATTGCATATAATATTTCATTGTTCTAAAAATGCATTAAAAAATAACAATTTCATACTCTTCAATAGTGAATAAGTATTCAACTGCATATAAGATCATACATAGAAAAACAATAAAGAAAATATGTGACTATTAATGAGATATAAACACAACAATAACATAAAGACAATAGTACCCGATATATCAGTGCTCTTCTCATAAGAAAAATAGTCTTGGTTCAACTTTCCTATTAAGATGATTAAAAGGTACAATAGTGATGGACTCTCTTAACTCTTGTTTACAAAAATTCAGAACCCTTTTCTAAAAGACGTGAAAGGGCATTTATAATTAAAGGATCAACTGTAAAAATAGAAAATTCTTGAAAGGTTGAGGAGGTTTAAGCAAACCATCCTTAAAATAAAACTAAAAGGTAAAAATAGAGTATGTTGGAACAATTCATCTAGAATGAGAAGCTTGTTGTCCTCCCATTTGTTGCTTGAGTTCGTAGATGTATATCATGGACTTCAATTCTGGAGGATGAGCTCGCTTTAATAACACCTGTCCCACATAAAATGCATCAGAGAGTGCTGGGAGCATATGAGCAATGGTTGATGAGCACTAGTATTGCAGCAAGAATTCTCAACTCCTGGGGCTACCAAATTTACTTTATCAACCCGAGGTTCATACAAACTTGGAGGTGATAGTGTTGTATACACAAGTAGATGTGACGGGTCCACTCTTTGTCATTGTTGAGTTGGAGATAGACCACTATGGTTTCTCAAACCAGCCTTCTATTGATTGATAAGGAGTTTGATTACCAACGAAGAAAGGGGAATTTTGCACTAATTTGGAGAATTGAAATATTGTCTACCAGAATAAGGAATGACTGAAATCAATGCTTTAAACACACAGCCCATCTAACTAATTTCTAAGAGATCTTACTTTAGAAGAATTCTAAACTAACATGTGTGTAATCCTAACTATCATAGGCATGCAATCTGAAGTAACTAAACATTCTACTGTTGTGCACATGAATGAACACAATAACTCCTTTTTCCCTTTTGTCCTTTTTGTGAAAATGTGAATGCTAAATCTTCTTGGAGGTGTCGTAGGTGGGTTAGAGATGGTGGTGAAAGGTCAGATGGCTTGGGAGGCAAGTAGGAGTCTTCTCATATCTTCCTGGATGCTTTTTCCACAAATCGGCCTCAAAACAGGCCACTATAGGTCGTCCTACACGATGTCCTAATGCTTCCTACAGGATGTCCTAATGCTTCCTACAGGATCTCCTAATGCTCCTACAGCATCCCCTGTATTCCTACAGGATCCACCCGAGATAAATAGGGGTGATTTCTAAGGTCGTATAGGGCTTAGGGAAGGTGAATGATGGAAGAAACAAGGCAAAGGGGTGGCTAAGACTTCCTCAAAGCTCAAACCAAAGTTTGTAAGATGGTTTGATTTGCTCAAAAAACCTGGAAAGTTACCCTTATGGAATGATGAATTGGTTGGTGGACTTAGTGGCTTTTGGTGATCATGGATGGATGAGGTTAGGGTGGGGTTGTTAGCATGAGATCTTCCTGCACTATTGAAACTCTTGCAACACATACATCATTGGCATTTATCCTTGAATCATATCAAACGGGAAAGATTTCCAATGAACTTAAGAAAACATAATTTTATTATTTAGTTTCGTAGTTCATGCATGGAAATACTTGCAGAATATTGTGAAACACCATGAGATCTAATACAAAGCTGAAGATATCAAAAATGACAATTGAAACCTATTCTTGAAAACTGAATAGATGCTAGCCTAAGTAGCAGAAAACCCTAAATTCCATAAGAAATCAGAATTCTATCTTTTTGGAGCTGAATAAGAGTTTTTCTTGAAACCATGGTTCCTGAAGGGAGGAGTGAGGCCAAATCCACCTGCTATCAACCTTTTTGGTATTCCTTTACCTCTCTAAACTACTGCTAAATATATGCACAAATGGAAGCAAACTAATCAAATTTACCACTACTTGCAATGACACAATGCTAAAACCAATTCAACAATTAATCCATGAAATAACCTAACATACAAGTACAAGAGGAGGATACTTTGTTGCTAGGGTTGGGCCCTAACCCAAGAGATTCAGCCCTCTGAGTCAACTCAATGCTGGATCAACGAAATTCTCATTCTCATTATCATATCAGAAAAATTACATAATAATATTTTGCCACAAACTTGCACTCGAAAATGCTTAGTGCTCTTACATAGAAAATTTGAATCCTAATGAGGCTCCGGGCCTCCTTATTTATACCACTGAAGTCTCCAACAACTTCCTTAAATCTTGGGAGGCTTAGCTCCCAAACTCAAGATGAACTAGCTCTTAACTGTCATTGGCTCGACTGCCTATGATCTCCATGACTCGGCTACTTGCAACTCCGAGCTAGTGTGATTTAATTAAGGAATATTTGAATGAGTGAGGATTTAATCAGGAGGATCTATCTCCTATAATCCCTCCTCCTTGTCTCATTCGAGTTTATTTCCTTAATTAGCCAAAATTTCCATGATTTTCTCTCAAAAACCTGCTATCAATGCACATTAGACCACTAGACATACATCTTACTTTTACTCATCTCATTAAGCAAAATATAATTAAAACATGTAAGGAATTATGAGAAGAGTTGATTTTAGTAAGCTTGGAGGTGTACTAAGGTCCATATAGTTACCCAATTATGAGGCTCATCAGTGGTATTGGTTAAGAACCGTAACATAAGCCATTGGTTATGTGGTTTGACCAAGTGTTGTCAATAATGTTCAAAATTTAGCTTAGATAACTTTTTGATGTTATCTGCCTTCATCTTGGAGCAATCCTGCCAGTGTTTCATTAGTGTTTTGACATTGGAAAAGGCATCTATAGGGAATTCTTGAATTAAATTAGGGTCTCGCGAATGGTTTCAGTGAGGTTATTTGAGACATCTCTTATTCTAAAAATGATTGCTTCTACCTATTTCATCTTCATATCCCAGTCCTGAAAAAGGATTTCCTTCTATGAATCATGAATCCTTTGAGGATCGACTACTATGCCATATGTGTTGTCCAACCAGGAAATATATTCATAAATCTTTTCTTCAATGTCATCAAAGTATGTCCTCAGGTCGGACAACTGATTTATTAGCGAATCGCTTGTTTCACACAAATCATTGAATGCTGTCAATTTCTGGCAGAAAAAAACTTATTGATGAGCAAGGAGAGCGTTAAGTTCCCCTACTTCTTTCTTGAAATATTCAAGCTTAGGATTCTCTTTTAATTGATCAATCCTAAGCTGGAGTTGTTGCAATTGTTCATTCTTGCTTTTGATGTCAGCTTCATGTTGAAGCTTCATCTCATCAAATCTTTTCTGCAGCTCGGTTACCTGTGCCTGCCATCTCTCATCAATACTATGTTTTGCATTGAGTAATGCATGTTCTAATTGTAGGTTTTAACCCCGTACAAAAATTACCTGCATATGAATTCTAAAACATAGAAAATAAACAATGCGAGCGCATAACACATAAAACACATATACACAAAGATTTTCCCCTGGATCCCAAAACCGGGACTACTAGCTTGATTTTTCATTATACTACTTTCAATGTTATAATACATATTTATACATGCCGAAGAATCCAATACCATGGACTGAAAACCATCGTGTCCAAAACCATGGACTGAAAACGATCACGTCCAAAACCATGCACAAAACCATAGGTAGGTCCACCCAACCTAATATAGGTTCCAAAAAAAAACTTCCTGGGGCACTGCCTCGGACCCCGTAGAGGGGGGATACTCGCCCCCCTTCTAACCCCCCGGTTAACTATGTAGGCTAGTCATGGAAAGAATATAACACAACGCAACATTCTCCCACTTGTTGTTTTCTTTCCACAGGGGGCCACAAGAGAGCTTAGTCATTTATTCACCTCTGCAACGCCCATTGTTTCTCTACACCAAGAGAACTTCTCAGAGCTCACATATTTTGTCAATGCAGCTGCATTATTCTTCAAAGTGTCCACCTTTACCAGCAACACATTTTTGTCTTCTATCATATCCCTCACAAAGTGATACTAAACATCAATGTGCTTTATCTTTGAATGATAAGTAGGGTTCTTTGCCAAGAAAATTGAACTTTGGTTGTCACAGTCTATCCTTATAGCTCCCTGTAATAACCCCATACTTGAACACAATCTCTGCAACCAAACTGCTTCCTTGCTTGCATGAGTGGCTGCCATGTATTCTGCCTCTGTAGTTGATAGTGCCACTACAGATTGTTTCTTACTCATCTAACTGACTGCACCTCCAAATAAGTTAAACACACCCACTTGTAGATCTTCTTTGATCTAGATCTCCAGCCCAGTCTGCATCAAAAGAGCCACGAATATCCAACACTCTGTCCAATCTTGGTCTTCCTTGGTAGCACAAGCCATAATCACTAGTGCCACGCAAATACCTAAAAACCCGCTTCACTGTTGTCGAGTGCTCCTTCCCTGGTTTTGACATAAACTTGCTCAATACTCCCACTGCATGTGCAATGTCTGGTCCAGTACATACCATCGCATACATCAGGCTACCGACTGCACTTGCATATGGAACACGGTACATGTCCTCTTCCTCTTCTTGTGTCTTGGGACATTGTTGAGCAAATAACTTTACACCTATAAGAATAGGAACCTTCACCAGTTTACTATCCTACATATTAAACCTCTACAATATTGTCTCGACATACTTCCTCTGGTTTAGCTAAAGCTTCCTCTTTGCCTGATCTCTTTTAATTTCCATGCCCAAAATATAGTTTGTAGCACCAAGAGCTTTCATGTCGAATTTGGAGGGCAATTGGGTCTTCAAATCCTGGGTAATTTCTTTGTCATTTCCAACCAGCAACATATCATCCACATACAAGACCATATAAATAACACAGTCACCAATTAATTTAAAATACACACAGTGATCTGATTTGGTTCTGGTGAAGCCAAGTCCCCGTATAAATGTATCAAATTTCTGATACCACATCCTTGGTGATTGTTTTAACCCATACAAAGACTTCTTTAACTTGCATGCCAGTTCTTTCTTACCCTTCACCGCAAAGCCTTTAGGTTTCTTCATGTAGATCTCTTCTTCCAAACTCCCGTGAAGAAATGTTGTCTTCACATCCATCTTTTCTACCTCAAAATCAAAAGCAGCCACAACTGATAAAAGTAATCTAATAGAAGCTACCTTGGCAACAGGAGAACAAATATCATCGAAATCAATTCCCGACACCTGGGAATAACCTTTTGCTACCAACCGAGCTTTGTATTTCTCCACATTTCCTTCTGCATTTGTCTTCTTCTTGAACACCCATTTGATGCCAATGGGTTTCCTTCTAGCCGGAAACTCCACCAGATCCTAAGCCTCATGTTTTTGCAAAGATTCCTTTTCATAAACCATGGCCTCTTTCCAGAGTTTTCCATCCTCTGAATCTACTGCTTCCTTCACAGTTTTGGGATTGTCATCAATAATCGATAAAGAAAAATTTGAACAGGAAGCAGATGGACTATACCTTTTTGGTTGCCTTCTTTCTCGAACTTATCTTCTCACAACTGGAGTTTGTGGCTCTTCATCTTCTAATTCCTCTTCTGCCGTAGAGTCTGATTCTTCCTCCTTTAGCTCAAACTCTATCTTCTCAGGTTCCTTTGATGGGATTCCATGTTTAATAACATATTTCACCTCTCTGAACACCACATCTCGGCTGTACACAACCTTCCTTGTTACTAGGTTCCAAAGCTTATAACCCTTTAAACCATCCTTATACCCAATAAAGATGCAGTTTTCAGATTTACTATCCAACTTGGTTCTTTTATCCTTTGGAACATGTACATATGCATCACATCCAAATACCCTTAGATGTGAAAGAGAGGGTTTCTTACCAGTCCATACCTCTTGTGGAGTCTTATCCTCCAATGTTGATGAAGGTGATTTGTTGACCAGGTAACATGTTGTCTCCACTGCCTCTGCCCATAATTCTTGTCTTAACCCGGCACCACTGAGCATGCTTCTTGCCCTTTCCATCAACGTCTTGTTCATTCTTTCTGCAACTCCATTTTGCTCAGGTGTGTATGGAGTAGTCTTATGTCGTGCTATACCACACTTCTTACAAAATTCTTCAAATTCCTTGCTGCAAAACTCTCCACCGTTATCTGACCTCAACACCTTTATCTTCTTCTCTGTCTGGTTTTCCACCAGAGCCTTAAATTATTTAAACCTATCAAAGACTTCATATTTCTTCTTAAGGAAATATATCCATGTATTCCTTGAGAAGTCATCTACAAATGATGCATAGTACACAGACTTACCCAGTGATGGAACCTTCACAGGTCCAAACACATCACCGTGCACAAGCTCTAATATATGTTTCGCCCTCTTACCACCAGAGGGGAAACTCACCCAACTTTTCTTCCCATATACACAATTTTCACAGAAATCAAAATCCAGAGAGCTATTACTCATACCTTCTACCATACCTTTACCATGAAGTATTCGAAGACCCTTCTGTCCAGTATGTCCAAGCCTTTGATGCCACAACATGGTCTTCTCTCCAGAGACCACTAGATTTTTTGCTCCACTTTCAGGAACCACAGAATTGTTACACCCATCAACAACAGTGCTACCTTGCAGCTTGTACATAGTTCCAATCTGAACTCCCCACATCAATACCAATGCTCCCAAAAACATCTTGCATGTATCGTTCTCGAACATTGTTTTTACACCTGCATCATCCATCTTGCTTATAGAAATCATATTTCTGGCCAATGCAAGAATATGCAGAACACCCATAAGTGTTCTAATCCTTCCACCTTGCAGCTTCAACTTTACTTTTCCACGACCAATGATTCTAGCCTTCTTATTATCCCCTAAGAAGACATCACCACCATCGTATTTCTTATACTCACAGAACCACTCTCTATGGGGAGTGAAGTGAAAGGATGTGTTAGTGTTAGGCCCCTATACTACTAGTGTAACCCCTTATTGTTATAGTATAACCCATTTATTATATTGATGTGCCCATGTAGTGCCCATATTTTTACTATTGTGCCCCATAGAAGCCCACTATTGTTATTATTGTGCCCTTACATTATTATTGTTATGTAGGCTCTGATTATATTATGAACCCTTAGACTCCTATATATAGAAAGGAGGTCTTTTCATTTGTATCATCCAATAATTGTTCATTTATGTAATGTAAAGGAGGTTTCCCCCTCGAAGAGGCTGAATTCTAAGGCGTTGATCTATCTTTTCTATCTTTTCTTGAGCTGGTTTCATAACATTTGGTATCAGAGCTTTGGATTATAGGGTTTCGCTGCTCCAAACAGGTCATCGTGGAATTTTCACTATAACTTTTTTCTGCGATGTTTCAGAAGTTGCCAAAAAACCCATTTGAGAAGAAATCGTATTGAACCTCGGGTCCGAATTTCAGAGCTTTTCATGCTATATTTGCGGAGATATGATCTGCGGAAGTTGGTATTTTTGCAGACTCCTGAATTACATTCCAAACAGGTGACCTGGAGAAAATAGTCATAACTGTCTCTCTGGGGATCAGATTGAAATGTCGTAAGAAGGTACAAAAATAGGACAGATTGTAGTTTCTTGTATACATTTTTCAGATCCAAAGATCGAAACAGTGACTCGTGGTACGTCGTACAAGTTCGCTCTACTGAACTAGTCTATAATTAGGTCATCTTGGGAGATTGTGCATCACTCTTTCTTAGAGAATCCAATTTGGATCAGACTGGTGGCATTGGAAAGAGGACATAGAGGGATACTATAGGTCATAATTTTAGAACTTAAAGATCTGAAAGTACAGAGTTACAGTCGTTTCAAGGTCGAGCTCCTAAAATCAAGAAAAAGCAAGATGAGGAAGTTTGATGGCAAGGATCCGGTAAATTGGATACTTCAGATGGAGCAATATTTTGATCTACATGGTGTACAACTGTTACAAAAGGTATGTATTGCATCTTCATATTTAGAACCAGATCAATTTTTATGGTACGAAGGGCTTTGTTCTCATAAACAACTTGTTACGTGGTCAATTTTCACGGAGAAAATGATAGCACATTATGAGGATACAAATAGCAACACCTTCTTTAGAGCAACACCACAACAATTGGAAAGAGTAAAAGGGATTTGTGACATAGTGGAAAGCAAAATTATGGAAACCAGGAAGCGTACCCCTCACACTTATAAAGATGGAAGTGTTGTTTCTCCTAGCCTTCCACAACCTACAAGGGTTACACCACAACAATTGGAAGAAAAAAGAGAAAAAGGGCTTTGTTACAATTGTGATAGCAAATGCACTAAAGGTCATAAGTGTGCTGAGAAGAAATTATTTTACATAGAATATGAAGAGGAGGAAGAAAAGGATCAAGAAACATCAAAAGAAGAGGATATACGCCAGGACCCCACCCCAGAGAAAGAAGAAATGAATCAGACCATATCTTGTAAAGCATTGGCAAGAATTACCACTCCTCAAACTCTCAAGATAGAAGGACATATCAAGAAGAAATAGGTGCAAGAAGTGAAAGATCACATCGAGAAAGAAGAAATGAATCCAACCATATCTTGTAATTCATTGTTCGAAATTACCACTCCTCAAACTATCAAGATAGAAGAACGTATCAAGAAGAAAAATGTTCAAGAAGTGAAAGATCACATCGAGCATCAAGAAATGAATCCGACCATATCTTGTAAAGGATTGGAAGAAATTACCACTCCTCAAACTCTAGAGATAGAAGGACAAATAGAAGAAAAAGGTTCAAGCAGTGAAAGATCACATCGAGCATCAACAACAAGTTCTCCAACTTTTAAAGGATAACGCCACTTCGGTGCAAAATCAAATGAAACAACAGGTAGATCAACATCGTAGTGAAAATTGTTTTGATGTAGGTGATTGGGTATTTTTACTGCTACATCTGAAGCAAGCTATTTATGAGAAGGAAATGTTGGCAATACTACATGCACTTAAAAAATGGCGACCTTACCGAATGGGAAGACTCTTCAAGGATGAGGATGTGGAAGCATTGTTTTGTGCTATTTATATTATCCAACAAGATTGGATAAACGAAGCAAGGGATGAATGGAAGAAGGACGAAGAAGTATGGCCACTTATTCAAAAGTTGCAAAAGATCCCAATTCAAACAATATTGCCAGAAATTGAAGATGAAGGAAAAATCATAGTGGAACCTGAAGCAATCACAGAAACAAGAACCCGAAAGCTATGAAATCGATCAATTTCAGAGTATCTCATCAAGTGGAAGAACTTACCCACTGAATATTCCACATGGGAGGACAAGAATTTTATACAGAAGCATCAAGAACTACTCAAGCGTTGAGGACAACGCTTTTTGAAGGAGAGGGGCATGTTAGGCCCCTATACTACTAGTGTAATACCTTATTGTTATTAGTATAAGCCACTTATTATATTTATGTACCCATGTAGTGCCCATATTGTTACTATTGTGCCCCATAGAAGCCCACTATTGTTATTATTGTGCCCTTACATTATTATTGTTATGTAGGATCTGATTATATTATGACCCCTTAGACTCCTATACATAGAAAGGAGGTATTTTCATTTGTATTATCCAAGAATTGTTCATTTATGTAATGTAAAGGAGGTTGCCCCCTCGAAGAGGCTGAATTCTAAGGCATTGATCTATCTTTTCTTGAGCTAGTTTCATAACAGTTAGAGTCCTATAGTGATAGGATTCATAATTTTGAATTGGCTGAGGTTAAGTCTTGTAATATTGTACATACTTTTTCTTTCTAAAAATGTTTTCCATATTAAAATTAAAAAATGTAAAGAGGGTATGTCCTAAAACAGATATCAAAGGACAAAAAGAATAAGAAAAGATAAAAAAAATAAAAAAAATATGAACCCCAAACAAAAACGGATCATGAAAGTGTGCAAGTCCAAGTGCCACTAATTTTTAATTTACTGTCTTAAATAATGGTTGTGTGCAGCTTGGCATACATGCCACAACCCATGATATTCAAACTGTTTAATCTTGACTACTTCATGCTTTGAATTTCATGTTTATAGCTAGAGAATAAATATCTGCCCAAACAGTTTAATCTTGGTAGATTAGTAGATAGGTAGAGAAATAAAAGGAGCTCATCAGTTTAATCTGAGCCCTTGGAAGATATAAGGTTAGAAGTAGATAGTTTGTTTCATAAAAGAAAAAGGAAAGAAAAGGTTTTGCTAGCTTAAGTGCACCCAATAAAGTGAAGAAAAAATGTTAGGGTAAGTAAAAGGGTAAGTATAAGAAAGGTTGCAGAAATATAAGCTATTTGAAGCATAAGCACATCTATCATGTTTAATCATGTGTTTTAGTGTGCAGGAGAAATTGTGAAAGAAAAAAAATGCTCATAAGTTCATTTGGTTAACATCCCCCATTCCATTTCACCCCTCACTATATACTTAACTAATTTCCCATTTTACTACTTCATTTCTTATGAAAACCCCTTTTCCCTTGTTTTTACCCTTCCCCCTTGGTTTCACACAATCCCCTAGCAAATTACCCTCCAAATTCATTCCCCTACCCAAAAACCCCCTTTTTCCTAGTGTGAAACACTTTTCCCATTCAAAAATCATTTCTCCTTTATTAATTTTCCTAAAAACCCACTAAAACCCCTTATACTAACTATTATTCCCCTCCCACATTACTTTATTAACCCTGCAAATTCCCTTTTCCCCGTTATACTCCATAAACCCACATTACAGAATAACCGCGCAATTATACATTGATTAATTACATTTAAAGTGTAACTAACCCCTGGGCCCCTCTAAATCTCTCCCCCATCTCCCATCGTGCATCTCCTCCATGCAATGGCCATTGGATCTTGCACCCCCAGATCCTATGTCCCTCACCCATATCGCACTCGATCATCTCCCTACCTTTACTGACTCGAGAGCATGTGATATGGGCGGTATTGATCGGGCCCCCTTGGGTTACGTGGCGGAACCGTGTTAAGTCGCATGCTCTCCGGAAAATACCACCCATCGCTCAAAAGCTGTGTGATGGCTCCCTAAACCGCCTCCCCACCCAACACGAAAACCGCTCACTGTTCATAAAACACTTTCCCTGCCAAAATATAATCGTTGCCCTTAAAAAGGCCGAGAAGCCCCATTTCATCCATTTTCACTCGTTTTTCTGTAAAACATCAGCAATACCTTTGCGACACCCTGAGCCTCTGCGACCAAAATTCACTGTCGTCTACCGCCCGAAGAAGCTCTGGAAGCCCAATTCAGTGCTCCAGTGCACGATTGAAGCCACAGAAACCTTTGCAGCCACCATTCAAAACCAGTTTGCAACCTGAACCATAAATTCCAAGTATTTTGACACAGAACCAGAACGACCCTCTCAAATTCAAAAGTATACAGTAAATTCAAGGAATCACTAATTGAATTTAATAAATTTCCATTGAATTGAGAGTATTTCCCCTCAAATACTGAAAACCCCTATCCTGCAAACTGCTAATACTCTATCCCTGTACCAGTCAAGTTGCCAAGACCCAGATAGTTGCCCCAACCTCTTTGGAGGTCAGACTGAGCTCAAACCCTCACCTAGAAATTGACCATTTGGCCCTAGCAGACAAGGATTTCCAAATTAAATACACAGCCACTCCAGGCCACCTTCTGAGAATCCATTGTTGTGCCAAGGATAGGTTCCTAAACCATGCTGATGATATTAACCTTTGGGAATCCAATTTGCCCAAAATATACATTCCTAGAAGTTCACCCATTCCCAGACATAGTACATTTTTGTCATGCCTGTTACCTTCCAAGCCATAGGGCTATTGAGGCACCAAACCATGAGATATTATTCACCATTACTGCTGAATCCATTAACCAGATGCTGCAAATCCACCCTAGTCCTAATCTGACTCCTTTGTCCATTACAAAACTTTTGGACCTATACATCACACTGGACCCAATCAAAATCAAACAAATATTCCTGAATTTCATCATTGAGGAGAGACATACTCCTAAAGACATTCCACCCTATGCTGACACTATTTTTTCAGAGGCTAGCAGGAGAATAATCACCATGCTCTCATGCATCCTAGGATACACGTCAGATGAGCATGTGGATGAGTCATGGCCTTCTTATCCATTTTAACTCCGAGCTAGCCTCCTGCTATTATGTATGATTATGCCCAATTCATTATAGACAGAATGCATGAACAGATCACTAGACTTCCAACTGAAAGAGTTTTCAAATACTCTTTAGTGTTGTTTCATAAGTTCCTGTATTACCAGACAGATAAGTTCCCTTTGAGGATCCAGAAATTGGACACCAAGGGAAAGGAGAGATCAGTCATCTACTAGACACCCTTAGTCCACAAGTTTTCCACCTCATTCACCTACAAACACTTCATAGACTCTTTTGTATACCTAGTCATGAACATGCTGACTTCTAAGGCTCAGCCTAGAATCGGCCCAGAGATCAAGAGAGTACTGCAATTGGCCAACAATAGCAAGGTGGGAGATTAGTACTTGTACCAAAACCACACTGGGATCAGGATTTATGGCTATGAGTTAGGCCCGTACAAGTTGCCCAAATACATCCCTATGAGGATATTTGCTCTTGAGTACTTCAGGCAAATCATCAGCTCTGATGAGATCAAATTCCTAGCCTATAGGAAGAAAACCCAGTTCAAAGTGAAGAATCAAATGGGCCTATTTATTTGCAACAATAAAGAAGTTGCATGAGAGGCCGATAGGTTACTTCAACTAATGAAATTAAAAAACAGTTTCATTTGGCACTATGACCTTCATGGGGTCATAAACAATCTCAAACTCAAGGTCAAGTAGGGAGCATACATCCACCACCCAAGGCCTGACATTGAGCAGTTTGCTAACTAACTAGGATGAGTGGATGGAGAACACTTTCATTGACATGGACAACACCATTGTGGATATACATAATACACATTAATTTGGAAAGACAATTTGATCACAAATCTTTCCTGGAGGTTCTAGAACAAGGAGGGCCAATGAACATTCCTCCTGTCATACAAACTCCACTAAATGAGGAAAAGAATCCTAAGAGGAGCTGGGATGAGGCATCTAGCTCTGCCATGGAGACTACTGATGAGCTGATTGAGCCAAGCAAGAGGCCCAAGTTGAATCCAGTCTTTGAATAGGAGGATAACATTGTAGCAGAAGAAATAATTGACATTGAGGCAATGGGATAGAAAGGTAAAGAAGCAGCTGCATCAAAGGAAACACAACAACCCTCAACATCCAACCCGCAGTTGATAGATAGACATCCAAGTATGGAGATCTCTTCCTATGTCAGGCCAGCTGACATCAAAGGAAAATTTAAAGAGATAAATATGAGGAATGAGAGATTGAAGGTAGAGACATATGCCCAATATCTCAAACTCACACCACCAAACCAGATTAGACCGATGTCATCCTTTGACATCAAAGAAGGAAAAATGTAGGTCTCATTCTTGTAGCCCACTATACAACAACCAAAGACCTCAGCAGACTATAAGAAGACAAATTTTGAGGTCTTGGCCAGGGATGTTCATCCCATTGATCAGCTAGAACTTTACAAGCAGGCTGGAGAAATGATCTACTCCACCCTCACAACAAAGGCCATGGCTGCTTACAAGTTGCAGGATTCATTAGACAATATAACAACTCAATTCAAGTTGGAGAGAGCCTCTTCATAGGCTAAAGACACCAGGATAAAGTCCTTGGAGGACTTGGTTATTGAACTGGGCCATGACCCAAGTGATGTTAAGGCCACAAAGAAACTGATCAAAAAGAAGAATGAGGACATAGCAGCCCTCAAGAAACAGCTCAAGTTTCCTCATTTGTAGCATCCATAGACAAAATAAGTCCTAGAAAGCCAGACCAATCATGAGGAAATGATGGACTTGGTGCTGCAACTGAATGACCAGTTAAAGGAGATGGAGAAGGAGTTGGATAGCTTGATCCAGCTCAAACAAGCTAGCATTGATAATGCTCCTGCAACTGTCATTCCAATAGTGACCACAACTGTACCTTCTACTTTGGCAGCAGCATTAGCTCCCACTACTCCAATGGCCACTACATTATCAACATCTGCACATACTACATCAACAACAGGATCAACAGCAACAACCTCCACAACTGATGAAGCAAATAGGTTGGTCAAAGCAATGGAAGAAATGTCCATTCAAACCAATGAGATGAACAAACTAAAGGAGAAAGTCAGCAACCTTGAGACAGATTGCAAGCTTGCCGAGATCATGCATAAAGAAGAACAACAAAAGGCTACAAGGATGAATGAAAGGATAAAAAGCCTGGAGAAAGAATTGACATTGACTGAACCTATAAAAATAGAAACTATGGGCCAATATCGTTGACTCTGTCAATGATATTTGGCCATCCATCCAAGTCATTTTTGAGCAGTTTGACTCAATAAAGCAGGCTACAGAAGCCATTGAAAGGGTTAAAGCAGAACTTGGAGATATGCCAAAGGAAGCAACAAGAGTCATCCACTTCCTCAACTCCAAGAATAAGTATGAACTGCAAGAACTGGAGATACTTGACACAACAGGTACGAATTTGGAAGTCGAAAAAGTCCTCACCAAGAGGAATTTGATGTTGAATTTAGAAGATAAGTGTCAAAACATGCAACTAGTCGTTGACAAGTTCGTGGCTAAGTTCGAACTTTTAAAGGAAAAGGGATTACCTAATCCCTTAGTTATAAATGACAAGTTAATGACACAGGAAGATTACAACAAGAAGATCAGGGAAGTGGCCAAAGAACAGGTAATCACTTTGTCCATGAAGGGCATGCCAACAGGCAAAGTGTTGTACCAAACTTTTGAAAACTTGTTTTACCTCTAACATGAGGTAAAACACCTGGTTATTGATAAGCCCACTTTTGCCAAATATACAGAAGCAGATGAGATATATAGAAAAATGCTCAATATTCAATTACCAGATGAAGAAATATGGGAAAAACTCAATGATTTACTGTAGTAAAAGGACAACAAACTATAAATCTACAGTAAAAAGAGAAACAACAAGGTAAAAGGATATTGACAAGTCAGCAGGGTTAAAGTGGATCAGATGAAAGAGTATCAGGTGAAAGGTTAAAGTAAAATAGAACATCCAGCGTGAAGACCAAACAACCAAGCAACATAAAGGGAAAAAGATCAAAGACCAAAGCCAACAGAACCTTAATAACAGGGACAACAAGCAGCAGTTCAATAGCTGTCTTTATCTTCTTGCAAGAAGATATTTCCTTTTTCCTAGATTAGTTCTGAAAGCAGTTTCAGATATTTGGTAATTCCTTTTGTATAAATACTTCAAAATTCGAAGTGTTAGGGTGGATTATTTTACATTTGTAGAGTCGTTTTGACCTTAAACCTAAGGGTGATTGTACCATTTTCAAATCAACAGACTGGAGCAAGTAATAAAAACATTTCACTATAGAATTCATGAGATGAGTCATTTGTAGTGAAGTATCTTCTTTGTGTGATTTTGTTGCCTTCTTATGTGTTTCACAATCTTAAATGTGTTCTAAATTTGAATGAATTAACGGGAAATATCACTCAAAATTTGTTTAAGTACACTCTGTTTTGCATAGTTGGTCATTTACATGTTTTCCTCTGATACCCAGATTTGAGAACCCATAATTTCCCTCCCATCCCGGTTGACTTCTTTCATTCCTTCTAGAGTCTGGCCTAGTAAAGCCTTAATTGCTCCCTGGATCTGATTTGAAACCATCCCACCATTTAGCCTTTGAGATCTGTAGTAACTCATCTATCTTGCCCTGTAGACAATGTTTTTAGAACCGAATCCAGTCTTGTTTGTCTGAAATCCGACTCCATAGCCCAATGATAGAAGTAAACCACTTTTCATCTAAGTAAGGTGATCCCACCACCCAAAATTTCAAACCAAAACACAAGTGCAAGCAATAACTAGCCTAAAATCATATTAACTAAAACAAAGTTAAATTATAAAGAGAGAGCCCTCTCTAAGCATTAGGAAAGCTAGGTCCTAGTCTCCAAAACTAGTTTGTGGTTACCTTTGACTTTTCTTTCTTCATTAACTTCAAAAGAAATATCAGAGTGATAACAGGATGCACCTGAGTCAATCAACGATGCCTCATGATCTACATGTGTACTTGAAGAAGCCAAGTACACATCGCCACCTTCATTTGAGGTGATTTTCGCCTCTACAGAAGGAGCATCGTCAAATCCCTTTCCTTTGTGAGGAGCTTTAGATTTACAATCCCTTTTGTAGTGCCCTTCCTTTCCGCATTTCCAGCAAACCACCTTTACAGGTTTTCTTGGAGATTTAGATCTCCCTCTAGATTTAGATCTCCCACTCGATGACTTATTTTTGTTTCTGTTCTGGGACCGTCCTCGTACAGACAAGGCATCACCATTCTAGCTCTCCATATTTTTCCATATCATCCCCTCCGTCAATAAGGATGAGACTATTTCATCAAACTGCAAGGCAGTTGCATCGCTACCTATTACAATAATGAGACTATCCCGCGAATTTGGTAGAGAACACAACAAACTAATGCACTTATATTCATTTGAAATTTTAATATCAACACACAATAACAGACTTACCACAGTAGTAAATGCATTCAGATGCTCTGTCACTGAGTCTCCATCTTTCATTCTCAGGTTATACAACTTTTTCCGCAGGAACAATTTATTCACCAGAGACTTGGATTGGGACAAAAGTCCCTAACTTGTCCCACAAAGCCTTAGCCGTAGCTTCCCCTGATACATTCAGCAATATTGAATCTAAGACACACAATCATATTGTGCTCTTTTCCTTCCGATCCAACTTCTTCCATTCTTCATCTGACACTCCCATTGGTTTAGTACCTGAAGCTCCCGCGATCCATTGATCTTTATCTACCAACAGATCCTCCATCTTGAGTTTCCATAACTCAAAACTCTGACCATTAAATTTCTCGATCTTTATCTTTCCATTGCTCACCATCTTCTTTCAGCACCAGAATTGATCCCACAGATCTCCCACTGAATAGGGTCTACAACAGGCCCAACCGAAACCCCTCAGCAACAAAGGAATCCCCTTGAAGCCAAAACAACTCTGATACCAAACGTAGGTTTTAACCCCGTACAGAAATTACCTGCATACGAATTCTAAAAAACAGAAAATAATCAATGCGAGAGCATAACACATAAAACACATATACACAGAGATTTTCCCCTGGATCGCAAAACCAGGACTACCAGCTTGATTTTTCATTATATTCCTTTCAGTGTTATAATACATATTTATACATGCCGAAAAATCCAATACCATGGACTGAAAACCATCGTGTCCAAAACCATGGACCGAAAACCATCGGGTCCAAAACCATGTGCGAAAACCATGCACAATACCATAGGTAGGTCCTCCTAACCTAATATAGGGCCCAAAAAAAAATTTTCTCGAGGCGTTGTCCTGGACCCTGTAGAGGGGGGCTACCCACCCCCCTCAAACCCCCTGTGACCCCCCCACTGTGTAACGAAGGGAGGGCTCCGCCCCCCCTCTAACTCCCCAGTTAACTACATAGGCTAGTCGTGGAAAGAATATAACACAACCCAACACTAATTCTAGGATCTTGTATCCTTTTCCTTTATTAGCATTTGTATTTCTGAGTCTTTATCAACATTGGTTGTAGCATATGCTCCTATGAACAACGATAGCCTTGTTAAATCATCCGCAGGGTTAGTTTGTGGATATTTCCAAATAATATCTAATGGTATATTTCTCGGTACTAATGCTTGGGACTGTTCAGTTCTTTTCCTCTTCCTCTATCTGTTCATGACAACCTTATGCTTTGGACTGTAAAATACATCTAGGGGAGCTATTTCTTCTATTCTGAGCACAACTTCGGATGTAGGGTGAGCTAGAATGACTTCCAAGTCATCAATATTGACATCTTTATCTGAATACCGAAGAGTGAGTGGGACCTTCTTGGTAATCTCAGGAGTCTTAAGAGTTTGTTTTAGAGATGAGGTATGTGCTTCCTGTGATGATGTATTAATAATTTTATCAAATTTTTCCCATACGTGCTCTAGAACGCTTGTAGACGGTGACTCCTCAGTATGTTGTGTCAATGCTGCGCTTTCCTTATTTCCTTGATTAACTTCGGGATCCTTTGAAACATGGGTTGAAACCTATTCCTACTGTGGAACTGATTGTGAAATCCCTAATATATCAAGAGGGAGATTCTCTAACCTTGTACTTCTATAATCTTTGAACTTGATTAACTCTTCAAGGTTCAGACGAGATTGGTTAACATTTCCACCTGTTGATAGCCTTTGGTTGTTTCAAACAGGTCACCAAAATCATGAGGCTCATGCTGAAATTGCTTAACTTTGACCTGAGCTGTGAAATTTTGGGCTACCTTGGCTGGATCATATTGCCTGGGGTGAATAGTGGGAAATTTCATATAGAGATTACTCTCAATTTCAAGCGTTCCATGCTTGAAATTATCTAAAGTAAAAACTCCATAGCGAATAGGAAAAGATGACTAGATAGACCTTTTGACTTCCTTAAGGGATTTGGTTAAGCCATTGCCCACGGTTTGATAAGAAACTTCTCGGGATAGAATCTTGTCAGGTACATAGAGAGGGAGTACATGAGGGGCAGCTAGGCTTCCATAAATCCTAACATATGTGAAAAATTCATCTCCAACCCATTTACATATAGCTGTAAGGTCATCGTTGTCTTCTCTAGAAAATCTAGGACGTCTTTCATAAAAAATGACTTGGTATAAAGGTAACATCAATTCATGGGAGATTTTATAAAATTGGGGCTGGTAATTGGACTCTCAAAGGAATTTATGGTAAATATGGATCTGAGTAGGGTCTCAAAGGGTCTATTTCCACCCCATAGATCGAAATTCATAGGTGAAAAATACTGTGTCCATAATATAACCACTCATGTAGAAAGGGGGCACGATCCTGGTAGTAATATTGTGCTTGCCTCAGTAGGCTAGGATCTAGGAGACTAGATTGTTGGATAGGATGGCGGCCCAATCCATAATATAGGCTTTAAAGGCAGCCTCCGTTAGGGGAACCCATTCTATCAAGAACTTCTGTGTATTAGGTTCTCCAAACAGTCTACACATGATAGAAACAATGTGACAATGAGGACTAACAAGAGAGGCTATATAACACATTCCCCTGTATTCATGTTTGTGTTTGTCCGGCTCACACCTCCACTGCCTTATCGGGTCCGAGTGTTGTAGGGAAAAGTATCTGATTCGGATGACCCTATCCCACTCTAAGGGTGATAGCACCTCAGCAACAACTGTAAAGAAAACTACTTAAGGTTTACTTCTTTACGAAAGCAAGAGAGAATGAAGAAATGCACTAACCGTTGCCTTGCGCTTAATGTTGAATCCAAACTCTTCTCTTTGCTGCTTGCTCCCAGCTCCTTGCTCTTTTGCTGGCCCAGCTACAATGAGATCCTGCAAAATAACAAAGAAGGAAACTACAAGAAGCATGCAATCATAACTGATTCAAGGATTAGCATAAATCAAATATACAATTATCACAATACATCATTGAAACAAGTGCATATAGAAGAACCTCAATAGCTTTTATTAATGGAAGAAGTAAAGTTCTGAGAGTGTTACAACCATTGAAGGCCCTAATCCAGCAACACCTCCCAGCAGAAAGAATTTCTCCTCTTCACCTCCTTCAAGCAATCACCCAATAGTTCTATAGTGAAACCAACAACATATCATTACTTTGCACAAAATTCCAGCCCCCCTGAGCTCATAGGAGAGAGCTCAATATATAGATGAATTGGGAAAGGATGAGTCAGCTTGCAACTGATGTGTAGCTGCCTTGTGTCCTCTCTCTCTTCAGTTGATCTTCAGTTCTTGAGTCCACTTGGAGAACCTTGCTTCCACTTGGAGAAACAGAGCCTCTGACTCATCACAAGGCGAAATCCCTGATCCAAGTGTCATTTTTGGAAGATCCCAGAGCAATGACTCAGTGTGCCACTTGTCCCATCTTGCTCAGCGCAGGTGGCCTTTGTTCTACCTGCTTTGCAACGCAGGTACACCATGGAGGAGTTGAGTTTCAGCGCAGAAGCCTAGTGGAGCACCTGCTTTGATTTCAGGATTGCTTGTTTTTGAGTGTTTTCAGGTGGAGAACTGATCTCAGAGCTGTTGGTTTGCTGACCTTGTTCCTCTAGGGGTAGGAACATCATGTTTAGGGACTTTGGATCCCTTGGATTATTGACAATTCATGCCTGATGCTGTAAGGCACAAAATTGTCTATAACACCGACCAAAACTTCATTTTATGCAACAAACTTCTAATTAAACTGCACATTATAGATTTTCTATGGCTCTGGCAAATGATACATCCTTCTTAAATATTTAACTTTAAATGACCCAATTAGTATCAATGTTCTAAGGCTTATGAAGGTTCTATCTGTGATGTTCACATCGTCAATAACTCATTTGACCAAATCACTATATGGCATAATGTGTGGCCAAGTTGCAATTCGATGGAGATAGAATTGGTGACATCTGCCCAGGTTGTTTCTGAAGTCGACGTAGACTCATCTAGCACTGTGACTTGCCTCGTAAATACTCTGGATTCTTATTCTTCAAATAGTTTGTATATTTCTTACCAAGAAGAACACCTAGAGTCTGTAGTGCATATCGCATTAGAGAATAATGGAGGAATCTCAGTAACCTATGCAGTAAGTGGAGTCGGCTATGGTGGTACTATTGGTTTCTTGTTATTCTTAGCGGCTCTCAACATTTCGCATGAGTTATGTTTATTGGGACTAGCCTGCAACAGAGGGAATTCCAAACATAAGGAGAGAACACTTAGAGTTAGAAACTTAAGCTGAGAATGACAAAATAACATGAAAATAGGCAATTAACACAAAATATCAAAATAGTAAATGCGATCAATCAAACCATTTACATTACCGAGAACCATCAATACCATTACAACTAATCAGAAATGAACAACATGATTTCACATGCTTTTTGTACAAGTTAGTGCTCTGGTGGCTAATTTCGCATCGCAAGTTTCAATGGCATGCATATTATCTAATTCGCGAAATCTTCCTGTTGCTGACATGCGATGGACTAACCATTCAGATATGCGGAAAAATGCTTGTAGCGGGAAATCTTTTCTTCAATGTCATCAAAGTATGTCCTTAGGTCAGACAACTGATTCTTTAGTGAATTACTTGCTTGACACAAATTATTGACTATTGTCAATTTCTAGCAGAAAATAACTTGTTGCTGAGCAAGGAGAGTGTTAAGTTCCCCTGTTTCTTTCTTTAAATATTCAATCTTAGGATTATCTTTTAACTGATCAATCCTAGGTTGGAGTTGTTGTAATTGGTCATTCTTGGTTTTGATGTCAGCTTCATGCTAAAGTTTCATCTCATCAAAGATTTCGTACAGCTAGGTTACCTGTGCCTGCCATCTCGCATCAATACTCTGTTTTGCATTAAGTAATGCATGTTCTAATTGTAGGATATTTTCATCCTTTTCCTTAATCAACATTTGTATTTATGATTCTTTATCAACATTGGTTGTAGCATATGCTCCTATGAACTGCAATAGCCTTGTTAGATCATCTGCAGGGTCAATTTGTGGATCTTTCCAAACAATATCTAATGGTATATTTCGCGGTAGTAACACTTGGGACTGTTCAGTTCTTTTCCTCTTCCTCCATCTATTCATGACAACCTTGTTCTTTGGACTATAAAATAGATATAGGGGAGATATTTCTTCTATTCTGAGCACAACTTTAGATGTAGGGTGAGATGGAATGACTTCCAAGCCATCAGTATTGACTACTTTATCTGAAGACCCAATAGTGAGTGGAACCTTCTTTGTAATCTCAGGAGTCTTAAGAGTTTGTTTTAGAGATGAGGTATGTGCTTCCTGTGATGATGTATTAATAATTTTATCAGATTTTTCCCATACCTTCTTTGGATTGCCTGTAGATAGTGACTCCTTAGTCTGTTGTGTCAATGTTACGCTTTCCTTATTTCCCTAATTGACTTCAGGATCCTTTGAAACCTACGTTGAAACTTCTTCCTATTGTGGAAGTAATTACGAAATCCCTAATATATCAAGGGGGGGATTCTCTAACCTTGTTCTCCTGTACTATTTGAACTTGATTAACTCTTCAAGGTTCAGACGAGCTATGGTTAACAGTTCTACCTGTTGATAGTCTCAGGCTCTTTCAGACAGATCATCGAAATCATCAAGCTTGTGCTGAAATTGGTTAACTTTTACCTGAGCTATGAAATTCTGGGCTACCTTGGCTGGATCACACTGCCTGGGGCGAATAGTGGGAAATTTCATACAGAGTATATTCTCAATTTCAACCATTTCATTCTTGAAATTCTCTAAAGTAAAAACTCCACAACGAATAGGAAGATATGGCTAGATAGACATTTTGGCTTCATTAAGGGATTTGGTTAAGCCATTTCCCACAATTTGATAGGCACATTCTCATGCTAAACGTTTGTGAGGTACATAGAGAGGGAGGACATGAGGGGTATCTAGGGTTCCATAAATCCTAACATAGGTGAAATATTCCTCTCGAAACCATTTACCTATAGCTGTAAGGTCATCGATGGCTTATCTATAAAATCTAGGAGGTCTTTCATAAAAAATGAATTGGTATAAGGGTAACATCTTTCCATGGGAGATTTTATAAAAATGGGGCTGGTAATTGGACTCCCAGAGGATTTTATGGTAAATATGGATCCGGGTAGGTTCTTCAAGGGTCTATTTCCATCGTATAGATGGAAAATCATAGGAGAACACATTGTGTTCATAATATAAGCACTCATGTCGAAAGGGGCAATGGTCCCAGTAGTAATATTGCGCTTGCTTCGGTAGGCTAGAATCTGGGAGACTAGATTGTTGGATAGGATGGTGGCCCAATCCATAATATAGCTTCAGAGGTAGCCTCCATTAGGGGAACCCATTCTATCGTGAACTTCTGTGTATTAGGTTGTCCAAACAATTTACACACGGTAACAACAATGTGATAATGAGGACCAACAAGTGAGGCTAGAGAATAAAATCCCCTGTCTTCATGTTTTTGTTTGTTTGACTCACACCTCCACTACCTTATCGAGTCCGACTGAACTTCATTTTCTGAAGAAAACTTCTAAATAAACTGTGCATTATAGATTTTTTGTGGCTCTAGCAGATGATACATCCTTCTTAAATCTTTAGCTTTAAATGACCCAATTAGCATATGTGTCCTAAGGGTTATGAAGTTTCTATCTGCGATGTTCACATCGTCAATAACCCATTTGAACAAATCAATATATGGCATAATGTTTGGCCGAGCTGCAATTCGATGGAGACGGAAATTGGCAACCTCTGCCCAAGTGGATCCTGAAGTTGAGATATATTCATCTAGCACTGTGACTTGCCTCGTAACTATTCTGGATTCTTATTCTTCAAATAGTATGTATATTTATTCCCAAGAAGAACACCTAAAATCTGTAGTGCATGTCGCATCAGAGAACAATGGAGGCATCTCAGTAACCTCTGTAGTAGGTGGAGTCGGTTGTGGTGGTATTGTTGGTTTCTTGTTCTTCTTAGTAGCTCTCAAAATTTCGTATGAGTTTTGTTCATCGAGACTAGCCTGTAATAGAGAGAACGCATAAAATAAGGAGCAAACACTTAGAGTTACAAACTTAAGGTGAGAATGGTGAAATAACACGAAAATAGGAAATTAATGCAAAACATGGAAACACTAAATGCGATCAATCAAATCATTTACATTACAGAGAATCATCAATACAGTTATAACTAATCATAAATGAAGAACATGATTTCACATGATTTTTTTACAAGTCAGTGCTCTCCTGGCTTATTTCGCATAGCAAGTTTCAGTGGCATGCTTATTATCTAATTCAAGAAATCTTCCTCTTGTTGACATGCGATGGACTAACCATTTATATATGTGGCAAAAGACTTGTAGCAGGAATTATTGCATCAAAAATTCCCTTGGCAAGACTCGTCTTGCGTTTTGCGATGTGATATGAGTATTGTGATGGAGTACTTCTCGCGATATGGGAGAAAGGTTTATTAGGAGGTTGGAGTAGTGGTAAAAATATGAAACGCGGATATAACTTTGTGATAATCCTTTTTGTGATAGTGACATGGCTTAATGGCAGGACCGAAAATGATATTTACATGCGCGAAGGGCTTTCTTCATTTCATGTTATATTGAGGTTTATCGTTAATTCATTAATTTCAGGTCAACCTCATCATGTTTTCACTTAGAATGGTGTTTTCACCCTTTGCGATCAGCGCTATGCGATATGTGCAAGGCCTATACAAATTTTTCCTAAGTCATTTTTAATGCCAATAGATTTAAGCCTTAGGTTTAGATGGCATGTTATTTTGGTTTTTTGGGACTTTTGTTTTATTTAATTATTAAAAGACTCTATACTAAAAATTTTAAAAGGTCCCCATTATTGGCTACGTTAATTTAACTAATCATAACGGGGGGTTGTTGAATGACACAACAATTGCCGATTCACTAGAAGAACCAGTTATCTCTAAGAAATATAATGAAATCTAAGCTTAATTAGAAGAAAAAAGATACTTAGGAAAGAAAAATTATTTTGAAATGTTAGGATAAATAAGATTACTTTGAATAAAAAATCATTTCATTGTAACTTTCTTACAACATTTTATAGATGAAATTATTCACTATCTGCATCAGTCATTAATCAATTGTAAAGATAAAATAGGGGGATATTGAAGCTTAGCTTTTAAGATGACGTTTCTTTGTCACAAGTAGAGCCACTGCTACTAACAGGCATCCATAGCCTCAAGAGGGTTACCTTTTAACCGATAATGAACCAGGATCCCATCCACTTTAGTTCTAATCTTTAGAGGCAATATTTCTTTTTTCTTTTTTTCCTTTTTGAAGATATTTTTAAAAGCCACTATCCTATTTTGGTAGCCAGATGATGAAAATTCCATTCACAGGTGTTAATAAAGTTGAACAAGTTAGCTCATGATGAGACTCCTTGTCTTACAATTATATAACCATAAGCCATTATCCTAGTTTGGCGACTAGTAGTGAAAATTTCAACCTATTATTTTCCCATGATCATCATAAGTAGGCTCTTCATGAGACCTCTTGTCTTTTAAATTTATTGTATTTTTGAATTACACTCTAAAAATATATGACTATTGGATAGGGATGTTCATTCACTCCTTAAGAGTATCAGATGACAATTGAAGTTTAAGGTGTTGAAACTCCAAAGAGTCTTTACTTTTTTTTTTTAAGAAAACCTTACCTGACTGATAACTAGATCAAAGATTTTATAAGTGTCTTTAGGTCGAAAGAGGCCTCAACTTCACTGGAAAAAGATTTCAGAGTTTAAAAATAATTACCAAATTCTTCAATTTCATAATTATTTCCTAAAATTTTAAAACTTTGAGCTGTGAAAAATCATATAATGATTAGAGATAATAATAAAAAGCCATTTGTATGTTACTTAACATTATTTATACTAGAACCGATGTTCCTTCAAGAAAAAGAATTTTTTAAGAAGTATCCCATTAACAGGAAGCGCATCCCTCTTTCCCTGTAAATCTTGCAAAATAAAAGTTGATGGACCTAATTGCTCAACAAATTGAAATGGTCAAAGCCAAAATTTTTGAGATTTAGTGTGTTTTCCTTTGTCTTCATGTGCCTTGTCCCATTTCAGGACTGAGTCTTGAATTTGAAAATTTTTCTTATTAACTGAGCTTGTATCAAGGAAGATTTTACTAGTCGTTGATGGTGAGCATGTGTTTGTTTGGATTTTTCCCTTTCTTCTTCTAATTTAAGTATTTGCGATATCCTTAATTGCAGAGAGGAAGAAGTTTTTTCTTCTATAAATTGTACTAGAGCTGATGAGGGAAGGACTAGATTAGGAGGAAGAATAGCCCCCTTCCCATACACTAGGTTAAAAGGAGAAGTACATATGGATGACTTCTTGTTTATTCTATCGGCCCATAGAGAAAAAATCAGAGAGTTATGCCAGTTGTTTTGTCTTTGATCAATAGTTCGCTTAATAATTCTAATGAGGTTTTTATTAGTTGATTATGCTAAAACATATCCTTGGGGATAATAATTAGCAGAGTATTTAAGTTGACATCCTCTTTTTAAAGAAAACTCAGTCATAGTGTTTCCTGATATGTAAGATGCATTATAAAAAATGAGTGCATTAGGTAGACCAAACCTAGTAATAATGTATTGATCAATAAATTTAGTGATATTGTCAGAATTGGCTACTTTAAGTTGTATACCAATTTTGTGAAATAATCTGTAGCAGTAAGGCTAAACCTATGTTTCTTTAAGAGGGGAACAATGTCACTAATAATATCCAATCCCCATTGTTCAAAGGGTTGTCCAATGTTGACTGGTTGAAGAGGTAAGCCTTGTTTTCTCTATCTTGCTACAGGATTTTGGAAAATTTTATAGTTTCTGACATAGGCATGTGTATCCTTAAAAAGAGTTCATCGGTAGCATCCAACATGCAGGATTTTGTGAATTGTGGTGTCTCCTCCAAAGTGTCCACTAGTTGGTCCATCATGTAATTCTTGCAAAACCCTTTCTGCTTCAGATTCTAAGCACCTTAACAAAATCGAATCATATTTTTTTCTAAATAACACATATGATGAGTCTGTCTATGAAAAAATTTCAACTTAAGAGGTGACAGAATCAATCTCGAAAGGAGATTCTTGTGCGTTGAAACTACCCAAGAATGACTCTAAATAGTAGTTCCCAAGAATCTTATTGGTGAAGACCACGGGTTCATTTTCCTCGTCCAAGTCAGTTACTAAATATTTGAAGTGCTTTTCTCGGTCAATGCGAATTTGATTAGGCTTACCAATGTATGCAAGACACATATGAGATGAGTAAGTAGCAAAATAACCATGTAACTTCTTTGAACAATTTCTTCTCAGAATTAAACCGTAAAAGTCGGGAATATCAACAACTAGTACATCAATGGTTTGACAAATTTTAGCTTTAGAAGAAAGTCTAATGAGAACGGAATTGATTTCCCCTAACACTTTGACTTTGGTTCTACTGAGTTGAACAATATGTACAACAGAATTCTAGGGTTCAATGTTAAGTTTAAGACAAACTAAATAAGGCAATACATTTGAAAATTCCCTAGAGTCTACTAAGCAATTATGCACATTCTTATTGAAGATTTCAAAGGTCAGAAGGAAAGGAGGAGTATGAGAGTTTGACCTATCTCCAATTAGGATGGCATTCATCGGATCAATATCATATAAAGGATCAATGGGGGGTTTTCTTTTTCCTTTAGAAGATTTAGAAGAAACAGCAATGGGCAAAGGGCATGTAGGTACTGCATTCAATTCTTTAAGTAAAAATTTATACTATTTCTTTAGTTTAGCTACTTCATAGAAGGAAATGTTAGCCTTGACCTTCTTCATATCCTCAACTATATTATATTATATGGTGTTAGAAACAACCGGAGTTTTAGATGTAGATGGAGAATTGGAAGAAGATGGATGGAATTGAATCGAAAGATGTAGAAGGGGCATTTTTAGGTGAATCTTTGTCCTTAGTACTAGGACTAGAATATTTATTCTTTTGGGTTAACTCTGATGAATCTATAGGACCCTTACTCCATGTATTAACCAGGAAAGCTTTATGTTCTTGTTCATTATCCAAAGTAGGGAGAATAAAGTCCCATAATCCCTGAAGTTCGGTTGTTTCTTTATCTTGGGAACCATCAACAAATAATGTTGTTTCTTCTTCATCCTCCTATATATCAGATTCAACATTTGATTTGACATTAGGAGGATGAGGGTTTGATATATGGGCTCTCCTAAAAGATCTGAAAGGTTTTCTAGAAGACTCAACTACCTGTTTTTTTATTTCTAGCATTTCGTTCGACATCGATTTGAAGACCTTTTGTAATACTTCTAGATCAAAAGGATCTTTGGGAGTTTTCTTCTTTGGTTCCTCTTTGAAGGTAACCTTCTTAGTCTTTCTTTCTTCTTGAGAATTTTTATTTTCTAAGGAAAGAATCCTTTTTTCTACAAATATTGACTCTTTCATGTTATCTACTAAGGTTACTCTATTAGCCCTATCTACAAAAAATGTGATATTGCAAGGAAGAGCAGATATATACCACTCAATTTGGACATCAACACCAGTTTTAGAGGTATCTAGAATTTAGTTTAACAATTTATTAAACCTAGAATTGAAATCTTTGATTTTCTCATTGACATTGGCTTTAAGATTGGAGAGATCATTGATTAGAGTAACAATTGTGCGATCATTACCAAACTTAGTAAAAAAATGTTCTTCAAATATATCCCAGCTAGTGATAGATGCTGGTGGTAATGAGAAGTACCACGAACCTATAGATCCTTGAAGGATATATGGAAATAATCTTACTACACAATCTTCTTCTGCCACTCCATTGAGATTAATGGCCAACATAAAATTATGGAGATGTTCCTCAGCAGGGAGTCCATCATCATGATTAAACTTTGGTAACCATCCTTTAGGATGCTTAGGTAGAGGATGGGGAGGTGTTTCCATTTGTACAGCTCCAAAATTATTCCATGGTCTAGCTGTTGGTGGGTTTTGCTGTCTACCTACCATTATTAGAAGTTGAGTAGAAGGAGTTGTAATAGTAGAAGAGGGTGATTGTCTGGAAGAAGAAGTATCCCCTGTGATAATGTTGGTTGAAATAGTACCAGTTGATTGAGAAGGAGGAGAATGAATGGGAGGATTAATCGAAGGAGAGGAAAATGGTGATGAGGTATGAAATGAAGGTGTTTGAGTTGAAGTAGATGATAAAATCTCGCTATTGGATCATTGAGTTTCATATTTTTTTGTATTTCTTTGGTGGAAAGGTAAGGGAAGCTCAAATGGAGTAACCCCAAGTTTCTGACTTTGGGAGTGAGGCAAAATACTAGTATATTGAAAATATAAAGGAAACACTACTTTCAGACAACTCAAAATGTTGTGGCTTTTCTTCCGAAATAGAAATTCCTTCTAATTTCTGAATTAAAGTTTAAACTTCAGGTAGCTCCTAAGAAGGAGGTTGATCAGATGACTTAAGTAGTGTGCTAGGATATTTTGTGGTTTTTTTCACACCTTTTGGTCTAGAAGTAGGTGATTTGAAATGAGATCAGGATGTTGGGGGAGATATTGAGGGGCAGTGACTCTTTAGATGGCCTTTTGATTTTGGATCAAACCTTTTTTCCATTCATAGTCGAGGCCCTCCTTCTAGAACCAAAAAATGTTGAGGGATCGAAATGTCGCTACCTCAACATTGGGGATAACCACCCAGACGAGAACTTGAAAACCATTCCTTTTCCATTTGGAAGAGTGGCTCCACCTAGGGATTATGTAACGAGTTTCCCTTTAAGAGTATATAATGGAATTTGAAGTATAATGTAGGAGAAATGGATGTGGTGAATAGAAATACAAGAGTAAAAACATATATATATATATATATATATATATATATATATATATATATATATATTTCCATGGATTTGACTTACCTTTGCTTGTGCAATTGAAAGATTCTCTAATATGCTAAACAATATAGATATTCTACCGATTCAAGAAATAAGTGCAAGAAAGATAATTAATTTGATTAAAAAGTTAATCAAATTAATTGTTAATACATATCGCATATATATCTTGTTGTTTTCAAAAAACATTCAAAAATAGCAACTTCCTACTCTTCAATAGTGAATAAGTATTCAAATGCATATAAGATCATACATGGAAAAAATGTAAAGAAAATATGTGACTATTAATCAGATATAAACATAGCAATAATATAAAGATAATATAACATGATATATCAGTGCTCTGCTCATAAGAAAAACAATCTTGGTTCAACTTTCCTATTAAGATGATCAAAAGGTACAATAGTGCAACTCTCTTAAGTATTCTTTACAAAAATTCAGAACCCTTTTCTAAAAGACAAGGGTATTTATAATTAAAGGATCAACTGTAAAAATAGAAAATACTTGAAATGTTGAGGAGGTCAAAACAAACCATCCGTAAAAGAAAACTAAAATATAAAAATAGAGTATGTTGGAACAATTCATCTAGAATGAAAAGCTTGTTGTCCTCTAATTTGCCACCTGAGTTCATAGATTCTATCATGGGCTTCAATTCTGGAGGATGAGTTGGCTTTAATCACATATGTCCCACATAAACTACATCAGAGAGTGTTGGGAGCATATGAGAAATGGTATTGGTTAAGCATCGTAACATAAGCCATTGGCTATGCGGTTTGACGAAGTGTTGATAATAATGTTCAAAAGTTAGCTTAGATAACTTTGTGATGTTATCCTCCTTCGTCTTTGACCAATCCTTCTAATGTTTCATTAGTGTTTTGAACAGATTCTCATGAATGATTTCAGTGAGGTTATCAGTGACATCTCTTGCACTAAAAATGGTTGCTTCTACCTGTTTCATCTTCATATCCCAGTCCCGAAAAAGGATTTCCTTCTGTGAATCTTGAATCCTTTGAGGATAGTCTTCTATGCCATCTGCGTTGTCCTACCAGGAAATATAGGCAGAAATATTTTCTTCAGTTTCATCAAAGTATGTCCTTAGGTAGGACAAATGATTCATTAGCGAATCGCTTGTTTGACACAAATTATTGACTATTGTCAATTTCTCGTAAAAAACAACTTGTTGCTAAGCAAGGAGAGTGTTAAGTTCCCCTGCTTCTTTCTTGAAATCTTCAAGCTTAGGATTATCCTTTAATTGATCAATCTTAAGCTAGAGTTGTTGCAATTGGTCATTCTTCCTTTTGATGTCAGCTTCATGTTGAAGCTTCATCTCATTAAAGCTTTTATGCAGTTGGGTTACTTGTGCCTGTCATCTCTCATCAATACTTTGTTTTGCATTGAGTAATTCCTGTTCTAATTGGAGGATCTTGTCATCCTTTTCCTTGATCATAAGTTGTGTTTATGAGCCTTTATCAACATTGGTTGTAACATATGCTCCCGCAAACTGCGATAGCCTTGTTAGATCATTGGCATGACCAGTTTGTGGATCTTTCCAAACAATATCTAATGGTATATTTCCAAGTACTAATGCCTAGGATTGTTCAGTTCTTTTCCTCTTGCATTGTATACTCATGACAACCTTGTGGTTTAGACTATAAAATACATCTAGAGGAGGGATTTCCTATATTCTGAGCACAACTTCGGATGTAGGGTGAGCTAGAATGACTTCCAAGTCATCAGTATTGACCACTTTATCTAAAGACCCAATAGTGAGTGGGACCTTCATTGTAAACTCAAGAGTCTTAAGAGTTTCTTTTGGAGATGAGGTCTATGATTTCTGCGATTTTTTATTGACAATTTTATAAAAATTCTCCCATACCTTGTCTAAATCATTGTTAGATGATGACTCGTTAGTCTATTGTATCAATGCCACGCTTTCCTTAGTTCCCTAATTGACTTTGGGATCCTTTGAAACCTGGGCTAAAACCTGTTCCTGCTGTGGCACTGATTTCGAAATCCCTAATATATCAAGGGGGGGATTCTCTAACCTTGTACTCCTGTACTCTTTGAACTTGATTAACTCTATGGGGTTCAGACGAGCTTTGGCTAACATTTCTACCTGTTGATAGTCTTGGGCTATTTCAAATAGGTAATCGAAATCATCAGGCTCGTGCTGAAATTGTTGAACTTTGACCTGAGCTATGAAATTTTGGGCTACCTTGACTAGATCATACTTGCCTAAGACGAATAGTGGGAAATTTCATATACAGTATATTCTCAATTTCAAGAATTGCATCCTTCAAATTCTCTAAAGTAAAAAATCTACAGCGAATAGGAAAAGATGGCTAGATGGACTTTTTGGCTTCCTTAAGGGATTTGGTTAAGCCATTGCCCACAATTTGATAGGTAACTTCTCAGTCTAAAATATTGTCAGGTACATAGAGAGGGAGGACATGAGGGGAATCTAGGCTTCCATAAATCCTAACATAGGTGAAAAGTTACTCTCCAAACCATTTTACTATAGTTGTAAGGTCATCATTGGATTCTCTAGAAAATCTTGGAGGTATTTCATAAAAAATTACTTGGTATAAGGGTAACATCATTCCATGTCAGATTTTATAAAAATGGGGCTGGTAATTGGACTCCCAAAGGCTTTTATGGTAAATATGGATTGGGTTGGGATCTTCAAGTGTCCATTTCCATCCCATAGATGGAAATTCAGAGGTGAAACACACTAGGTCCATAATATAAGAACTCATGTAGAAAGGGGGCAAGGTCCTGGTAGTAATATTGTGCTTGCTTTGGTAGCCTAGGATCTGGGAGACTAGATTGTTGGATAGGATAGTGGCCCAATCCATAATATAGGCTTCAGAGGTAGCTTCCAATAGGGCAACCCATTCTATCATGAACTTGTATGTATTAGGGTATCCGAACAGTCTACACATCATAGCAACAATGTGACAATGAGAACCAGCAAGGGAGGCTAGAGAATACATACCCTTGTCTTCATGTGTGTGTTTATTCAGCTCGTGCCTCCACTACCTTATTAGGTCTGATTGAACTTCATTTTCTGCGAAAAAATTCTAAAGAAACTACACATTATAGATTTTATATGGCTCTAGCAGATGATACATCATTATTAAATCGTCATCTTTAAATGACCCAATTAGCATCCATGTCCTTAGGGTTAAGAAGGTTCTATCTTCGATGTTCATATTGTTAATAACCCATTTGACCAAATCAGTATATGGCATAATGTTTGGTTGAGCTGCAATTCGATGGAGATGGGAATTATCGACATCTGCCCAGGTGGTTTCTAAAGTCAACGTATAGTCATTTGGCACTGTGACTTGCCTCGTAACTACTCTAGATTCTTCTTCTTCAAATAGTTTGTATATTGCTTCCCAAGAAGAACACCCGGAGTCTATAGTGCATGTTGTATCAGAGAACAATGGAGGCATCTCAGTAACCTCTGCAGTAGGCGGAGTTGACTCTGGTGGTACCATTGGTTTCTTGTTCTTCTTAGTGGCTTTTGATATTTCACCTTAGTTTTGTTTATCAGGACTAGCCCCCAAGAGAGAGAACGCAAAAAATAAAGAGAAAACACTTAGAGTTAGAAACTTAAGGTGAGAATGGCGAAATAACATTAAAATAGGCAATTAACGCAAAAAATCGAAACACTAAATGTGATCAATCAAATCATTTACATAACCGAGAACCATCAATACTGTTATAACTAATCATAAATGAAGAATGTGGGTTCACATGCTTTTTGTACAAGTGAGTGCTCTGCTAGCTTATTTCACATCGCAAGTTTCATTGGCATGCATATTATCTAATTCGTGAAATATTCCTCTTGCCGATATGTGATGGACTAATAATTTAGATATGTGACAAAAGGCTTGTACAGGTAATTATTGCATCGAAAGTTCCCTTGGAAAGACTCATCTTGAGTTTTGCGATGCAATATGAGTATTGCGATGGAGTACTTCTCGTGATATCAGAGAAAGTTTTATGAGGAGGTTGGAGTTGTGGTAACAATATGAAACAGATGATATAACTTTGTGATATTCTTTTTTCAATAGTGACATGGCTTAATGGCGGAACCGAAAATGATATTTACATGCGCGGAGGGATTTTCTTTATTTCAAGTTATATTGAGGTTTATCGTTAATTCATTAATTCTGGGTGAGTCGCATCACATTTTTGCTTAGCATGGTGTTTCGACCCTTTACGATCAACGCTATGCGATATGTGCAAGGCCTATACAACTTTTTCCTAAGTCATTTTTAATGCCAATAGATTTAAGCCTTAGGTTTGGTTGACGTGTTATTCTCGTGTTTTTTTTGGACTTTTCTTTTATTTAATTAATAAAAGACTCTATACTAAAAACAATTAAGGGTCCCCATTATTGCCCGTGTTAATTTAACTAATCATAATGGGGGGTTGTTGAATGACACAACAGGTTCTATAGATCTTTTGACCTACTAAATTTAGTATGGTAAAAACAATGAGATTTTTCATGACCATTTTTTAGTTGCAGAAATCTCCAAGGTAGCTCCTGAGTACAAGGTGAATGCATGAGACAAAGAAGGTTCTACAAAAATTGTGAGGACAGAGGATGTGTCAAGTATGCCATGATTTCTAGAAAATTCTTTACATGTAGCATTTGTGCATTTCATAATATAATAATTATGTTTAGGATTTCAAACATTTGTCCAATAAGGCATGATTTCTCCTCAAAATTCTTAATTGTACTCTTGAAGTCTACTACAGTGGAAAAGTTTATTCTAGGCATTTCTACAATATTACATTGCCATTGGGCTCATATATTTAGTTATATTTTCAACTTAGGTTTTTCTACTTAATTTTGCAGGTTTTTTTACTTCATTTTGCATCCATGTAATAAAACAACATAGCTTGAAAATGTGTTGTTCATTGATCCCAAGAATTAACAGTTTCACCCTATACCATATCTTTTGTAGGGATCTGTCACTTTTGGAAATGATCATGGTTCCTTTCACATAATAGTTTTGTTCCTACACATAATTGTTTCAGAGGGCCTTTTTCTTACGCTGAGAGGAAATGATATTAATTTAATTTATTCACAACAACAATTCTACTTTTGAGTTAATCTGACATAATAGCCCATGTGAATGGCCCTAAATTTCTTGAAGAAAATGATTAATTTATTTGAAACATCATAATTTCTTCAAAAAATGTTCACAATTTAGGTTTAACAAAGAGCTTGACATAAAGCATAACATAGCCACCTCAAATAGAGTAGTTAATATAACATAACTTTGTTTCCCTGGCTAGCTTCTGCAACACACTTCTAAAAATTCAATCGTGTGGAAATTTCACCAACCCTAACTTTGCTAAATGTATTGAGATCAACAAATTTTTCTTAGTATTCTGTTTAACAACACCTTAAAATTTTTATTTCTTGTTTCTATTTTCCTATATAAACACATGTTAAAGGCCAATACAACAATAAATGCTTTCTTCTCCTACAAAATAATGAACGAGAGGTGCTAGTGAAGGCTTTGATTTTAGTAAAAGTTGCTAGCTTACTAACATGTTGTATTATGTGCTAATTAAAGGTATACTAGATTACTACTTTTACTTACAGATGGAAATTGCTCTCTTAATGTAATGAAAAATATTGAATACATGCAGGTAATGATTCAGAGTTATAGTCTTGGTGCACTCAGATTCAATATCATAGCCTATCCATAACGATTTAGGATAGTAGTATGGATATTATAGTAGTGTTACTAATCTTAGAGAGGTTATGAGCTTGTTATGGAATTACTAGTACTTATAGATTTGTATTGTGTTATCATTACAGCTTTGATATCAGTATAAACTTCATTACTATTATTACACCTTACATTCTACTTGATTTGCTCTATGTTACCTATTACATGTACGAACTAGACATGTCACATATCGTAATCATTCTACTATATCTTCTCTTTTTACATAGTACGTGATCAACTCTATTATGTATATTGCATAATGATTATATTGTATTATATACCTTATAAGGTTCAATAGGTCTTACATTAGCACTAATTCCATATTATGATAACAAAGTTAATTTTTATGTTGTTTTTGAATTAAGCGATTATGAGAACAAAGCTGGTTTCTATGTTGTTTTTAAATTAAGCTTTCAAGTAGGTTAGGAGAACCATCATGGGGCTCATCTCCTTCATAGGGTTCATTCAGGAATTTTATCCTAAAATGATGCGATCCAGATTTACAATTCAGAATTAGCATTGATTTTAGAAGGATATAGTAACCAAACCTTCCCTTACGAGAACAATCTCTTTCTCTTACACTCAGATTTTGTCTTCAATATGCAGAAGACTACATAATGTAGTGAAAAAAATGGCTCTCCAGTAAATGTAAGGTGAAGTTAAAATGTTAAAATTCTTCTAGTTATAGTGATATCACATTTGTCCAGACAATCAAAGTAGCATGATTCATAGATGATAACATATTGGTGTATATATTTGATTCTCAATAATCTTGCAGTCACGAGAAGCAAGTAGGATTCGATTCTTGTTAGATAGTTTAGTTTGTTGTAAGGAATCATTTTTGAATAAATTTGAAAATTAGTCCATCTTTTTTATTCGATCGAATTATTATTTAAGAAAGTCAATTCGTCAGAGATTTTAATGTAACTCGAGATATCATTTGGATATGGTATTTGATAGATATTGATGTGCCCAGAGATGTACATGCTGCCATATTTTTATGAATCTAGCTCTCTTATGGGAGATTGATGTATCAAAAGATGTATATACTGCCAGAGTTTTATGAATGTAGATCTTTGAGTTTGTATGAGATTGATGTTGCTGATATATATGGCATGTGCTACAGTCACTCTATTCCTCTCGAGTTTTGGTCGAGCCTTAGATGTGAAATTCGAGATGCTAGAAGTCAAGCATGGAATTTAATATAATCGGGAAGAGTATATAGCAAACTTAATCAAAACAAATTATGAAGGGTGCCAAGAGAAGAGAAATGTCGTTCAGTACCCCTTCATTCTCATTTCAATAGCCATGGATATCCATGTCACAAGTAAGCCCACTCTTCAAAAATTATTTTACTCTCACCACTATTGTTGGCTTGTTGGGGCCTGACCTAGGTTCAAAGTTAATTAGCCAAACAAATCCCTGTACTACTGGCCCTTTCGACAACAGTCTGTGGAGCACGAACTAAGTTCTCATCCGAAGTAGTATGGGGGGGTGCTGGAACCAGGTTTCTGCACCCTTGAGAGGTCTGAGAGGTTGAACTGGTCCAACTGTTAGTCCCTTCACATAGGTTGCTTTGCACACATCCCAAGCTTTCGTGCCCTAATATACTTGCCTTTGCACAGCCCTAACCCGGGGCTATGGAGCTTCCGTGCTGCTGGAACAACGCCCTACGCTATTCCCCTAAGTCGCACCTGAGATCTTACTTATCTTCTTATGCCTAGTCAATTATCTTCATGTAAGTGGATATATTACGGTATATTTATTTATACAACACATTCGTAAGATTTCGCGTAGCAAATAAATAGTACACTTGCAATTTAAACCCAATCATACATTGAAATATGAAAATATACACCATAATATGGTAAACTTCTCTTTATTTATTCTTCCAATGATTACAGACTCGACCCGCCCTGCACACTCAGCTGCAGGGGTCCGTGCACTCAGCTGCGGACTACTAGGCCTCTGCGCACTTAGCTGCAGAGCCTTCTCCTACTCTACGACCCAAAGACACACTTTACACTTCGACTCAGTCTCTTAGACTCATCATGCTTCCATTCTATTTTTTCTACTATACACTTAGAGCCTCACTCTATTTATACAATCCCATGGTTCGCAGACCATGGGTAGGTCTATCAAGCTGACATTACATTACAAAAATGAGGGCGGAAAACCCTGTGACTCTATTATATCTTCACGATCCGCACCCATAATTTGCGGAGCTTTTACAAAAGACTTGGTCAAAACTTGGGCTTTAAGCCCAAAAAAATGCCTTGGGGGGGATTCCATGCCCAACAAGCCCCCAACACAAACATCATGACTCACCCTTGAGTCACTCTGTCGGCACAGAGATCTTCGCACGGAGTGCCTCCAAATTTGTCTAAACTACTGCAAGGTCGGCAACGCACTGAGCGACTACCTGTTGGATTTCTTGTATGCGTTGTTCCGAGACCGCGGTGTCAGAACTACTTCCTTGCATCTATGCCTATGTTCCCTACATTTGTGCAAGCTTTCCTTCAATTGTTACTGTGATGGTGAAGGCCTCGTCAATCCAAGGCTGAATGCGCACCTTTAGGACTGCTTCTTTGTGCCGTGTCGCGTCTACCTGTTCTTTCAGCGCTTTGTCCTATTGCATCCACGCGAGCCTCTGAGTGAGGGCCACCATCTACGTAGTTCCTTTGACGCTTTTATACTACTGCTGGAGTTCTCACACCTATATTTCTAAGCGCTGGATGTTGGGGTTCTCCTACAAATTCGTGAGGACCTCAAATGACTCCTCCAACATTCTGGTGTAGTCTCTCACTGCACTACTGATCTCGTCCAGTCACGCTGTAATAGCGCTAGCACACTATTCTCTTACTTCCGGAGGGGTGGACTGCTATGCCTTTAACCACAGCTCTACGATCTGAAGGTTCAGCTCCAGCTAAACCTTTGTCATTTCCTCCTGCTCCTCATGCACCCTTGCTACGAACCTGTGGATGCGCGCCTCTGCCGATGTGTCTGCTGGGATGGCCAGCTCAAGGACGCTTTGACAAGCTTTGTCGAGTACCTACACCAACTGCCGATTCTACGACACCACTTCATCGCGCTGCAAGCTCAACTGTTCCATGTTGATTTTCTGCTCGCTTAGTACTTGCAGTGCATGGCTCTCCCTAGCTCGTAGTTTTGCAGTAATCCATCCTACAGAATGTATAATGTCTCCCGCAGGAATGCAGCCATGTTAATGTTGATACCCTTCAGTGCACTAATCGTAGGCTTGTCAGCCTCATTTTTTGTCATCAATGCCCCTTCCGGTAGCACTATGGTATTTATCACCCGAGCGTGCATCATCTGCTCTGCTGTCGTTGTCCTGACTGCGAGGCTGGTCAAAAGGGTACCAGCCTGAGAAGTGTGCACCTATAACTCTTGCAACTACGCTCTGAGGGCCCCCAACATAATCTGGTTCTCCTGCACAAATTCTGGAGAGCTTCGGAGGTGACATCGCACACTGTCTCGCCGATGTCGTGCAGATCACCCTTGCTAAGGGTGATCGGGTCAATAGACAACTTCAATGCCTTGACCTTCTTTTGCGGCCCTGTCCACTCGGTTGGGTGCTGTCACTTTAGCTGGGTTGACGCGGGTTGTGGGTCTGCGCCTCCCTCCTCTTCCTCTGCTTCTTGCCCATGAGAAGGAAACTTTTGGCCCTCGTGCTTCTTCGCGGCTACCTCCTGCGCTACTGCTACTGCTGCGACCTTTTTCTGTTCAGATGTTGTCTGTGCAGTGTCCCACGCCTCCTGAACTTCTGCTGCCACTGCCTCCTTCCTTCTCTTCTTGGCTAACTGTGCCATGCACAGTTTGGCATCCTATTTCTTCCTTTGTGTCGTAGACTTCTCCATTGCCGCGATGTCTGGATTGTGCCACTCCGACGGCCATGTCTCTAGTACATTAAAGATTACATCGTCTGTGGCTATAAAGGGTAGCTCTCTCCATTTCTTGGTCGGGTCCTTGTGCACTCTGATGTATATGCTATGGAGGTCTGCTTTAAACTCTACAAAACTTTGCAGGTTGTTGTAGACAGTGGGTGATAACCATGGCTTCCTGTTGATCCCCATTCTAAGGTTCATCTCCATGAACACCCAGAGTATCTTACTTTCGCAGATCCATCTTGCATCCTTTGTGGCCCAGATCGAAGCGTACTTCACGGCCTCTGACAGATCCCTGTCAATTGTGGGGAACTGACTGTCCTTCGGCAATGCCCCTACCACGAGCACTATGGACAACAGAAGTCATGCATAGCGGAATGTTTTGCCTTGCTCCCGAGCCTTGTGACAATTCTCCAAGAATTCCTTGCAAAGGAACTCGGACTAGTTAAACCAGACCCCCTCCACGCACTTCTCAACAAGTGCTACCACCGGCGTGGGTACCTCGTCCACGCAGCACTTGCGCATAACCTTACCTACCAGTATTTGGGTTACCACTCTTACTGCTTTGTTGTTGATGCTGGATATGGTGTAGCCCCTTTTCTTCTTTTCCAGTTTATATTTCTTCTTCATGTCCTCCGCAATGGCCAAGTCATAGCTTTTCCCCTCCAAGCTATCTGCGGGGTCCTCTCCTTTGCATAGTAGTTGGGTGATGCGGTGAATCAAGTGTTCCGTGATGGGGATGGGCTCCTCCAGGCACAAACATCCACCATGCACCAGGCAGAGCAGTTGCCTAATGATGAAAATTGTTATTGGGGCATGGTGGAAATGCGGCACCCAAAGCAGGTTTAGTAGCCCCGCCTTTTCCACTCCACGCAACCACTTTCGTGGCTCTAATTAAGTAACCCCTGTCGTGGTGTTCTCGTTAGGCTTCATGAGTTGCGCAGTCTCTAGGTGAGGGAACTTCTCGTGGTCAACGAGGTCCCAATCTTCAAATTTTAAGCTAGGCACCTATCCCAGGTGCGTGCCGTAAAAAATGATGTTGTCTGGGAGGAGCGGGGTCTTGAGAGAGCTCTTGCTCTCGTTAAGATCCTTGGGCGCTTTAGCCTTACCCTTCCATGAGGGGATCTAGGCGGGCAACCTTGTTGGAGGGTGCGCAGGCTTAGTTTCCTCCTCCATCCCTTCATCCTCGTCTTCTTCGATGATCAGGTCCTCCAGTTCTTCCTCCTCCTCGTTGGTTTCTATGTTAACGTCTTTCCCCTTCTCCTCCATCGTCAGCTTGGCGCACAGTGGGTTTCACGGGGACACACATATGGGAACCATCGCCTATGTGTCTTTCTTTGGTCTTGGCATGCACGGTGATTTAGGGATTTTTGCCACAATCCCGTCGCCTTCAGGGGCATTCCCTACAGTCAGGGCCTGTGCATCCTCTTCGGCGGTCATCTCTGTAATTTCGACAACTTCCTCAAACGCTACCATCGTGTCTGAATAGAAATCTATCGCTCACATACTCAGGGGCTCAATCAACACTCTGCACGGGTCAAACAGGGCTCTGCTCAGGCTACGCGGGGTATACAACTGCTCAATTCGCAAATAGCCAAGTGTTGTTTGCTGGGCAACCCTTTGTAATTTATAGTGCCTTTTGAATTTGAATTCGACCATTCCCCCCAAATCCGGTTCATTAATGCTTCCTTGGTGGAAGATTTTCCCAAATCTTGCCCATAAATCGCGTCTTAAATGCCTGTCGCCCACTCCATTTGGTCTCAAGTTGAGCATCACATCATGAATAGTGACTCCAACAGTCACTTTCTGGCCAACCCGCGTGGCAGCACAGCCCCCCTTGCGCAGTTGTGGACCTTGTGACTCTTTTCTTCCGCACGCAACTCCAACATCGTGCAGCTCCTGTGCATAATTGTTTATAGTCCCCCGCCTCATTTCAACTGCCTGGGGCACTAAGACTGTACTTTCCATGGCTAGTTAGGTGGTCGCGCCACCTGTATAGGGTGTCATCCGATCATCCATCACTCTTTCTGGAAAATACCCACCTTTTATTATTACTGGCGGCGTCGCGCACTTTATGTTCAGCGTGCCACCCTGGTTGATTCGCTTAGTAACATGCGATTCAAGCCAAGGCATCAGACTGATCAATTCTCGACGATAGTCCTCAAACTTGTTAGCATGATCATTCACACCCTGTTTTATCACCCTAGTCTCCTTATCGATAAAATCTTCCTTTATCTCATCCTCCAGCTTCTTGACTTCCGCTTCTACCAAAGCGTTTTTCTTCCTTAATCGCACCCTTTCTTTCTAAAGTTCTTGGAGCCTAAAATTGCCCTGTTGGATTTCTTCTTCCAAGGTTCTGCGAACTGTCATATCTGCTGGTGCTGTCATGCGCGGAATAGGCATTTCATGCTATATGGGGATTACAGTGTTCACTTCATACTCCAACCTTGGAGGTGCCTGCGCCGTCAGGTTCTTGCATGTGGTCCTATAATCCCATAGAACAACTGGTACGCGCAGGTCCCAGTCAGTCCGCTTCTCATTGTGGATCTTGTTCAGTGCTTCGCACACTTTGTTAAAGGCTTCTACGTGTATAACCTTCTGATCACTTGGTCTTTCCCTACTCTGTGGTTCCAACCAGAGGGGTTGTTTGCATCATTTCCTTGCCCACACCTGCTTACTCACTGTGTCTCCTAACGGGAAGACTGTGTGCATCCGTTCAAGTTTCGCACCATATTCCTGCATCCATCTGGATAGGTGAGTGCGCAGACTATTTTGTCCAGCAATCTTATCTGTCAATCTCATCTAAGGCTTCCCAAACCACATGGGCATCATCCTTCTGCATTCGCGCCAGTCCTCAAAACTTCTTTGGTGTGTACCCCACCACCTCACGAGTGTAGCACAGAGTACCCATTTCAAAGCTTAGAAACGTTGTTGTTTCGGCACTTCTCTTTCAAATTGGCTGAGGAAGTCATCCACCTCACTTAACCCATCATACGTAGGTGCCTCTCTTACCTCCATTGATACGCAGCACAATGATCTCGTCATCAGGTTACAGTTCAGTGTGGTTACCTCGTGTAACTGGTTCTGCCATCGTTCTATTTCCTCGTCTGAATCCGAAGTGCAGGAGCTTTTGCGCTCCCATGAGATTTGTCCATCCGCGGTCGGATTCACCCAGTCTTGCTCTCGCGCGGTTATCTTGTAGATGCAGTCCAAGTCATCGTCGTTGTCGTAGTCACGCACCGAATCCATGTAGTGTGATCCTTCTGCAGGGTCCAATGGTACAACCACGCGCAGAGACGTTTTCTCAAAAATCATCTTGTCCTTCTTTAGATTTATCACCCAATTCATGTTAGTGGCCCAATATATTCCTAATATCGCGGGGTAGGGATTGTTGTTGTCAACAATCTCTATCACTTCGAAATCTGCTAGTGCACTTGCTCCTTCGATATCCACTGTGATTCCCTGCAATCTCCCCATCGATAGGATCTTTTGCTTGTTCGCCATTCGTAGTTGGATAGGAGACCATTGCAGTGTAAGCCTTGCCATGTGCTCCCATGTCTGCTTCGGCAAGACGTTCACGTCTGATCCTAGATCCAGAACCACTTGGTCCATCTCATATTCCCCAATCTGCACGATCAATCTCATCTCCCTTCTTGTTCACGTCGTGTGCTTTCCGAGCTTCCGGATTACGTGTGGTTCTCCTGTGTGGTCCCAGCGCATCTATTTATGAGTTCCTACAACCCCTTTACAGCCTTGCTGTCGCGCAGTAGCTTCATGCATGTTTCCAGGAATGGTGTGAGCATTGATGGGTCCATTTTTGGCTTTGGTCTGTCTTTACTTCTTGAAGTGGAGGCATCAACGAAGCTCTTATTGGCTTCCATGAAGGTTTCCTTAGTGCACTCCAAATCAGACTCTAGGTCCTTCGTTGGAGCTTTGCGAACCCAAGTACTTTCTTCAGGTTGCTTGCTTTTGTCATCTCCTTTCATAGTTCCACTTCGGAGCACAATATTTTCATTAGGGTCTTCCTCGCGCGACTCAAACCTCATCATTTGCAAGTTCTAAGTTGGGGGAGGTTGGAGTGCTCCTTTATTGCGCAACCATTCTATTAGCATGGGACAATCCTCTGTCTCGTGATCAAACAATGTACAATACAAACATGATGGCGACATTGGATTTGTACAATCACGGGCATAATGTCCCGACTCTCCATAATTGTAACATATCAGATGTCTGTGACCTCTTCCTGGTCCTCCTCCACCTTGGCCTCATTCGTGCCCCTAAAATTTGGTTCGCGTCGTCCCTGCATTTGGTCAAGGGGCCGTGTTTCAGCCTAAACTCTGTAGCTAAGAGACTGATCCATCACCGGCTCATAACTTCTACAGGTGCGCTCATCATGTCCCACTGATTTACAGAAATTACAAAACAACTGCTGTGAATTCTGTGTGTACTTTTGCAATAAATGGTAGTTATCTGTAGCATGCTTTACTCCTATCTGACAAATCGTGCACTATAATGCAGGCACCGTGCTCGGTCCTTCTTGTGCCTCCGGTCTCAATGGCATTGGTCCTCCTCCTACAAGGCATTTCGCGAACACCGAGCAGTGGTCCTTGTCATGTCCCTGGCCCTTGCACTTTATGCACCATACCTCATCTGGTACTTCTAATCGAGCTGCCCTATCAAACTCTGCATCTCAAAGCACAATTTTTTCAACTGCGCGTGAATCTACTGAACTCCTAGGTTGAGATCTTGTATCAGGGTCTCGTGCAATCTCATCACGACCTCCAAGGCCTCGCCTTGAGTTGTTAGCCTTTGTTGTGATAACGCGTTCCTAGGATGCAGTGTTAACGATGCTACAAACCATTCGCGGTGTTGTCCATCCGTCAATGTCATGTTAGCTTCGCGAATTATGCACTTCAGTCTCTGATCCAACTCCCAAGGGGTCTCACCTAGTAGCATTGTGATTTCCTTGAACCCAATGATTGATTGCGCCTCTGACTTTCACCTGCTAAATTCTTTATTTAGCATAGCTTGAATATCCGCAATCCTCGCATTCGGATTATCATTGGAATGCTTAATGTACCAGGTCAGCGTGCGATCTTGCAGAGTACTGACCAACGTTGCTTTCTTTATATTATCATCTGTGACTCCCTGCGCTTCCCATACAACTTTTATCATGAACCAAAACGGGTCCACATCTTCATTTCCTACTCCCTTGAACACTGGAAACATTATCACGCTCACCATATTGCTTCGCAGTGGTGGCGGAGGTTGTATGGGTGAAGATGGGGGTGAAGACGGTGAAAATGGCGGTAGTGTGGGTGGGGGTGGTATGCGCAGAATCCTCTGCCTTATCAAATTGATCACACTTCTTTCTGAGACCTTCGCGAGCTCTTCCTCACCTCCTCGCGGAGGTGAAATCAAGGGGCTAGTTTCTAGTTTTGTATTACCTTCGTTTCTATAGATTCTCCCACTTCGCGTAGCCCCAAACATCAATTTATTCGCATAACCCATTTTCACACAGTAGCATTTTAATCCAAGTGTTCAAATATTTAACGTACTTACCTCGCGGCCCTTTGAGGAAGTGTCGTTCTGCCTCGCTATAGCTGACTGAAGTATCTACCGCGAACTCAGTGATGAATCCTCCTATGATTCGATCGAGCCAGTGATCAACAATGTGTGCATCAATTCTGGAGTCCACACAATAGGTCTGTCAAGTTTACCCATCCTTGGCTATCTGCTAGCTTCACAATCCACTCGTACAACTCAGTAGGGAAAGATGTGAATAAAATTTCATGGATCTCTATGTATAAGTAGCAGTCTAACCAGTCTTCCTTTGATAGTCGTGGATTCCTATTTTCCCGCGTCGCGAACTCATGAATCTTTCTGTCCAAAAAATCTTCAATTCCTTTCTTTGTCGGATTCCAATGATACGACACCAGATATCTCTATGCAGATCCTGGTCCTCGCAAGGGAACCATTTGTTGGCTTGTTGGGGCCTGACCCAGGTTCAAAGTCAATTAGCCAAACAAATCCCTGTACCACTAGCCCTTCCAACAATAGTCTGCGGAGCACGGACTGATGTCTCACCCGAAGTAGTATGGGGGGTGTTGGAACCAGGTTTCCGCACCCTTGAGATGTCTGAGAGGTTGAACTGGTCCAACTATTAGTCCCTTCATGAAGGTTTCTTTGCGCACTTCCTAGGCCTTCGTGCCCTAATATACTTGCCTTCGCGCAGCCCTAACCCAGGGCTGTGGAGCTTCGGCACTGCTGAAGCAGCACTCTGCGCTATTCCCCTAAGTTGCACCTTAAATATTACTTATCTTCCTATGCCTAGTGAATTATTTTCGCGTAAGTGGATGTCTTACATTATATTTATTTATACAACACATTCATAAGAGTTTGTGCAGCAAATAAACAGTACGCTTGCAATTTAAACCCAACCATACATTAAAACAAGAAAAGATACATCATAATATGGTAAACTTCTCCTTATTACTTCTTCCAATGATTACAGACTCGACCTACCCTGCACACTCAGCTGTAGGGATCCGCGCACTCAGCTGCAGACTAGTAGGCCTCTGTGCACTCAGCTGTAGAGCCTTCTCCTACTCTATGACCCAAAGACACACTTTACACTTCGACTCAGTCTCTTAGACTCATCATGCTTCCATTCTATTTTTTATGCTATACACTTAGAGCCTCGCTCTATTTATACAATCCCATGGTCCGCGGACCATGGGTAGGTCTATCAAGTCGACATTACATTACAAAAATGAGGGCAGACAACCAAGTGACTCTATTATAGCTTCGCTCTTTGTGCCTATAATTTGTAGAGCTTTTACAAAAGACTTTGTCAAAACTTGGGCTTTAAGCCCCAAAACATGCCTTGCGGGGGATTCCATGCCCAACAACTACATCGACTGTGTGGAATTTCCAATGATTTATAGTTAATTGGAGGGTGGAGGGTTCCCCATAATGTTAAAGTCAATCTGACACCCTCAACAAACATTCAATTGGGTCTCGACACTAATAAGGTTTGGGCCACACAAGGCGCAAGGGGTGGACCTAAAGAGCTCAACTACTACACGCAAGTCAAGGAAGTCTTCACAGATATCTCAAGATAGTCCAACACAATTTACCCACTTCCACGAGTAGAAATGCAGATGGCACCTCAATTCTTTATCCATAACTTTGTACGCTTTCACATAATTATCTTTCGAGGCATAAAAAAGACTTGAGTACTTTATTGAACTGACTTGGCCATCACCACCCAAGTTATTTTGGGCATTTCTTTCTGCCTTATTATTATTGTATGTATCTGTAGCATTGACCTTGTTTGCTTTATCCTTGAAAGATTGCTAAAAAGAATGTAGTTACACTGGTAATGAATCACTCACCCTACGGGAAACAAGATGACCATAAGGACCATGGCCATCAGAAACCTCACATAAGATTGACTCATCTAATACAAAATCCAATGAACGATAACAAAAGAATAATGAAAATATGAACATTTTATTTACCAATTAGGACCGAGGAAATTTTTGCTAAAAAACTGAATATCATTTGAACTGAAAAAGGATAACTCTGAACATGAAAATTTCAGAACATTTCATTTAAGAACTCTTGATAAAATAAAATTCACAGCATAAATGGCAATGTCCCAAAGTCGCATAGTAGTCCTTGTTCCATTCATTAATAGGGATAGGATCCACGTCGCACTGAACAGTGCATGCACATAATTGTTAGAGCATACATGTAGATTGCATATATTACATTCTACATTCTAGATAAGTACCCTCATGTACCCTCTTACCTGAGGAACAAATTGTAGTTTATTTTTTGTTATTGTTCTGTTTAGGAAGAGATTAGTGGAGAATAATAAGAGTTTCAAAGATACAAATGATTCTCATTAAAAACAGAGACACCTATATTAAAATTTAGAATATTGAAGAAACTTTTTACTTTTGAAGAGCAGCTTTGTTGACTTTTTGTGAAGTACATGGTCAAATTTTTTGTCTTCCTTGGAAATCCTTCCACGGTTTCAGTTGTCTTATCTGATACTTATTGGAAGGTACTCCAAAGTATTCAACACTACAAGAGTTCCTTATTGTTCTTCGTCATATTTTAACAGTTATTTCCAAAGTTGCGGTTTGGAGTCTAAATTGCGCATTTACATCACAACCTGCCATGGGGATTAATCTCCTGACTCTCTCTCGATGATTAATGGGGATTAATCTCCTGACTCTCTCTCGATGATTACAACGATAACATGTGGGGATTAATGCCTTCAACAACATCGGTTGAGACTGATAAATATCATCGATATCCAGCATGCCTCCATGAAGATCAATATAAAAAACATAAAACCTATGTAGTGTATGCACATTATTTTTTCATGGGAATTGATCCTATGATTAACTCGAATTATTTTGTCATAGTCTGTAGAAACTATCCTTCATGGGCTTAACTTGTGAACTATTTAGATTCTGCACATCAGGTCCACAAAAGATTGGATCTATCACAATCACGAAGCCTTTAGTATTTACATATAAACGTCTTCACTGCAATTAACGCCATGACCAAATCAACCAAAGAAACTCCCCCAGCTTGTTGGCAATTTCTTTCGTATGACAAGACAAAGTGGAAAACCCTGTATCCCACCAGCAGGTGGAAGCAAACCTCAAGGTGACAAAAAGTAAAAATAAAATGTCATAAAGGTTGCAGGGAAAATGCTAAATATGTAAGCATTTAAGAGTACATTCACACTAGAAGAGTCACTACCTTGTAGTCATTATATTCAAAAACCCAAAACCAAGGTTAATGGGTACTGCAAAAACTTTGTTGCTACCCAATTGTTGCCAGTGAGAATGGAATATGAAACCTGTGTCTGGCATATTCGCGAAAAGCCCACCAGTTGATTGGTAAAATATTGATGTTGCCCTTAGGCCACAAGTTAATTTGAAGGCTAAATTTCTGGCACATATTTTTCTAGAAGCTTGTAATTAGAATTTATGGTAAACCTATGGATTAAATAAAAGAGCCTACCCTTATATTTTCTCCCCTATCAATTGCACGATCATAATCAGGAAAAATGATTCGGATGAAAAGAGTACTAAAATTCCAGAGATGGATAAGAAAAATATTGGTAAGTCTCATATTACTATATTTCTCATGCTTTATTAATTTTCACTATATTAAACATGATCTTATAGTATTCACTTCTATTTTTCAATACAAATGACTATTTTCAAGATGATCACATATAAAGAAAAAATTTCTGATCCAAATCCTGGAAAAATAAATAGATTGAATGCAAGTGTCCAATATTCAAATACTACTAGAGTTTTACTTTACACATTAGCAATACCAAATAATGTTCACATAATTTGGTATATCCTTTTTTGGGAAACTAAATAAGTTTACTTGGCATTCATTTCCAATTTTCTTGCATATATTTATGTGTTTACTTACTTTTCCTGTTAATTGGTTTACAAGCACGGGTTGTTCTGTTGCGATTATCTTATTTTTTTTATTGGACAGACAGTTAAGAAGCCGAACCAAAAATAAATGCAAAAGGAGCAATAAGAATAATTGTCTGCTTGAAATCTCACTTTTGAAGACAATGTTTACCGGTAATCATCCCTTTCTCATATAATTGTTAATTTTCTTGGCTATCCTCATTCACAAGCATCCTCTTGCTTAGCAATTTTATTTTAGATCACTCTCAATTGCGAAATGCTACAACATTAATAAAATACCTTTGTGTTTGTCTATAGGTGGCCAAGCCTTGGCCAGAGGTTGGGGTATGCAGTGTGGGTGGAACAAAGAAGTGCGCTGGTAGGGTGTTACCCTAGTTCCCATTATTTGTGCTTGTTTATCCCATTAAATTAGCAGTAGTCACTACTCAATTTTCCTTTCAGCATTGGTTTTGCTTAACATCACTTTTTTTGAATGCTAACAAAACAACCAAGCTCCAACTCATATTTTTCCAGCTCTTCATTCTATATGCTAAATATTTTCTTCAAGCCCCAGCTCAAGGGAGAGACTTGCTGTCAATCACTCATCTTTGTTTAAAAATCAAAAGAGCCCTTTTATATCATATTCGGGTCTCATAGAATATGCTTTAACATAAATTTAAAAATATATGTAATGAACCTTTGTTGTGTTGGAATATTAATTCCTATTTGTCTCTGTTGTGGCTCTTTATGTAAAGAGTCTGTTCCTATTCTACAGGAGTGGTTTTCCTAGTTTGGTGTGTGGTTGAGATATTCTCTCAAACAATTAATTGTGTCCAAGATAGTTTCTCTAACTTGAGACAACACTTCCTATATATATGTAATATCATATTTGATTAATAAAATACAAATTTCCTGATGGAAATTTAACATGGTATCAAGGCCCCTGAGGGCCTGGCCCCTCATGAGCTGAGAGAAATAAGAGAAGTATATTTGGTTTTAGTGTTTTGTAATTTTGTCCATCATCCATACGCGTGGCATCTCCGTTGCCGGATCTACGGAGGAGTTGTAAAGACTGAAGAAGATATATGTTTGCTTTGTACCTATGCAGCTAATTCAAAAGAAATTGTGTTACGCTTTCTGCAGGTGTGTATAGTGGAGACTTTTGTGGTTGAACTTGTAGCAGAGCTAAAGGGACTCAATTTTGGGCATGGAGATGAACAGATCCGCGCAATCTCGGAGGCATCCCCTGTGCCTGAAAGTCACAACAACTTTCATGACATGAGCAAGCTTGGTGCCGAAATTGCGGACCCTGGCTGCATTGAAATCGAAAAAGAATTACCTTCCAGGGAGATAAAATATAGCCCGTGGAAAATTTGCTCATATGTGGCGAGTTCTTCCATCCTGAGGACGAAGACGAACCCTGTGAATTTCAACCTGAGGCAGCGCTCCAGGAATCAAACAGGTTTCTATTTGCGGGCAATTCCTCTACATGGTGTTAGTGGTAAGAGAGGGACAGAGCAGGTGCCAGTCCGCACAACGGCCCGGGTCCATGCACGAAGTCATTGATCTGCGCAGCGGAAGTGTTGTGGTTGGGGAGAGCTGCGGGAGGTGGGATCCAACCAATAGAGACCTGAGGCCGAGCGAAGGAGCCCGTGGTCAATAAGTCCCTGTGGAAGTGAATCATCATGCCAGTGAATCCCTCTGTCACCGCCGTGAGGAGGATGCATTCACCCTGTTGAAGCGTAAAGAGTGATTGCGATGTTTCTTGAATAAATATTTTCATGTTCGTCTCATTCATCTTGACCGAGAGCTTGCAAGATTCATTGGTCCTCTAGTAGTATGACTGGGGAACACCTAATATGTGCTTCGGTCAATGCGATGGACCGCAATCCAAAGGCAATTGATGAACAAAAGTTGCCGAGTATATAGATTTATTTTTATGTATCGCTACATACAAAGTCTGGATTAGAAGAGCGATGGACATCGCCAACAAGGAGATGGTTATATGGGAATTAGAAAAGATGGAACCAGAGAATGACTCGGTATCATTTGATGAGGTGGATCCAGACGATGGCTCCGCTCGGGCAGTGTGCATAAGGAGGCCAAGTTTGGCATACTTCTCGAGGAGACTGCCTACTAGACTGCGTAAGATGAAATAGATAAGTTGACTAGTTGAAAAGGGTGTGATTGGTGGAAACATCATTAAAGTTGGTATCAACTATTTGAATCATCAGGTCTCACGGTGTGTGTAGCCAGTGCGTTGAGGAGCAGCTTGCGGACCTATTAAGGAACTGCATTGATGAGCAGCAATGTGCCACATCCAAGCCCATAAGATAAGTTGCAGTATTAGCCATTTTTCTTTTTATGAGAGGTAAAGAAACAATATCAACAATCATTCCACATGGGTGAAGATGAAACTAGCTTTTCCACAACAATGTTGCATACTAGTTTATGTGTTCTTGAATTTTGAGTTTTGTAAGTGAAATATGTTGAGCCTGATCAACTCAACATGTAAATGAAATTGGTTAGAATTGATCACTCTAGTGATTGATAATTGAAGTTGGAAAGATTCAAGATGAAAGCACTAAGTATGATTCTAGGAGAAGTTGGTTGATGTGGCAATCGATGGACAAACCAGGTAAAATATTGTGTTGAAATAAAGTAGACTCATAGTATATGTCACATACATTAGTAAGCAAGTCTACGATGTTTTGTAGTGGTCGTTGTAAAGTATGTACCTGATAATTCTAAGAGTTGGAGTTGTGTTGTAAGCCTTGTGAGGCATGTGTACCCCCATACAGTTCATGGTAATCTGAAAAGAATTTTGTATTTGCAATGTCAGTTTGTGGTAAGCCACAAACCACATGTAAGAGTGAAGTGGGACAAAGATTCCTGTTGGCATGGTTTAGGGTTAGCCGAGAAAACCCTCGCCCTGGTTGAGTCGGGTCTTTGGTGAGCCTTAGTGGTTGGAGTGCCCTAGTGGCATATTTGTGGCACAAAGTGGTTGGAGTGCCTTAGTGGCATATTTGTGGCCCAGAGCGGCTAGAGAGCCTTCATGGATGTGTTGAGCCTTCATGGCTAAGTTGAGCCTTGGTGGCTGTGTTTGTTATGCTCTTAACCTGCAAAATAATACCCAGATACATAATATGCGAAGAAGAGATACCCAGAACACAGAATATGCGAAGAAAAGATACCCAGAACACAAAATAGCAATGATTTTATTATTCAAAGAGCAATGTTCACATGCCTCTTCGAGGGGGCAACCTCCAATAGAGCAGATCTCGATTACAAAATAAGACACGATGCTCCTCGCAGGGAGTCTCTATCCTTTATATATGACTCATACATGCAATACCACAGGCCAATACCGTGGCTTTTATTAATACCATCTATCTAATACTACGACCCATTTGCAACTAACTGTGGTACTGTCATTAATTGCGAGTTAACCACTTACAAATATTAATATGGGCTTTATTGACTCTTGACTATGACGTGATCCCATGACATAAATAAGGGGGTTAGGGTGGGACCCTAACATGCCCTCCCCCTTAAGACTAGCCTTGTCCTCAAGGCTGAAGCTGCAGAACCTACTGAAGAATAGTGGCTGGTTCCCAAGTTGCATCTTCCGGAGAGGTGTCTTTCCATTTGACGAGGACTTCCTTAATCATGCCGCCGCGCAGCTGCTTGTCTCGTTTGTCTAGAACCTGTTCGGGTTGAAGCCAGATTGACCCTTCTTTGTCCAATTCAAGTAGACTGGTTTGAACTCGGAAATTGTTCCCAATCACTTTCTTGAGGCACGATACATGGAAAACTGGATGGATTTTTGCCGTAGGTGGAAAAGCCAACTTGTAAGCCACTTATCCAATGCGCTGAAGTACTTGGTATGGTCCGTAGAATTTTGGAGAGAGCTTTTGACAACCCTTGTCTTTGAGTGATGTTTGCTTATATGGTTGCAACCTCAAAAAGACCTGATCCCCTTCTTGAAATTGTCGCTCTGAGCGATGTTGGTCGGCCTGTTGCTTCATGCGGTTCTGAGCTTGATGAAGATTCTTGCGAAGATGGGCGAGCATGGTTGCGCGGTGTTGTAGGAGTTGATCCACTGCTTGTACTTTGGAGCACCCCTTGAGATAAGAAGTAGGGGAAGGCGGAAGTTGACCATAGACTGCTTCATAGGGAGTCATTTTGGTGGTGGCATGATAGTTGGTGTTATACCACCATTCAGCCAGAGGTAACCACTGTGCCCAAAGGTGTTGCTTTTCTGAAGTGAAACACCTAAGGTAAGTTTCTAGACATTTGTTGACGGGCTTCGGTTTGACCATCTGTTTGTGGATGATATGAAGTACTGAGTTTGAGTTGAGTGCCTTGTATTCTGAAGATTTCCTGCCAAAAATTGCTGGTGAAGATCGGGTCACGGTCGGACACTATAGAAGTGGGCATGCCATGTAATTTGAAGATCTGATCCATGAAAGATTGAGCAACCAAAGTTGGTGTAAACAGGTGGGGTAGGGCGCAGAAATGAGCATACTTCGACAGTCGGTCCACAACCACCATGATGACTGACTTGTTCCCTGACTTTGGAAGACCTGTTATGAAATCCATAGAAACCTCCGTCCAAATTGATGCCGGAATGGGCAATGGTTGTAATGTGCCTGGTGTGTTGACAGTTTCCCCTTTGTGGCGTTGACAGACATCACATTCTGCTACGAAAGTAAGGATGTCCTTTTTCATGCCTGTCCAAAAGAATGATCTTCTGGTGCGAGCATACGTCTTCTGAAAGCCCGAATGTCCTGCAATGGGAGATGAGTGCAATTCTGCCAAAATGCGACTTTTGAGGGTGGATGTTGGTGATATTACGACTCTGTCCTTGTAGCGAAGAATATCATTCTGCCACGAGTAGCCCTTGCTGGAATTAGGATCTACCTGCAATTGAGAAATGAGTTGGGAGAGCCCTGGGTGTGAAAACCATTCCCTGCGAGCCTCTTCAATCCAGTCTGGAATGGGAAGGGAAATTGCGAGTAGAGTACTTTCCTCCTCAAATTGGCGCGATAATGCATTTGCTACAGTGTTGTCTTTCCCTTTCTTGTAAATGATCTCATAATCATATCCCAGCATTTTGGCTAACCATTTATTTTGTTGTGGGGAGGATAGGCGTTGCTCCAAAAAATATTTAAGACTGTGATGATCTGTGCAGATTTGGAAACGTCGCCCCAATAAGTAAGGTCGCCAGGTCTCGACTGCATGTAAGATGGCCATCATTTCCTTCTCGTAGGTAGATTGGCCCAGATTCCTCCCACTGAGTTGTTGGCTTGTGAAGGCCAATGGTCGCCCTTCCTGCATTAAGATCGCCCCAATACCTGTACCCGAAGCATCACATTCAATGACAAAGGATTTGGTGAAGTCAGGTAGTGCTAAGACTGGAGTGGAACACATGGCGTTTTTGAGAGCGGTAAATGCCTGTTGTGCTTCCTCGTTCCAGAAGAAGGAATTTTTCTTTAGGAGTTGAGTGAGGGGCTTCGCTATGCGGCCATAGTTGCAGACAAATTTACGATAATAGCCTGTGAGACCCAAAAATCCTCTTAAGCTCTTCAAGGTCTTAGGTTGAGGCCATTCTTGCATTGCCTGGATCTTTTTGGGGTCCACCTTGACACCTTCACGCCCCACAATGTGGCCCAAATACTCAACTTCTTCCATGCCAAATGAACACTTAGACATCTTGACAAATAATTTATGCTTGCGGAGCAGTTGCAAGAGTAGATCTACATGCTGAAGATGTGCCGCCCAAGTGCCACTATAGATGAGAATGTCATCGAAGAATACAAGGACAAATTTTCTGAGATATGGTTTGAGGATGTGATTCATAAGACTCTGAAAAGTAGAAGGGGCATTACAGAGACTAAATGGCATCACCAGGAACTCATAATGGCCTTCATGAGTTCTGAAAGTTGTGTTGGGAATGTCGACTTCCTTCATGCGAATTTGGTGGTAGCCGGAGCAAAGATCCAACTTAGTGAAGAATTGAGCCCCATTGAGTTCGTCCAGCAAATCGTCAACCACCGGGATGGGAAATTTATCTTTGACTGTCAACTTGTTGAGGGCCCTGAAGTCGGGACACATCTGCCACTCCCCATCTTTCTTGAGGACCATGACCACTGGGGATGAATAAGGACTAATGCTGGGATGAATGACACTTGCTTCCAACAATTCCTTGATGATTTTTTCTATTTCATTCTTTTGGGTGAATGGATATCTGTATGGCCGCACATTTGGGGGTTGGGCCCCTAGAACCAAGGTGATGCTATGATAATGTTCCCCTTGCGAGGGTGGAAGCTCATGAGGCTTGTCAAAGACCGTCCAATGGTTATTTAAAATCTGCTGCATCTCAGGATGAATTGGCAGAGACATGGTTTCTACGACCTGGATGGCATTAAATTGAGCTACCACTCCATGATGGCCCTTTTTTAACAAATTTTCCATCCTATGTGAGCTGATGATAGAGGGGGATCCCGCATGGAGTCCACGGAGGGTATGTGTGGAGTTGTTCTGCTTAAAACTCGTATATAACTCCTGGAAATCCATTGTGATTGGCCCAAAGAGTGCGGAGCCATTCAACGCCTAGGACAATGTCGCAACCCCCCATGTGTATGGCAAACATGTGGGTTTTCAACTGATAATCCCCCATTTGAAGTTTGACATTTTCACAACGGCCTTCACATTTCATTGTGCCCCCATCTGCAATTTGGACTTGGAAGTTAGAAACTGCCCGTACAAAACAATGCGCTGCTTCGGCGATTTTTTGATGGATGAAATTATGGGTACTTCCACTATCAATCAAGACTACTACTGGGCGATGTTTAAGAAAACCCATGATTTTGAGAGTTTGAGGGGAAGAAATTCCTGCCAACGCATTTAGCGAAATCACTGGTTCGTCAGATACAATCTCCTTTTGGTTGTCTTCTTCGATCGCCTCCGGTTCCTCAAGTGGTGGATCTTCCTCGGTGGAGTTGTAGTCAGTGGCATCTATTTGAAAAAACTTGGGCTCCTTGCATTTATGACCCGGGGAATATTTTTCATCACAGTAGTAACATAGTCCTTGCTTCCTTCTTTCGGCCATTTCCGCAGGTGACACCTTTTGGATCTTAAGTGTCAGAGTCGTGTTGTGAGCTTGTGGGGAACGACCTTTAGCGGGGAAATTGGGGCGGCTGTATTGGGCTGCTATTACACGTTCCACCTTACGAGCTACCTGGCAAGCCTCCGTCCACGTGGGAGGGTGGTGGAGTAGAACTTGAGCTTTGATGGCTTCTTTAAGACCGCTGATAAAACATTCCGTGTAGAACTCATCTGTGAGACCCTTAGTGGGGAAGGCTAAGGCTTCAAAAGCGGTAATATATTCATCCACTGTACCCGTCTGTCGGAGCTTAGTGAGACGCCCAAAAAAGAGTCTTCTTGTTCAAAGCGATCTCGAAGAGCTTTGGTAAATTGGGCCCAATTCTGAAAAGGTCCATTGCAACGTTGATGCCATTCCCCCCACTGCCATCGTTCATTGTCCAAATACATGGTTCCCACCATAAGCTTAGTCCCCTCATCTAGGATACGATTCAATTTGAAATAATGCTCCATTTGTGCTAGCCATGCGGACGTGTGAGAACCGTCAAATTTATGCATATCCAACTTGGGAGGTCGCTGACTCGATGGTGGATGGGTGTGCCAGACATGAGGAGAATGGCTAGACTCACCCTCATGGTATTCATGGCCATTAGACTCCTCCACTTGGGCTAGCTCCTTGCCCTTCTCGAGTACTTTCTCTACCTGGATACTTAGTCCGCCAATCAGACGGTTGAGGTTGTTCAGATCTTCTTCAATTTTGTCTAGCCTTTCATTGGCCATCGTTTGAGCTATAGTTTCTACCATACACCAACTTGATGAACAATTGGGAACGCCAATTTTTTTTTTTTTTTTTCTAATAAATTGAATGGTACCACCTTGCTCAGCTCATCGTCCTGATGCTGATGGGCTAGATCACCAATAAGCGCCTCAGAAGATCTCAGACTCCACAAACGTCCTGCGAAAAGTATACCCTGATACAAGAACCCTTCACAACAGCTCCGATCTGGTGGATCTGAGAGATCTGAATGGTGGAACAACTGCTGCTGCGGATCTGATATCTGCTGCTGCAGCACGTCTTTGCACACGCAGATCTGATGTGTGATCCCCGATAGAAAAAGGAACTATGGTCTAGAGGAGTGTCAGGTGCTACAGATCGCAATATACATAAGGGTTTGACAATAGTACTCGGCCCAATGTTTCAGGGCTCTAACTAAGGAGGATCGACCGTACCCTTAGCCATACAACCTGACTACCCTATCGTACGGGCGAGTAATCTCTCCGAGTGCTGTTCTCGGTGTACTGTAGCCACAAGATGGCCTAAGGTTTATCTATGGCGAGGTTTCAAGGGAGCCTAGGGGGCTTCCTATATACCCAGAGGGTACGTGGAAGACAGTCCGTGGGCAGTTCTGTCTAATGCGCTACTACTCGAAGGGGTACCCACAGGGGTTACAAGGGAGTCCAACAGACGTGACCACCTCTTGTATTTCCTGCATGCCTCCCCAAATCTGCAGGTTTATGCGCTTAACGACAGATCCCGTGGTTTAAAGACGCCGGAACACGTCTCTAGCCAAAAAAAAAATTTGCTAAAAATTGGAGATCCCACCGAGCCCTGGAAAGTGCTCTGATACCACTTGTTATGCTCTTAACCTGCAAAATAATACCCAGATACAGAATATGCGAAGAAGAGATACCCAAAACACAGAATATGCGAAGAAAAGATACCCAGAACACAAAATAGCAATGATTTTATTATTCAAAGAGCAATGTTCACATGCCTCTTCGAGGGGGCAACCTCCAATAGAGCAGAGCTCGATTACAAAATAAGACACGATGCTCCTCGCAGGGAGTCTCTATCCTTGATATATGACTCATACATGCAATACCACGGGCCAATACCGTGGGTTTTATTAATACCATCTATCTAATACTACGACCCATTTGCAACTAACTGTGGTCTCGTCATTAACTGCGGGTTAACCACTTACAAATATTAATATGGGCTTTATTGACTCTTGACTATGACATGATCCCATGACATAAATAAGGGGGTTAGGGTGGGACCCTAACAGTGTTTAGCCTTGGTGGCTAAGATCCCTTAGTGGCATGGTTGAGGGTGATCTTATAAAACCCAGAGCATGGTTACACGTAATCTGATAAAACCCATGATGATGGAGGGGGATTTAAATCTACGAGTACATGTATGTATTTATAATGGTGGCCAGAACCATGTATGGGAAGGACATCCTACAAGACTGGCGGCTGCAGCGGTTGGCACCCATGCATCTTGGTGGATGGTTGCTCCTTTATATGGACATCAACATATTCTTTTATGTTTGACTACAACTAGACTTTGCAGATTGATATCGAGACAAATACTCATTAAGGGGGTGTGTTGGAATATTAATTCCTACCTGTCTCTATTGTGACTTTCTATGTAAAGAGTCTGTTCCTATTCTATAGGAGTGGTTTCCCTAGTTTGGTGTGTGGTTGAGATATTCTCTCAACCAACTGATTGTGTGTCCAAGATAGTTTCCCTATATTGAGACAACACTTCCTGTATATATGTAATATCATATTTGATTAATAAAATACAGATTTCCTAATGGAAATATAGCACGTTGTTTAACAAAGGCTTCGTCATTTGAATTTCTTGAAAGAGATGGAGCATGAACCTTTCGTTTGAATTTTTTGAGAAGCCCTTCGCCGTGAGTTTTTCTAACTCACTTTGATCAGACAACGCACATGGTCACTGTCGATGGGTGCATTAATCTGTCAAATAATAATAATTTAAAATTATGTCCGCGCCTTCATACCACCTTCAAATTTTTCAAATTTTTCTTTCTCTGTCAAAAGAGTTTATGCAGGTTCTCCTCTTCTTTCTACTGCTTTCTTTTGGGGAGTATTATACAAAGGGAGTCTTGTACAAACTAGAAAACTAAAAAGTGAAGCATAGATTGTTCTTCTCAATATTATGAATCAGTTAAATAAAGATTATATTGGAGACATCAACAATAAATGATTGTACTAAGACTGAACTAAACTCGACTAACTAAAACTTAACTTGGACACTTAGATGGACGATTTTGACACCTAACAGGTGGTTGGAATTAGATTCTCCAACAATTTAGTCTTGCATTATGGTTCCCTCTACATAGGATAGAAAATTCCTGTCCTTTCGCTCTACATACATTGGCCAGAAAACTCTTGTCCTTTCTCCACATGACCAACTGAATATGGAAAACAACTGCTTCCTTCTTGCCCAACACTTCTTTCACTCTCCCTTAACTCTCATGTCTCTAGGATCCCTAATATCGTCGCCATCCCAGAATGTTCCACCTTCTCCCTGTAGAAAATCTAGTGCAGGTTAAAACCATAATGCAATATAAATTGAAGCAGAATACTATAACCTACTTCTACTATCAATTTGCAGAAGCTTAAAGATTAAGCTGAACAATATAACTAGAAGAAGAACAATCAACCACACAATACACATGAAAATACTTTTGGGAAAGCCTCAGCTAAAAACCCCACTATCTGTATTATCATACAAGGTGGAAATACATAGGAATTATACAAAGCCTTAGCTCTCACAGTTAGCCAGCTGTTAGTACAATCCTCACAGATGCTCATAGGAAATCTTGGCTACTCTCCAACCTTCCTCTCTGCCCTCCAAGCTCCTATTTCCTTGCGTTGTTCCTTTGGGATCATTCTCCTTCAACCAAGTGGAACACTCTGATCTCACACACTGTCATAACTGCGCAATCCTCAAGGAATGATGCCTTGACTGCATGCATGAGTTTTCTTTATAAGAAAACACATGCAACTGATAGTACACTATCCTTGTCTTTAATCTCAACTGGTTCTTTCTCATAATAGACATGCACGAGTTTCTGATGAGGGAATCTTCAGTTAACTGGAGTAGCACTAGTTGAATGCATGCATGCATCAATTGACTGTTAACTCTCTATTAGCTCCTCAAACAGTTTGGAACTAATTTAACTAGAATTAATTGAGTAAATTGAGTTAACTAATTACAACTCAAATATAGCTCAATCTTATCTCCTTAATTTAAGGGATAACTCTTGCATGACTTCATAAAGACTTCTAACTTGAATTTCTCCAACCAATTAATTCAAAATGAATTAATTAATTATTTCCAAGTAGCTGTTAAGACTAAATTTTATTTTAATTCACAATTTAATTCAAGGACAAATTAAATTGGAATATTCTTGTTGCCACATTTCAACACTCCCTCTCAACAAGAAAGGGATTATCTATCACCCCGATCCTGTCTCTATGGAACTCGAATTTACACTCTGACAATGCCTTTGTCAAAATGTCAGCATCTTGCTCCTCTGTCGAAATATAATAATATAATGCAGCAACATGATCCTCCCATCATCAGCAGCTTGCTTTACCTTGTAAAACCAACGAGAACTCACAACTGACTTATTCTCTGGTCTCGAAACCACGTCCCAAACACTCTTACGAACTATGGAGTCATACTCCTCCACCATAGCATCAACCCAAATTAGCTGTTGCACTGCCTCCTCAAAGGAAGATGGCTCGGTCTCAACACATTCCCCAGCAAGGGCCATGTATCCAGTGTACCTCTCAGGTGACCTCCTTTGTCTATGCTGAGAAGCTGGTGCTCCCACATTCTCTCTCACATCCTCCAACAATTTGTCAGCTTCTTTTGTGTGCTTCCATCCATATCTAGAAGACTCTGCTTGAGTGTATGTCTCCACTCCTGGAACCTCTGCATGCAGCTGCTCCACATCAGTCTGAGGCTCCTCCTGCTGAGGAACCAACAGTTCCTCCACAACCTATAGTTGGATCTCCCTCTCAAGGGAAACTCACATGGCCTTCTGCTCATCAAACTTGAGATCTTTGTGAACCACTGTCCCCCGACTGGTAGGAAAGTACACCTGATAGTTGTGAGGTGTATCAATGTACCCGAAAAATATCCCCAACTCTGCTGTCGGCTCAAGCTTCTTTCGTGCATCTTTTGTCACATGGAAATATGCCGATGAGCCAAAGATCCTAAAGTGACCCACATCTGGTCTCTTACCGGAGAAAGCTTCCTCTGGTGTCTTCATCCCAAGTATGCGATGCGGGCTTCTATTCTGCAAATAGACCAATGTGTTTCATGCCTCATCCCACAAGTGAAGTGGTAGGCCTTGGTCATGCAACATTGCCCGTGTTTCCCCTACAATAGTTTTATTCTTCCTTTCAACCACCCCATTATGTTGTGGGTTATGAGGTACTGTCAACTCTCGTTTAATTCCTTCCGCTGCACAGAAGTCCTTAAACTCTTGAGAAACATATTCTCCACCGTTGTCGATTCCCAATGCCTTGATCTTCTTCCCTGACTCTTTCTTGACCAAAGATTTGAACTCACAAAACTTTGTGAAAGTTTGGTCCTTCTTCTGCATGAAAAAAATCCAGCATTTACGAGAATAGTCATCAATGAAAATCACATAATACATTTACTTCGTTGTGGATGTCGTCGAGAATGGTCCACACAATTCAATATGAACTCGCTTTAAGATAGCCTTTGCTCGGCTGTCTCGATCATGAAAGGAAAACTTGGTGTACTTTCCCAAGGTACAACCTTTGCATGTGTCAACTTGCTCAAGCTTACCTTTGGGAAGTCCTGTAGATATTTGTTGCATTATCTTCAAAGCCCCATGATGCAAATCGCCCAACCTCCTGTGTCACAACTCACCAATGTCTTAGCTTTGCACCAATTCTACTTTTGTTCTCAATGATGCACAATCATCTACCTCTAGTTTATAGAGATTCGTCACCTGAATCCTTATCCTCTTGGTCTGACCTGTGGCTATGTGTTTTAGGAATGCCTTTCCTTTACTGAAGACAACATCATATTCTTTGTCCTCCAACATCGCGACTGATACCAAGTTCTTCTTCAGTCCAGGCACATACTTCACATCTGTCAAGGTGACAGGAGCTCCATGCTCCCTCTGAAAAGCAACCGTGCCCACTCCTGAAACACTATACCTTTCGTTGTCACCCATCTCTATGTGCATCTTGAGGTCTTTATCCTCCAAGGCACTGAATAAACTTTTATCACCGGTCATGTGGAATGAGGCTCCACTGTCAAGATACCAGAAACAACCCATCATTGATGACACCATGCATGCGATGAGGGTAAAGTCCATTTCGAACTGAGAGGCTAATGCCTCACCTTCTGATCCTTCCGAGGATCCCTTCTTGGACTTCTTCAATGGGAAATTAGTCTTATAATGTCCCATCTTATGACAATTAAAGCATCTCACTTTAGACATGTCAACCTTCTTCCCTCCATGAGAAGAATTCGATTTGGAATGGGAAGCCTTCCCCTTCCCTTTCCTTGCCTTACTTGCTAAGGCGAGATTTTCTTCATCATCATCCTTGGATGAAGAACCATCTCATGTGCTCCTCCTGAGCTCCTCCTGCATGAGTTCTGACCACAGTTGTTCCCAATCCGATAGTTTCTCCCTTCGATTCATAGAGTCCTGGTAGCTATTCCAGCTCTTTGGAAGGCCAAGGAGAGCGAGGCTCACCATATCTTCATCGGCAGTAGTTATTCCCAGACTGCCAAGCTCATATCTACAGGTGGTGAACTTGTTCAGATATGTGGAAATAGTATCGCCCTTCTCCATCTTGATTCTTCGAAGCTTATCCTTGAGCACCAATTTCCTCTAGTCGCTACTATTCTGGTAGAGATCCTTCAATGTCTTCAACATTGAAAATGGAGTATCCTTCCCATGGAGACTCGAGACAATATGGTCTCTAACTCTCTCAAGGATGATCTGTCTCGCCTTCATCACACACTTCTTCCACTCAGCCAACTCTTGTGCATTAGTTGAAGCTAGCTTTGGGATTTCTTGATCAATGAATTCCTTCAGGCCATTGTCCTCTAATACATCCACCATTCTATCTTTCCATGCTATGTAATTCGAGCTACCTTCCAAGGCATACTCAAGTCTCAAGCCATAGAACGCGATTGGCCAACCTTGAAGTATGATATGAATTCGATTTTCACCTGCAAACCCAAACTTCAAACTTCAAATTCTCTTCTCAGTATACTGTTCACAGCTCCGTTACCATGTAGAAAATTTCTACAAATCTAGCTTTGATACCATGTAGAAAATCTGGTGCAGGGTAACCCGATAATGCAATATAAATCAAAGTAGAATATTATAACCTACTTCTACTACCAATTTGTGGAAGCTTAAAGATCGAGCTGAACAATATAACCAAAAGAAGAAGAATCAATCGCACAATACACATGAAAATACTTTGGGGAAAGCCTCAGCTAAAAACCCCACTATCTGTATTATCATACAAGGTGGAAATACATATGAATTATACAAAGCCTTAGCTCTCACAGCTAGCCAACTCTCTGTACAATCCTCACAGATGCTCACAGGAAATCTTGGCTACTTTCCAGCCTTCCTCTCTGCCCTCCAAGCTCCTATTTCCTTGCGTTGTTCCTTTGGGATGATTCTCCTTACCCCAAGTGGAACACTCTAATCTCACACACTGTCAGAACTGTGCAATCCTCAAGGAATGATGCCTTGACTGCATGCATGAGTTTTCTTTATAAGAAAACCCATGCAACTGATAGTACATTGTCCTTGTCTTTAATCTCAACTAGGTCTTTCTCAGAATAGACATGCATGAGTTTCTGGGAGTAGCACTAGTTGAGTGCATGAAAGCATCAACTGACTGTTAATTTTCTATTAGTTCGTCAAACAGTTTGGAACTAATTTAACTGGACTTAACTCAGTAAACTGAGTTAACTAATTACAACTCAAATATAACTCAATCTTATCTCCTTAATTTAAGGGATAACTCTTGCATGACTTCATAAAGACTTCTAACATGAATTTCTCCAACTAATTAATTCAAAACGAATTAATTAATTATTTCCAAGTAGTTGTTAAGGCTAAATTCGATTTTAATTCACAATTTAATTCAAGGACAAATTAAATTGGAATATTCTTGTTGCCACATTTCAACACTCCTAGTTATCCTCTATCAGCTCCACTTTGGAGTATTGAGTGTGCATCCCTTCTATGTTAGTCATTTGAGATAGAGAAGAACGATGTGGACGGAGGGCTTTGGATCTAAGATTGCCTGTAGTTTATTTCGAAGCTTATGGAAGACGTAAGGCTTAATACTAGCGAAAGTGGTCGTTTAGTGGACTGTGATTCCACAGACGATGAGTGTGGACTCTTGAATACTCCTGAATTACAGAAAGACTATGCGTAGTTGGTCAAGTGCAGAGCCAAATGTTGGATACTGAAGCTTGAGAGTATCATGGAAAAGGAGAAGGGGGTTTCCTTCAATAGATTCATGAATATTAAGAGATCGGGACTGAAGAACAACTCTTGCTCTTGATAAATTCAATTTATGGTGCTCCTTTTTACCAGAACCTTCTTTGATTAAATCTGTGAAAGACAGGCCAATATTTGTGGTGCAATACTATACATTCTTTTCATCCATGATAACCATTTATGTAAAGTAATGAAATTCAACTAGACTTGAGCTCGAAACTGTGCTTAACTATAGTCAATTTAGAAGACTTTCTTGTCTGAGAGAGCAAGATGTAAGTAATACATGGAATTAATGTACATATAAAGGAATAGCTATGGGATATTAAAAGGTTTGTTTTGACTCAAATAAACTTCTCCATGCAATTCAATAATGGATAATCATACATCCTCTATAATAGTTATTGTGTTGTAATTATGCATATGCCAATAATGATTGATTCATTTTGTTGTAACTCCATATGGTTAACTCCAAAAGTTTGTTATTAACTTTTTTTTACATTTTTAATGTTTACTCCATTTGATTTTACATGACAAAAATCTTATAGGGTTTTTTATTAAAATTAAATTTATTTTGTTTTATCAGTTTATGTGTTAATTATTATGTTAATAGGTTTATTTAATTATCATAATCACATTAATAAATGTAGTTGATATAAGGTATAGGTTTATATAAATAATCTACCATTGCTAATGAAGAAATATATTAGCCAAATGGACAAAGTAAATGGCATGTTAAGAAAATATTTGGTTAGTACACCCACATATAAAAGCTACTTATATCCATATTTTTGCATTACATTAGTATAACTATAACTAAACTACCACAACAACATTGGTAAATATGGTTGATATACATAGGCTTATGTGAACATTAATGTTCCAATTTTTCACAAATAAATATAAACACAAACCCTAAAAATGTTATTCAACAAAAACCCTAACTTTAGTAACTAAACCTCGCATTCCATTAGTATACCTATAACTAAACTACCACAACCACATTGGTAAATGTGGTTGATATACATAGGCTTATATGTGAACATTAATGTTTCAATTTTTCACAAATAAATATAAACACAAATCCTAACATTGTTATTCAACCAAAACCCTAACTTTAATAACTAAACCTTAATAAATAAACAAACAAAATATTACAAATAATAATTAGAGATATTATTCTCTATGGTAAGTTCTTTTTGTCTTGTCTTTATCTCTCCTATCTTATTTAGGAATTTCATTAAGTTACATAGCTACCCAAGTTTAATAACAAATTAGAATTATTTTAACAATTATTAGATCCATTGCAAACCCAACAAGTGAAAAATGATTTGGGGTAAAACCTTTGTTTTTGTGTGTGCAATTGGATGTTGTATGTGAAAAAAGAGTATTGGATGAGGCTTAACATAAATAAAGATGAATGAGTGAGGGTGAACTATTTTATACGACCTAAATATGAATAGGCATGGGTTAAATATTTTATACTACCTATATATATATCAAGACAACCCTCCCTCATCTTTTGTGGCACATACCTCCTTGACCCAATATCAACAACCACCTAGTTTAATTCCTTTTATATATACAATATTTGTCACACGCATACGTATTCAATCATTTTACACACAAAGATATCACATAAAATTAGACTCATATGATTAAAAATGTGACAACATAACATAATGAGTAAAGAGCCAACAAACAAAACATATGATGCACTTAAATCAACTCGGATTAGCAAAAAGAATGTCACTTGGAAAATCGAGCACCACCACCCAACCTAGAACTGAATTCCTCCAATTCACCCCGAGTCAAGAGTTCTTGCCATGGATCAACTACCTCTTGTTGATCTCTTCAATGGGTATTTAATACCCTCTTTCATGATATTTTTTCCTTTAGCGGTGTCCCGCTTTCATGGATCCTTTTATCCATTTGCCTAGGCTTTTCCCAGAAAATCTCGCATTTCTCTTTCGTGAGGCTTTTCCTCATAAAAGCTTGTCTTTTTCTCATGCAAATCTTTTATGTTTTTCTTAAAGTTAACATATTTTTCCAACTATGTAACTTAATAGATATCTATCTCCCAATCCATTAAGCTTATCTAGAATTGGATCTAGAAGTCTTATCATGAAAGAATTGTCCATTCCCATTCACCAATGGGATTTCATTTGGAAAGAATCTCATCTCTTGGTGTCTCATTTTCCAAGTGATTAAATTATCTTTATTTATTTAATAACAAAGTATTTACTTTCATTGTTACACCTCAGACCTATATTTTCTGTTACAACTTAGTCTTAGCTTAGGTTCGACATGATAGCAACAAATTATTACATACAACGGAGGGGTGTTACATACTCGCCCCATTAAATTTACATTGTCCTTGGTGTATTAGTTCATATTATTGTTTATTTCCTCATTCATAGGTAGTTGTTTCTGAAACTACAGGTTCCCATAGCCTTGCCACCTGAATCATATCTTCCATTATAGAGGTTACAAAGGAGTTCTACCATCAAATCTCCTTCCATTTCTACTTGTAACATTTGTTTCCATCAATTTTGTGAGACTTCAGATGCAAAAACTCAATTTTTTTTTAACACAGTTAATGTCATAACTTGATATAACAATACTACTATTTGAGTAATTATGGTTTAATGTTGCCCACCATTTAGCTATGAGTCCTCATCTTCAATTTCATTGTATGTAAATAATAGGAAGAAATGCATGTTCTTCCCATGCATTTGTGTTGCCAAACAGTTGCTTCCTGTAGTCTCCCTGTAATAGTCACAACAAGTCAACTAATACATTTGATCAATCAACGGGTATAAAAATATCACATCATGTTAGCTCTAAACATAAGCATCAACATCATAAATCACATGTAACCATCATAAACCCAATCATAGATCACATGTAATCATCATAGACCAGAATCATAAATCACATGCATGCTAAAACTGAATAACTATTGATGTTTATCCTTTAATCAATCCTTAGCTTCCACTTTTGTCTTTCTTCTATACGTACTCGTGATCGGTTGCCCCACCAGACAATCACCCATTGCCTTCTCCTCAACCATGTTTACATACACATAATGTGTATTACACACATACATCTATACTTGTTATATAGCATTATGCAATACATGCTTCCATACCAGTACCACCTATACCGCATGTACATGGTACCACCTGTACAACGTGTACAGGATACCAAATGTCCATAGCATCACCTGCACAAAATATAACTCATCCACATGTTTTCAACCATGTTAGTGTTATGGCAAAAAAATTCCTTCAATTCTTCATTCACACTACTTTTAGGTAAGTCCAATCAAACCATGCTTGGGTTGTCGATTGGAGAATAAGGAATTCATGGACCTGTTCAACTTTTGCAACCAAAGGATAACTAATTTTTTTTATGTCAAAGTATTCAAGTTCTTTTATTTAGCTAATCATTTTCATGTATCTTGTGGTTGTAGCAAAATTATGCAAATGATAACATAGAGGTAATTATGCATAATACAACTTTACCATATCAATAACTTTGAGTTTTGGGATTGAATCAGTCCCTTAGACAAGGTTTTAATAAGAATGGAATATGACCTCCGCTTAATCATAAAGTAGACTATTGACTATGATAGTTAATCCAGTATGGACTTCAATGTTATATTTGAAGTCTAATAACTTTGCCAAGAAAATAATTGCTTGGTACTCAAAAGTACTCCACACATAAACTGGTTATGTCATATGATTTCTTGTTTTCTCTTTTTAACACTACTTCCAACACCTTGTTGGCCATGAATAATTCAGTGTATATTCCACACCAATGGAACAATCAGTATGCAACTACATACACCTCCCATACATGAGTCATAAACGAAGGTTACCATGTTCTCACATTCCCAAATCTCTTAATTTCCAGGGTACTATGTGTACCAGGGTGTGAACTTAGGTCATTAACATACCTTAACACTAGATCATGACCTTGTAGAATATAATTCATTTCTTGGAAAACAATTCAATTATCAAATTATATAAAAAAATAGTCTATGCAATAATTGTTATGTTGTCATATTCAAACCTAGACAACACTATCCATGCAATATGACAGGTAGACTTCTCCCATATTTCTTGATAGGAAATAGTGGTACAAAATATGCATCTCAGATTGTGCGATTGCCAAATAATTTGAATAGATTGCTTGATATCATTTTATCGAAACCAATTATCTTTGTACACAACAATCTTTATTACTAGCACCACTTAGCCATCAATATGGTTGAAGCATCCTATTGATTTAACAATGAGTTGTTGCATGGTTTGTTATCCTTTCTCTTCATCACCTAGAACTTTTTATATGTCACACCTTACTTGGTGCATGTATTATTTTACTACTAGCATAAGATCCTTAGATCATCATATGTTGTATTAATGTGAAACCTTTTGGTTTACCTAAAATTTGTTTATTAATTCAGAAAAATCATGTTCTGAATCTAGTATACAATTCTGTTAGTCATTAGGTTGCTCTGAATTGCTCTATTTTTATTTCAAATACATCAAGCACTACCACATCTAGTATTTTTGTCATTTTTGTTTTTGTAAAGAATGTATACTTTGTTTATATATAGTAAAATCACACAGATCATTTTTATCTTATCACTTCCTACAAGAAGTACATTTTTAAGATCTATCGTCATTCTAATGGAAGCATCTTCTTCTTGTTGTAGATTGAAAGGTCCCTATTTGCGTGATATTAAGAAAACCCTATATATATCTTCACGGTTGTGAAGTTTGAGGTTGCATACTTTGAGTTGCAATAATTTACACATTGGAATTTGAGTGAACTAGAGAATGTTTCTTTGAGTTTGTATTTAATACTGTTATTAATCGGGAAGCACTAGGAGATGTTTTTAAACTCCTAATATGTATCTACCCTAGAGGTACTTTTGGATGCTAGTCCCATTGACCTACTTATGAAGGTCATAAAATTATTAATGTATAACATCTTCTTCAACATGTATATATTGAGTTTTATTCATGTGTGCATATACTTCACAACTCTAACCCTAGTTCAGTCTAGATTGGAAATATAATTTGTGCCGCTTATCTATCTTAGTTATTATTATTTAGATATTTCTTTACTCAAAAGTAACATGTAGGTTCAACTATGCATGACTAATTATATATGGATGTTGCTACTAAATATCTGAATGATGACTTGATAAAATTTAATTCCCTTCAATAGTGTATATTTGGATAATTTTCACACTAAGGGTGAATTAAATGGTTCCACAAGTGGCAAAACCATATCCAAAAATGAATTGCACTATTATATGCATATGCACCAATCAACACAACAATATTAAATAGAAATACAATTTTAAATAAAATACATAGTCTTATAACATGTACAAGGACCTGTCTTTCATGAGCTTAATGATATTTCATGGAAATTTCATGAATAGATCCAATTAAGGAAAACCTTCAGAATCTGTTATAGGATGGAGCAAAATTAATTTAAGCATCAAATTCGGATGCTTTTGATAGAATATCATGAACTTATTTCTTATGACTTATATAGATTCCATCTATATACTTTTATTTTTTATTTTTCCTCTTGTTGGCCATGATCTATGGAAAAAACACTTGTCTATTTAATCTATCTTTGTTTGCAAGTTACCTCATAAGAGTTCAATTTTTCTTCCCTTCATATCTCATTTCTTCTTAAGATCACTATAAGTATAAACTTAATTTCGTCGAGCTATGTACTTGGATAGATTACCTTTATCGGCATTGGTTGAATTTTGTTAGACGATGTACAACTCATAATTTAACTTTTATATGAGAAAGTAATATGACGATATTAGGGAAGAAGGGACTTATTGGCACACAATTAAACATAGGACTCAACCTTCCTTATCCTTCATTTCTTGTTTCAACACTTTCATTCATATTTATAAGACATGATGACCACACCACCAAATTTTAATACAATAACCATACTTTACAAATATTACAAATTTGTTCATTCATCAAGCTCGACTATAACCATCTAAAATTAAACCAATTTTTAAATCATGGTAATTAGTGAGAATTTTAAGCCCTCCATGCAGCTCATTGTAACCACACAAATGACCCATACATATATGTAAGCACATGCATGTAATCACATCATGAGTTTGGGACAGTATCCACTCATTGTATGTAACGGGAAGGCTAAACATACATCCTTCAAGCATAATGTAAATTAGCAACTCTGAGGAGAAAGTATTCATATTCTTATGAGATGATTTATGCATAAAAAAAAATAGCTCACATAAAACTGTACACACTCTTCTATGTAGTTCGTTTATACACAAAGTGCCCACAGGTCTTTTAAGCTTGTTTATACGTAGTGACTACATAAAATAATTATGTAGAATAATCATAAAACAGATGATTGTTACCATCAAGGAAATCATGGCATATATGTCAACCAGGTTATACATGTTTTGGTGTTTCTCACACATTAATGTGTACAAAATAAAATATGTGCAGCGCAGTCCTCATCAATACATACAATACCTACAACTACCAATAGGTATTTTCCATGTCTTTTCATTACTTCCTACTCCATCACAACATTGCAAAGTTTTATATTATATAACAATATCACAAAATTATTTGTTCCAATATACCTTACGGTTTCGGTTAGTTACAAACCCATGAAAATCACGGAAATTCTGACTTGTAAGAAGAGACTTCTTATTAAAGTAGGAACTATGATGGTTTTTTAATTACTATAATGGAGACATCGTAAAAGTGAATCCTATACATACAAAGCAAATCAAACATTGGACTATGACAAAACTAGTTAATATAGTTCAAGCATTACAAAGCTTGAATCTCCATGTTCCATTTGTATTTTAAAACCTAACTTGCCAAATAAAGGGGTGGATAAGCAATTTAAATTCAAAAATCATGTGATACATATCGTGGGAACCCAATAGGTTAAAACGCTCAGTCCTTCTAGATTATAGGGCTACGTATACGCAAACTGATTGGGTAACCTCTCTTTCTCAGATCAATAAGCCTAGAAATTGGATGAGCCTTAAAACCAAACTTTAACATGGCTTCTGTCTTGGGGAAGGAGAACCCAAACACCAAAATTTGTAAGACATTCTGCATGAAGGAAGAGATATGAAGATATTCTAAAATCACATTCTCATAGAGAAAACCTTCCTAAAATTTCGTCACTGATCATACTAACCATCGATTGAACGGAATCTACCCCATAATCGTAGATAAAACCGAGTTTACTATACAGGTAAGATTGATTCAAGTGTCCACCACTTACTAGATTGATGTAAGTTTAAACCATACCAAGCGGCTGCCTGCCCTGCACCAAATCCTAGCGCTTTCGAATGAAACCACTTGATATATACTGATACAAGGCCATGTGGGTACTTGAGAAATTTAATGAGAAGCAACATGGTTTCTAAAAATTTAATCCATGGTAATGGAGACGATTGAAAGGATCTTTATGAATGGCGATGTGAGTAATTGAGAAATTCAACACAGGAAACGTGGGTGCAACTTAAAAAAAATGGAATGCATATAGTCGAGAGAACAGGGCACATAAATTATACATACTATTACATTCATGATGAACACCGTCTATCTCTGTTCTTGGTGGAATGAACTCATCTGCAAAAGAACTTGAACGGGTTGTTAACTGAAATGGATACTCTACATGTTTTCCATAGAAAAGATGGTGAAACCCTATGTTGATAACTCAGATGGATATAGGGGGTTTTTAAAACTGTCTTGCAGATCCCAGTTATACATCATAAAGATAAGATAGAGCTACAATATGGGGTTATCTGGAAAAACTAGATAACCAATCTCCAAAAATAATGTGTTGGTGGCATGACAACATGGATAAACATTATCCACTGAATGATTTTATGAGCATGTCCATAAGATAACCATTATCCAACGAGTATGATCATTATCGAAACATCTCTAGCTCAATGAATAAAACAAGCGGAAAAACTAGTATTGAAAGGGAAACAACAGTTGACAATGACCTTTTCTTTGACCACCATCAAATTGGAAAGGTGTTGTTTGCTTTAAATCACACGTTTCCATAGAGCTTAATGGCATGGGGTTTTGAAAAAAAACTTTAGAAATAGTAACTCCAAAGGTGGAAGTATCTATTAATTGAACATTGTCGTGGAGGTCTCTCTCTGGCTTGTCATGGCCACCACGAGTCAGGTCGGGGTTGATTGGCAGCACTCTGTTTCAAGTGACGCAAATGGAAAACTCAATTCATTGTTAGATTTCAACACATATATGAATTCTAGCCCCATGACCAAACTGGCTCATCATCTGACAATGTTATGGTACGCCCCAGCTGCAATTGCAACAATTTTCACGTCTCAATGTTGTTTTATGTTATCTAAATTTGTATTGTTGGATGGTATTTCTTTCTCTCTTCCATCCATTTATATAGGAAAATTTATAGGGAGAAGCTCATGTGTAACCCTACCAGTTCCTAGACGCCCAAACATACCCTTTCTCCATGCATAAACACATCCATCCCTAGTTAGTATCAGATTGAGAGATTCTCCCACCGAGATTTTTTTAACTTTGATAGCAACACGTTCAGCTTTTGTCCTTCCAACATCATCCATATTTGTAAGAAAATGCCTGATGAAGTTCCTACCACCAAGTCTTGAAAAAACAGAAACTTCATGTGTCCCAATGAACTTTTGCCCACCTTCACCAATTGCTTTTAAAGTTTTACAGACGCAAGAAAATATACCCATGGTATACATGAGTCATTCATATTGTAAATTTATTTGATAATACTCTTAATCCGGTTACTAAAACTGGTTTGTGGTCTCAAGGTTACGGGGAGGAGCACGATATTGATTATTCAAGATAGGTACCTGTGGTAACATAATCCGTTGGGCCCTACTCCTTGTTCTGTTTTCATGTAATACCAGTCAAGTATCGACCACTACATACAGCTATAACATATATTGTTTATGTCGATCTTTGAAAAATAAGATATAAATCGGCCTTAACGCTTAACCACACACATAATTCTCATAACACTTCGACCCTCACTATTTTTTAGTGATCCAAACACACAATAATCCTTTATTTGTTCTAAAACTCACTACAATGATCACTAAAATATGTATTTTAATTCTCTCTCTCTATATATATATAGAGTGGCTACATTAAATCAATGACGTGGAATTTTAGGTCCAAATTAATAGATTTATTTACTATACTCCAAATCAACACTTCACATTTACTATGCATACATTATATCTGGAGGACATAATCAACATGGGAATTCAACATGGTAAGATTATGCATTTTGATTTCATTCCTTTGATGACCAAAACAATAATTAATGCATTCCATACAAACCACACTTTCATATTCAATGGGTAAACTATCACCCACCATGCTTACGTTTTCATAACTACACTGTAGCTAGTATTTCCATATATCATGTTCGTAGTCCTACTGTTATAGTCGAAGGAATTACTGCAAAATGAATCATAGTGAATAATGTGTATCATAGTTAAACCATGATGCATAATGTGTAACATAGATAAGATGAGCCACCAACTATACAATTGCAAACCTTAAGGACATAATTACAACCATAAAGCGAGTCACAGATTTTAAAGCAAACCTTAGTTCAAAATTACCTTCAATTTCAAATTCCTTCCCAAATAAATCATTTTAAGATTTAGTTGCAACCTTTATGGCTTCTAAGGCCTTAGGCACTACTCTAGAACTCATTGGAATATTTTTTTCTTACAACGATTTTATAACCAACCCCTTCAGTAAAACCTCTTATTTTTTAGGAACTGGTTAAGGACCTACAACTGAGTCATATCTTACAGAGGTGGATTGGCCCATAGGCCGCAATGTTTGAACTTAGGGCTCTAATACCATTTGTCACATACTTCCTTGACCCAATATCAACAACAACCTGCAATGCTCCAATCACTACATCTAACTTTAATTCCTTTTATATATACAATAGTTGTCACACACATATGTATTCAATCATTTTACACACAAAGATATCACATACAATTAGACTCATATGCTTAAAGATCTTACAACATAACATAAAGGGTAAAGAGACAACATACATAACATCTGTTGCACTTAAATCAACTCAGATTAGAGGAAATAATGTCACTTGGAAAATCGAGCACCGCCACCCAACCTAGAACTAACTTCCTCCAATTCACCCCTGAGCCGAGAGATCTTGCCATGGATCAACTACCTCTTATTGATATCTTCAATGGGTATTTAATACCCTCTTTCATGATGTGTTTTCCTTTAGTGGCGTCCCTCTTTCATGAATCTTTTTATTCATTTGCCTAGGATTTTCCCAGAAAATATCGCCTCTCTCTCCTGCGAGGCTTTCCCTCATAAAAACTTGTCTTTCTCTCCCGCAAGGCTTTTATCTTTTTCTTAAACTTAGCATATTTCCCTAGCTAAGCAACTTAATGGATATTTATCTTCCAATCCATTAAGCTTATCTAGAATTGAATCTAGAAGTCTTATCATGAAAGAATTATCCATTCCCATTCACCATTGGGATTTTATTTGAAAATAATCTCATCTCTTTGTGTCTCATTTTCCAAGTGATCAAATAATATTTATTTATTTAATAATGAAGTATTTATTTTCATTGTTACATCTCAAACTTAGATTTTTTGTTACAATTGAGTCTTAGCTTAGGTCCAGCATAATAACAACAAATCGTTACATAAGTCAAAAGGATGTTACAGTGTTACATTTTTCCCTCCACACTTCTGGAATAACAAATACTTCTGGAATAACAAATAAAAACTGCATATAAAGTTTCATATTTACCCTTTAAGTTTTTCAATATTAAAATCCTTGTGGATACTTTGCTCTATTTGTTTCTCTCTTCTTTTAGAATCACAAATTAGAAACTGCATAATTAGTTCCATGTTTCCCTTTAACATTTTCAATCTTAAAATTAATTGTAGAAACATATTCAAGACGAAGCTACATAAATATTTTTGCAAAAACAATTGATAGCATAGACAATAAAGAGATAAATCTCTGTTTTTCCAGAATATTAACTGTAGTTCAAATTCACATTCTGATTCACAATATCATTGAATAAATATCTATCATAAATCTAGGTGTAGGGTATTAGGTTATGATTTATATAAAGAATTATAATATTAAAAAATTTACGACTCTCAGGTAGGATTTATACGACCATCTCTCACACATGCCGGTGTAGTTTAGTTTATGAAGACAGAGTGCAATGAATATTAAAAAGAAAAGAGGGATTACACAACAAGACCGAGACAGGATGGAGTTTAATAATAAACTTCATGAAATTTGAGGACACCACGCCTAGTAACTAAACAAAACTATTGAATTGAAATCCGCTCAAAAAGATTAACCAGTGGCGAAAATATGACATTTAAATTTAATCTATTATTTTTTGATTGGAATGAAAACCTTTTCAAATGCTTTTTGACATCATATGTTTGATAGTGTATTACATTAAGAATATTTTGTTGAAATTAAATCTTCTTTATTTATTTATTAAAAAATCAAAATTTCTCAAGTCCACATTCATAGGTTGAAATAGGTATGCCTAATTATTACTTAATTTTTAATTTTCTTTTAGTTTTTTTATAGTGAGAAAATCTATTATTATCATAATTTAGTTGCTAAATTAGCAGTGGAGACAATTATCACTGATTGCTATCTCTAATGTAGACTAACTCATCATTGTTATTCTAGGAAAACTAGGCCACATGGAAATACCTAATTGGTCTGGTAAGGGGGCATGCTTTCACTCGTGGATATGTTCTATATTTTGGGTTGTTAACCTATTTCCTTAAGTATGAGTAAAACAAACTTTCAACCAAATAAATGCAGTTTTAAGAATTATGTTCTGACTTATATTTTACCAAGATAGATTTTAAAATTGATTTATATTGTTTTAATTTAAGATTAAATTACCGAAATGACCATTCCAACATCTATCTTGTAATATTCCCTTTTCTTGATATGGTCAAAATGGATGTAATTTTGCCATCATGTTTACGATGGTATTTTCCGATGGGATTTTTCCACGGTATTTGCCCATCCGATATGTCTATGGTATTTTCATTTTTCTTCGAGGGAAAAATAAAAATAAAAATAAAAAGTTTTTAGAGAGTCCATCAAGCCTATTAAAGGGGATAGGATCTAGGCCTTTGAATCATACGAAGTTTATCTATCTTATTGTGTTTTTCTTAAGAACTTGACGTGGCCAGTTCGAGTTTAATTTGAGGTACCAAAACTTCGTTGGTATGATTTTTCTGGTGGATCCATCTAGTGTCCATGATTATGCTTCATTTTTCTTTTTCTCTTTGATGAGCAATCATGCATGCCATTGCACGGGCTCCGATATTATTGTATGGGAATGTACTATTTTCTTCTGTTAATAATATAATAAGGGTTGCATATATTAAAAAATGATTACATATTTTATTCAGTTAATAATCTAATAACAGTTGAATTGGTTAAGTAGTCCTTAATTGTTAGTAGGCCTCAAGTCGTCATTAGTAGGCAAAGATTGTTGCGTTTCTATCGATCCTAAATTTCATGGATTTGTAGCCACGCACGTTCACATAATAGAGTGGAGCGTCCATCCTTTAGTTCCCAAGAGCATTGTTTCTCGATTAGATGAATTCCTTTTTTGTCCAAGGTCCATATAGATGAGCCAAAGTGGGCAGGTTGCATTCCTATAAGATGTTGAGGGGAAGTGTGTGGGGAATATATTTTATTCCGAATAGATTTAAATAGATTTTAGCCTCCTTGTATCCATCTCCACCATGTTCGGGCACCTAGGACTATTGCCATAGTGGAGGGATAACACAAACCTACACCTCCTTTTAGTTTTGGTACATAGAGTTTGTCCCATTTGATTAGGGACCATTTTTTTCCATGTTTGTTCCCCACAGGAAAGAGTGCTATAGTCGATGAATTTCTTGTAAGATTGATGTTGGTGCCATAAGGTCTAAGCATAGGTAGATGGAGAGGGCTTGAAGGACTGCCTTCAAGAGTATTGACTGTTAAGCTATGTTAAGGGAATGAAAGGTCCAACCAACTAGGTTGTTGCTCATTTTGTTTACAAGGTCCTCCCATAAACTCCCCTTTAGAGAAATATCGGCCAACAAAGTGCCCAGGTGTTTAGACGAGAGTTGGATGATATAGAATCGAAGTATTTTTGTTATATGTCTCTGAATAAGGGATGCAGTATCGAAAAATAAAACTTGAGACTTCATTGTTTTTATTTCCATATGTAAATCTTGAGTGAAGTCATCAAGAATATGCATGAAGTTCCTTTCTTCTTGGATGGTGGGAGTACCCATACCCATTACATCATCAACAAAAATTTGGTGGGTTAAAGGAAGGTTTGATCCAAATAGTTGAAGCCCTTTGATATTTTTCTCCATGGCTACTACTTTTCCAACTCTTCCTAATGCTCCCACCACTTATACAAAAAGGAAAGGAGAGTGAGGGTCTCCTTGTGTTAGCACATAAAGGATTTAAATGGGTTGGTAGGGGATTTGTTTAACATGATTGCGAAAAAAGGTGATAATAATAGGTTGTTGATCTATTTGTTCCAATATTGATCAAATCCAAAGTCTCCAATGATGTTGGGAAGGTACCACCAATTGAGGTTGTTGAAGGCCTATGAATGATCAAGTTTTAGCAACATACATGGTTTTCTTGAGAGCTTCAGGGTGTGGATGGCTTCATGGGTGATCATGATGTTGTTGAGGATCTCACAACCTTCAACATATCCAATTTACTCTAATGACATGAGCTATGGAAGTAGTGGTTTAGGTATATTTCTCTGTTATTTTGGTAATGATCTTATATATGACATTGTATAGGGTGACGAGTTGGTAACTAACATGATACTTGTATAATTATGCTTGCCTAATTAATACTAGAAAATAAGCATGGTATTAGAGTTTTGGTGAAGAAAGGAGATTAAGATCAACCCTTGAAGGCAGTTATTCTGAAATATGATCTATGACCAGATCCTTGACGAGATGGCTCCCTCTACTGCCTGAAGATAGGTTGGAAGGTGCAACAAATTTTAGGGCTTAGAGGACCATAATTGTTCTCATTCTTGAATTCGATGATGCAATGGAATATGTGGAAGTAAATATTACTAAAACTAATGATGATGAGGGAAAGGCTAAGCAGAAGAAGATGGAAACAGAGGCCAAGAGGATTCTTGTTGAATCGATAAAAAACCATTTGATGCTATTTGTTGTTGGGTTGAAGACTTCAAAGAAAATATATGATTCCATAGTAGGGTTGCATACATTGAATAACATCAGTTAAAAGATGACCTTGAGGAATCAACTTCATGATATTTAGATGTTTATATTAGATACTATGGCTTCCTAATCCTTGAGGATCTGTTAGTTGAGAGATCAACTAAAGGTTGTTGGACAGATTATTGATGAATGAGAGCTTGTGACTGTGACCATTAATGGGTTCTTGTATTCGTGCGATTCATTATATCAATAATTTGTGGAAAAACATAAATTTCATAGAACTTTGATTAGTTATGAGCTTCTTGTACCCAAGAGGATTCTAGGTTAGTATTGAAGCGGAAGATTTAGAGACCTCAAGATGTTGAGTCCCTAGCATTTGTAGCTCATATGAATAATGGTAAAGTAAGAATAAATTGTGGACAATTTCATAAAAGGAATATAGGTAGAATAACTGATTCCATTCAAAATAAGAAGAAGAAGGATATGTCAAAGATTGAGTGTTTCGGTTGTCACAAGTTTAGTCACTATAAAAACAAGTTTATTGAAGAGAATAATGATAGGAAGAGAAAAGGAAATAAACATGCTTCAACAATAGACATTGATGATGATAAGAATCCACATCAGAAGAGATATAGGGATGAAAATATAGATGATATGGATTACTTATTCATTTCTTCCCTTAATGCATTGTTGAAAATCACAACAACGTTGGTTAGTGGAAAATGGTGCCTCTAGACATAAGAAAGGTGATCATGACAGTATCAAAGAATTTGTAGAGAGGAATTCAACACAGAAAGTGGAATTTGATGAAAATACCAAGTATGCAATGAAAGGTTTAGGTTCAAAATCTTTATTCGGGAGAAAATATTCATACAAATGATGTGTTCTATGTACCGGGTTCGAAAAAGAATTTGATATCTACTTCATCCTTGGAAAGCAAAGGATATAGAGTTGTGTTTGTTGATGGACAACTCCTTGTATGGAATAAGGGCTCAAGTATAGATTTTTAAAAAGTGATTGGTGTTCAAGAGGGAGGCTTGTACAGACTCCTACAATGATCATCCTGAGAATTGGTACATGATAACACCAATCTATGTGAGTTATGGCATCAAAGATTTACCCACATACACTAGAATATTTTTCCAACATTGAGGAAGATGGTTACATGTCTTCTAGAGCTCTAGGTTGAGCATAAAGGAGTTTGCAAGGGTTGTGCACTCGGCAAGTATGTCAAGGGATATTTTCAAAGAAGTGACAGTAGGTCCAAGGGGAACTTGGATAAAATACATTCATATGTATGCAAACTGATGATAGTATCATCTTTGAGTGGTTTCTTGTACTATGTGATACTCATTGATGATTTCTCTTGGAAGGAATGGATCTACTTCATTAATACTATGGACGAGGTATTCATTAGGTTTCGAAAGTTTAAGGGCCAACTAGATATCTTAATAGGGAATAATATCAATGTTATTAGGTCAAATAACGGAGCAAAGTATATGTCCAACGACCTCATTATCTTCTGCAAGGAAGGAAATATTAAGAGGGAGTTGATAGTTTGCTACAACCCTTAATAGAATGGCATAATTTAAAGGAAGATCACGTCCATTTTGAAGGTTACTAAGGTAATGATTCATGATCATGATTTTACCGAGTTCTTATGGGGAGATGCATCCAAAACAACAATTTATGTTCACAATGCAAGTCCTCACTAGATCTTGGGGAATGAGACTCTCGAAGAGGCTTTTAGAGGTAAGAAACCAGAGGTCATGCATTTGAGGATTTTTTATTGTCCAGTATACATTCATATACCCAAGGAGAAGAGCACAAAGTTAGGGCCTTCTGGTAAGAAAGGAATTTTTTTTGGATACAATGAGACATCAAAGGCTTGCACAATTTATATTCTAGTAAAATGGTAGATTGAGGTCAACTGGGATGTTAAATTTGATGAGGATGCAACCTACTAGAGATCCAAATCATATCACATGGATATTGATGATGAGGAGAAAGAGGCCCCAAAGGATATGGGTTCATGTCCAGTTGTACCTATGGAACATCCTTTAGATCAACAGGAAGAACCAAAAGTGCCCATTAAACCAATGGAAACACTTAGGTTTATTGTTCCAAAATCTAAGAAGAGGTCGCAAAGGATTTGAAGTACATTGAAGGATGGAAGGGGCATGGAGCTCCTTATGTCAAGTTTAGTGAAAGAATATATCCTATGAAGTACTTAAGATATGTGGCATTGATAAGTCACGTCATTCATTTCAAGCTATCCAAGTATAAGGAGGTAGGAAGCCAGTAAGTTTGGAGGGATGCCGTGATGGAGGAATATGATTCCATCATGAAGAATGATTTATGGGGTGTTGTTCCCAGACCTGAGGGGAAGTCAATGGTGATTTCCATGTGGATGTATAAGATCAAGCATGCGATAGATGGTAACATAGACAAGTACAAAGAAATATTCATGGAAAGAGGGTTCTCGTAGAAAGAGGGAGAGGACTATGAAGAGATATTTTCTCGAGTCTCTAGATGAACTTCTATTAGAACTATTATTTTTATTTCATCTTTTATGGGTTGGAAATTGCATCAGATGGATGTGAAAACTATTTTCCTCAATGGAGTGATTGAGAAAAAAGTGTACATAGAGGAACCTTAGGGCTTTGAGGTACTTGAAAAGGAGTCTCATGTCTACACGCTAAAGAAGGCTTTGTACAGACTGAAGAAGGAATATTAGGCTTGTTATTCTAGGATAGATGGATAATTGGTGAGTCTTAGTTTCACCAAGAGTGATGTTGATCCCAATATTTACTACAAGGTTTTTAATGGTGAGTCTATGATCTTGTTTCTGTATGTTGACGACTTGTTTTTTATAGGAGAAAAAAAATCTCATTAATCAATGTAAGAGGGAGATGACCTCTAAGTTTGAGATGAAGGATGAATTACTTCTTGTGATTAGAAGTGTGGCATAAGGTGGGTGAAATATGTAGGTTTCAACCTCGTACAGAAATTACCTGCATACGAATTCTAAAACACGGAAAATAAACAATGCGAGAGCATAACACATAAAACACATATACACAAAGATTTTCCCCTGGATCCCAAAACCGGGACTACCAGCTTGATTTTTCATTATGTTCCTTTCAATGTTACAATACATATTTATACATGCTGAAGCATCCAATAACATGGACCTAAAACCATCGCATCCAAAAGCATGGACTGAAAACCATCACATCCAAAACCATGTGTGAAAATCATGCACAAAATCATAGGTAGGTCCGCCCAACCTAACATAGGGTCCAAAACCAAAATTTTCTGGGGCGCTGCCCCGGACCCAATAGAGGGGGGTTACCTGCACCCCTCAAACCCCCTGTGACCCCCCCGCTACGCAATAGGCACAACAAAGGGGGGGCTCTACCCCCCCTCTAACCCCCCGGTTAACTACGTGGGCTAGTCATGGAAAGAATATAACACAACCCAATTCCCTATCCAAGGGGGGTATATTATTACAATCCTTCAAAGAGTTGACCTGTGAGTTTGAGATGAAGGATCTAGGTTTCATTGCATTACTTCTTGGGATTATAAGTGTGGTAGAAGCTAGATGAGATCTTCGTTATCCTAGGGAAGTATATTATTATGATCCTTTAGAGAGTTGGGATGATGGACTAAAATTCCATGGTCACTCCCATGGTGACCAATGTGAAGAATTTTAGAGGCTATGACTCAAATTTGGTGGTTCCCTCTATGTACCAATAGTTGATTAGACCCTTGATGTATCTGGTTAATACCAAACCTAATATCTTTTTTGCAGTGAACACTCTAAGCCAGTCCATTGTGGATCCCAGGAATATAAATTAGATTGTGGCACATCATGTGTTGAAATATATTCATGGTAAAAGCACTTATGGATTAAGATATGTCTTAAATCGTGAATTAGAATATCAGGGATACAAAAAATTTGATTGGGTAGGAAGTGGCAAAAACAGGAAGAGCACATCAGGATGTTGCTTCAGTTTCGTATCTTTTATGATATCCCTATGAGCAAGAAGTAGACAACTATCACACATACCACAACAAAGGCTAGGTATATATCATATCTATTTTAGTGAGTTCTAAACCAGTTTGGATTTAGATTATACTTGCAAGATTATTTGATGAGGTGTTGGAGACGAGCGTGATACATTACAAAAATCAAAGTTGTGTGAAGCTTTCATAAAATCTAGTTTTCCATGACAGGTTGAACCACATTGAGAACAACTACCACTACATCTGAGACAAGGTATAGAAGATAGCGATGAAGCTCTAGTACATTTCTATGAATGAGAAACTTGTTGACATTATTGCAAAACCTTTGCCCTGGATGAAGTTTGTATACTTTAGGGACAAGATGGGAGTGGTTGAGAATTCATCCATCATTGAGAGGGAGTGTTGATTTTGTAGCATTAGGGTAAATATTCTCGCATGGTAAATGGTATTGAATGGATTCTATGTAATGTGGCTAGGGTGATTGGCCTAGATAGCTTCACAGCTTGGAGTGCTCCCCTGCTTAGAAGGTTCTAACCATATTTCCAAGGGTTACTTGACTAGTGGGTAGAGTGAGTGCCTCAAAACATCGGCAAAGTATTTTTACAATTCAAGTGATATGTGACGACATGGGCGAATGGTAAATGGGCCTAGGGTTTCACCATTAGTTAGGTAAAATTAACCTGGTTCTAGGTGATAGATTGGTTAGTTGGTGACCATGGACTATTTTTTATTATCATGGTTAGGGTGTACCTAAAAATATTGCCAAAGGGTATTTAGCTAGTGGGTGACTAGATATTTCACATGATGCTTTCCACATGGTTCTAGAATAGAACATGAAGTCGATGGGTACATTAACAAAGTAAGTTCATTCAAATTTTTCTTGGGATGGATAAATTTTTAGCGAAGTCGACATCTGAGGAAGTCAAGACAAATTCCTCCCTAATTAAGATGGATTATTATTTCTGGGGGGTTGTTGCAATATATATGTAAAACATATTTACTTTGACTCCTACATTAATTTATGAAAATAATTGCAGATTTTATGGTGGGCAGTAAGTCCTCGTAAATATGTTTAATTATGGAAATATAAAAAATGTACTACATATTTACTTTCTATTTCTAACCAAATATATTCAAAGAATCACATAAAATATGAAGGAAAATTTTAACAAAGTCAAGCACTATGTGGGTGGATTATAACCTAATTCATGTTGATCTTTGGGTAGTTATTAAAGGTATTCCCCAACTATTTACAAGATGGAAAATTAAAATAAAGAAAATTTAATTTAATTTTAAATGTTATTTTTAAACATACATACCCCTTGGGAACCATAATATCACTATAAAAGTAGAATTGAACTTCTCATTTACTCAGTCGCTCATTACTCACATTTTGCCACAATCCTAGTTACTAATTTTTAGTTTTTTTCCTAAATTAAATCTAAATCTAAAACACTCATCATTTACCTGTTCGTCATACTTATGACTATATAGTTAAGGCTTGTGCATTTATTAACAAATGATTTATATATGCCACCCCCCAATACTATACCCTAAGTAAAAGAGGAATCGTATTCTCCATGACCCACATCATCTATTGAAGTCCATAATAAGGTTATATCGTCATTTTTTCTCTTGGTGGTATCTATAAAGTTGTTTCTCTTATACCTAGGTGCCTAAGGATGAAATGATTTATGTGGTATCACTATATTTGGTAAGTTGTATCTTTTGGTTCCTTGGGGCGTGTGCTCAAACCAAATGTTACCATGTAAGGATTTGATGGTTGACTCCTTGGGGTGTGTGCTCAAAATAAAAGTTACCACGTCCACCACATCAATGTGTGTACCATGTGACAATCAGTACCTTATTAGAATGGATGACGGAGATGTATTGTCAGACATCAAAGGGTGGAGATTTCCTCCATCCAACCCTAACCCTTACGACCTGGCTCATCCTATCTCAGTTGATGTTATTCATCATTGTGGTTGGTTTCATGACCGAAGAGAAACTTTATGAGATCCCCATACAGATTGGGAATTTCATTTCTTCTCAGATTCATTGCGGCGAGTATACTTCTTCCTTGGTTCAGATTTAACCCTCACCAGTGCGCCTAGTAAGGGTTGTAAATTAGGTTATTTTTGTTTTATAAGTTATTGTACCTAATATTTTTGTTCACAAATTTACACTTGTTTCTTTCACAGTTATGAAGTGTTGTCAGGCCCTCTGCTTCATTTGGTTCCAGTGTAAATTGTATGCCCATCTTTGTGACCTCCGTGAAATTTCTTAACGCAAGGTTTTTCTTGTTGGTAAGATGAATTTTCTCTGTATGGTTCAATTCATCACTCAATTTTTGTGTGCCTGCAACACATTATGACTAGCTGCTTGATGCACTCTTACCATATTTTTAGCAGCTTAAGTGAATTTTTGTGATGTGGTACAGGGTTTGTGTCACCACCTTTAGAGAAATACCTAGCAGAGGTTCTAGGTAACTATTGTAGTACTCAACAACTCCCCATTAATTGTTATAATAATTGAACTAATAAATAATGGGGACCCTTCTAAATTCTGATAAAGTTCTTTGGTTCCAATAAAATAAGGAAATTTTTAGTTTTTTTCCCCAAAACACCTTTGAATAAGAAATTATCCCTTATCATAACTTTCATATCAGAGATTGGCCTCATAAGTATAAAAGATTATAGGATTTTGTTTAAATGTATTATCAGAAACATTCTATTGGAACATTTAAGTATCGCAACATTACTTATAGTAAAGTCGCGATAATAATTTTCCCTAATTAAAACTTTCTGATACTTTAAGCCCAAAGTAATATAATCACGACTTTATAATATAATAAATAAAAGCCTAGACCCACAAGACTACCACGTGGTATATCAGGGTTTCCATATAGCGAAACTTTAAAAAACAAGTGTCACTTTAAAACCTTTGATCCTCCAATCCTCTGTTGTGTTGATACTCTGATATCTAATACCTCTGATGTTCCTTATCTTCCGATCCTCCAAAATTTCAATATCACGATACTCAGATATTCCGATATCCCTCATCCTCCAATATTCCCTTTCTATCCATATCAAAAATTTGGTATGGAGAAGCACTCTTTTAAAATCTATGATATTGCATCCCCGATACAAAAACTTTGCTACCTCTTCCCTCTCACAACTTATAACCATTATATCTTTAAATAATGCCTATCAAAAAGCAAGGATATCGCAAGTTTTAAAGGTGTGATCCTAATATTTTCCTGACAAAAAATCCTCTGATATGCTCACATGTGTAGATCCCATGTGAATGCACGTTTATCATTTAATGGCCGAAATCAAAAAATTTATGATTTTTCGAAGCTTTAAATGATTTCATCATTGCAGCTTGATGTCTCTAGGATTTTCTCATAAAGCCATACATCATCATGGAAAGTAGTTATTTTCTCTAAAATAATTCTTTATTTAAGGAATTTCATCTTATTCTTGTGTTCTCCATTACAAGCCAATCCTGACAAGAAAAATTCATTACAAATGTTTAGAAACAGGAAGAAACCCATTGTTCAATAGCAACCAGTCGTTCCTCCACTTGAAGCTACCGAAATGCCTGCATCATTGTCGGATACGACCTGTACTCTAGATGCTAGAATCTCCTCTTGGGAAGCTATTTCTAAGATTTTTGAAGATGAAGGATGCAGGGTAACGGAGAAAAAAACTATGGATGATGATTCTAACCTAGTCTCTGAAACTACCTACAGTGAAGTCACTAATTCATTCCTGCATAGCATTGCAGTGCAACCTAACATCCTGCCTTATAAAAATATGGTTAAATGGGTTATTGATCATATGAATATTGCAGATAGGAATTTCATGACTCAGAAGAAAACAATCATTGGGTCATTTACCAACAGTATTTTGAGAAAAATGTATCATCTGCCACAACCTCAGCCAAAATATGACAATATTTTTATACAAAAGTTCACAAAGGAGAATGAGCATCAATCAAAGCCCATTAAAAACAGGAGAATAGATCCTAACAAACATAAGCATGAAGATAAGGGTATGTATTCTATTGCCTCCCTTGCTGGTACATAATGTCAAATAACATGTATGATGTGTAGGATCTATGGTTACCCTATTACACAAAAAATCCCTAACCAATGGGTAGCACTCATTGATGTTATCTCTAATGGACATATTATGGATGGGGGAAACATATTGTCTGGAAGTATAGCCACTCAAATCATGAATTATAGGAGAAAACGTAATTTTTTAGAGAACATAGTTCCCCCTTTTTATATGAGTGCCTATATAATGGATGCCATTTGTTTCACCTATGATTTTGCTTCTATGGGTTGGAAATGGACTATAGAAGACCCTACACCTATCCATATTTATCATGACATACTCTGGGAATCAAAGTTTTACCCTCATTTCTATAACAAAATTCCATGGATTAATGTTTCCCATCCACCAAAGTGTCTTTGATAAGAAAGCCCCTAGGGTTTCACCTAAAGCTAACAATGATTTGCTAGCAATTGGTAACTGGTTTGGAGAATAATCATTCACTAATGTTTGGATCTTTGGTAGTCTTGCAAGGACCTATGTTTTTCCCCTTTACATTCTTGATAAACTTCTGCCTCATGAAATATCTTACCAGACCATAGGACATCATGTTTCAAAGGACCTAAATCATGCTAAATATACAATGCAGCCTACATTTCCTATTCAATGTTGTGTGTATAATATAGATAGTTATAAACATGTTAGTATTTAGATTGAAGAGATTTAGTGTTTAAACTTCCCAACTATTCCAAATAAGCAATATGATCCTAAGGGAACTGCCAAGAATGTCGTTGCACCGTCAATTATAATGAAATTTATGCATGAGCCTAATAAATTTGATGACTTATTTGAATCAGTCTCTTCCTATTCGATGGTTGTGAATCTATTAGTAGCACAGTCAACTCTAGATGAGATAACTTAGTTTAATCAGTATAGAGATAAAAGGATTCCTCACTTGCCTATGGATTTATTAAAGTTCCATCAACAAAACACAGAAACGAAACATAAGAAAGTTTTGGTTATTTCAGCATAGGTTCTTGATGTTTCTTAGACAAAAAATACAAGTACTTCCTCCTCTTCTCAAGTTGAGGAAACTCTTACAGTCAAAAAATTGGATGCAATATGGGAACAGTTCAATCAAGTCATTCAAGATACAAAGCCTCAAAGTCTAAAGACTCCATTGTAGGAGAAAGTTTCACATACTTGTGAAACTATAGAAAAAGCCCCACTTATTATTGGGACTTCTGATAGGCCTTTGGAAACTGATGATATAGAAATCATCCCAGAATTCCTGATTGTTGAGGTCATTTTGAAGGTCGAAGAGATTCCTCCTCTCGAGATATTTTACATTCCACAACATAAAGTTGTTTTGAAAAGAAAAAGGAAAAAAAGAGCGGTTGATCAAACCCAGGCCTTATACTTCATTTCAAGTGGTGTGGAAAGGATCTCAAACTACTCCTACAGAGGATCTCGAGAGGCTCTCACAGTTTGTAGGAGCATACGATTCTACCACCATAGGTAAATTCATTGAGGTATATTAGATTATGAGAGAAAAAGATGAAAGAATCATGCAATTGAAACAGGCAATGGAAAATGAGAAGCAGATTATTGCTCAATAGTGGCAAGCACATCTTGCCAAACTTCAACATAATTTTCCTACCTTGAAGCTTCAAAAGGAATCGGATTTGAGAACTTAGGATGCTCAAATCCAAGAGTTACAACAAAGTATTGAACAATTGAAGATTAATCCTGAGTTGACGGAATACAAAAAGGAAGCAGGAGAATTGAATACTCTCCTCGTTTAGTAACATATTACTTTTTGTCAAAAATTAGTCATTATTCATGATTTATGTCAAACAACCAATTCATTGGTGAATCAATTGTCCAATCTGAGGACATACTTTGATGAAATTGAGGAGAAAATCTCATATTATATAAATTGGCAAGAAAGTGTTGAAGGAAGATTAGGCAATCTCCCTACTATTGAAGAATCACAAAAGGATATAGTCTTCCAAGATTGGGAAATCAGACGTAAACATGCAGAGACAAAAATATTCAGTGCGAGGGATATTTCTAATCACCTCACTGAATCTATCAATGACAATTTACTGTAGGTCAACCTTATTCAAGACATCCCAAAGGGAGCTATTCCTAATATTAAATTGTTCAACAAGACATGGTAGGAGTTATCAAAGAAGAAATTCGAGAGCATTGAAAAGTTGTCAAAGGTTAACTTAAAATACCATTGGCATTTCTTAGTTAAACCTCACAGTCAATGGTTAATGTTGAGGTGTTTATTCAACATGACTACTCATATTCTTTCATTTCTCATGGACTTGGTATTCATTGGTCAGATGTGCATTCAAACACGACTCCACCCAAATTGGAGCCTATGATATATATCTATGAACTATGGCAACGTATGGGGGGACACTCTTCTTCTAAGTCTTAGTTGGATTGTTGCAACAATATCTAAAATTGTCTTATGCTTTTATTTTAAGCGGTGTTTGTTAAAATTGCTCCAAACTTTTATCCTACTTTTCAATTTATTTATTTTGTTTGAAAGCTATAAATCCCCTTTGTTTGAATGGAGAAGGGGTTTTGAATTTTGGGAAGAAGGCTTTTGTTTACACTGTTGTAGCTCAAGTAATCTTAATAGAACACTGGACCAATATTGTTTTTCTCATGAACAGAGTCATAATAGATTGGGTACTATTATCTGTTTATTTTCCTTATGTTTTATGAGTTAAATGGTTATTCAATTTATGTTTATTACATGCACGAATGAAAGTGGTCTTACATTTTTCACTATTGTCATGTACGATTGAAATCATATAATGTATGTATAAGCAATGAAATCATATATATGTGATAAGTTTTATCAGAAAAACTTAATTTACTATTTAATTAAATTTTAGCTAGCATTTGTTGTTTTAACTTCATGATCATTTGATAATCTATATTGTCTTATTGTTTATTAAATTCTCTTTAGATCACATATACATATTAAGGTTTCCGGGTAAGGATAGATAGATAGATAATTGTTAGTTTATATATTTCTTTATACTCAAGTTTCATCAATATTAAGTCTCACACATACATAATTCATCCATTTTTATCATTTATATTACGGGAAACTAGTCCCATAATCCTAGTCAGAGCCAACAATCCAAATGAAAAAGTATATACTCTAAGGTCCTGACTGGGTGGATTTCCCTGATGTTGAGGCAGACATTTCATGATTGCGACAGTAACCAAATCATGAGATTAGCTACCTTTGTTGCCGACAAAGGTTTATGAGGATCCAGTCATGTCGACCATCAAGTTTGAAATTTTTTTGATGGTTTCAATCCCTGTGAAAGGTATTCTTTATCACCACTTTCTCTCGTTTTTGTTATTTTATTTATCTGTAGATTGTTGTTCCCTTTATGTCACTTGTAGTGCATTTATTCCCTCAATACTCATGATATTTTATGAATCTTTACACGAGCATGATGTTAGGGTTCTTCAAAGTTACAGTTATGAGGTTGCGGTGTTGTAAGATTTGAATATACATTTTGTTTGTAAAAATACATCCTCTATTAACATTCCCCTCTTTGATTTCATGGATGCAGGTATATTATTTCTATGAATGACTGGTTCATGAAGTAAAGGAAGATCCCACCTATAATTTATTCCCCCTATGCGTACAAGTCGTTTGTAATCACACTACCCATGTATATTTTATTGTCCATTTATGTCGTTAGGGTTGATTTGTCTCCACTTCCTGTGGTTAATTGTTCAGTATAGTATAGCTCTTTTAGTAGTGTCTCTATGGAAGCAAGAATTAAGGGAATTTTTCCATGTTGGCATAGACCCTTTCTGGGTAACTCATATATGTAATTATATAATATGAATTAGTTCTATTGTTGAGCCACAATGCCCGATAGGTTATCAATGCTACATATATGTTGAATTGGAGGTGTCAAAAAAATTTCTTATATATATTCGTTGGTTAGATATTTTCTCAATTCTTTTGTGTGGTTATCTAATTAATGTTAAAGGTTGTTGTACTACAACATGTTATGTGTGGCAATTTTGTACATTACTTTCCATTTTGTCTATGGTCTCATGGAAAAAGGAAAGAACTACCTTCACCACTACTTTGGCTATGGTATACTTCCTGTGTGTGATTACTGCGCACAATATGGTATACTTCCTGTGTGTGATTACTGCGCACAACTTAGCATATACCTTTGTGCACTAGAGACTTGTTCTCAAAACAATTTGCTTAATGTTAAAATCATTATTTACAAAGGAAAAACCTCCATACTTTGTTTACATTTCACCTTTCTATGTTGTCATGTTTACCCTAATACTAGTCACTCTTATAGACACAATTTTAGTATCCTAGTGTAATAAGGGTCCAAAAGCTTAGGAAATTTCTTTGGAATTACCCAATTCTCTTTAATTTCTCGAGTCGCTTTCGATCATTCTAGATAGCCATGTATTTATTGGGTTTATTGATTTCTCTCAACTTACTAAAATTTGTGTTGATTATGTCGCATGTTTTCCTCAGTTTTACTATCATTAAGTTAATTCCTTAGTCCCACGTATATCACAGTTGTGAATCTTAATCTTTTCTTAAGCTATAAATTTTTTTCTTTTTGAAAAAAATATAGTGTGGAGAAAATAAAAGTATAATGATACAATTTCTAGTGTGATAGAAAAATTATTTTATTAGCTTGTCCTCCAATGGTTCATCTCAATAATAATAATTTCTATGCATTTACCGACATGGGTGTTTATAATAACTCCATTCCTTTAAACGAGAATATGGCGCTAACTTTAGTTAGTATACAAATTGGGTTGAGTCGCATTCAATCACTCTAGATAGCCATGTATTTATTGGTTTTATTGATTTCTCTAAACTTAGTAAATTTGTTGTTGATTATGTCACGTGTTTTCATCAGTTTTAATATCCTAAAGTTAATTCCTCAGTCCCACATATATCGCAGTAGTGAATCTTAATATTTTCTTAAGCTATTTTTTTTTTCTTCTTTAAACTAAAATGTGGAGAAAATAAAAATATAATGATACGATTTCTAGTGTGATAGAAAAATTATTTTACTAGCTTGTCCTCCAATGGTTCATGTCAATAATAATTTGTTTCCATGCATTTCCAGACATGGTTGTTTCTAATAAGTCCTTTCCTTTAAACAAGAATACAATACTAACTTTAGCTAGTATAGAAATTTATTTGTAAGTATTTGTTAAGTCCAAATAGTTGAAGGTTGGTTTGGAGATTTTAAACTCTCTGCCTCATTATTAGGGCTATCTAGTAACCATCGTGCATAATTTATCCTCGTCCTTCCGAGGTATATAATATCCATTCACCATTAAAGATATAACTACAGAGGCTTAGGGAGTTTCGTTGATATTATTTTTACTGTAAGCATAAAATTTACTACGGACTGCTTTATTTCTTCTCGGTATATCTACTAATATATTCAAATGAATCTTTCATTATACCTAGACTTAATCAAATAATTCTTCACAGTTCTCAATAATTCGAGGAAATCCAGTAACATGCTTATACAGTAAGAATATCATTATTACACGTGAAATTTATCACATGCAGAGATAAAACAGTTTACTAAGAAATCAACTTAATCCTCCTTATTGGTAAGACATTTGCACACTATCAACGGTATAACACATGCGGATACAATGTCTTGTCTACTTTCAAAACAATTCGTTGCTTAGGTAAAATTTAACAATATCACAATACTTACAAAGCAATCTTACTCCTAAAAGGAATAAGGAAAATCCTAACTAGAGTTTTTTGTTTGGAAAATTACTCAAAAACGAGTACGTTCCTTCTTACCTCAAGTTGAATCCACTAGTTCTCCCCTGAGCTACAAATTGCCTTCCACCAGAATCAACAACCTCACTGATTTTATACTTTTTCTTCCCAACAGAATTTTTGCACCATCTTCCCTTTTGGGTTTACCAACCCCAACTGCTTAGGCCTTTGTATTTTTATTCTCTTTTTTATTTCTTTAAAGTATTCATTTCTCTCCCAGAATGCATTATTTCACCACGAACTTAGTAATTTCCTGTACTAAGTCATTTATTGCAATATTTTTCTCCCATCATAATAAATCTACTATTTTCCAATTGTTTCTCTTGGGAATTTTAGGATATTTTTAGGTAAGGAACAACTTGCACAACTTTTTACCATAGGTAAGAAATATGATTGACTCAGGTACTCATCTCTTGAGTAATTTCCAACAGTTTATTCATTAACAATAATGTATTAATCACACTACATAAATTTCTATTTGATAATATTGTTTCATAATTCAACATGGCTCCCTTAGCCAAAAAAATCTAAAATAAATCGAAGTCTAAGAATAGAAAATTATTAACATAAAGAACAAAGGGTTATTACATCTTCCCCCCGTGGCACCCCCGCCCCCCCTTCTTTTATTCAACACTGTCCTTGGTGTTCATTGTCCCACTGCTTCCCTTCTACAATAGAGCTGGAAATGGCTCTCGCATTTTGTTTTTTATTTTCGAGGCAACCTCCTTAGGTGTAAGTTCGTTCCATTACACTTTAACCTGAGAAATGGATTGATTTCAGAGCAATATCTCTCTCCAATCTAATATGCGAAGTGGCTTTGCTAGGAAGTCTCCTTCTAGTTCTACCTCTATCAGATTCCAAACAATTATGTGACAATTATCATGGACATATTATTTTAATAAAGATACATGAAAAACATTATGTACTTTTATATGACTTGACAGTGCCAACTGATACACTACTAGCCCAACCTTGTCTAGAAATTCAAAAGGCCCATAGAACCATGGTGCCAATTTGGTACAGGTTTTGATCCTTGAGGTACTTTTCCATAGTTTCACTCTTCGGTATACATCATATCTAATATTAAATTCCTTGTGAATCATCTTTTTATTAGCATGGCTTTTATGTTTGTCTTGTGCAATTTCTATGTTTTGCCTAATTTTCTGTAGCACCTGTTCCATTCATGTAGTGCATCTCGTCCCAATATTATTTTTTCTTCCAACTAACTCCATCTGAGATGTGTGTGGAATTTTCTACCATATAAGGATTTGCAATGACTCGTTTTTATTGAAGCTTGATTACTGTTACTGTAGGGAAATTCTGCTAAATGTAAAAAATCTTCCCATTTAGCAAGTCTATCCATCACATACATTCTTAGCATGTCCTCTAAAATCTGATTTGTTCTTTCAATTTGGACATATGTTTGGGGGTGATATGCATACTAAAATTTAACCGTGTCCCCATGCCTCCAAACAAATATTTCCAAATCTTGGAAGTGAATTTAGCATCTCTATCGGACACTACCATTTCTGGTATTCCAAGCAATAAAAAAATCTCATTCATAAAAATGTTTTCAATCTGGGTTGTTCCATAGGTATATTGCACAGTACAAAGTGTACTTCTTTACTTAAGCTGTCCACAACCAGCATAATGGAGTCATGCTTTCATCTTGTTTTTGGCAATCTTATAATAAAATCCAATGAAATCACTTCCCATTTCCATTCAGGAATGGGCAGTGGATTTAACAATCTAGTGGGATGTTGGTGTTCCACCTTCACTTGCTGACATTCTAGACATTTTGACAAATATATTTTTACCTCCCTTTTGATGCATGGCCAAAAAAAATATTTTCTTAAAGAAGTTCTCATATTTTGATATCCGAGATGTCCCACATATAGTTTCTTATGATATTCGTTTAGTATCATCTATTTTAGAGAACTCACATTGGGAACATACAATCTATTTCTGTAAATTAACAAATTTTCTGAAGTTTCGGTATAACCTGGAACTTCTCCTTGTTTCACTTTTTATTGAATTTGTTGATAATTGTGATATGCATGTATTTATTTCCTGATCTGTTCAATAAAATCTATATTGACATTATTAACATGTATTCTCATAAAATCATATGGATGTCTACCCAAAGCGCCTGTTATTTTAGTTTATTTAACTTTAATGTGTTTGATATCAAATTCAAATTCACTAAGAAAAATCATCCACCTAGCTTTCCTAACATTAAGGTCCGGTTGAATAAATAATTATTTCAAGCTAATATGATCTATTATCAAGGTGGATTTTTTTCCCAATAGGTAGTGTCTCCACATCTTTAAAGCATGTACCATAGCAGCTAGTTTCAAGTTATACACCACACGATTCTTTTCATGTGGCTTTATTTTCCTAGATTCATAGGTCACTACTAAAATTTCCTGTAATATGACACTCCCTAAACCTTGCATACAAGAAATAGTAAATACAACAAATTCCTTTCCTAGATCTACAATTTTTAGAATAGGTGCTACACTTAACAGTTTTTTAAAATTTTCAAATATTTCCTGACACTTGGTTGTCCACTCAAATTGTATTCATTTATTTTGTAAGGAAGTGATAGGTATGTCAATATAGAGAACCCCTCAATAAAACCTATGTAGTATCCTTTAATCCCCATGAAAAACTGGAAATCTGACACATACTAAGGAATGGGCCAGTTCAGAGTGGCCCTAACCTTCTCCAAATCAAGATATAGTCCTTCTTTGGAGATAACATGGCCTAGGCATTGTATTCTATTCTTATAAAACTCACATTTTCTAAGATTAGCATGTAATTGATGTTCCCTTAAAGTTTGCAGTACCAATATTAGATGTTCTTTGTGCTCGTCTTCATTCTTCAAATACACCAAGATGTCATTTATATATACCAGCACAATTTTGTCAAGATATTTACTAAGTAAGTTGTCCATTAAGCACATCAGGTTTCAAGTGTATACATAAGACTAAAGGGTAATAGTACAAATTCGTAGTGACCATATGTGGTTCCAAAATTTGTCTTGTAATTGTCCTCATCCTTTATTCTAAGATGGTGATACCTGGTCCTTAAGTAATTTTTTGAGAATATGGTTGCCCCTCTTACTTGATCAAATTGATTGTCAATACAGGGTAGCGAGTATTTTTGTTAACGATTAATTTATTTAATTACCAGTAATCTTTGCAAATTATTAAAGTGTAATACTTCTTCTTCACAAATAACACAGGAGTTCCCCATGGGGAAATGTTGGGTCTAATATATACTTTAACGAGTCATTCTTGTAACTATATCTTTAATTCCATCAATTTTGGAATAATCATTTGATAAAGTTCTCTAGACACTAGTATTTGTCTTGGTACTAAATCAATGGAGAAATATATGCCTTTGAGGGGAGGTAAACCTAGGATCTCTTCCAAAAAAAACATCCTGAAATTCCACAATGATTAGAAAATCCTCTATTTTTTGTCATTTTCTTTGCTGTTCATTTGCTTCAACATACGCTCCAAATAATTGACACCCTTTTCTAGCACTCTTTTTGAGTTATAATCCTGAAATTTGTCTAACTAATATTTGTTTCAGTATACCCTTTATCAATTGGGTTTGTCCTTCCCGACTTATACAACTTACAATTTTCTCTAGATAGTTTATGATATCTCCATGTTTTTCCAGCTAGTGAAGGCCTATTAACACATAATTGGATAATAAATGAAGTGTATTTGAGTTTACTTTTGTGGAACAACCATTTAAGTCTATGGGGCATTATTTCACTTGGCTAGTTACCTTAATTTTTGTGCTTGTTGCTAACTGTACCAAACGTGTAGTCTTAAATTTTTCAATTTTCAATTTACAGTTTTCCATGATTTGAGGACTAATGTAAGTTAAGCTATCCCCATGATCAATTAAGACAGAAAGATAATGGTTTAAAATGGTACATTCAACCTCGATCATAGTAAATTGGTGCTTCACTTGTCGATACTCTAGTGCTGCACTTATCCTTGGAATTTTTCTGGATATGTCATTCATTGTTGTTGCCTAATGAATAGCTTGTATATTTTGAATGGATTTGGGGTTATGCAGACAATCCATTAATAAATTAGGTTCTCCACATCTCCAACACATCAACGGTTCCTTGTCTTTGACCCCACTCATACTTTTACCGTTCAAGTCCATGGCCTTGGACCAATTTTGAGATTGTGCTAGTTCAGTTGAATTCCCTTTGTTAAATTCCTTCTGTTGGTGGTCCTTTCAAAAAAATTTAAGATAAGAAAGTTTATGTCTTTTAATCCCCATTGACGATTTATTTTTGTCCTTACTTTGCCAAGGTTTTGAGCCTTCTCCCCTGTTAACCGTTCATAATTCCTCCAAGCTAAGGACAGGAACCCAAAGGTAACCACAAACCACTTTAAAACTAGAATCTATCCCATGCATATTCAGAGAGGGCTATCTCTATCCAAATATTCAGTCACATAGGTCTTAGGATAGTATGGAGATCATGGGTATAGGTTTAACAATTTGTTGGTATGGAAGAGAGAAAATACATTTGGCCATATGGCATATAAAGTTGATTGCTTTTCCAGTGAGACGATGAAGGGATGAGGGATATTTTGACAGGGGCAAGGTAGGTAGTCCTGCTAGTGTTTTCAATTTAATTCATTGTAGAAGGGTGAGTAGAGGATGGTGTAAATGACATATAGAGAACCTAACTAAAGGATGAATTCTAAATGTCATTTAAGAAGAAACCATTAATTGTTTAGTAAACTATAACAGAGCACTTTGGGCAGTGAGTTCTTAGATACATGCTTGGTTAACTAAACATGAATACATACATTAAAGCATGGATATGACCAGAGAGAAGAATCTCAACATAGTAAATATCATCACCATAGAAAGTGTCATAGAAATCCCTATAAAATCGGACCTCAATCTTTTTCATTCACTGGAAAAATATCAGAAAAATACGGTGCACAATGTTTCTTCTCCTAACCCTAACCAACCAACCAACCCTTTGAACACTAAAACTCATGAAATATATAAACTTATCTCATTCTTTTACTTAATGGTTCGAGCTCAACCATTTCCTCAAATATAGGGTCAGTTACATTAGATTTAGAAACTGCCTGCTAGGAAATAGTGACCGAATTTCTTGACACTAGGGGTCAAATATTAGATCATATATCTCTAATCATGGTAGAGGCTACAAAACCAAATGAGGTTTTTTTATGAGATTTCCTTGAGAGAATCCTCTCTCAATTTTCAAAAATTCATCCACCTCTCCTCAGAATCTACCTCCAAAGATCATTACTAAAACAAGAAATGACAAAATATGAAACATAGGCAGTAATGATTCATTTGAATATTCCAATGTATGATACATGTGAATAAAATGAAGGGGTTAGATCTAAGACTCTTGTGATCCATAATGTTGATATCAGTCTTTCATATTAATCACATCGTTATGATTTGGTCGATGTTTCAAACCAACTAATGTGGTTCATCCTCGAGACAAGGTGAGAAATCAATAGATCAGAGGGAATAAATAGCAAGGATGCATCACTACCCAGAGTTTGCTATTGTAAAATGGTCATCGGAAATAGCTTTTAGGTAACTTGTTATGTAATAAATAAATATTTAGTTCAATATTTTAAAATGATAAAATTAAATTTATTTTTGTTGTGTAATAAATAAATATTAAATATCGATATTATAAATGGAATATTAGAATTAAATATTATTTTTTAGAGCTAACTAATATTAACTATTGTAGTAATATTGTCTAGACATAATTAATAATATAGTTTGTTAGGGTTTGACTTATAGTAATAGAAACTAGTTGTTATGACGTAATATTATTTAGAAATCATAAGTTAAATGTTTAATAGTAATATCATATATAAATAGTTAGTTTAAATAGTGTAATGTGTTAGGGTCTCACCCTATCTTTTATTGATTGGAATAGTATTTAATTTATTAATAATTTATTATTATTAACTATTATTATAATCCTATAGAGGGAATGTAATATTAAATCCTATCAATAATGTACCGATGGTATAATATTATTATAGAGATTAATAATAATATTAAATACATTATTTTAATATAATTCGATATATTAATTTCTATGATAATAATTTTAATAAAATAAAAAGACTAAGAATGGAAGAAGGAAAACTAATCACATAAAAATGGAGGATGGCTAATGATGAACCGATGGTATTTCTATTATTATTGATATTATAGAGATTAATAATATTAAAAATTCTTATCTTAATATTTAAATTCACTTATAATACAATATATTGATTAATAAGATATAATAATTTTAATCTATTACTTTAATATATATAAAATAAAATACTATAATAGGAAGGAGGAAAACTAATCACATTAAAAAGGAGGAAGGCAAAAGATAATATTAGATTAGAGACATACTTCGACAACAAATAAAGAAATTAAAGAAAATTAAGGCAGGATCTAGGGGGACAATCCAGAAGGCGAGAATGGAGATCCAACAAGAATGGAAAGGGGAAAGGAGAGGGAGGGGACGAAGGGTCAACCCACCTCTACCTCACCTCAACTTTATTTAGTTTCCAAGGTGAGTTTTATGAGCAAACTTGCGGTGTAGCGATGGGCTCCCCTCTTTCCCCTATCGTAGTAAACTTGTTTATGGAAATTTTGAGACCAAGGCCTTAGCCTCCGCTCAATTTTTCCCTAAAAAATGGAAGACATTTGTTGATGACACATGTTTCATCTAGCCTCATGGTCATGAGAAACTTGATTTGTTTCTTAACCACCTTAATTATCAATCAGAATCCATCAAGTTCACGATGGAAATTGAGGAGAATGGTTGACTTTCGTTTCTCGACATTCTCCTTTCTAGAAGGGATGATGGTTCCGTCTATCAACAAGTTTTTTTTAAAAAGAGCCACACAGAACAATATGTCCATGCCAGTTCTCGTCACTTCCCTGCTCAGAAATTCAGGGTTCTCAGCACTCTTGCTAACCACGCTCTTAGAATCTCTGATGATATCCACCTTGATGAGGAGAAATCTCATCTTCTTGAAGTCTTTCGAAATAATGGGCATAGCAGGCCCAAGAGCCTCAAGGCCTTTCACTGAGCCAGCAAAATGCCTAGAGTAAAGCCCACTTGTGTTGATCTTATCGCTAAGGTTCATCTCTCGTATATCCAGGGGACCACGGATAAGATTGCCCATATTCTGAAGAAGATGAATGTCTCTTCTTCTTTCAAACCTCTCCAAACCATTAAAAATTCCCTTAGATCCGTTAAATACCCTATTGACCCTAATGACATGAAAGGGGTCTACGTTATTCCCTGCTCCTGTGGTACCCTCTACATTGGAGAGACAGGTAGGTCTATTAAGCAGAGAATCAGTGAACATGCGGCTGACATTAGACACAGTCACTCTTGCACATCAGCCCTTGCCAAGCATTATGTGAAATTGAAACATCATCTCTGCATAGAAGATTCCAAAGTCATTGCTAGGGTTTATCATTTCCACCACAGGAAACTCATAGAAGTGATTGAAATTCAGAGGCATGCCAAAAACCTCAATAGGTATGGTGGCTGGAAATTAATTAAAAGATGGATTCCAGCTCTCTCCTCTTGACCCTTCATCCCCTCCCTCTCCTCTACCCTTTTCGTTCTTGTTGGATCTCCCTTGCCTTAAAATTATTATATCTTAATAATCAATATATGTATTATAAGTGAATTTAAATATTAAGATAAGAATTTTTAATATTATTAATTTCTATTATATCAATAATAATAGAAATGCCATCAGTTCATCATTAGCCATTGTGCATTTTTATGTGATTAGTTTTCCTTCTTCCATTCTTAGTTTTTTTATTTTATTAAAATTATTATCGTAGAAATTAATATATCGAATTATATTAAAATAATGTATTTAATATTATTATTAACCCTATAATAATATTATACCTTCGGTACATTATTGATAAGATTTAATATTACAGTGCCTCTATAAGATTATAATAATAATTAATAATATGAAATTATTAATAAATTAAATACTATTCCAATCAATAAAAGATAGGGTCAGACCCTAACACATTACAATATTTAAACAAAATATTTATAGATGACATTACTATTAAACATTTAACTTATGATTTCTAAATAATATTACTTCATAATAGTTAGTTTCTATTACTATAAGTCAAACCCTAACAAACTATATTATTAATTATCTCTAGAGAGTATTGCTACAATAGTTAATATTAATTAGCTCTAAAAATTAATATTCAATTCTAATATTGTGTTTATAGTATCGAAATTTAATATTTATTTATTACACAATAGCTATTTTATCACTAAATTTAATTTCATCATTTTAAAATATCGAAACTAAATATTTATTTATTACATAACAAGTTACCTAATGGATATTTCCCAACGGCTATTTTCCAACAACAAACTCTGGGTAGTGATGCATCATTGCTATTTATTCCCACGGACTATTGATTTCTCACCTTGTCTTGAGGATGAACCACATTAGTTGGTTCGAAACGTCGACCAAATCCTAGCGATGTGATTAATCTGAAAGATTGATATCAACAAAATCACGTGGTGTTTTTTTTTATTTATCTTGTGTTTGAAAAAAACCTCTTTCACGTTTTCAAAATTCATCTCCATTTGATCAGAATCTGATTTTGAAGAGAAACTCTCAAAAAGCACAACAACCCCCCTGTAGCCAAAATGAAACGAGATTATTTTTCAAATATCTCCTAAAAGGTGAACTGGACTGAGGATATTCTTTTTCAATGGGTTAACATAATTATAATTCTTCTCCAAAAAAAAATGGGCTAAATGTCACTCATGGATTTTGAGAAAATCCAAAAATGGTTGTAGATGATAGTGTTTTGTTTCTTGAAAAACGTGAAGTTTTTGGACCTACAATTGAGCGAATTTATTCATATCATCCTCATGCATACGCTCTAAACATTTCATGGAAAACATGTACAATTTTTAAGAGATATGGTGAAAATATCTTTGTAGGATTAACACAATAAGAAAGCGCGGCGGAACACTAATTGTATGAATTGGACCACTGAGTAGGATGGTTGTTGAATGATGGCGACAATCCAAAATACCTTCATGGACATCCATAGGAAATAGTTCCAAAATCCCCGATCCTCTATCAAATCTTAATTCCTTTTCCAGTAGGGAAACAAAAATGGAAAGTGCAACATCAACTTGTAGCGGTAATATTATGATTGAAATATTTCATTTGGGCTAGAAACTGACTTGAAAATACACCATTGAACTTGACTCAATGATGAAAACTCAAATCTATTATGATATTCACTAATGACGTGATTGACACATTTTCCTAAACTTACTAGATTTAGACCTTACGAAATCAATGATTAATTGTTTCCATCCTCAATTGAAACATTTTTTACATAAACCTAACTTAGAATCAAACTAATTACATGATCTCACATTTTTCTCAAATGACTAATAATTTTATCTCTAAGATATCATAGAAAAACTCTACAAATTGACAACAATAATGAAAATACTAAGCTTGACTTTGATTACTATAATATATGACACTAACATTGGCTCCAATGGGGATGGCATCCTCCCTATAAGGTGCCAAAGAACACCGTAGACTAGTAGCCTGATCCATGCATTGATCCCAAACTCAATTTTCCAACTGTGCCTTGTAACCTTCTCTCTTCCAAATCTTCAACACATAACTGTAAACATAAAGTGGATGTTGAAAAGTAATACCAATCTACCAAAACAAACTGCTAGAAACTAGCACACTGCTGAAATGGAAATATGAAAGGTACTGAAGAAGATTCTCAAATCATTGAGCTTATTCATATTTCTATCTACATTAAAATGTTGAATAACCCTCTCACTCAAGTGATACATATTTTCCAGTGAATGCAGGCAAGGATATCGCCACTCACTGGAATTCTGCTCACACCCTCCATAGGGAGATATAAAATAACGCATAATGGAAACTTAAATTCTGGATGAAATTGAAACCCATGAACTATAAAAAACAGAAAATATGATTCACTAATGATTCAAATAGGTTGGAAAAAGAATCTTTAATAATATGAAAATTCATCTCTTCTTGATGAAAAAAAATAGTAAGAGAAGTTTCATATATTATTGTTGGTTGTTCTGTGTTTTTAGTTTCAAAATCACTCTCAAATACATCATCAAACTATTCATTTTTACTTTCAAAGGAGTGACGAGAAACAAGTTCTTGTACATGATCCTCATGCATATGTAAGAAGCTACCAACAAGGACTAGTTCACTGCCTAAATTTTCCATGCAAGCAATTTCAGAGATCTGATTTTCGTAGACTTTGTCATGAGACAAAAATTTCAGCAGAGGAATGACATGAAGGAAAATTTGAAAAATTATCTTCATCCTTGGTTTTTTCACATGAAAACTTACAATATTTCTACAAATAATCATTAAAATCATGGGATTTAACATGGTTTTCTTCATGCAAATCTGATTGGTCTTTAGTCAAGGAAGAAAACATTTTTTGCTAGAAATGTTCTTGTGTATCAAGGCTGCTAAACTCTACTAGTACTTCCTCCTCATCACTTAAAAACTGACAAGATTGTTGAACATGTTCATTCAACACAGGATAAGAGACAAGAACATCTACATCAATATCCTGATCAACTTCATTGATAGTTAAGGAAGAAACTACTTCCCCCTGATAATATTCTTGAGTATCATGGTAGTTAACTTCTACATTCTTTACCGTAATGATGGAAATGTTTCTCACGCAAAGCCTCTAGTATCTCTTCATCCATGAAATAATCATGTTCATAAAAAAATTCCGAATTCTGAGTAAAATTTTTAAAATGTGTGCAATAGTATTTGACCAGCAACAAGGAAGTATGACATTCTTTAAATCTCTCATAAAATACAATATGAAAATCTCTAAAAGAATACAAGAAACTATTTGAAAGTATTCCATACCATGATTGTGCATTTCCCTCCAAGGATACCATGAAAATATTCATCACGAAGTACTCATGTAATTGAACCCTCAACTTGCGTGCATGCATGTAAAATTAGACCAAATGAAGAGTAGCATCACCTCCTTTTCCATGATTAAATCTAGGTAAATAGGTTTGTCAATCTACATGAGGCATGCAATTTGGAAAACCAAGAATGTGATCTCTATTCATGGGAGAATACCTTGTAGATATATAACTCATATTTGACCTATGGAGTCACCAAGGGTACCTGGAATTTTGGATCTCGTTGACAATGGATTTGCCCAGTGAATAATGCACAACCTTCCTATGTTTGATAATTATTCTCCATCAGTAATCATATCTGAAACTTGATGGTTCTTTCCCGGGGAATATGGAATATTTCTCTCCCATGTAACAAGGTCACTATGTTATTACTTTGTAATTCTTTTAGGTTGAGGAGAGGAACCCAAAAGTAACCAAAAACCACTTTGAAACTGAAATCTAGCCCTTCCAGCTTTAGAGAGGGCTCTATTTGTCTAAATCTTCAATTACTTAGGTCTTATGCCAGGTATGTAGATCATATGTATAGGTTTAACAATTTTTTGGTAGGGAAGAGGGAAAATCCATTGGGAATATGGTCATATAAAGTTGATTGTTATTCTAGTGAGAGGATGAAGGCAAAGGGATATTTTGATAGGGGAAAGGTAAGAAATCTTGCTGGTGTTTTCAATTTAATTCACTATATAATGGTGAGTAGAGGAATGGTGTAAATGACATATAGAGTATATAACTGAAGGATGGATTCTAAATTCCATTTAAGAAGAAAACATTAATTTTTTAGTAAACTATAACAGAGCACTTTGGACAGTGAGTTTTAAGATAAATCCTTGCTTAACAAAAAATCATTCAAGCATGGAAATGAAAAGAGAGAAAACAGACGACATCATCAAGCACATCACCATACAAATTGACACATGAATCCTTGTAAAATCATACCTATGTCTTTTTCATTCACTCGAAAAATATTAGAAAATACAGTGCACAGTGTTTCTTTTCCAACCTTGACCAACAAACCAACCCTTTGCTCACTCAAACTCATGAAATATATACAATTATATCATAATTTTACTTAGGGTGTCTATCCCAACCATTTCTCCAAATATAGAGTGAGTTACAATAGATTTAGAAATTGCTTTCTAGGAAATAAGGGTCGAATTTCTAGAAACTAGGGGTCAAATATTCGATCGTATCGCTCGAATCATGATATATGTTAAAAAAATAAAGGATTTTTTATTTATGAGCTTGTTATTTAGAGAAACCTCTTTCCATTTTTGAAAATTCTTCTCCAGATCCTTTAAATCCCCATCCAACGATCATGACTAAAATAGGAAATGATGAAATATGAGAAATAGGTTTTAATGATTCATTTGAATATTCCAATATATGACACCTGTAATAAAATGAAGGATATCTTTGTTATTTAGCTTGCATTTGACAAAATCCTCTTTTATTTTTGCAAAATTCATCTCCATTTTGTCACAATCCAATTTTGAAAAGAAACTTTCCAAAAGTGCAATACCTCCCCTACAGCCAAAACACAGCAAGCTTATTTCTCAAATATCTCTTAAAATGAGAATCGTATTGAGATAATTTTGTGTTAATAGATTAATATAATTATCATTCTTTTCCACAAAATTTGCGCTAAATCCCACTTATGGATTTCTAGAAAATCCTAAAATGGTTTTAGATGGCAGTGTCTTGTTTCTAAAAAACTGTGAAGAATTTTAAACTGAAATCGAGTGATTTTATTTATCTCATGCTCATGAATCTCTTGTAAACATTTAATGGAAAATGGGTACATGGTTTAAGATATAAGGTGAAAATATTTTTGCAACATTAGCACAGCAAGGAAGCGTAGCGAAACCCTAATTTCATGAATTTAACCAAGTGAAATATCTAACGAGATAGAATGGTTGTTGAATGATGTTGACAATCTCAAATACCTTCTTGGAACTCCATACATATGAAGTAGTTCCAAAAACCCTGATCCTCTATCAGATATTAATACGTTTGATAGTAACACAACAAAAAAGTAAAGTGCGGCATCAACTTGTAGTGGTAATATTATGATTAAAATCTTTGATTTGACCTGGAAAATGACTTGACAAGACACCACTGTACTCAACTCAATGATGAAAAATCAAATATGTTATAATCTCCACTCATGCCATGATTGACACATTTTCCTAAACTTACTAAATTTACACCTTGGGAAATAAATGAATATTTCCATCCTCACTTGAAACGTTTTTGATATAACCCTAACTTAGCCTCAAACTAATGAGATGATCTCATATTTCTCTCAAAAGACTAATAACTTGATCTCTAAGAGATCACATCAAAACTTTACAAGTTGAAAACAATAATGAAAATACTAAGCCTGACTTTGATTATTATAATATAGGACACTAACATCCCATGTTCTTCAACTTATAATAACAAAGTCTTGCTTTTCTTACTGCTTCATCCATGGTTTTAGGATTATCAAACTCAATCATTTCCTTGTATGGAACTGGTAGGAAGTTCAAAAATCTCTGCACCTTGGCTTTATCTTATTTAATACAAGGGAAATACCATAACAAATTTGCAAATTTATCCATAGACTCATCCATAGTTAATTGTCCCAGTATTAACTCATGGAACCCTTTTTCTCAATCATCATAATATCGTTCATTAAGGTATTGAGACTTAAACGGTTTTTGGAACTCATACTAGAAAAATAAAATTGTCTTTTCATCTAATGTATGTATAGTTTTAACCTCTTCCCACTAGAGGGAAACCTTTCCATTAACTAAGAAATGCATAATCTGACCTTCAAATTATTCTCGTAGTCATAAACTTTAAAATACTTTGTCATGTTAAGGAACCAAGCTTCTTCATCCTCCTCATTTTCCCCATAAGAGGTAGGCGGCTTTATTTTCTTGAACTATGTTTGCAATTCCACTTTATTCCTCCTTTTCTATGTTTTTGGATAATTTCTATCTGAACCATCTCCACTTTAGTACTTCTTTAATTCTTTATCAACATTCTTCCTTTTTAGTACTTCTGCCTCTATTGTTTTATGACTATACATTTGAGTTAAGTCCCTTATCATCTTTTCTTGCTCTTCACTTTCATTTAGCAAACATTCATTGTTGGTTATGAGGTGAACTAAATATTGCTATAGACTTCTAATAATTTCCATAGGCTGAGATTTTGGTGGGGTATTTCCTTACCCCAACTCCACATATATTCCCTCTCCCTGTGCCCTGAGTGGAGTAGGGTCATTAGCCATGTTGTGTTGTAACCTTGAGTACCTTATCACCAACGCAAACTAGTATTATTATATAAATTCTTAAATCATACTACTACATCTACACATAACCATATTTCAGTGTGGTGGTTCCCTATAAAGCCAATTTTGAAACTGTTTCTCTCATACCATATGTCACAAACATAATTACTAATTTTTTATTTTATTTTTTCTAAATTAAATCTAAATCTAAAAAACTTATGGTTTACATGTTCATCATACTTATAATTATATAGTTAAGGGTTATGGGCTTATTAAAAAACTCTATATATATATATATACGTCACTCCCCAACATTGTACCCTAAGAAAAAGAGGCAGTGAATCCTCCATGACCCACATTATTTGTTGAAGTGCATAATAAGGTTATATCATCATATTTTTTTCTTGGTGGTATATATACAGTTTTTTCTTTTATACCTTTGGTGCCTAAGGATGAAAAAATTGATTTGGTATTGCTACCTTAGGTGAGTCATATTGACTGGCTCCTTCTCCCATGGATTTACATGTGGAACATAAGGATTTGATGGCTGACTACTTGGGGCATGTACTCAAACCAAATGTTACCAAGTAAGGATTTGATGGATGACTCCTCAGGGTGTGTGCTCAAACCAAATGTTATTACATCCACCAAGTTCGTGTATGTTTCATGTGAGAGTCAGTACCTAGTTAAAATGCATGATGGAGATGCATTGTCAGACATCCAAGGACAAATATTTCCTCCATCCAACCCTATCTCTTACGACCTGTCTCATCGTGTCTCAGATGAGGTTTTTTGTCATTATGGGTTGGTGTCATGCTTGAAGAGCACCTCTATGAACTCCCCATATAGAATAGGAGTTGTATTTATTCTGAGATTCATCGTGGCAAGTATATCTCTTCCTCGGTTCGGATTTAACCCTCACTAGTGCACCTGATAAGGATTGTATTTTTTTTTTTATAAGTTCTTGTACCTACTATCTTTTTTACTGACTTAGACTTGTTTCCTTCATTATTACGGAGTGTTGTCAAGCCTTGTGCTTCACTTGGCTCTGGCATAAATCGTATGCCCATCTTTGCGACCTCTATGTAATTCCTAAGCATGATGTTTTCCTTGTTGGTAAGATGAATTTTCTCTGTATGGTTGAATTCATCACTAAAGTTTTTTTTCCTACAACATATTATTATTGGTTCCTTAATGAAATTTACCATCTATTTGGTGGCTTAAGTGAATTTTTGTGTTTTTGGTACAGGGTTTGTCTCACAGCCTTTGGAGTGAGACCTAGTGGAGGCTCTAGGTAACCAAATCATGAGATTGGCTACCTTTGTTCCCAACAAAGGTTTATGGGGCTCCAGTCGTGTCGACCCTCAGGTCCAAATTTTTCTTAGGGTTTCAATCCTTCTGAAAGTTATTCAATATCATAGCTTTCTCTCATTTTTATATTTTTGTTTTTTTTGTAGATTGTTGTTCCCTTTATAGCACGATAGTGTGTTTATTCGCTTAATACTCATGGTATTTCTTGAATATTTACAGGAGAAAGATGCTCAGGTTCTTCCAAGTTACATGTATGGGGTTGAGGTATTGTATGATTTGTATATACATTTTCTTTGTAAAAATTCAAGCTCTATTAACATCCCGTGTTTGAATATGTAGTTGCAGGTATATTATTTCAATGACCGATTGGTTCATGAAGTCAAGGTAGATCCCACATTTAATTTCTTTCCCTTGTGCCTACAAGTTGGCTGCAATCATACTACCCATGGATACTTTACTATTTGGTTCTGGTGTTAGGGTTGATTTATCTCCACTTCGCGTGGTTAATTGTTCAGTATAATATAGCTCTTTTAGTAGTGTCTCTAGGGGAGCAAGAATTAATGGAATATCGCCATGTTGGCACAAACCCTTTTTGGGTAACTCGGATATGTAATTATATAATATGAATTAGTTGTGTCGTTGATCTCTAGAGCTCGGCAGGTTGTTAATATTGCATATATGCTGAATTTGAGATAAAAAAAATCATATCTATATATATTTGTATTTTTTGTTTTGTTTTCTTTTTTTGTTGATTAGATATTCTCACAATTCTCCGGTTTGCTTATCTAATTAATGTTAAAGGTTGATTTAGTGTTGCATTTTATGTGTGGAAATTTTGTACATTACTTGCCATTTCGTCTATGTTGTCATACAGAAAAAGGAAAAAATTACCTTCTTCGCTATTTTGGCTACATTATACTTCGAGTGTGTGACTAACACACACAACTTAGCATATACCTTTAAACACCATAGACTTGTTTCAAAATAATTTGCTTATTGTTTAAATCAATATTTACAAAGGAAAATTCTCCATACTCTGTTTACATTTCACCTTTGTCTGTCATCGTGTTTACCCTAATACTACTCGCTCTTCTAGCCACAAGTTTAGAACCCTGGTGTAATAAGGGTCCAATAGCTTAGGAAAATTATTTGGAATTACCTAACGCTCTTTAGTTGCTGCAGTCGCTTTCAATCACTCTAGATAGCCAGGTATGCGTTGGGTTTATTGATTTCTCAAAACTTTCTGAAATTTGTGTTGATTACATCACGTTCTTTCCTCAATTTTACTATCCTTAAGTTAATGCCTTAGTCCCACATATATCCCAACAGTGAATCTTAATCTTTTTTGAAGCTATATTTTTTTTCCTTTTTAAAAATAATACAGTGCAGAGCAAATAAAAGTATAATAATATGATTTCTAGCATCATAGAAAATTTCTTTTATTATTTTGTTCTGTATAATAATATGATTTCCAGCCTCATAGAAAATTTCTTTTATCATTTTGTCCTCCAATGGCTCATCTTAGTAATTATTTATTTCTATGCATTTCCAGTCTTGGGTGTTTATAATTAGTCCTTTATTTTTAACAATAATACATTATTAACTTTAGTTAGTATAGAAATGGGTTTGTAAATATTTGTTAAGTCCAAAGAGTCGAAGGTTGGTTTGGAGATTTTAAACTCTTGACCTCATTATTAGGGCTATCTACTAACCATCTTGCATAATTTGTCCTCGTCCTTCCCAGGTCTATAATATACATTCACCATTAAAGATAGATATAACTATAGAGACTTAGGGAGTTTTACTGATATTATTATTATAGTAAGCATAAAATTTACTATGCCGTCCTTTATTGCTTATCGGCATATCTATTAATATATTCAACTAAATCTTTCATTATGCCTACACTTCATTAAAGAATTCTTCACAGTTCCTGATAATTCGAGCAAATCTGCTAACATGCTTGTACATTAAGAATCTCATTATTACATGCGAAATTTCTCACATGCGGAAATAAAATAATTTACTTGAAAATCAAATTAATCCTCCTTATCGTAAGACATTTGCACACTATCAATAGTATAACACATGCAGATACAATATATTTTCTAATTTCAAAACAATTTTTTGCTCATGTAAAATTTAATAATATCACAATACTTCAAAAGAAATGTTACTCCTTAAAAGAATAACGGAATCCTAACCAGAATTTTTTGTTTGGATGATTATTCAAAAACAAGTACATTCCTCCCGACCACGAATTCAGTCCACCATTTCTCCCTCAAGCTATGATATTATTGCCACTCGAATCAACAACCTAATTGATTCCTAAGTGGTATACTTTATGCTTTTCCTTCCCAACAGAATTTTGGCAGTGTCTTGCATTTTGGGTCCCCCAACCCCAACTGCCTAGGCCTTTGTGATTTTTTTGTTTTCTCTCTTCGAAGCATGCCTTTTTCTCCCGCAACGATTTAATTCATTTCAACTTAGTAACTTCATTGTTAAGTGGTTTATTATGATCTTTTTCTCCCATCATAATAAATCTATTATTTTCCAATTGTGCATCATGGGAATTTTAGGAGATAGTTTAGGGAAGGAACAACTTGCACAATTGTTTACCAAAGGAAAGAAATCATTTTGACTCTGGTACTCCTCTCTTGAGTAATTTCCAGTAGTTTCTTGATGAAGAATAATCTATTAATGACATTACATAAATTTTCATTTGATCATACCATTTCATAATTCAACATGGCTTCCTTAACCACCAAACCTAAAATAATTGTCTAAGAATAACAAATTATTAACACAAAGAACGTGGTATATTACACATGTTTTCTCTCTCACACACAGGGGACATTATGTGAGGAAGAGGTTGAAGCTTCCAAGGAGTCAAATTTCTAAGACAGTCAATGTTTCACTAGTTGAATTTTCTAAGTGTAATTACTTAATGATTTTCTAGAGTGTGTTAGTGTAGTATAATATATCATTGGAAGTAATTATTAGTTCCAAGAAATTGTGCTTATCTAATTGGCACTAGAAAACCAACACCTTGTCCTTTTTAGTAATCAATGTGAGGATGGTAGCATCTACGTCCTATATGATGGACTTTGTGTATTAATATTCTTCCACCACTTGCCAGACATAATGACCTATAATGTGCCAAAAAAATTGGAAGAATTCTATAGTGAAACCATCTCGACCAAGAGCTTCGTTATCGTGTATTTCTTTGATAGTTACTTCCACTTCTTCAAAGGATATTTATCTAAAGAGAACATCATTATGTTCATGTGTTAGCAGTGAAGGAATATGCTTTTTTATTTCCTGGATCACCAATTGTCTATTGGTAAGGGGTTATTTTAAAAGACCTTGATAGTATCTATTAAGGTCTTCAGTTATATCTTGATTTTCGTATAGCTTAACACCTTCATGATTTTTTATAGAGGCGATTTGATTGTGATGGAGATGTTGCAACATGGATATATGGAAGAATACTCTCTAAGTCGTTGATTCCTTGATTTTCGTTGACATAGTGATCCGGATTTAAACAAGAACCTCAATACCTCAATTCATTACTGTAAAATACTGAAATATGCTTACAAACAGAAATGGAAATAAACCAGCTAGGGCGATGGTAGCTTATCTCTGAGAAGAGATGTGGTGGCTACATGCCTCTGAACTGTCTTACAATGAGGCTCGGAGGCCTATTTATTGTTGAGAAACAATGGAAAACCCTTCACATTCCAAAACCTAACCCTAGAAGATGAAACGCCAAATTGTGGGCCCCGTTTTTGGGTAAGTTGGTACATCAACTTCCCGGGGTCGTGAATTGGTCGTACTATCTCCGTTTGACGTGCATGATAGCCCGTTGGAAAGATCTCTCCGAGGACTACGACGGAAAAGACGATTTTTATTTGAAAAATCGCTGGCAGTAGATTTCCCAAAAAACGTCATTTAGGGCCTCAAAACGGCTTCGGAAGTTTAGGATCCGAAAAACTGCTAAAAATAGTAAACTGTGCTATAATTAAGGAAACTGAAAAAAAACTGTACGAAGCACTAGAAGGGATCCAAGTGGAATTAGCGGGTGACCACCAATATCCACCTGGATCATTCCTCCCCCCTTAGGAAGCAATGGTCCCCATTGCGTTGAGTTCCTCCATGAGATGAGGGAACTTCTGCTGCACTTGGTCCCTGGTGAGCCACTTGCCCTGGTGAAGGAGTTGTCCTACTTTGACAACTCGATACAGTTGGATATTCTGCTAACGAGTGTGCTTGATCTGTGTGTCCATGATCCGATCAGTTGCGACTTGTTCCATGCAAGCTGGATTTAACTCTGTGGGTGTGAGTTGTTCTGCAATGTCGGACGTGTCTAGTAATGGTGGAAAGTATGGCCGAAGGTGGTCGACATTGAACACCGGGTGCAGGCCAAGGAATGGGGGAATGCTGAGCTCAAATACATTTTCTCCCACAGCCTTGGTAATGGTGTAAGGGCCATATCAGAGTGGTCTGAGTTTCCGATAGGCTCCGGTAAGGCGTTCCTTTTGCAAATGCAACCAGACTTTGTCGCCCACTTGAAACTTGTGTGGCACCCGATGTTGATCATGTCGCTACTTGTACTTGGCATTTGATTTCTCCAGAATGTCATGGACCTGCTGGCGAATATGTTGGATGTGCTGAATGAAGTTGTTTGCCTTATCTATTTCGGACTGGACATGAGCAGAATCTGCGTGAGTAGCTGCAAATGGCATGGCCACATCGATGGGACATAGTGGCTGGAATCTCAATCCCACCTGGAAAGGGTTGTGGCCAGTCGAGCTGTGGAGAGCCCGGTTGTAGCTGTGCTGAACATAGGGGAGGCTCTCGTCCCATGTGCGTGGATGCTTTGAGTTGTACATGCGCAGAATGTGTATGATCATCTTGTTGACGACCTCAGTCTGGCCATCAGTTTGAGGATGGAAGGCTATGGACTTAGTGAGTTTGGTGTCCAACATCGACCAGAGACTAGACCAAAATGTACTGAGGAACCTGCTGTCCCGATCTGAAATGATAGACTGTGGGATCCCAAAGTGTACCCATACTCGTTCAAAGAAGATTTTAGCAGTGGCTTCTGCTGTGATATTCTTCTTGCAGGCCGCCATAATGGCCATCTTCGAGAACCTGTCGACGACCACAAAAACACAGTCATTTCCATGCCTAGTGGAAGGGAGGCCTGACATGTAATCCATGGAGATGGATTCCCAAGGTCGACTAGGGGTAGGCAGCGGGGTATAGAGGCCTTGCTTCTTGATGGTCGGTTTGGCAATGGCGCAAGAAGTGCATGATCTGATGTACTTCCTGACATCCTGTCGAAGATTCGGCCAATAGAAATATTTCTGCAGTACTGCCACGGTTTTTTTGACCCCAAAATGCCCAACAGCCCGACTGTAATGTGCTTCCCAGATCATCTTGGCACGCTCGCTTGAAGGAACACAAAGGTGACCCAAGTGGCATAACAGGTCGTCCTGGAGGTGAAAATCTGGAACATGCTAACCCTCCAAGAGTGTCTGGTATGTGTAGCCGAATTCCGGGTCGCTTTTGTAGAGCAGTGGCCAATCAGAAGTCTCATGCCCACAAGAGTTGAGCACGGTGGTTAACGCCATGATCGGTGGTCGACTGAGGCAATCTGCAACATTATTGGTGCTGCCCTTCTTATACTTGATATTCAAATGGAACTGTTGCAGGTATGTGGACCACTTCTGATGGCAATCATTCTGTAATTTCCCTTGGGTCTGTATGAACTGCAGGGGTCGGTGGTCTGTGTGGATGACCGTTTCCTTCCCCAAAATGTAATGCTTCCATTGTCGGCAGGCCTGCACAATGGAATACATCTCTTTGTCATAAGTGGGATACTTTCGAACTGTGTCTGAAAGTGTCTCACTGTGGTATGCCACTGGATGCCCGTGTTGAGTAAGGACTGCCCCAATAGCATAGTCAGAGGCATCTGTCTCGACCTCAAATGGTTGTTGCAACTCTGGTAATGCAAGAACAGGTGATGTGCAGAGTCGATCTTTCAACTCTGTGAATGCCTTCTGTTGAGATTTAGACCAAAAAAATTTTGCTTTCGCTCCTCCCTTGGTGACCTGACTCAAGGGCCAAGTGATATGAGAAAATCCCAACACGAACCTGCGGTAGAAGTTGGCAAGGCCTAGAAAGCTACGAAGCTCTGTCAGAGTGGTTGGAGATGGCCAATCCCGAATGACTTGGATCTTGGCTGGATCCACATGCACCCCCCGTTCATCAATAATGTATCCCAGATACTGAACCTGGGTCATGCCAAAAGTGCATTTCTCCAAATTGACACATAACTTGTGTTGTCGCAGTGTTTGGAGAACCTGTCGGATGTGGTGGAGGTGCTCTTCCCAAGTCTTGCTAAAAATCAAGATGTCATCCAAGTATACCACTACAAATGAGTTGGTGAATGGCCGCAAGATGTCGTCCATTAGCCTCATGAAGGTTGCAGGAGCATTCGTCAATCCGAAAGGCATAACCAACCATTCGAAAAGGCCCTCCTTGGCTTTGAAGGCAGTCTTCCACACATTGGAGGGTTCGATTGGTACCTGGTGATATCCTGACTTCAAATCGATCTTGCTGAAATATTTTGCCCCCTTTAGTTGGTCCAGGAGGTCATCAATCCGTGGGATTGGGTACCTATTACGGACAGTGATCTTGTTCAGTGCCCGATAGTCAATACAAAGTCTCCAAGTCCCATCCTTCTTTTGTACCAGCATGATCGGGTTCCCACAGGGCGATGAACTCGGACGGATGTGACCTTTTTGGAGCAGCTCCTGAATCTGCCTCTTGATTTCATCGTTCTCCAGAACAGAGCGCCGATAGATTGGTCCATTGGGCAGCGGCGAACTTGGGGTCAGATCAATGGAGTGCTTGACCCGACAGTGCAGAGGAACCCCTGCGGGGGAGGTGAAGATGTCCTCATACTCCTCCACGACCTTGTCCATCTGTAGTTGTCGTGCGGAGGGGCCCTGTCTGGAGGTCGTGGCCACCGTCTTCTTCTTTTCTTGAGGGCATATCATCAGGAAAACAAACTTCCCGGTTTTGGAAATGAGCTTACTGCATTGTTTTGTAGTAACCAAAGAGATGGCAGTAGGCGGTGCTACCTCTGGTATCCTGTACAACTTATTTCCCAAAGTAACAATAACAGCACGGGGCCTTGACTCATACACAGCATGTCGCTTCCACAAGTATGGTTGTCCTAATAACACATCACAAACTTCAAGGGGAGCAATGTCACACAATACCTCATCCGTGAAGGGCTTGATGTTGTATGGAAGGCGACACTGTTGGTTCACGCGAAGATCCCGTCCTTGGTGCAGCCACCCAATGGTGTATGGTTGTGGATGTGCTGTGGTCAGTAAGCCCAGTCGTTTCACGACCTTTGCCGAAATGAGGTTCTTTTGGCTCCCGCTGTCGACAATGAACTGTAGCGGGGAGCCCTTTACCCACATCTGGGAGTGGAAGAGACGCTCCTCCTCCTTTGGATCTTCAGGTTCCTCCTTCTGGATCTTCGTGGTGGCAACGGTGGCGTTGGGCTCCGCATCAATAATCTACTTCCCTTTGTCATTCCCCTTATCGGGTTCTGACTCAGAGTCAAAACATGCATCTGATTATGAAACCTTTAGCTCGGCCACCAGTGACCACTTGGCCCGACACTCACTTGTGTTGTGAGTGGAGCTCTTATGGAACTCACACCACTTTCCGGTGTCCTTTTTCGGCTTCGCGGCGCTGTTCTTTGCTTGCAGCTTTGGCGGGTTGTCTTGGGCCGCCCCGCCTTGGCTTTGTCCTTTGTTCTGCGGTTTGGGGGCACCTTTCCCTTGTTTCAGATTCACAGACCCAAAGTGTTGCTTCTTCTGTTTAAACTTTTGCTCGACCTTGACGGCATATCGGTATGCTGTGCCGAGCGAGGAGATGTTCAGGAATTCTATTTCTTCTTGGATGTACTTGTGCAGGCAGCCATGGTATTTGAGTACCAAATGCTGCTCTGTATCCTTGATACCCAACTTTGTGCGAAGGGTATGGAAAATATTGGTAAACTCTGGTACGTCTTGGTCCCTTCCCTACCGTAGCGTGGTCCACTTTATGTATTGATCCTCTTAGCATCCGACAGGGTAGTACTGCTCCTTGATGGCATCTTGGAATGAATCCCAAGTCGGTGCGACTGAAAATAGTGAGCATGTACTTTCATCCTTCTGCTCGCAGTAGGTTTCCCACCAATCCTTGACGTGGGGGGCTGCTTTGAGAAGAGCGAAAATAATCTTTTCCCGACTAGAAAAACCATGAACAAAAAAATAACCCTCCAGCACATTTAACCATTTATCGACGGCATCTGCGTCTATCTGACCATCGAATATGGGGATTTCAAAATTAACTTGTACCTTAAATGGTGTGGCATTTCCAGAGTTGTTGTTGGAAACCGATGCGTCGCCCATGGGTAGCCGCTGAAGGATTTGGGCAAAGTTGTCCATCATCGCGTTCCTTTGTCGCTCGAGGGCTTCTTCGAGCAAGATTTTGATAGGATCTCCTACCCCCTCATCTTTCTTTTCATCCGCCATGGGAGGTCGTCGGGATTTGCGAGGCTGGTCTTGCAAAGGTTCGACCAGTTCAAGCCCTAACTCCTTATATCCCGACCTCGTTGGGGACATGCAAAGAAAAACAGAGAAGAAAAGCAGACCACTCTGATACCACTGATCCGAATTTAAACAAGAACGCAATAAAATACAGAGATAACCATAAAGACAGATATGCAGCGGAAATAATACCTCAATTCATTACTGTAAAATACTGAAATCTGCTTACAAACAGAAATGGAAATAAACCAGCTAGGGCGATGGTAGCTTATCTCTGAGAAGAGATGTGGTGGCTACATGCCTCTGAACTGTCTTACAAAGAGGCTCAGAGGCCTATTTATTGTTGAGAAACAATGGAAAACCCTTCACATTCCAAAACCTAACCCTAGAAGATGAAACGCCAAATTGTGGGCCCCATTTTTGGGTAAGTTGGTACATCAACTTCTCGGGGTCGCGAATTGGTCGTACTATCTCCGTTTGACGTGCATGATAGCCCGTTGGAAAGATCTCTCCGAGGACTACGACGGAAAAGACAATTTTTATTAGAAAAATCTCTGGCGGTAGATTTCTCAAAAAACGTCGTTTAGGGCCTCAAAATGGCTCCGGAAGTTTAGGACCCGAAAAACTGCTAAAAATAGTAAACTGTGCTATAATTAAGGAAACTGAAAAAAAATTGTACGAAGCACTAGAGGGGATCCAAGTGGAATTAGCGGGTGGCCACCAATATCCACCTGGATCACATAGTAGTTCTTTCTTTCCGCATTCCTCAAGTTGGATGAGAGTAGATGATTCTTATTTAATTAATATCTTCGATCTACCGTGAATGATGGCTTCCTATAGAATTATTTCAATTTTCTTTTCCAATTTCTTCATTTCTTCTAGAATGTTGCCAAAATTTTATTTGTTCCATCATTTGAGCTACCATTTAATGTATTTAAGATTCTATTATAGATTTTACATTGAGGTACCTTCCAGAGGCAAATGTTTGTTTGACTAGGTATTTATGTTCACTTGAAAATTAGGATGTTGAAACTAGAATTTCTTAATACAAAAGGGCCTATTCCTGGGATAGTTTTTAACATCAATATTCAAATATATAGGCAAATGGTCAGAGCCATGGATGGTGAGAATAGATTGTTCCAAAAATATGTCCTAATTCATTATATATTTTGACACCAGGAACCTATCTGATTTGGAGGCCACTTGTTTGGAACCTCCTCTCCAATTATTCTAGGTAAGGGTGTCATTTTTATTGTGCCAATGTATCCTGAAATTGAACGAAATTGGCATCAAGCCATTTTATACCCCTGACTCTTTTATGCCAAGGTTCTTATCATGTTGAAGTTGTTTCCTAAGATCCAAGGGGATGGAAATAGTATGGGTGCTAGTAATACATCTAGGAAAAAGAGGATTATCCTTTGTAGGAAGCAATCATAAAGAATTTGAAATGTGACAGGTTTCAACAGAGCTAATAAGGTGAAACTAGATGATAAGGATTCAATATGAAGAAAACATGTAAAGAATGGGAAACTCCCATGCCTTATAGATAATTTCAATTCTATCTGATTTCCCCTAGGCATTGAGAGTTATTTCTTTGCAATCTCTACCCCATTTTCTGGTTATCTTATTAATCATATCTCTTAAATATTTTCTTTCTTTAAGAATCAATAACGTAGAATTCTTAGAGAATCATTTTGCTTTGAAGAGATTTTATTTTCCTTTGTAGTTGGGGTTTCTGATATTCCAAGATATGTTCTTCATGTTGGGGGTGTATTAGTGCAGCGATAAGCCTCTCTGATCATATTGATTCGTTGTGAGTTGGCTAACATGCCTTGATTTCTTCTAAGATATGTTGGTTACATTTCCTACCATTTTTCCTTTCTTCCTCGTGGGATTTTGTTGTCTTGTTTATTAATTTGGATTGCATTCCCAGTACTTCAATGTTTTGTTTACCTAAGGATGATTTTGAGGTAGACTGGAGAGATTTGAGATATGTCTGGCCTAGGATGTTGACCTGGTCTTCTAGAAATGTGTTAGGGTCCTTTCCTTTTGAAGAATTGGTAATTTTAGGTTGTAAAAAACTCTCAATATCCATATCCTGATGATATCCCTGGATTTATTTGAGTTTCTCTCTCGGATGTGTAGGTGTTAGGGGCAGGAGGTAGGACCACATATGAGGAAGGGGGTGACACAGTGGGTGTGTGGAGGAGGATTATAATTAGGAATTTTCAATTTCAAGGGATGGCATGGTCATAGGAGGATCCTATTTGATAGGGTAGAGAGGATGTCAAAATAGTTTTTGGTGGGAAGTTGCTTCATAACAAGATTGTGTTGAGGAGGAGGGCCTCTTGAGCCATTTTATTTGCGAGTTCCCTTGGTAAATTTGTCCTTATTTGAGATAGTAACAAGGTCAGAGTTAAGATTCACAACTGGAAGAGGGTAATTTCTTTACAGATGACCATAGTCATGGCATCTCCACCATCGAAAGGGAATGCACTCGTAATCCATGTGGTGTTTCCAGAGTCCAACGTCATAATAAATATCAGTGGACTCTTAGAGTGGCTATGAGATATTCATATAAACACAAATATAGGCATAAGAGATATCATTGGCTTGCTTTGTTGCTTCTAATACTTTTAAAAAATGTCCAAGGGAGTTTCTGATGCTAACAAGGGTTTCCTCATTCTAGAATTTCCACGAAAATGAGTACATTCTGATCTAGACCGAAGCTGTGGTGATATCTTATTTATCAAGTACAAATCTCTTTGTCTAGAAGTGAAGGTAGAATTTGGTAGAGTTGAAGAAGTATGAGCCATTTTCAATGACCCAAATTCTATCTTCAATGGTTGCAAATATTATAGTGAAAAACATTTGGCACAATTTTCCAGTTTGAATTCCCGCTTGAGTTTCCACTCTAGGTGGATGTAATGAGAGAGTGCTTTCACTAAGGGCCAAATTCCCGGGAATTTCCCAATGAGGGTGTGATCTGACATGTATTAGACATACTCCCCCACACACCTAGATTATACTTCATATTTTGGAACTATTGCTCCTTTGGGGAGGCAACATGTTGACAGTCGTTTTGTTGGTGAGTAGTTGGGTGGAAAACCATTTTGATGTTACACATTAAGGTTTTGGTTAGAAACCTGAGAGTTTGAGGTAGAAGGCTTTCTAACACTGTTATAGCTTGTTGCTATTCAACTATATAAAAAAGTTTTACTTCATCTACTAGCACTAATAATAAGAAGAGCAGTTGAAAGGCCACACTGCACAATTATTACAATTTCAATATAGAATGAAAATTTTGTAGAGCTCTCCCAACGACATCCTAGAATTTGAATATTTAAATTATATAACAAAATGAAAAAAAAAATTAATATTTTTTTTATAGTTTAAATAAGAAATAAATAAAATTAAAACTAAAATAAATGTACACTAATCTAATCTAATAGCTAACTTTTTTTATTTTATTTATAATTTAATAATGTTAATTTGTAATTTATAATTTTATATTAATATTTTTAAATATCTATTATAATTTGAAATTAAATTTTTTTATCCATAGAGTTTCAACCAAATGTTTTTATATCCATCGATTTTACTTTAAAAAAAAAAAAAAACAAACCTTTTATTACACATGCTAAGATTTTATATCCTATTAAACTGATTCTACACTAATTTATTTTACTCTTATAATACTTATAATTAATATTTTTTTTTTAATTACCTCCTTTATAATTATTTTGTTTTGTTTTTATATTAAATTTATTATAAGAAAAATATACAATAATGTAGAGTTGCTTTGGCATTAAATCAAGTGCCCATGTTTTAACAGTTTACTCACTTTGTTGGTAAAGCGTATCGTATATTTCAAGAAGAGAACGATTTACGAGGTTTACTCTTTTATAATAATTGATTTATTTATTCAAAACATTTCAAATACTAAACTCTTCTCACTATTTTACGAAATCTATGTAATAATGGCGTGTCCTCCCTGAATTTGGTAATATAATTTTGAGCTTAAATTAAGAAGTTTCAAAAGATTCAAACGGAAGACTTGACAAAAGACTTTGAAGAGCTCCGGATTACATATTCAAGAATCAGGAATGAAAGATTCAAACGGAAGACTTGGCAAAAGACTTTGAAGAGCTCCGGATTATATATTCAAGAAGCAGGAAGCCGCCGGTGGTCCCGCCATGTCAACTTCATCCTCCACTAACGATGACAATCACGTTACAGTAGCTTTGGACGATGCGCGTAATCTTGAAAGAGCTATTGATTCCCATCTGGCTTTTAACATACTCAGAGAACACCTTTTATGCCAGGTTTATTTTCTGGGTAACCCAAACTGGAAAGTCCATTCTAAAAACCCTTTCTACCCTCAGACAGTGCGTAATAAAAATTCAACAGAGAGGAATCCCCTCGGTTGTTCTGGTCAAGGCAGTAGTGTCAGACTTCGAAGTCAGAAAAGGAATCCGCTTTTGGTAAAATGAGCTCACCAAATGGCAATGAATATATATTATTAAGAGAATACCAAGAATGATCGGCTCGTTGACTCGATCTTCCCTACTCCTTCACGTCTCTCTTCTCCATACCCTTCTATAACTACTGGTTTTGCAGTTTCCATAACACACCACTTCTGCGTTCCGTCATCGCATCTCAATGTTCTGCTTGCTGATAACAAACCAAAGTAAATATGGGCAACAATATCTGCTGCCTCACGGTCGGCAATATCAAGGAAATCATCCAGCTGGTTCAGTCTGACGGTACGGTTCAGATCCTTCATAAACCCCTCAGGGTTGCCCAGATTGTTGAGGAGTTCCCTGAACATTTGGTATGCCATTCTGGTTCCCTGTACATAGGGCAGAAAACGCCGGTTCTTTCTTCAGACGACCAACTGGAGATGGGAAACAACTACTTCCTTCTGCCCAAACACTTCTTTCACACTCCCTTAACTCTCTTGTCGCTGGCATCCCTAATATCGCCCCCGCCCCAAAATGTTCCACCTACGCCCACTTCTCCTCTATCAGCTCCACTTCGCAGTATTGACCGGGCGTCCCTTCTCTGTCAGCCGTTTGATATACAGAAGAGCGATGTGGATGGACGGCTTCGGATCAGAGTCTGTCCGCAGTTTATTTCAAAGCTTATGGAAGACGTAAGGCTTAATGCTGATGAGCGCGAGCGTTCAGTGGACGGCGATTCTGCAGACGATGAGTGTAGACTATTGAATTCTCCGGAATTGCAAAAAGACTATGCCCAGTTGGTCAAGCGCAGAGCCAAATGTTGGAGACCGAAGCTTCAGAGTATCAAGGAAAATGACAACACCATTGGCTGCAACAGATTCATGAAGATTAAGAGATTGGGACAGAAGAACAACTCTTGCTGTTGATCAGTTGAGTTTATGGTGCTCCTTTTTGCTGGTACCTTCTTTGGTTATTTCTGCAGTAGATTGCCCAAGATTTGTGGTGCAATACCGTACATGTTTCCCTCTACTGTCTTCGTTTTTCCCAGCAGCCGTGATAATCATTTTTTGTAAAGTAATGGAGTTCCGTTAGACTTGAGCGGTAAACAGTGCTCGACTAGAGTCAATTCAGCAGGGTTTCTTGTCTAAGAGAGCAAGATGTAAGTAATACTGGAATTGATGTATATAAAAAAGAATAGCTAAGAATCATGTTAAATGGGATTGTAAATGGCTTCTTTTGACTCCGCTGAACTTTTCCCTACAATTCAATGATGCTCATCATACCTCCTCCGAGTATAATAGTTACTGTGTTGTACTTATTCATATGCATTTATATGATTCATTTTGTTGTAAAACCAAAACGTTAACCCAAAGAAAAAGTTTGTTACTAACCTCTTCGTCTGATAATTTCAATGTTAAGTCCATTCAAAGTCACATTGATTACAAAATTTTACAAGGTTGTTTATTAGAATTAATTTTATTTTCTCTATTAATTATTAGTTTATGTATCAGTTATGTTGGAAGGTGTATTTAATTAAGATTAAGGATTTTAAAATTAAAATTTTTTATCAATATTATTAAATCATTATTAAGTAAAGGCTAATAGTAATTAGTATTTAGCTGGAATAAATATTTTTATAATAAAGATAAAAGGTTGAGAAGGGGGAAGGTAGTTAGGCATAAATATAATTTGATTGGTTAAGTTGTAAGGACCATAAATCAGATATATTTAGGAATTCTCTAAGTTTAAAAGGCTCATGAATCTTTAGATGACCTAAGGAAAGAGGTTCAAAAGGTAAAGGAGGTGGAATAGTTGTTATATAGAAAATAATATTTCTTCTCACATTCAGCGTCATAAGATCAACCCCCTTAATCAATACATTTGGATCGAAATTTCTGACACTAACACCAATTGGATTTATCTGATCCTTTGTTATTTTTTTTCTATCAACCTTACCTCCTATAATAAAAACTACTTGGATAAGAACCACCCCTTTAGTACCTTAGAACATGATAATCATATTATAATGAATGAAGTTATTATCCTCTTGCTAGGGGACTTCAATGCTAAAATGACTACTAATCACATTATTCTCCTAAGTAATAACCCTCACCCTAATCCTCTCTCGAAGAATTTGACTTAGCTAGTAGATTCAAAGGAAATTATGAAGACATAAACGAGAACTTATTTGGTACTAAGCTAATCAAACTCTATAGCTCCCAAGACTTGATAACCTGTAATGGAATTAATAGGTGGCCAACGTCTAGCTACATGACTTGTATTCATGGGATTAGTACTAGTGTTGTGGATTATGCGATATTTGTTACCCATTTTCCCAACAACAATGTAAATTTTGACCTCCTAAATGACCATGAGCATGATTCTGACAACAAACCTCTAAATTTAACTCTAATCCTTCACATGCAGAACAACCACATCCTTAACATGTAGAACAACCACATGCAAGAAAATTGTGAGATTCAAAGGCACATTCGTTTTGACAGAAGTAAGATAGGTAGATTTAGATTTCTTAGCATATAGAGATAATATTTATCACATCTAGCACAATTTTACTATAATCCTGACACATACCATTAACAAGTTCTCTGTCGAGGTGTCTTGTAAAAAGAATAATAGAAAATCCATCCCTTGTATGATAATGATTGTAAAATTTCAAGGGAAGTGATTAGAGATGCTTCTAATGAAACTATAAAGCTTAAAAAAATTAATATGTACAAAGCTCTTATCAAAAGGGAGAAAATATCCTATATAAATAGGAGGCAAGTGCATCTTCTTCACATTTCCGATCTTGAGCCTAGAATGCTTTGGAGGAAAATTCGTGTTCATTAAATGAAAGAAAGTAAATCGATCCCCTTAAAGAACTGGGATATATACCTTACATTTTTTTATGATTCCCCTAACACCATAGGCACCATTTTGAACACACCTATAGAAGTGGATATATTTTCTTTGGAAGTCATGGAGTTCCAGAGTAAGTGACTCGCTAATGGGAAAACTAAGGATATTGAAGGATACCATGATGAAGTTTTCAAAATGGGAAGGTGTATCCTCATCCCTCATATACAAAAGCTACTCAAATTGACACTGCGACGAGGCTTCCCTAAGTCTTGGACACACACCTTATTGTGCCTATCTTTTAAAGCATGAATAAAAACATTCCCTCTAACTACAAGACCATTATGATTAGCCCCACATTTTAGCCAAATTGTATGGACTCATTTTGGAATAAAAAATAACCTTTGGGTTGAAATCCATGGTAAAAGAGCTAAAGCATAAGCTCGAATCATGAGACATCACTCAACTATAGACCATCATGTTACTCTTAGGATCATTACAAATGAATGTTGCAATAATAAAACTAGTCTATTCTTTTTTCTTGTTGAATTGAGAAAAGCTTTCGACACAATTCCTCAACATAAGATATGGAAGAGGCTAGAAGAGATAATGGTTCCTCTCAAGTTAAGGGTTGTTGTGACAAGGCTATACGATAATTTTATTTCCAAACATAGGACCACCGAGGATTGGTGAGAAGAAATTAAATGCAATATCAAATTTAAGCAAGGGTGTCTCCTATCCCCTATCCTTTTTTACATTTACATTGATAAGCTAGAAAATTGTTTGAAAGTTATAGGATATGATGACCCTAGGCTCACCAGGATAGTCATTACTCTTCTCCTTTTACTCATGATATCATTCTTCTAGTTAGGAGCCATGAAGATCTCTACAAGTAGCTCAAAGTATTCTAATATTACTACTCCAAGGTGGGTATGATTGCTAATAATGACAAAAGTAAAATCATGATAGTTAAATCCAAAAAGATAAACTATGATCATTTCATTTATGATAATAACTACTTGGAGAAAGTTTCTTCATACAGTATCTAGGAATTGACATTCATCATGAGTTGAAATGGAATCATAACATTGACAAAAGTATCATTAGGGTCTCTAAAGTTTATTATGTGCTTAAAAACAATTGTAAGATGAGATATCTTTAAGTATCGAGTAAAAAAAGTTCATCTTTGAGACTCTTATTATCCTTGTTATTTATCGTGGAGGAAAGTTGAGTTGATCCAAAAGAAATTTGTAACCTTCAACCTCAAGATTAAAGGAAATACTCCCTACCCTATCCTCTTGATTGGATCTAGCATTTTCCCCATTGAAAGCATGTCTATGATTAGGTATCTTATGTATAAGAAGAATCTATGCAACATCAAAGCCAAGAGATTCCCAAAAATTGCTTCTATCTCTAGCCAAAGCCACCATCTCCAACTCAAGCGAGTTTGACATAAGGATTCCCATCTTTGGCTAGACCATTGGGGGGTAAAGGAGGAGATCATCTTAGAAAATAAGGATACTATTAAAAATAGTATTACTTCCAAATTTAAGGAATCGTTGAGGGATGATAAGGAGTTATAGTGAAAAAGGAACCTAGGGCATTATAAGGAGGTGATCAACCCAAATCTTGATAACTAGAATTACCTTTTTGACTTGATAAGTGCTAAGAAGAAAATGAACATTGCAAAGATACAAATTATTTTTCATGAGCTTCAAAGTAAAACTAGGTGTTGGCTAATTCTCAAATCAACTTGGGACAAAAGAATCTATTGCATTTGTGATACTAAGAACTTTGAAGATGAAAAACATTTTCTTTTGGATCGCCCAGCTCTTACTCATAACCATTCTAATTTTAAAGATACTTGTCACACTACCAACCTTCTTGACCTGTTAAGCCAACAAAGCCATGGTGATCTAGGAACACTTCTCTCCCTTCTTTTCAATCATAGAAATAAAATATTAAACAATCACAGTTAATCTCTTACTTTTTTGTGGTATGATAAATCATATTGGTCTTAGTAGACGTTAATCATCATCATCATTTTTTATTAATGATTATTATTAATTTTAAATAATTAATTTTTATTTGTCCTAAATTTTACCAAAAAATTATTTTCATATATATTATGAATACATAATTATCCATATTTATCAACTATTTAATTTATATAATATATTAATTTAATATTTATGTAAATAATTTTTTTTTTAAATATTTAAAAATCATAATATTTAAAAAGTTATATTAAAAAAATCCCTCTTCCTTTTTCAAATAAGTTTTTTAACTAACTTTACACATTTAATTATAATAAAATTACCAACTAGTTAATTTAATTTATATAATATATTAATTTAATATTAATCTAAATACTTTTTCTCAGTTTAAAATATTTGAAAATCATAATATTTAAAAATTTAGTTTAAAGAAATCCCTCTTCATTTTTCAAATAAGTTTTGCAATAACTCTACACATTTAATTATAATAAAATGTATTACAGGTACATATTTTTAAATAAATACTTTATAGTGAAATTATTATTTTACATAACATATTTGAGATTCGAATAAGGAAAGAAGACTATGGCTACTATGAGATTCTTTGTGCATTTTTTTTAGTTACTCACTTCCTATTTACAAGTTCCATTTTAATGTTGTTTAGTGCTTGTTATTTTGTTTCAATTTATTTTGTTTTTTTTTAAATAAATTTAGTTGATAATTAGTTTTAAATCGATGGATTTTATTTTTTTATCATATATGTTTAGTAATTAATATCTATATATATATATATATGTTATTTTAATACATGTGTTTAATAGGAAAGAGGATGTTATATTTTGAAGTATTTTTATTATAAATATTTTATATATATGTTTAAGAGTTAATAAAAAAAAATGTGCTTTGTTAGTATAGTTTAGTGAGAATATTGTGATTATATTTATTAAGTTATTTTATTGTATAAAAGAAATGTGTGATTATTTGCATTAATAAAAGATTATTTTATACAAAAGCATCATTTCCAATTTTAAAATTTGAATTTTTGCTAATTTTATTGGCATAATTGTCTTGCTTGCATGGTGTCTTAAGTCTGTTAACATTCGTCAATCATTTAACATATATAGTTGATCTAGTAATTATGCATGTTCATTATTGTAATATTCATCTAATTTACAAATTATATCTAGAAATTTGAAAATGGTTATTTTCTAAGTACCTCCTTTTTCCTTCTTCAAATCCGTTCTAGATATAAACATTTACATGCAAAGCATCATCTTTTGTTTTGGTAAATTTAGTAATCCTTTCACTAATCACATAAGCATAGATATACATTTTCACTAGGCAACTTATTATTGTGGCTTTCCATTGATCCAAGTGGATATTGGTGGCCATCTGCCTATTCCACCTAGACCTCTAGTTGGTTTCATATGTTTCTTTGTTTATTGCTACATTTACTATTTTTAGCAGTTTTTTGGGTCCTAAGCTTCCGAAGCAATTTTGACCCCCTAAACGACATTTTTTGAGGTCCATAGCAGACCTGTGGCCATCGTCAAGGACTTGCCCCAAATACAATAGTAGCCAGAGAGATATTTCCAACAAGGTATCGTACATTCCAAACAAAGATAACATGACTAATTTACCTCCACGGGAAGTTAGCTGCCCAACTAACCCCAATGGGGCCCACAAACTATTGGTGTTCCATTTCTCGGGGTTAGGGTTTTGGTTGTTTAGGATTTTACCATTTTGTTCAATAATAAATAGGCCCTTGAGTCTCATTGTAACACAGTCTAGAGGCATGCCAACATCATCTCTCTTCTCAAAGACAAGCTATCATCACCCGAGCTACTTTATTTTTATTTCTGTATGTAAACATATTTTAGTTCTTTGATATTAATGAAATGAAGTTTTATTTTTGTTGCATCTCTATGTATATGGGTATTTCTATATTTTTTGTGTTCTTGCATAAGTCTGGATCAATGGTATCAGAGCAGTCCTCTCTTTCTCTATTTTTCTTTGCATGTCACCAACGAGGTCAGGGTATAAAGAGTCAGGGCTCGAACCGGTTGATCGTTTGCAAGACTAGTGTCTCAAAACCCAACGACCTCCCATGGCGTCAGAAAATAAATATGAGGGGGCAAGAGATCTTTTCAAAAGATTGCTCGAGGAATCCCTTGAGTGACAGAGGAATGCGATGATGGATAAATTTTCTTAGATCCTTCCACGACTACCCATAGGTAACACGTCTTCATTAAGCAGCCACTCTCGAGGCGCAACTGCTTTTAAGGTATAAGTTAACCTTGATATTCCCATATTTAAGGGAAAGATAGATGCATACCCAGTAAATAAGTGGTTAAATCTGTTGGAAGGATATTTTCCAGTTCACGGCTTTTCCAATCAGGAAAAAATTACTTTTCACTTGTCAAATCCACCCCACACGCCAAGGACTAGTGGGAAACCTACTCTGAACAAAAGAACGAGAGGGAATCCTCACTGTTTTTAGCCACACCCACTTGGAGTAAATAAGGAGGACCACACTGTAGCAAGGAAGGGACGAAGATATGTCGAATTTGACAAGCATTTTCCATACCCTTCGGACGAAGCTAGGTATCAAGGATTCTGAGTGGAAGTTGGTACTCAATTACCGCGGTTGTCTACACAAGTAGATAAGGTTGTTGAGAAGTACAAGGAAATTTTTTCCTCACCTACATGGGTACCTTTGCACTTTTAGGTCAAGCACTCTATCGATCTAACCTCGTGTGCGCCACTACCCAATGGACCAATCTATCGGTACTCAAGAGGTAGATTCAGGAGTTGTTGTAGAAATGGCATATCAGGCCAAGCTCATCACTCTATGGAAGCCTAATTCTATTGGTACAGAAGAAGTACAAGAAATGGAGACTCTGTATCGACTATCAGGCACTGAACAAGATCACTGTCTGGAATAGGTACCCAATCCAACAAATTGATGACCTTCCAAACCACCTCAAGTGGGTGAAATATTTCAGCAATATTGAATTAATGTCCGGTTATCACCGAGTTCCTATCAAACTCTTCGAACTCTGGAAGACTACCTTCAAATCCAAGGAGGGCATTTTCGAATGGTTGGTCATGCCTTTCGGGTTGACGAATGGCCCTGTAATGTTCATGAGATTGATGGACAACGTCTTGTGACCTTTCACCAATGCATTCTTGGTGGTTTATTTACATGACATCTTGATCTTCAGCCAGAGTTGGGAACAAAAACTCCACCATATTCAACATGTCCTTCAAACCCTGCGACAACACAAGTTGTGTGACAATTTGGAGAAATGCACTTTTGGCATGACCCTGGTTCAATATCTGGGGTACGTAATCGATGAGAAGGGTGTATATGTGGACCCATCCAAGATACAAGTCATTTAGGATTGGCCAGTTGCATCCACTCTAATAAAGCTCCGCAACTTTCTGGGTCTTGCCAACTTCTACCATAGGTTCGTGTTGGAGTTCTCTCATATTACTTGACCTTTAAGTCAAGTCACCAAGGGCAGAGCAAAAGAAAAAAAAAATTGGTTCGAAACCCAACATAAGGCGTTAGCTGAGTTGAAGCATCACCTCTACTCTACATGAATGCTCACATTACCAGACCTGCAACAACCATTTGAGATTGAGACAGACACCTCTGACTATGATATTGGTGCAGTTCTTACTCAGCAGGGGCATCTAGTGGCTTACCAAAGTGAGACACAGTCTGAAAGTATCCCACTTATGACAAATAAATGTATTACATTGTGTAGCCCTTCCATCAATGGAAGAATTACGTTATGGTGAAGGAAATGGTCATCCACACAGACCATCGACCCCTGAAGTTCATAGAGACAGAAGGGAAGTTGTAGAAAGATCACCATAAGAAATGGTCCACATACCTGCAATAGTTCCATTTGAGCATTAAGTAAAAGTAGGGAAACACCATTAATGTTGCAGACTTCCTCAGTCGACCACCAATCATGGCACTGATCATGGTGCTCGACTCCTATGGGCATGAGACTTCGAGGTGGCCGAATCTTTACAAAAGCAATATAGAATTCGGAAACGCATACCAGACACTCCTGGAAGGTAAGAAAGTTCCAAATTTCACCTCCAAGACGCATTGTTATTCCACCTAAGACACATATGTGTTCCTTCAAGTGAGCATGCTAAGATGATTTGGGAGGCGCACTACATTTGGGTCGCTGGACATTTTAGACTAAAGAAAATAATGGAAGTACTGCAGAAGTTTTTTTATTGGCCAAGCCTTTGTTAGGATGTTGGGAAGTACAATAGATCCTACATCGCCTATGACATTGAGAAACCAGCCATCAAGAATCAAGGCCTATATACACCTCTTCTTACTCCTAGTTGACCTTGGGAATCCATGTGCATATATTACATGTTGGGCCTTCCTTCTACTAAGCACGACAATGACCATGCTTTAGTGGTTGTCGATAGATTCTCTAAGTGGTGATTATGGAGGCCTATAAAAAGAGTATCAAAGCAAAGGCCACTACTAAACTCTTATTTGAGCGAGTGTGCATACACTTTAACAATCCATTATCTCATATTGAGATAACATATTCCTAGGTGAATTTTGGTAAAGTCTCTCATCGATGTTCGATACCAAACTTATTAAGTCCATGACTTTCCACCGCTAAACTTCTAGCCAAACAAAGGTCGTCAATAGGATGATCATACACATTATGCACATGTTTAACTCGAAGCACCCATGCACATGTGATGAAAGCCTCCCCTATGTCTAGCACAACCACAACAGAACTCTCCATACCTTAACATGCCACAACCCCTTCTAGGTAGGGCTCAGATTTTAGCTACTATTTCCCATTGATGTGGCCATACCATTTGCAGCTACTTAGGAAGATTCAACTCAAATCCAGTCCTAAGATGACAGGGATAACATATTCATTGAGCGCATTCAACACATCTGCTAGCAGGTTCATGATATATTGGACAGATTCAATGCTAAGTACAAGAAGCACCATGATCAGCATCGAGTGTTGCACAATTTCTAGGTGGGTAACAAAGTTTGGCTACATTTGTGGAAGGAGCACCTCACTGGACACCATCACAATCTTCACCCACTTGGAGATGGACCATACACCATCACCAAGGTTGTAAGGGATAATTCCTTCATGCTGAGCATTCCACCGTTCCTTGGTTTTCACCCAGTGTTCAATGTTGACCACCTTCGACCATACTTCGCACCATTGTAGGACACATCCAACATTGTAGAAAAACTCACACAAATAGAGCTAAACCTGGACTGCATGGAACATGCCACAACTGATTAGATCATGGCAAGAAGATCAAGGACACTCACCAATAGAGGATACAACTATATCGAGTTATAAAATTAAGTCAAATCCTTCACCAGGTAAAGTGTTTCACGAGGGACTAAGTTCAACAGAAATTTCCTCACCTCATGGATGCTCTACATGTAATGGGGACTATTACTTCCTAAGGAGGGAGGACTAATCCATGTGAATATTAGTTTCCACCCGCCTATTCCACATAGACCTCCAATTTTTCTCACTCGTTTCCTTATTTATTGCAGTGTTTATTATTTTTAGTAGTTTTTCAGGTCTTGAACTTCCGGAGCCATTTGACCCCCTAAAGGACATTTTTTTTTTGTCTCTGGCACAGTCCCATCCACATGGGCTTGGGCCTACCATAAATCCTATACTACTTGGAGAGATATTTCCAGCAAGGTATCATATGAACCAAAAGAAGATAATATGACCAAGTTACAACCCCACGAAGTTGAATGCCCAACTAACCCCAATGGGACCCAAAAACTCTTGACATTCTATCTCATAAGGTTAGGGTTTTAGGGATTTAGGGTTTTCCCTTGTTTTTCAATAATAAATAGGCCCTAGAGCCTCATTTTAACATAGTTGAGAGGCATGTAGTTGCCACATCTCTACTCGGAGGTAACCTACCATCACCCAAGCTAGTTTATTTTTATTTTTTCGTGTAAAAATATTTCATTTATTTGATATTAATGAAATGAAGTTTTATTTATGCCGCATCTCTGTGTATATGGGTATTTCTATATTTTGTTGAGTTCCTACATAATTCTATATCATTGGTATCAAAGCGGTCTACTCTTTCTATATTTTTATTTTGCATGTCACCAATGATGTTAGGATATAAGGAGTTAGGGCTTGAACTGGTTCAACCTTTGCAATACCAACCTCTCAAAACTTGACGGCCTCCCATGGAAGAAAAAAGAAAAGGCGAGAGGGAAGGATATCCTTTCAAAATATTTCTCGAGGAAGCCCTCGAGCAATAGAGGAATGCGATTATTGACAACTTTGTCAAGATCCTTTGAACGCTACCCACAGGCAACACATCTTCATCCAGCAGCCACTCTGGAGGATCTGCTAGGGCCTAAATCTACCTCAGGATGAGAAATGCAAGATCTAGGGTAACATCAAACCATGCTTAACCTGGTAGCTAGCCCTACCAGGTTGGGAGAGGGCTCTCTCCTTGTCAATCTTAGGAAAAGATAGCCAATAAAGCTTGATATGACTAATGTGAAGATTGATTTTAGGCTAGGTATATGCTCAGAGAAGTTTGATTGAATTTAATTTTTGTTTTCTAGCTCAAATGTGAAAGGCAGATTTGGGTACGGGGAATCGACACAATCTTGCGGAGATCTCTATGGGGCTAGGTAGGAAAATGGTTTAGTACTTTGAAATAAGTGAGATGGAGAGTCTTAAGACTGGTGAGGAGTTGGAGAGGGCATGAAGGTCTCAGGGATCCTCTTCAAACTGCTGAAAACATAAATAACTAAACAAACCCTAGGTAGAGCACTGCAACATCAATGAATTCTACCTTTATCCATGTTTCATTTAGTTAAGATGAAAATAGAGAGATGATGGCATACATAAACACATGTAAACTTGCAATTACATAAGGAAAAACAATACCAAATCAAGTTGCCACAAGAATCCCATAAAGTACTACAAACCCTGGTCTATTCCTTTGCTAAACTGTAGAAATGAATATACAATAATGGTCAAAGCATTCACAAGAGTCCAACCTTTACAAATGGCTGAAAAATTACTAGATATAGGCAATAAACAACTCATGCTAGGCTTTAGCGATAAAATTCATGAATTTAGGAGATTTTTCAACAAGATCTAAACTAAGAACTGAAAAGTAGGTAGTGGAACAGCGTGCCTCTAAAACCTAGGAAACTGATTCACTTAGTTTCAAACTACCTTTTCATGATGTATCTACCTCCACGAGTGAATTTTTAACATTTTTACATCAAATTCCATCAAGTTACGTCAATTTACATCAAGAGTTTGACCATGAGAGAGTGAAAATTCAAACTGAGAAAAAACTAGGCGAAAACAGAGTTTTTTGGGCAAAAAGTCAATTTTCCATCCTGTGCACCACGCCTCTGTCCTTGCGTGCCGTGCCTTTTTGTAGTTGACTTTGAAGGCCATCCCATGCACACACTTTTGTCCAAGTGGTCTTGTTGGAAAGTTCTATCTATCTACTTTCCAGAACAGGTGGAATTTCTGAATTTGGTGTCCATTGGCCCCTCCAAAAGTGAGTTCTCCCAGCACTGCTTCCTATGTGGCCAAAAAGGGGCAAAAAGGGCATTTTTGAGGTGTTTTTGACCCTTTTGGAAGCTCCAAACTTGACAAAATTTCTTTGCCATTTGTTGGCATTCATATTTTTGCATGAGGAATCCAAAAACGTTGAGTTTTCCTCCAAAGGAGGTCCCTAGAAAAAGCGTGCGCCATGTGGCATGGCGCACCAAGAAAAAAAATCTGTGTTTTGCTCCAAAAATTCAAAATTGACAAAAAGAATCCAAATTTTCTTGAAATTTGGGCTGATTGTCCTGCATCAAGTGCTATGTTGGGCTAAGGAAGCCTCAGCCAAAATCTTGAGCTTGTCTTGCTCTTTCTTCCTCAAAGTTTTCCTCAACTTGGCCTTCAAGGTCCTTATTCTTGCTTTGCAAACTATGTTTCTTGCCAAATAATGAAGAGTCGTGTGCCGCAACATGTCCTTCTCCTTGTTAGCCTTGTCCAGCAACCTCTCCAAGCGCATGTTCATCTTCTCCAACCAAGACTCCTTGTCATTCTCTATCTCTTGTTCAATGGAAGTCAAAGTGACATGGTCCTCTTCGTCATTTTGCTTCTTCAGTTTCAAAATTTCTAGCTCCATTAGGCTTTGTTTATCCTCTAAATGTTTGTTTTCTTTCTTTTTTGTCATCTATATCATCCTCATGCATCCTCTCTTTGCCTTTTCTGCTTATGTTTCTCCATAGAACTATCACTGAGTGTCTCTTCCTCATGGTGCTTGTCTTAGGAAAATGATTAGATGAAGGTATGGTGGAAAAAATGATGATGAAAGAAGGATGAAAGAGGACAATGGTGATAAGTATGAAGAGATTTTACTCTTGGGAAATGAAATTGGGGAAGAAAGGGAATAATTTTGGGAGATTAGGGTTTAGTGAGGGATTTAGGGTTTTATGAGGGAATTAGTTACATTACGGGAGTGGGATATGTAAGTGTAAGTGAAATATGGAAGGATAAAAGAGGTGAATGAAACTGTAGTGGGGGGTGTAAAAATGGTAGGATGGGATTTAGACAACAAAAACTGTAATTTGCAAACCCTAGGTAGTTTTCTCAACACAACTGTGTAAGGAACTAGGTTTTTGTTTTTAACCTGTTGAAACACCATAAACACTGATGAAAACTCATAAGTTGGAAATATGGAGGTGTTAACTTACTTGTGGAATGAAGAATTTTCAATTTTGGAGCTTTGGAGGAAGATTGGATGAATTTCGGGCTTTGAAGACTGGTGTGTCGCGCCCACTCATAGGTGCGTCGCGCCTCTTTGGTGCATCGCACCAGTTACAAATTTAGTGTAAATTTTGCTCTATGTGTGCTGCACAGGCTAGGTGCACCGTGCCTCTAAATTTTCACAGTTTGGTTGCAAGATTTCTCCTTTGGTTTTTGCCTTTGATGGACTCAATGCTTTGAAATTTTGGTTCTTTTGTAGGAACTGGAGTGCAGGAGCTTGGCAAAGTGACCAAGGATGCATCTGAGAATTATTACATATAAAAAAAATGAAATTACATGAAATTTTGTACATAAAACATAAAAACTCTATTTTTTTCCTCAAAATAGGGTTTTGAGGAAAAATCAATCACTGAGCATGTGATTATTGAAATTTTTGTTGTTGAGACTTTATTTGACCTCCTCATGTGCCTACTAACCATTTTTGAGCTTTTACAAGACCTTATTGACAAAACCCTAGACCTAATGAGACCTAAAACCCTAAATATGATTTTTGCAGATGTAAAGGCAAAATTGACTGCAAATGACCTAAATGTATGAAAATGGGCTAGCAGGTAAAGATCATGAGGGAAAATTTATAATATGCCACTACCATCAGATGACCCATGACCCTAATGGAATGCAGATGATCGAATGAGACACCTAACATGCAATGCAACAAGAGTCTTTTGATCATTGATGGAGGGATAAAGATACCAACGCTAACGTTGGCTCCAATGGGGATGGTAGCTCCTTAGAGGTGCCAAGAACTACAAATATCTGGAAAGCAGATAGTACCTTCTTCCATTAGGCTATTGAGTCAACATCTTCAAAAACCAAAACTGACACTATGAATCAAAATGACTCAAAACTGAACTGACTAAAATAAAAAATGACTCAATACTGACTTAACTAAAACAAGTACTTACAAAGCTTTCTAATGGTAGCGTACCATTAAGATTTTAGGGCTTCAAATCATGATGAAAACCACCTGCCTACTGATCAAATATGTACAGTCATGTGAACTGGGCTTTCCAATGTAACCAATCCATCTGATAGCTACATACTGAAATTCTACTCTCACTTTCCCTGAGCAGGCAGAACGATGTACATGTAGGCAACTCACAATAAGAACTGAAACCAAGGCTTATGCTAATGAATGAGGCAACATTCATCTTCTATGGTTCTTGCAAAAGAATGCCGAAAGGATCTTGAAAATCCTAAAGCACTAGCTTGTCTTGAGATCTAGTAGCAAAAATACAAGTACTCCCTTTATTCTGATCTGAAAGAACAACTGGTTGCTGAGTGATAGGAAGGCACGGAGAGGTATAAGCTTCTACCATCTGAGTGTTAGCAGTAAATTCCTTGACCATGAGAAATTCTGGCATATTATCTCTCTCAAGCTCATATTCCTCAACTTCATGGTCTAGGTCATTCTTAAACAAAAAAAATATTCAAGATTATCAAACATGACAATATTATCATTTTCATGAAGGAAAACATTATATTTTTGTTGATCAATAAAGCTAATTGCAAGACTATCATTATTTTCAAAAGTGGAAGAACTTTCTCCAACACTTTCTTGACCATGTGCACACTGCAGACTTGCATTAGTTTGGGTTGTAACCTGACCTTTCAGGAGTTGATATATCTCATCTTTAGACAGAGGAGATATTACTTTTTGTTTTATTTTGCTCAAGCAATTATTTTCTTCTTGAAATAACATTTCAAAACATGAAAACCCTGAATGACAGTCCTCATTTCCCTAATCTTCTGAAATTTGAAAACATTGTTGATCATCTTCATATGACATGGAAATCAAATTATCATTTACCAATGAGTTATCGAAAGAAGATTTTTCACTTTCTTGAACAAAGATCTCATTTTGTTTTTCATAAAATGACTAGATTACCTCCTCTTGAAGGCTTTTTTCTAATGAAATGAGAACACTTGGGTCAATAACTCTATCTTCTTCATTCTAGATGATCTCAATAGTAGAGCTCTCCTTCATGGGATTCAAACCAAGGTACTCTTAATCATCACGATCTGAATCTAGATCTGAAATAACTGACTTGAATTTATCACATTCTAAAATTTAAACTTGACTTTCCTGCATACTGTCTTCTTCTATGGACAGATATGAAATAAGACCTTCTCTTTCATAATTTTCCATTGTACTAAAAGCTTGATCCTGCTGCAAAGTTTCATGAACATCTTAACAAGTATCCTCTAAGTTCTCTTTATGTTGCTGAAATGCATTTTCGTACAGAGCCTCCATGATCTCATCATCCATGAAATCAACATCTTCATAAAATTTCTCAAGACTTTCAATAAAACAATAAGCATGTCTGCAACAGTTCTGAACTAAATTTGAGGATGAATAAGACTCTTTATACCTTTCAAAGAACATGGTATGAAAATCCTTTAAATAGTAAATACAAGCAGGCGGTAAACTTTAATACCAAGATCGGGCTTCACCTTCCAGAGTGGCCATGAATATCTTCATCAAGAAATCTTCAGGAAAATCAATCTTCAACTTGCGAATATGTATGTGAAATCTAACCAGATGTAAAGCATCATCATTCCTATCATCGTCTTTAAACATATGCAAATTCCTTTGCCAATCTACCTTCAGAATTTTATTTGGAAAATCGGGAATGTGATCTCAGCTCGTGGTAGCATATATTTGATCCAGCAAAACCATTTTGATAATAATGAATTCACCAAAAAAAATCTTCAGGCTACTGATTCTTGAAGAGTAGAGTCGCCATAAAAAGTCTGAACCTTGGGATTCTTTGACACTAGAGTCACCAGGTGAACGATTTCAGCCTTCTGGTGTCTGATCGCTATTCACGATGAACAATTAGATATAAACTTGATAGATTTTGTTGAGGAACATAAAACTATGTTTTCCAGCATGGTCGCTAATATGTTAGGGCCTAAATCTACCTCAGGCTAAGAAAGGTAGGATCTAGGGTAACATCAAACCATGCTTAACCTGGTAGCTAGCCCCACCAAGTCAAGAGAGGGCCCTCTCCTTGTCAATCGCAGTAAAATATATCCAATAAAGCTTGAGATGACTAATGTGAAGACTGATTTTAGGCTAGGTATATTCTCAGAGGAGTTTGATTGAATTTAATTTTGGTTTGCTGGCTCAAATGTGAAAGGTAGATTTGGGTCGAGGGAATGGACACAGTCTTGCAGAGATCTCTATGGGGCGAGGTAGGAAAATGGTTTAGTACTTTGAAATAAGTGAGATGGAGAGTCTTAAAACTAGTGAGGAGTTGGAAAGGGCATGAAGGTCTCAGGGATCCTCTTCAAACTGCTGAAAACATAAATAACTAAACAAACCCTAGGTAGAGCACTGCAACATCAATGAATTCTACCTTTATCCTTGTTTCATTTAGTTAAGATGAACAGACTGAGATGATGACATACATAAAAAAATGTAAAATTGCAATTACATAAGGAAAAACAATAACAAATCAAGTTGCCACAAGAATCCCACAAAGTGCTACAAACCCTGGTCTATTCCTTTGCCAAACTACAGAAATGAATATAAAATAATGCTCAAAGAATTCACAAGAGTCCAACCTTTAAAAATGACTAAAAAAATACTAGATATAGGAAAAAAAAACTCATGCTAGGCTTTACGGGTCAAATTCATGAATTTAGGAGCTGTTTCAACAAGATCTAAACTAAGAACTGAAAAGTAGGCAGTGGAACAACTTGTCTCTAAAACCTAGGAAACTGATTCATTTAGTTTCAAACTATCTTTTCATGATGTATCTACCTCCATGAGTAAATTTTTAACATTTTTACATCAAATTCCATCAAGTTACATCAATTGACATCAAGATTTTGACCATGAGAGAGAGAAAAGTCAAACCGAGAAAAAACTAGGCGAAAAACAGAGTTTTTTGGGCAAAAAGTCAATCTTCCATCCTGTGCGTTGCACCCTTTCGCAGTGAATTTTGGAGGCCTTCCTATGCACCAAATTTTTTCCAAGTGGTCTTGTTAGAAATATCTATCTGTCTACTTTCCAAAACAAGTGGAATTTATGAATTTGGTGTCCATTTGCCCCTCTAAATGGAGTTCTCCCAGTACTACTTCCTGTGTGGAAAAAAAGGCTTTTATGAGGTGTTTTTGACCCTTTTGGAAGCTCAAAACTTGACAAAATTTCTTGGCCATTTGTGGGAATTCATATTTTTGCATGAGGAATCCAAAAATACTGAGTTTTCCTCGAAAGGAGGTCGCTAGAAAAAGCGTGCGCCAGGCGGCGCAGCGCACGAGGCAAAAAAATCTATGTTTTGCTCCAAAAATTCAAAATTAACAAAACGTATCCAAATTTTTTTGAAATTTGGGCTGGGTGTCCTGCATCAAGTGCTATGTTGGGCTAAGGAAGCCTCAGCCAAAATCTCTAGCTTGTCTTGCTCTTTCTTCCTCCTCAAAGTTTTCCTCAACTTGGCCTTCAATGTCCCTGTTCTTGCTTTGCAAACTATGTTTCTTGCCAAATAATGAAAAACCATGTGCCGCAACATGTCCTTCTCCTTGTTAGCCTTGTCTAGAATCCTCTCCAAGTGCATATTCATCTTCTCCAACCAAGACTCCTTGTCATTCTCTATCTCTTGTTCAATGGAATTCAAAGTGACATGGTCCTCTTTGTCATTTTGCTTCTTCAGTTTCAACATTTCTAGCTCCATTAGGCTTTGCTTATCCTCCAATTGTTTGTTTTCTTTCTTGTTTGTCATCTATATCATCCTCGTGCATCTTCTCTTTGCCTTTTATGCTTATGTTTCTCCATAGAACTATCACTGAGTGTGTCTTCCTCATAGTGCTTGTCTTAGGAAAATGATGAGATGAAGGTATGGTGGAAAAAATGATGATGAAAGAGGCATGAAAGAGGACAATGGTGATAAGTATGAAGAGATTTTACTCTTGGGAAATGAAATTGGGGAAAGAAGGGAATAGTTTTGGGAGATTAGGGTTTAGTGAGTGATTTAGGGTTTTATGAGGGAATTAGTTACTTTATGGGAGTGGGATATGTAAGTGTAAGTGCAAGATGGAAGGATAAAAGAGGTGAATGAAATTGTAGTGAGGGGGTGTAAAAATGGTAGGATGGGATCTAGACAGCAAAAACTGTAATTTGCAAACACTATGCAGTTTTCTCAACACAACTGTGTAAGGAATTAGGGTTTTGTTTTTAACCTATTGAAACACCATAAACACTGATGAAAACTCATACATTAGCAATATGGAGGTGTTAACTTACTTATGGAATGAAGAATTTGCAATTTTGGAGCTTTGGAGGAAGATTTGGACGAATTTCGGGCTTTGAAAACTGGTGCGTCGCGTCCACTCACAGGTGCGCCATGCCTCTCTGGTGCGTCGTGCCAATTAGAAATTTAGTGTAAATTTTGCTCTGTGTGTGCCATGCAGGCTAGGTGTGCCGCGCCTCTAAATTTTGACAGTTTGGTGTCAAAATTGCTCCTTTGGTTTTTTCCTTTAATGGACTAAATGCTTTTATATTTTGATTCTTTTGCAGGAACTGGAGTGTAGGAGCTTGGCAAGGTGACCAGGGCTACATCTGAGAATTATTACATATAGAAAAAATGAAATTACATGAAGTTTTGTACATAAAACATAAAAACTATGTTTTTTTCCTCAAAACAGGGTTTTGAGGAAAAATCAATCACTGAGCATGTGATTATTGAAATTTTTGTTGCTGAGACTTTATTTGACCTCCTCATGTGCCTGCTAACCATTTTTGATATTTTACAAGACCTTATTGATGAAACCCTTGACCTAATGAGACCTAAAACCCTAAAAATGACTTTTACAGATGTAAAGGAAAAAATGACTACAAATGACCTAAATGTATGAAAATGGGCGAGCAGGTAAAGATCATGAGGGAAAATTTATAATATGCCACTACCATCAAATTATCCATGACCCTAATGGAATGCAAATGATCAGATGAGACACCTAACATGCAATGCAACAAGAGTATTTTGATCACCGATGGAGGGATAAAAATACCGACACTAATAGGCACCACTCCTTTTAAGGTACAACTTAACTTTGATATTCCCATATTTGAGGGCCAGATACATGCAGACATCGTAGATAAATGGTTAAATCTGTTGGAAGGATATTTTCCAGTTCATGACATTTCCAATCAAGAAAATATTACTTTTTCACTTCTCAAATATGCCCCACACATCAAGGACTGGTGGTAAACCTACTATGAAAAAAAGTACAAGAGAAAATCCTCACTATTTTCATCTACACCCACTTGGAATTCTTTTTGAGATGCCATCAAGGAACAATATTACCTTGTCAGGAGCTATTAAGTTAAATAGATAAAGTGGACCATGCTACAACAAGGAAGTGCAAAAGATGTGTCAGAGTTCACAAATGTTTTCCATACCCTTTGAACAAAGAAGGATATCAAGGATTCTTAGCGGTATTTGGTACTCAAGTATCGTGACTTTCTACACAAGTACGTCTAGGATGAGATGGACTTCCTAGACATCTCCTTGCTCGACATGATGTACCGATACACAGTTAAGATTGAGCATAAGTTTAAAAAGAAGAAGCGATACTTTAGATATGCGAATCTCAAGCAAGGAAAAGGCACCCATAAAACACAGAGCAAAGGACAAAGCCAAGCTAGGGCGACCCAAGAAAACCCGTCAAAGCCACAAGAAAAGAAAAACAACATGAAGACAAAGAAGAACATGTGTAACCACCCTCCTCCCACATCTATCTAAGTAACCGGCCAATTGAGGTAAAACATGAGATGAGAGAGACCAATATAAGGGATTTGACCTCCTCGGTGACCTTAAGAAAATGGAATCAATTTAACACATCAATGAAAACTTACACATCAGCAAAAATAACCCCAAAAGACATCTCAATCACTCACACATCATGCCCTTGGGTCCCATTGATCTTTCATGCGTCTTAACTTCTAGACGCTCTCATGCTATAGGCATGCCAGCATACAGGGTCCTCTGGACGCTTTCACAGGCCTACAAGCTAGTGTCAAGTGACTTTTTCGAGCAGACTTGTGTTAGCGTCCATAGAATACATGGAATGTTTCTAGCCCAGAATTTTGGCCACTTCCCAGAACTTGTTATAACTTATAGAATCCATCAAAGACATTATGACAAATCTAATAAGCCAGAAATCACACTCAAGACTAAGCCTGACCATCCCCAACTAGCATTGACATTCTATCAAACACTTGGGCGTCAATGCAACCTATAGGTCTGGGATACAAGACAGAGCATGAATGACTGAAAGCACATATGAAACATGAAAATAAGGGGACTCACCACCTTCTCCATCGAACTGTTATAATATAATTAGGTCTTGCATCCATCCATTTAACAATTACAAGTAAATCCATGAGATAACCATGACATGAACTAATCAATTAACCAACCTTATAACTAGCATAAAAACATGTAAATAACATAGATATAAAAACCATTAAATCCACATATAAAAAAATTCAAAAGCAAGAGAAATTAGCTTTCATTAATCATAGGAAAATCTGACCAGGTTCGAGACTTCCACGTAGCACCTAACCGTAGACATGGTTGAACGAAATATTTCTCTCAGCTAGTCACCCCCGTGCCATATTCCAAGCATGAATGTGGGTTCTCATGGATAAACCAATCCAAAAAAACCAAGGGAATCCATAGGTTAAACCACCTCCACCCTCACCAAATCGTGATCAGACCAAAATCAGTGCTCTAATCACAATCGAACCGAACTCGGAACGCCATCTGGAATCCATCACTATCCTTGAGGAATTATTTCTCTCCTTGTCTCTCAGGTTTTACTGGAATCAAATCTTGGATCACTATGCCCTAAACCAAGACTAGTCTCTCAGGATTTACCGCAATCCAAACCCGGATCTCTAATACTTAAATTGAGATTTCTCCCTCAGGCTTTACCATGTATCCCACCAAAACTAGTCAAGAGATTCCTAGGCCTTTGGGAATGAACCTTGAGACCACCTCTGTCCTAGATTCTGAAATCCATCCGGCAAACCAAAGCTCAAAACTAATATAAACATCCCAACATACCGTGGAATCCGGAAAAATGTAAGGTTATGTTGAAAACTATTGTCATAACCCAACAAAACCATGCCACCAATGACAAGAGAACCATACACCAACATGCAAAGCCATGCATGTCAAAACTAGTGAGTAAATAACACATGCAATGTGTTACCTACAAGTATTCATGCTGAAGCTCCATGATCCTACTCTTCCTTCCTTGATCCTTGCTTTCCTTCCTTTCCCTTTGCCTACTTTTCCCTTCCTTGATCAAAAGCTAGAGTTCTCCAAGAAAACTCTAAGTGACCAAGAGTGGGATAGAAAGAGAGACTAATGAGATAGATCCAAAACTTGAACTCACAAAAGGTTACCAACTCATCCTTAGAAGCCTTTTTATTAATGAGGCCTCTATTGTTTTCATTTTCCATTATTTTCCTTCATTTTCCTCCTCACATGCAACCTGTGACCATTAACCTTACCTTTCTCCCGATTTCCATTATTTTCATAAATAAATATGCCAAAATGCTTTTTTTCTTTTTTCCTTTTAATACCTTTACCTTAGCCTTTTCCTTATCCTTTGCCAATTTCCTTAGCAAAAAACACATCCAATGATGCCCACTACGATATCTTTTCCCAACATTAAGCTTGCAATAAATGTCCCTTAACCATGGTCTTGTTTTTCCTTTATTAAATTTTATTACATGAACTTTTCACAGGGATTGTTACAGAACCCTCCCCCATGGGGAACACCATCCTCAGTGATAAATCACACCAAAACCCTAGAAAAACCACTGAAAATAAAGCATACTTCCCATGGATATTTATAACTTATCTCGTTGCAGTATTTACAATGAAATACCTACTCAAAAGCAAAACATCATGACAACATGACAAGATAACAACCATACTGCTTATTGGAGCTTTATAACTTAGCTCATGGTAGTATTTACATCCAAATATATACATATACCAAAACATCAACAAAACATACGCCAAACATATACCAACATCAAACCAAAACTGCTTTGCCTCAATAGGAAAATAGTGAAGGATGTAGGGCTCGCATCTGATTTGTTATCTCCCATGTAGCTTCTTCAGGTTCAAAGTGCTTCCACTACACTTTAACTTGCTCTGTGGCTTTGTTCTTGAGCATGACATTCTTCTACTGCAATATGCACTGAGGCTCCAGCTGGAATTCTCGTTCTTGCTCCACCTGCAATACAAACCAATCAATAACATGATCAACATCCTTTATATACCTCTTAAGCAATGAAATATGGAAAACATCATGAACTTTCACTGTTGGAGGTAGTGAAACTCGATAGGCCATTGGTCCAATCCTCGCAAGGATCTTAAAAGGCCCACAATATCATAGTGCCAACTTGGCACATGATCCAATAGTCAAAGATCTCTTGTTGTGTTTTATGCGCAAATACACATGCTCCCCAACTTGAAACTCCTTGAACACCCTGCGTTGATTCGCATAACTCTTTTATCTATCATGTGCTACCTTTAGATTCTTCTTTATGACCTGTATTTCCTTCTCCATGTCCTCCAACATATCCGACTCAATAAGTACCATGTTCATTAGATCACTCCAGTTTATGGGAGTGTTACAACTTCGTCCATACAATGCCTCGAAAGGACTCATCCTTAATGACTCATGATAACCAATATTGTATGTGAACTCAGCCAACGCAAGATACTCCTCCCATTTCCTTTCTGATGCATCACATACATCCTCAAGATGTCCTCAAATATCTTGTTGATCTTCATTGTCTAACCATATATTTGTGAATGATAAGTTGTATTGAAGGCCAACTATGTACCTAAGCCTACAAATAGCTCCTTCCAAAACTTGGAAGTGAAATTTGCATCCCTGCCCAACACAATCTTCTTCGGAACACCATGCAATCTCACTATCTCTCTCATGAATACCTATGCTAGCTCGTTGGTTGAATATGTAGTCTTAACTGAAATGAAGTGATCTACCTTACTCAACTTATCAACCACAACCATAACAAAAGCATGTTGCCTTACTTTCCTCGGAAGACCTGTAATGAAATCCATGGAAACGACCTACCATTTCCATTCTGAAATCGCAATAGGCTATAAAACCACCTAGATGCTTGCATTCCACCTTTACATGTTGACAACCTAAGAATGTATCCACGAACTCTGCCACTTCATTCTTCAGATTAGTCCAATAGTAAAACTTCTTCACCGTCATCAATGTCTTCTAATATCCTGGGTGACCCGAGTATGTCTTGCCATGAAACTCCCTCAAGATAATCTTCTCGACCTCAGTACAATTTGACACATAGATCTTGTCCCTGAATCTCACCAAACCATCTATTGTGAGATGATAGTCTGCATCCTAATCACTGGTACCTATACCTATACCTATATCTGTATCTACACCCACACTCGTTCCTGTACCTGTACCTATACCTATACCTGTGCTTGTACTTGTACCATATTGTAACATGTGCATGATCTCCATGTACTTGTCATCCCATTGTCCTACTTGCAAGATATTATTAGATAGCTTTGTCCCATAGGAGCTGATAACTACTATATGATTTACATTTATGATCTGATAATGAGATTTAATACAATTAATAAGGTTTTACAGACTCATGTGCATAGATTTGTCTATATTACTTATGCAATGGATCGATCAGATTGCAAGTAAATATAAGCAATTAAGTAGTGAGGGAAAAAACATAACAGAAAATATGCATAACACAACGAAATTAATATGGAGTTCACCCAACTCTTGGGCTATGTCTCCTGGTCCTGCCTCAGTGGTGGCCATTCTATTATGTCTTCCAGTGCAGAGTTTACAACTGTGTGAGCTCAACTTGAGTCTCAACACACAAATAAGAACAACAAGAGCTTCAGCTTGAACCCCTCAAGCCTCCTAAGTACACAGACTCTCTCACTCTCGGTTTCTATCATTGTTCTACCTCAGCACTCCCTCTCTGTCTCTGTCCCTATCATCCCGTGGCTTTAAAGCCATTCAGGCTACCTGTTCGCCTTCGCCTTCTCGGCCTCTCTATCCGCTCGAACCCCCTGCTAAGCATTAGCAAGCATGGCATAATGCCTTTCGGGGAGGTGGCCACCTATTTCTTAATAGATGATTTCCTCGGGTTGTTGAAATCCCTCTAACAGCCATTGACTATCAACATAGAGAAATGCCTTTCAAAATTATGAAAATCTGTCAAAACATTGTTCCGTCGGACTTCAAACTTTCATAACTGGGCCCTATTCTCCTATCAGGTCCACCCATCGATTGTTGTCACTTATCGCAATGGCTCTGTCTCTTTGTATATTGTTTAATAACAAAAATACATTAAAACACTGTAAAATCCCGCATATCGGACTTAAAAAATATACGCTATCACCTATTTTCTATCGGGTCCGGCTATCGCGAGTTATGCTTGTATCAGCCCTGCTTCGTTAGGCTGCTCTAATGTGACGTTTCAATGCGATTGATCAAAATCGCACATCGCACATACCCTTAGGCTGTTTGGTAACCACTCCACTATTGTTTACTAATGCGACATGGCGATGCAATGTGGGTTGTCGATCTGAGCACTTGATTGACGGTCCTTGTTGAATCCGTTGATCACCATTGCAATACATATATGTCATGTGCCAATATACTCTGTCTATCCTTGCCAATTGTGATTCGCCGATCGGATCTGGACCATTAATCAGCTAGATCCGACGGCTCTGATTCAACACTGCTTTAAACTGCCAATACACCTATTTCCACTATTTTCTTAGTCTTTTTTCTTCCCGATAATGTTTCCCGCCATTCCAAGGGCTGTTTTCATGCGATCAGTTTGACCTTTGAAATGATTTTAAGAATATTTCAAGACTTAGAGAGTGTTCTTGGATCCATTTGGATCACACCTTCCCACTAAAAAGGCTTTTGGACCACCAAAAGTTGGTTTTTCAAGCATCGCTCAAGTGAGGGTACAACTTCCTCACTTTCCCAATCTCTATCCATTTGGCACTGCTAGGTTTTGAACCTTTGAGCCCAATCCTAAGGTACTCCACATCCCCTCTACGCATAGTCCTCACCTTCCTATCTAGAACTGTATCTTCCTACAACTCATTGAGATATTCAGGCAACATATCATCAATGGAAGGCAATTGACTTTGCTCCTCGGGATCTTCAATTAATGAAATTTCAAAGAGTCTTAAATTTTATGCATTTACCATTGAATAGATGTGCATGTATGCTGGTAAATCAAGGTGAAAAGCATTCTCATCAATTTTCTCGAGTACCTTAAAAGGCCCATACCTTATTGGCTTCAGCTTCTTTCCTTCACCTTGCATTTTGTCGTTGCTAATATACAGCTAGACTTTATCACCAACTTGGAAGCTGTGCTACACCCTATATTTATCATGCCTTGCCTTGTACTTGGCTTGTCTCTTTTCCAGTTGTTCTTGCACTGCCTAGTGAATTTCTTGGATCTATTCAATGAATCTAGTTGCTTTGTCCACATCACTGTGTCCAGCACCTGCTATGTCTTTTTCAAAGACAAAATCCAAGGGAGACCTTGGTATAAAACCAAAATAGGTCTCAAAAGGAGATCTCTGTGTAGAAGAATGTTTAGCATGGTTGTAAGCATGTTTCACATAACATAAATGTTCATCCCAAATCTTGGGATGCTTGCTACAATAACCCCTGAACAACTGGATCACTGTCCTGTTGACTACCTTTGTTTGGCCATCGGTTTGTGGGTGAAAGGCTATGCTCTTCTTCAGTCTGGTGTCCATCAATTCCCACGGACTTGACCAAAACTTTCCAATAAATCGGGAGTCTCAATCAGATATTATGGAAGTGGGTAACCCAAAATGTACCTAGACATGTTGAAAGAATAGCTTTGTTGTCTCTTCAGCAGTAATCTGCTTATTACAAGGTATAAAATACACATTTTGTTGAACCTGTCCACAATAACATATAAATAGTCATGTCCCTTTCTATATTTTAGCAATCCCCCAACAAAGTCCATGGAAACACTTTCCCAAGGACGAGAAGGGACTGGTAGTGGAGTGTACAAGCCTAGTTTTCTATTGCTGGGCTTACTTTTAGCACACATGGCACACCCTCTTACATATCTAGAAACTATTTCATGCATTCTTGGCCAATAGCAGTATCTTTGTAGCTGTTCAACTGTTTTACTTACACTGAAATGACCTTATATCAGAGAAGTATGTGCTTCCCTAATTATGTTGACTCTTTCAGTTCGCGAAATGCATAGCTTTCCCAAATGATACAAGAGTTGGTCTTTAAGATAATAATCCAATTCATCTACCTTTTTTCCATTACTTAAAGTTGCACATACATCTTTAAAGTCTATATCTTGAGCATATTGTTCAATGTATCTTTCATGCATGACTGAGTTATGCTTAAGTATAGTAGATGCATTTATGATTGGTCTGGACAACATATCTGCAACTTTATTGTGTATGCCCTTTTTATATCTGATGACTAAATGAAACTGCGGTAGGAAACCAATCCACCTATAGTGTCTTGATTACTGCAATTTAGTCTATGAGTGCAAATACTGAAGTGGTTGATGATCCATATGCATAATTGTTTCTTTGCCCATTAAGTAATGTTTCCACATTTTCACACTCTAGACTACTGCATGAAATTCTTTATCATATGTAGGATAATTAACTACTGCAGAATTAAAAGTCTCATAATGGTAGCATATGGGTTTACCATGTTGCATCAACACTGCTCCCATGGCATAGTCACTGGCATCAGTTTCGATCTCAAATGGTTGTTGAAGATTTGGCAATGCTAGTACTAGTGTTGTACTAATTTTTTCTTTCAAGGTGTCGAAGGCTTTCTACTGTTTTCCTCCCCACTGAAACACCTTTTTCAATTGTGTTAAAGCATGTAAGGGAGCTGCAATTAAGGAAAAGTTAGCAATAAACTTTCTCCAATGCTGTGTTGCTCCTAGGAAGCTTCTAACTTCTATAGCAGATTTGGGTTTAGGCCAGTTTATAATGACTGCAACCTTAGAGGGATCTATCTTCAATTCACCACCCCCTACAATATGACCCAAATAATTCAAAGATGTTTTACCAAATTCACATTTTGATAATTTAACATAGAGATTTTCTTTCTTCAAAACATCTAGAGTCTGCGTTACATGCTTCAATGTTCTTCCCATGTTTTACTGAAAGAAAGAATGTCATCCAAATATACAATTACAAAATCATCAATAAAAGGCCTGAGTACATCATTCATAACTCTCATGAAAGTGGCAGGAGCATTAGTTAAGCCAAAAGGCATAACTAGCCATTCATATAGCCCTTTCTTTGTTTTCAAAGCAGTCTTCCATGCATCTTGCTTTGCTACAATGACCTGGTGGTAACCACTACGCAATTCCAACTTGGAAAAGTAAACAACTTCTTTCAGCTGATCCAATAGATCATCAATGTGAGGAAGGGGATAATGATTCTTGATTGTTATTTTATTCAGTGCTCTGTAATCAATGCACTTCCTCCACAAACCATCTTTCTTCCTCACCAACACGATTGCAGATTCGCATGGTGATGTGCTTGGTTTTATGAACCCTTTCTCGAGTAGCTCCTGTACCTGCTTCTTGATCTTTGCATTCTCTAAAGCGGATAACCTGTACATTCCGATGGTAGGCAATGGAGAATCTCGCTACAAATTAATATCATGTACAATTTCCCTTTTGGGTGGTATACCTTTAGGTTCTTGAAATAGGATATCATATTCTAAAACAACCTTTTCTAAATCAGCTTGTTGTTTAGCATTACAGCCTTCAAAGACATTGGTTTTATCAGGTTTCTTTTCCTTTACAACCATCGATAAAAATTGCTTGCATGAATTTACAATTCTTTTCATCTACGCCGAGTTTATGAGAGTATAAATATTCTTGATTTTATGAGCTCTTACAATATATTCGATTCCATCTTTAATGAGTTGATACTTATTTTCAGCTCTATAGAAAATGGTTTTTCTATCATACAAGTAAGGACTTCCTAAAACAATTCCACACATATCCAAAGGAACGATATCTAACTCAACCTCATCAACAAATGCTGACCCAAAAGAAAACCTATGTTTTCATTGTCTAGTCACTTTTAGCTTTGCTTTATCGCATACCCAACCTAATGGATATGGCTTCTTGTGAGGTGTGGTTAGTAATCCCAGCTTCTTTACAATTGCTTCAGAAATTAAGTTTACTTGTGAGCCACTATCAAACAAAGTATCAATCTTTTGATTCTTGGAAATAACTCTAATATGAAAAATCTCATGTCTTTTCCTCTCATTTTCTTCATTATCAATAATTTTTGTAGAATTACTAGTAGATGCTTCAAAACTTTTACCTTTTATACCTGTGGCTGCAATTATTGTTTCATCACCTGAGTCTGACCCCAAATCTTTCTAGATAGCAGCAGCAACCTTCTTCCTCTTACCATTGAATTTCTTGGGTTTCAACTCCGGATGCAAACACCAACAATGTTCATCATCATGTCCATCCTTCTTGTAGTTAGTGCATGAAGGTTTGGCCTTTTGTACAACATTTGCCTTCCTCTCTCTCCATTTCTACTTCCTCTTCTCCTTGTTCCTACTTGCAGTGGGTTTTGATGATCCCCCAATCTCTAGGCTCACATTCTTTCCTCTAGCCTCTAGATGGGTAGCCTGAGTAGATACCTCATCTATGCTACTAGGGTTAAACATGAGAATGGTGTGCCTCAAATAACTATGTAGACCACCTATATACATCAGCAAAGTTTCAAGTGAGTCTAAAGAAATGCCTAGAATCAAAGCTCCTTTTTTAAATTCTTGGGTGTAGCTTTGTACAATTTTCCCTTTTAATTGGCGAAGAGTTTGCCAACTCATCATAGCTTGCTGCATATAAGCTAGTGGATAGAATTGTTTTTTAATTGCAGAAACAAATTCACTCCAGACACAAAGAATTTTACCATGCTTCTTCAAGTCAGCTTGTGTCCTGCCTTCACACCATACCAAGGAAGTTCCTTTAAGGCGTAGGTTGGACAACTAAATTTTACTCCTATCTGAATTAATGCTCTACACCCTGCAATACACATCAATCTGTCTAATCCAGTTATCTAGCTTCTCTACATTTAATTCTCCATCATATATTGGAAAATCAAATTTAACATCTAATTTAATCAAAGATGTTTTCTTCTTTTTATTTTCATGGCTGTCAGGAGGTGTGGACAAAGGAACCTCTTTTCCTTTCCCTTTTCCTTCAGAATGGCCATCTATAAGAGATTCTTCTATTCCTTTCTCTTGTTTATAGGTTGAAGAGTCTTCACTTCAACCTTTTTTAAATTCTATATACATTTCTTCTACCATGGCTCTCATGGTCATGAAACTATCCATGAACTGAGAGTCTGATTCCAAGGGATTTTCTTCTACCATTTCCCTCACAGGATAGACTCTACCGATTTCTGGGTTAGTTTCGACCAATTATCGTTCTCCTAATTTGAGCTTTGACCTAGTTATCATTCACCAATCCAGCACAAGCTTGTCTAACCCTAGCAAACCTAAATCTCTGATACCACTTGATTTGATAATGAGATCTAAGACAATTAATAAGGTTTTACAAACTCATGTGCATGGATTTGTCTTTATTACTTATGCAATGGATCAATCTGATTGGGAGTAAATATAAGCAGTTAAGCAATGAGGGAAAAAAAGATAACAGATAATAAGCACAACACAACAAAATTAATATGGAGTTCACCCAACTCTTTGGCTACGTCTCCCAGTCCTGCCTTAGTGGTAGCCGTTCTATTATGTCTTCCAGCACAAAGTTTTCAACTGTGTGAGCTCAACTTGAGTCTCAACACACAAATAAGAACAACAAGAGCTTCAACTTGAACCCCTCAAGCCTCCTAAGTACACAAACTCTCTCACTCTCAGTTTCTATCATTGTTCTACCTCAGCACTCCCTCTCTGTCTCGGTCCCTATCATCCCGTGGCTTTAAAGCCATTCGGGCTACCTATTCGCCTTCACCTTCTTGGCCTTTGGTCTCCTTGCCTCTTTGTCTGCTCGAATCCCCCTGCTAAGTGTTAGAAAGTATGGCATAATGCCTTTCAGGGAGGTGGCCACCCGTTTCTTAATGGATGAGTACCTTGGGTTGTTGACATCCTTGTAACATCCGCTGACTGTCAACACAGAGAAATGCCTTTCAAAATTATGAAAATCTACCAAAACATTGTTTCGTCGGACTTCAAACTTTCATAATTGTGCCCTATTCTCCTATTGGGTCTGCCCATTGGTCGTTGTCGCTTATCGTAATGGCTTTGTCTCTTTGTATTTCATTTAATAATGAAAATAAAAATCCCGCATATCAGAATTAAAAAAATATACGCTATCACCTATTTTTCCATCAGGTCCGGCTATCGCAAGTTATTCTTGTATCGGCCCCGTTTCGTTAGGCTGCTCCGATGCGATGTTGTGATCCGATTGATTGCAATTACACATCGCACATACCCCTGGGCTGTTTAGTAAGTGCTCCACTGTTGTTTACCGATGCAACATGACGATGCAACGTGGGCCATTGATCTGTGCGCCCGATCGACGGTCCTTGTTGACTCCATCGATCGCCATCGCAATACATATATGTCATGCACTGATATCCTCTGTCTGTCCTTGCCGATTGCGATTCGCTGATCGGATCTAGACCGTTGATCAGCCAGATCCAATAGCTCTGATTCAACGCTACTTTAAACTACCAATATGCCTATTTCCACTATTTTCTCAGTCTTTTTGCTTCCCGATAGTGTTTTCCGCCATTCCAAGGGTTGTTTTCATGCGATCGGTTTAATCTTTGAAATGATTCTAAGAAGTTTTCAAGACTTATAGAGTGCTCTTGGATCCATTTGGATCATTGTACCTTCCTTCTAAGAGCATATGCAACCCATTTCTCCTTCCTTTTGATGTATCTAATCTCAAATTCAAACTCACTGAGGGTGGCCAACCATCTAGCTTACTAGCATTCAGATTTGGTTGGTCAAACGAATACCTCAACCCACTATGGTCACTCATCAGTACAAACCTCCTGCCAAGAAGATAGTGCCTCCACATCTTCAATGCATGTATGAAAAATTCTAGCTCAAGGTCATGCATCATATAGTTCTTCTCGTCCTCATTCAGTTTCCATGACTCATAGCACACTACCAGTCCTTCTTGCATGAGAACTACACCAAGTCCTCTCTTGCAAGCATTTGTACACAATAAAAACTCCTTGTTTGGATCAGAAATCTTTAGCACTGGTTCATGTGTCAACAACTCCTTGGGTTTCTCAAAACTAGCTGCACATCATCCATCCATTCGAACTTCTTACCTTTCCCCTACAATGATGTGATAAGATATGCGATGCATGAGAATTTCCTAATGAAACTCCTGTAGCAGCCTGCCAATCTGATGAATGATCTTACCTCATCCACATTCTTAGGAGCTACCCACTCCATGATGGCCCTTATCTTTTCCGGATCTACTGTTATGCCTTCATTGGAAACAACATGTCCCAATTAATGCACCTCTGTATGAAAGAAGTTTCACTTTCTAAGATTAGCATACAACTAATGCACTCTTATAAATCTCAACATTGTTGATAAATGCTCAACATGTTCTTCCTCATTTTTAGCATATATACCAGTATGTCATAAATGAATACAATAACAAACTTGTCTAGATAAGGATGAAACACACTATTCATCACAAAAATAAATGTAGCTGGAAAATTAGTCAAACACAATGGAACTATAAAAAATTCATAATCCGCATTCCTGGTCCTGAACATAGTCTTGAAGGTACCTTGATGCATACCTGATGGTATCCTTATCTCAAGTCAATATTAGAGAACATTGTTTCTCCCTTCAACAAATGAAAGAAATCATCAATCCTTAGCAGTGGGTACATGTTCTTGATCATTACCTTATTCAAGTACCTGTAGTCAATGCACAATCTGAGAACTTACCATCTTTCTTCTTTACGAACAACATTGGTGCACCCCAGGGTGATACACTTGGCCTAATGTTTCCCTTGTCAAGCATCTCCTTTAATTGCAACTTCAACTCTACCAACTCAGGTGTTCTCATCCAGTAAGGTGCCTTTGATGCTAGAGTTGCACCTGGAACCAACTTAATAGGGAATTTTGCCTCCTTGTGAGGTGGAAACTCTATAATATCCTCAGGAAATACATCTTGAAAATGTTACAGAACTGGGTATCTGCTCAAAACATCTGCATCCTCAACTTCCTTACCTTTGTCACTAAAAATGTGCACTACAAACATCACACAATCTTCTCTGCAACTACACTTATCCTGCATAGTGGTAACCATCCTCACTAATGTAGGCTTATTCTTCCCCTGCAAAGTTCTCTTTTTCACACTATCATCCACACACTCAATGGCCTTATTGAAGCAATCTGCTTTGGTCGTGTGAAGATACAACGAATCCATACCCAAGATCATACTATACAAGCCCAATGGGAGTACATTCAAATGTGTTGTTGTAGGCATACCATTTAACTCAAATGCACAAGCTCTCACCCAATGGTCAACTCTCTTCTTTGTACCTGTAGCCAACTGCACCAACCAAGATTGTGCATGCACTGATTTTCTCAAACCACACTTATCCACCAGGTCAAGATTAATATAACTATATTTAGATTCAAGATCAATCAAAATAGAAACAACTTGATCACAAATCTTATTGTCCATCTCAATGATATTTGTTTGATGATATGCCTGCTTGTTGTCCACAGACGCATAGATATGAGGAATTCTATGACAAACATCACCAACTGTATTCACCTCCTGAGAACTATAGATCTGGGGTATACCACCACTCTGATATTGTGGACAATCACTCTTATGATGATCCTTACCACATATCAAACACTACAATCTTTCCCTCCCACTGCCTCTAGCCAAATGCTCTCCATGTCCTTTATTAGTTGTATTGAACCTCTTGTAAGGAACTACATTTTCTTTATCACTTGCATCTCAAGGTATTCCCCACTTTGGTGGCCATTTTACTTTAGCTTTCTCATTTATTGTCAAGTCATTCTTAGGCTCAACTTTGCACTTCGACTGCTCATAGCAATGTTTCAACTTTCAGATGACCTCCTCCAATGATCTAGGCTCATCGAAGTCAATCCAGTATTTGTATGATGTTGGCAGTCCACTGATGAATCTATGAACCTTTCCCTTCTACTCCTTGAGGTAAATAACATATCTTAATAGCTCCAAGGACCTACTAGTATACTCATAATCTATCATGGAACCCATCTGCAACTCATAAACTACCTAGCTATGTCATCAAAGTATCTTTCCGACAAACACTTCTTCTTGAAGAGCCTATCAAACTCATGCCAAGTCAAATCATCCTCATGTATACCTTTAACATTCTTCACATCTTCCCACCCAATATCTTTTTTACCTTTTAGACTGAAAGTGGTTATCTTTGCTTTCATTTTTTCTGAATATTCGTGCAATCTGAAGAATTTCATCATACCAAGAAACCATGCCTCTGCATCTTGTTATTTCTTCATATCTCCATCAATGGTAGGTGGATTTTCTTTCATAAAATCATCTGGAAAGTATCCGATATCACTCCTCTTGTAAGGATGATAATGATGACGATCAAGATGCTTGTCTAAACCAGAACTAAAATAATACATTTCCATCACCTCTCTATTCGGAGTGTCCAAAAACCTACCATCTATGATTGTGTCATCTTTGTCCAACCTGTGACCACCATACAACCTACTACCATATGCCCCATTAGTTTTGTCCTCCTTCTCATGGTTGATCCAATGTGGTCCCTGTTGCTGCAATTTTGACAAACTCTAAAGTAATATTGCATTAACCCCTGCTTGTTTCATTTGTTCCTACATGATTTTGTCGTTGTCTGCCTTACAACTCCTTATTTTCTCGTTTGATCTTCTCAATGTATTTTCCAAATCAGATGAGATCACAACATCATGTTCCTAATTCAATTCAAAAAGAATAGTCTTTGTAGTCTAACACCTTTCTATCCCTTTGATCTCTTTCATGCAAGGCATACTATGTGAGCTAAACCAAATCACCATAAATCAGTGTACCTTAGCATAGTTAGGGGTGGATATCTCATTTGCAAGATCATTAAATAAGTGTGATACATGTACAACATAATCATGAAAACATATAAAATATAACACATAGGCATGTAACCATATGTCCATCATTCTAGCTAGGGACTAGTCATCAATGCATGAACATATCAACTATAGATATACCATGACTACATGCATGAAAACCACAACCATAACAACATTGTATACTTGACCACATGCAAACATTAACATGTATAATAAATACGTAATCAAACACACATGCGCATGAACACATATAATCAAGCATGAACGTTGATACTTATAACCAAACCTTCAATAATAATACATGTAAATGACATATAACAACATGTAACCAGTCATACACTCATGACAACATGCTTCACACAATTACATCCTTATTCCCATGGCAACATCACTACGACCATGACCAATACCATGCATATGCAATAAGCACTCAAGGATGACTGACACATGTGTAGCCAACATGAATGTGTGACAAACACATTCACCCAAGGAGAGTGCAACCATTCTCTGATACCAATCTGTAACCGTGTCCTCCCACATCCACCCAAGTAACCTGCCAACCGAGCTAAACATCCAACGAGAGAAGCCACTATAAGGGATTCAACCTCCTTGGTGACCTTAAGGAAATGGAATTGACAGAACACATCAACCAAACCTTACACAATAGCAACAACAACCCCAAGAGACATCTCAGCCACTCAGACATCCTACCCCTGGGTCCCACTGATATTTTATGCATATTAACCTCTAGACGCTCTCATTCAATAGGCATGCCATTGCTCATGGACCTCTAGACACTCTCACAGGCCTTCTAGTAAACATCCAAGGAATTTTGCCAATAGGCCTCTGCCAGCATCTGTAGAATTCATGGCACTTTTCTAGCCCAGAATTCCGGCCACTGCCTAGAACTTGTTATAATTTCCAGAATCCATCAAAGACATGATGAAAAAGCTAATAAACCATAAATAAACCTCAGGACTAAGCCTGACCATCCCCAACTGGGGCTGACATTCTGTCAAACACTTGGCATCAACGCAACCTATAGGTCTAGGATAAAAGGCAGAGCATGAATGACTAAAATAGCTTATGAAACATGACAAGAAGGATCACCACCTTCTCCATTAAACTGTTATAACATTGATTAGGTATTTCATCCATCCATTTACAATTACAAGTAAATACATGTGATAACCATGACATGAAACAATCAATTAATCATGCTTATAACCAACATAAAACCATGTAAATAACATATATATAAAAACCATTAAATCAACATATAAACAAGTGCAAAAGTAAGAGAACATAGCTTTTATTAATCATAGGAAAATCCGACCAGGTTCGGGACTTCCACATACCACCTAACCATAGACATGGCTGAATCAAATATTTCTTTCAGCTAGCTACCCCCGTGCCATATTCCAAGCATGAATGTGGTGTCTCATGGATAAACCAATCCAAAAACAACCAAGGGAATCCAGAGGCTAAACAACCTCCACCCTCACCAAACTATGATCACACCAAAACTGGTGCTCTTATCATAACCAAACCGAACTTGGAATGCCATCTGAAATATGTCACTATCCTTGAGGAATTTTCTAACTTCTTCTCTCTCAGGCTTTACTGCAATCGAATCCCCACTAGGCCCTAAACCAAGGAAAATCTCTCAAGTTTCACTGCAATCCAAACCTGGATCGCTAAGCCCTAAACCGATAATTCTTCCTTAGGCTTTACTATGTATCCCACCAAAACCAGTCAAGGGATTCCTAAGCCTTTAGGAATGAAACTTGAGACTACCTCCGCTCTGGATTCTGAAATCCATCTAGTAAACCAAAGCTAAAAACCGAGATAAACATCCCAATACACCTTAGCATTTGGAAAATGGAAAGGCTAGGTTCAAAACAACTGTCATAACCCAACAAAACCATGCCACTTACAGTGAGAGAACCATACACAAACATGCAAATCCATGCATGTCAAACCTAGTGAAGAAAGCACACATGCAATGTGTTACTTGCAAGTAATCCTGATGAAGCTTCCTGATCCTGCTCTTCCTTCATTGATCCTTGCTTTCCTTCCTTTCCCTTTGCATGTTTTTTTCTTCCTTGATCCAAAGCTAGAGTGCTCCAAGAAAACTCTAAGTGACCAAGAGTGAGAGAAAGAGAGAGAGAGAATAATGAGAGAGCTCCAAAACTTGAACTTACAAAAGGTTACCAACTGATCCTCAGAAGCCTTTTTATTAATGAGGCCTATATTTTCTTCATTTTCCATTATTTTCCTTCATTTTCCTCCTCACACACAATCTATGACCTTTCACCTTACTTTTCTCCTAATTTAATTTATTTTCATAAATAAATGTGCCAAAATTATTTATTTCCTTTTAATGCCTTTTCCTTAGCCTTTGCCTTAGCCTTTAGCAATTTCCTTAGCCAAAAACACATCCAGTGATGCCCAATAGAATATCTTTCCCCAACATTCAGCTTGGAACAAGTACCCCTTAACCATGGTCTTATTTTTCCTTTATTAAATTTTATTACGTTATCTTTTCACCATGACTATTACAACATAGGAAAATGGTGTGAGTACCATAAGAGCTCCACTCACAACAAAAGTTAGTATCGAGCCAGACATTCATTCGTGGCCGAATTGAAGGCTTCTGAATTGGACACATGTTCTGACTTTGAGTCAGAACCCAACAAGGGGAATGACAAAGGGAAGTATATCATTAACATGGATCCTAGTGCCACCATGGCCACCACTAAGATCTAAAAGAATGATCCTAAAGATCCAGAGGAGGGGAATACCACTTCCACTCATGGATCTGGGTGAAGGGTTCTTCGTTGCAATTCATTGTCGACAATTGGAGCCAAAAGAACCTCATTTCAGTAGAGGTCGTGAAGCAGTTGGGCCTACCGACTACAACACATTCGTAGTCGTACACCATTGGGTGGCTTCACCAAGGACGAGATCTCTACGTCAACCAACGGTGCCGCCTTCCCTACAACATCAAGCCCTTCATGGATGAGCTAATGTATGATGTTCCTCTTCTTGAATTTTGTGATGTATTATTAGGACAACTATACTTGTGGAAGCAACATGTTGTATATGTGTCTAGCACTCACTCTATGATTATTACTTTGGTAAATAATTTGTACATGATATTAGAGGTAGCCCCGCCTACTGTCATCTCTTAGACAAATACAAAGAATTACAGTAAGATCATTTCTGAGACCATGAAATTTGTTTTCCTTATTATTCTCCTTCATGGCAAGAAGAAGGTTGTTGCCACGGCTTCTAGACAACACTCCTCGGCACAACAATAGTAAATGGACAAGGTCATGGAGGAGTATAGTGAAATTTTCACCTCACCTACATGGGTACCTCTGCACTGTCAAGTCAAGCACTCCATCGATCTAACCCTGATTGTGCCGCTACACAATGGACCAATCTATCGATGCTCTACTTTGGAGAACAATGAGATCAATAGGCAGATTCATGAGTTGTTGTAAAACGGGCACATTAGTCTAAGCTCATCACCCCATGGAAGCCCAATTGCATTGGTACAAAAGAAGGATCGTACCTGGAGACTCTGTATCAACTATCAACTGCTGAATAAGATCACTGTGTGGAATAGGTACCCAATCTCATGGATTGATGACCTTCTGGAACAACTCAAGGGGGGAAAATATTTAAGAAATATTTACTTGAAGTCCGGTTATCACCAGGTACCTATCGAACCCTCCTATGTGTGGAAGATTACGTTCAAATCCAAGGAGGGCCTTTTCGAATGGTTGGTCATGCCTTTTGGGTTGAAAATTCCCCCACAACCTTCATGAGATTAATGAAAGACATCTTATGACCCTTCACCAATGCATTAGTGGTGGTTTATTTAGATGACATATTGATCTTTAGCCAGAGTTGGGAAGAGCACCTCCACCATATGTGACAGGTCCTTCAAACCCTATGACAACATAATTTGTGTGCCAATTTGGAGAAATGCACTTTTTCCATGACCCATGTTCAATATGTAGGGTACACTATTGATGAGTAGGGTGTGCATGTGGACCCAACTAAGATACAAGTCATTCGGGATTGGCCAGCCCCAACCACTCTAACATAGCTCCGTAGCTTTTTGGGTCTTGCCAACTTTTACCACAGGCTTGTGTTGGGGTTCTCTAATATCACTTTACCTTTAAGTAAAGTCACCAAGGGCGGAGTGAAAGAAAAGTATTTTTTGTTTGAAACCCAACAGAAGGTGTTCACTAAGTTGAAGCATCATCTCTGCTCTGCACCAGTGCTCGCATTACCAAACCTGCAACAACCATTTGAGATTGAGACAAATGCCTCGGATTATTCAATAGGGGCATCTAGTGGCTTACCACAATGAGACACTTCCAGACACAATCTGAAAGTATATGAATTATGACAAAGAAATGTATTCCATTATGCAGGCCTATCATCAATGGGAGAATTACATTCTGGGGAAGGAAATGTTCATCCACTCAAACCACCAACCCCTACAGTTCATATAGACACAAGTGAAGTTGTAGAAAGATCGCCATAAAAAAATGATCCACATACCTACAACTTTTCCATTTGAACATTAAGTACAAGAAGGGTAGCACCAATAATGTTGTATATTGTCTCAACTAACCACCAGTCATGGCACTAATCACTGTGATTGACTCCTATGGGAATGATACTTTGGTGTAGCCTCATCTTTACAAGAGTGATCCAAAATTCGATAGCACATACTAGAAACTCCTGGAAGGTAAGAAAGTTCAAAATTTTCACCTCCAAGGCGCACTGTTATGCCACCTAGGACACATTTGTGTTCCTTTAAGTGAGCATGCCAAGATGATTTGGGAGGCACACTATAGTCGAGCTACTGGAAATTTTGGAGTAGAGAAAATAGTGGCACTACTAGAGACATCTTTTTATTGAATAAACCTTCATCAAGATGTTAGGAAGTACATTATATCCTGCACTGTCTGTTCCATTTCCAAAACAACCATCAAGAACCAAGGCCTATATGCTCCTCTGCCTACTCCTATTCGATCTTGGGAATCCACCTCCATGGATTACATGTTGGGCCTTCCTTCTACTAAGCACGCAACAACTGCATTTTCATGGTCTCGACATTTTCTCTAAGGTGGCCATTATGGTGGCCTTCAGGAAGAGTATCATAGCAGAGTCCATTGCTAAAATCTTCTTTGGGTGAGTGTAGGTTCACTTTGGGATCCCATAGTACATTATCTCAAATCGAGACAACATATTCCTAAGTGCATTTTGGTTAAGTCTTTGGTCTATATTGGATAGCAAACTTACTAAGTCCACGAATTTCCACCACCAAACTAATGGAAAAAAAAAGGTTGTCAACATCATCATCATACACATTTTTCACATGTAAAACTTAAATAATCCACGCCTATGGGATGAAAGCCTCCCCTATGTCCATCACAGCTACAATAGAGCTCTCCATAGCTCCACAGGCTACAACCCCTTTCAGGTAGGGATGGGAATTCAACCACTATGTCCTATTGATGTGGCCATACCATTTGCAGCTACTCAGGTAGATTTGGCTCACATCTAGTGTGAAGATGATAGGGATAATAACTTCATTCAGTGCATTCAACACATCTGCAAGCAGGTCTATGATATATTTGACAAAGCCAATTCTAAGTACAAGTAGCACCATGATCAGCATCAAGTGTCGCACAAGTTCTAGGGGGGTGACAAAGTTTGGCCACATTTGTAGAAGGAACGCCTTGGTGAACCCGACCGCAATATTTACCTACTCTAATATGCGCCATACACCATCACCAAGGTTGTAGGAGACAATGCATTCGAGCTAAGAATTCCATCATTCCTTGGTCTTCACCCAGTGTTCAATGTCGACTGCCTTCGGTCATACTTCTCACCATTTTTGGACAAATTCGACATTGTAGAACAAATCACACCAACAAAGATAAACCTGGACTGCATCGAACATGACACAATTGATCAGATCATGGATACGTAGATCAAGAACACTGGCCAATAGAGGATCCAGCTATATCGAGTTGTCAAATTAGACCAACTCCTTAACCAAGGCAAGTGGTTCACTAGGGATGATGTTCAATGCGAATTTCCTCACCTCATGGAGGCTCTACACGCAATATGGATCATTGCTTCCTAAGGAGGGAGGACTAATCCAGGTGGATATTTGTGGCCGCCCACCTATTCCACCTAGAGCTCTGGTTGGATTCATATGTTTCCTTTTTTATTGCAACATTTACTATTTTTCGTAGTTTTTGGGTCTTGAACTTTCGAAGCAGTTTTGACCCCCTAAATGATTTTAGTTTAAGGTCCCTAGTAGGCTCTTTCCAATGAAAATATTTTAGCACTCGGAGAGGTCTTTCCAACAAGGTAACGTGACTAGGTTATGACCCTGAGAAGTTGGCTACCCAACTAACCTTAACGGAGCATACAAACTCTTGGCATTCCATCTCCTAGGGTTATGTTTTTAGTTTTTTAGGGTTCTCCCTTATTGTTCAATAATAAAGATGCCCTTAAGCCTCATTGTAACACAGTTCAAAGGAATGTAGTTGCCGCATCTATTCTTAGATATAAGCTACCATCACCCGAGCTAGTTTATTTTTATTTATGTATGTAAACATATTACAATTCTTTGATATTAATGAAATGGAGCTTTATTTCTACTCCATCTTTGTGTACATGGGTATTTTTGTATTTTTTTGTGTTCCGGCATAACTCTGGATCAACCATTAATGAAACCAGACCAATGGTAAAATAGGAGATCCTAAGTCCAAAAAGAGCATAATAGCAAGATGCAAAGAAAAATTTCATGCCACCTACGTTGCCTACCCATCCTAAGAGGCCAATCTAATTGGAAAATAGAAGACTAGAAACTATCCTAATTTGTTTGATAAAAAAACAATTAATAAAAAAATATGCATACATATATGAATAGATAGAAAATTCGAGGCATTCTAAGGATGCATAGAAATATTGTAAGCTTGTGAAACAATGTCAAGATGAGGTAGAAGCCTCTTTAGGATTTCGGCCTACAAATTTGTTTAGAGGTTCCTTGTCACTATGTAGAGTTATTTTTATGCAGGTTTGTCATTCATCCATATCTTTATGTTCTAGTTGTATCTCATCCAACTATAATAGAATATCCTACTTGGATTCTTTTATCTGAAGGAGAACCTTAACAATAAGTCATTTTATGTTCCAGTATAGGTCAATGACATATAAGTATTGGTTTTAGCACTTCGAAAGCACCTTGTTTCTAACATCCAATATACCAATAACGTTAAAAATTTAATGTTCATGCGTTGAGAGAAATCCCTTATCACATCATATTCTACATTCACATTTTTCTCTTAAATTTATGATGAAGTCTGAGCATGATAAATTTGGGTTGAAGCCTAAGCCCACAAGAAGGATCAAGAACTACCCAAACTATCCTAGTTACTAAAGCCCCTACTACAATGAGCATAGTATTATGTCATGGATGTGGTATGTCATGGATGTGGTATGTCATGGATGTGGACACATGGAGGAAGTTGGACTAAGAAGTGGCTACAAGTGAAGAGGCCTATGACTAAGGAAATGGGCCTAGATAGTGAACCAAAGGGGTGAGAGATTTAAATAGTAGAGAAGTTAAAAAAATGGGAAGGTGAAGAACCATGATGCCATAGAAGTCTCTCCTCCCAAACAAGGAACTAGTAGAAGACCATATATTCAGGAAAATGGCCAAAAAAACTTCCTTGGGCCTAGGTAAGTTCTTGATAATATATTTACATGTGATGGTAATGAGAAGCAAAAACCCGGCTGGAAACAGACAGAGTCAGGTCAAAGTAGCATGCGACCAACAACATGGATGAGTAATCCCTAAGGAAATTTCGACTAGAATTTATCTAACAAGTAGTTGTATCTAAGCATGCACAAGTAAGGGATACCATGCTGACTAGCCATATTCACACTTTAATTCATCACAATGTTGAACCAAATTGACACCACCAAGGGGGAGGCCATCCCACCACTTTGATTCACCATGAGTTGAACAACATGTCTCCTAGTTCTTCCAAGATATGTTGGTTTCCTTTCGTCCCATGGGATTTTGTGGTCTCCCTTGTTGACAGGGATTGGACTCCTGTTGTTCCAATGTTGGGTTTCCCTAAGGATGATTTGCGGGTAGACCAGTGAGATTTAAGATATGCTTGGCCTAAGATCTTGACCTGGTGTTTTGCGAATGTGATGGGATCCTTTTCTTTCCAATATTTGGCAATTTTATGAAGTCTTCAACTCTATATCCTCAATGAGACCCTTGGATTGGTCTATGTTTTTGTCTGGGATATTTAGGTGCTTAGTGGGGGAGGTAAGTGAATAGATGAGGAAGCGGGAAACACAGTGGGGGTGCATGGAGGAGGATTAGAGTTTGGAATTTTGATTTCAGGGGATGGCATTGTCATAAAAGGATCATGGTTTTCTAGATTGGAGAGGGGGTCGAAAGAGTTGGTGGGAAACTTCTTCCTATTGTGATTGGCTTGAGGTTGAGGGTCTTTTGGGACCATATATTTGCCACCTCCCTCAGTAAATTTGTCCTTATCTTAGGTGATAATAGGATCAGGGTTAACTTTCACAACTAGAAGAGGGTAATTTCTATAAATATGGCCATACTCATGGATTCTCTAACATCAAAAGGGAATGTTATTGTAATCTAGGGTTTATTTCTAGAGTTCATCGTGATAATAAATATCAATGAATCTAGGAGCGGCTCTAAGATATTCATATAAACATAGATATAGACATAAAAGATATACTCCGCTTGCTTTCTTTCTACTAATGCTTTCACAAAATGTCTAAGGCAGTTGTTGATGCTAACGGTTCCTCATCTTATAATTCCCACATAAATAAGTACATTTTGATACACACCAAAGTTGTGGTGATATATTCATTATCAGGTACAAATCTCTTAATCTAGAAGAGAAGGTAGAGTCTCGCGGAGTTGAAGAAGTATGGGTGATTTTTAAAGATCCACATTCTATCGTTAATGGTTGTAAATATTATAGTGAAAACACTTTGGCAACTATTTCCACTCTGATTTCCCCATGGGTTTCCATTTTAGTTGGATCTAATGAGAGAGTGCTTTCTCTAAGGGCCAAGTGCTTGGTAGTTTACGGATGAGTGTGTGATCTCACATGTATTAGATGTATTCCCCGATATGGCTAGATTGTAGTTCCAAAGTTGGATCTACTACTGCTTTGGGGAGGAAACTCCCTGACATTTGTTTCCTTGGTGGGGAGTTTGGTGGCAAACCATTTTGATGTTCCACCTTAGGGTTTTTTCTATAAGCCGGAGGGTTTGAGGAAGAAGGCTTTCCAACTTATTTATGACATATTGATATTTGACTATATAAAAGAGCTTTGCTCCATCTGCTGGCACTAGCCATGTGAAGAGTGGTTGAAGGGCCACACAAGACTCAACAATTAGAGTGTCAAAGAACCAAAATTTTGTAGATCTCTCCCAAACGCTTTCAACATCCTATAATGTTAGAGTTTCAATTTAGAACCAAAATTTTGAAGAGCTCTCCCAAATACTTTCAACATACTATAATTTGAATACTCCAGTTATATGTGTGTATGAGACACAGGAGCTTCACTCCGTGAACCTCGGACTTTTCACGTTCGTTTGTGGTATATTAAACAATACCCCTAATTTGACTACATATTGGAAATACCTCTAAAAATCACTTTATTTAACCCCCTACCAATATGAACACAATACACCTTCCCAATTTAAAAAATCCCTAATCTCACTAGATATTGTAGCTATCAATTCTTTCATTAACATTTTTTATACCCCTTTATATTTTTTCATTAACTTTGAGCTCCATTTTTTATACCTATCAATATAAAAACCCTTTACCCCTATATATCCCCCAATATATTATGTCATTTTTTTCTTCAATATATATCCCCCAATATGAACACACATGGTATGATATTGCTCCCTAGTAAAACCGCCGTGATATGAGAAAACCTATTAAATATTTCAAAAAAAAAGAAATTCCAACTAAAAAAAGTTAAGAAAAAGTTTGTATATGTTAAAATAATTCATCTCCCTTATATAAAAGATTACAATTAAAAAAATACTAATTTAATCACAATTTTTTTTTTTACTTCAAATTTATAATTTAATAATCAAAATTTATATTTTAAAATTATATATTAATATTTTTAAATATTAATTTTAATTTGAAATTATTAAATTTTCTTTATCACTGAAATTTCAAAACTAGATGATTGATTTAGGATGGTATATTAATATTTTTAAATACTAAATTTAATTTGAAAATATTAAATTTTCTTTATGAGTGGAATTTCAATTTCAAGTTTACTAAATAACTCTATTACACATGTTAAGGTTTTATATCTTATTAAACTGAATTTACACTAATTTATTTTCATCTTACATTAGTTAGTATCATTATATTTTTTTTTTAATATTCTCTTTTATAATTATTTTGTATTGGTACTTTTGTTTCTATATTAAAATTTATTATGCGAAAAATATATAATACAATTTATATAATTTAAATATTTTTAAATAACAAATGTTAATGTTTATTTTTACAGTGGTATTTTCAAAATTTGAACCTATAATTTGGTAGGGACATATATATATATATTAAAATTTATAAAATATTAATTTATATAAATATTAATAAAAATTTAAAAAAATTATAAAACTTAATGTATTTGTTGACCTGTTTTGAACCAGCAAATGTGGTTAACTAGATCATGGCAGCAAGTTGAATATAGATATCAATCATTTAATGGATAGAAATAAATAGACACTTTTAACAAAGACTACAAAAGAGTGACAAGTTAATTAATCAATTAAATGGTTAGTTTGTCAAATCTATATAGTATTATATTTATTTGTAACAAATAAATATGCTTATATTTAACTAAATTGTTCTATTGAGCTTAAATTGAAAACTTAAAATCCAAATAATTTATTATCATCCAAATAAAGATTTGTATTATTTAGGAATTCATAAAAATATAATTAATTAGTTATTTAATCAGTTAACTTGTTTACTAAGTTTAATTATTTCACTATATAAGTAACTAAATATGTAATAAAATAAGTGTTAATTCCATGAAGTATTATGGGATAAATTGTTTTTAATAAATTAGTTAAATTGAATATTAAATTGTTTAGTTTGATTTACTAAAGGTATCATGCTATAAATACAGATTAAATCTAAATATTTATTAACTAATCAACTAATTAGTTAATTGGATTTTATATGTGTATGTTTTATATATAAGATTTTTATTTATATATCATGTATGATAAAACTAGGTAAAGCGTAAAAATATATCAAAACTTAAACTAAGAAATGAAAAGGGGAAGTTTTATTCACTTCTTATTTTTATTGAACTAGCAATTGCATCAGATGTTGCAAAGGAACATCATAAGGCAATAGCATGTGGAGAAAGAGCATAGATGGAGACTAGAATGTGGAGAAAGCACATAGATGGAGACATGTGTGATATGTGACAATTTGAGTGAGAGAAATAACATGGTGTTAAAAGTAAAGTGAACTCCTCCTTATCTATCCTATTTATTTGAGTTGCAATATGTCAATTGAGGGAATGCTTAGCAATTTCAACATTTTACTTGCAACTTTAATTTCGTTTTATACCCTTCTAGGGAACTCTAGTGTGGTAATTTGGAAATGGATGGTTGGTGAATGTAGGTATGGATCCTTGATTGAATGTGATGGTTCTCTGGTGTTGATGTTTTTTTAAGATACAATGAACCCCTATCTTTAACAATGAGATCCACAAGAGTTTGTGAATTCTACGCATTTTTAGCATTAATAATATAAATTCAACCAAAATAGCATATTTCAAACCTAGGAGAAATTCTTGGACGATTTTGGAAAAATAGATACCGCTATGATCTAGCACATAAGCCAAGTACAACTCATGTTGTGCACCACAACCCCTTACCTATAAGGGAAAATAGTTCATGTTATACACCATAACTCCATTACCAATATGTTTGGACACTCATGATGAGTGTAAATAAAAGACATAATATAGTTTTAAACTTCGTGTTATTTTTTGAAAGAAAATCTAATGTTATACTTTCCATTGATAATCTCACTATTATTAATAACCATTAAATAAAAGACATAATACATAGTTTTAAACTTGGTGTTATTTTTTGAAGCAAAATCTAATGTTATACTTTCCATTGATAAATTCACTATTAGTAATAACCCATGAAATAATGTCGATCTTTTATCAAATACAAGTTACAAATATATCTTATTCTAAAATAAGCATGCCTATGGTCGTAATTATTATTATTATTATTATTATTATTATTATTATTATTAAAAATTAGTATAATTGAACTTTATTTGGAAAATAATTTAGATCTAGTTTATTATTGTTATTATAAAAAATTTATATAATTGAACTTTATATAATTTAGGTTTTACTGTCTCCAAAACAGTGAATGCATGTTGTTTTGTTACTGGCTTTTCTTATGTTTAAGCGAAAGGTTGTGAAAAGTGTTCACTGGCTTTTCTTATGTTTAAGAAAAAGGTTGTGCAAATTGTTCATTGCAAATTTTTCATGATGTGTTGTATTACAGGAAATGAACATATTATAAGAAAAATCTAACATAAAGTAACTCTTACAATATATAGACACTAAAAGCACCAATTTCTATTCAAGGACTATATGTGTTAAGACATGGTTCATAACAAAAATAACTAACATAAATAATGACTTCTCATGTATTACAGGAAATGAACATATTATAAGTAAAATCTAACATAAAGTAACTCTTACAATATATAGACACTAAAACCACCAATTTCTATTGAAGGACTATATGTGTTAAGACATGGTTTATTGAATAATCTAGGTTTAGTAATTTGTTTATTAATATATTTATAACATAAAAAAATAAATAAATAAATAAATAAATAAATAAATAAATAAAATACTTACTTATGAGTTAGAGTAATCCAAAATCAATAGGTTTTTTAGATTTGTTAAATTTTGATTTATGTACTATTCATTCTATGATAGTAAAAATATTTAAGAAAAAGAGAGTATTACATGAACTTATATATAATTAATTTTAATTTTATTTTATAAAAAATTTTCAAGTTTAAATATGAAATCTCAATTTTTTTTTTAACTATTAAGTTTATCTTTAAGAATTATGATATTTATGTGCTATTCATTCTGTGATAGTAAAAATATTTAAGAAAAAGAAAGTATTGCATAAAATGATAAAAATTTCGTTAATAAATTTGACAAATGAAAAATTCAAAGAATGTTTTTGTAAATGCTTGCTTGACATTAAAAAATATGTATTAATGGAGCTTAGAAAATGCGCAGCAATTTTAAGAAGGAATGCCTAAAACAAATGAACCACATGCTTTAACCATTATATTTTTTATCAAATTTAATAAAATTGCTCAGCAGACACGATATTCTGTAAGTTGATGGTCTAACAACAGGTACATAAATAAAAAAGGTAAATATCTAATAAAAGTTTCCGTCGATAAATTTCACAAATGAAAAATTCAATGAGTGCTTTTGTAAATGCTTTCTTGATATTAAAATATATGTATTCATGGAGTTTAGAAAATGCAGGGCTAGTTTATGAAGGAATGCCTAAAAACACATGAACTAAGCATTCAACAAAACGGCTTGTGGATACATCTTCCATAGTATGCTCAAATAAAATCTGTGAACATTTGGATTGGAATTGAAATTTCTCATGTATTCTTTGGTCCTATGCACTGTGCAGTGTTGGAAGACCAACCATGTTCTATGGGTAGGGTAGTTTGTGAACATCTGGATTGGAATTGAAATTTCTCATGTATTCTTTGGTCCTATCCACTGTGTAGTGTTGAAATACCAACCATGTTCTCTGAGCACGGTCCATCCCACCCTACACTGTTATGGGATCCGTCTCACTAGACTTTGATTTAACCTAACATGGGCACACCAAAATGGAACAGTTGTGGGGGCACACCAGAATGGAACATTGTGGAATACGGTCGTGGTCCATAATGATTTAAGCTAACAGGGGCGCACAAAAATGGAACAGTTGTGGAATACAGTTGCGGTCCATAACAAACTTTTGTCATGAGGGCTGTTAGATCCATGCCCTACTAACCAAGGTTGGATCTGTTGCCACCTGGTCAAAGTGGTTTTCAATTCAAATCAATGGCTTAAAAGAATCTAATCGTCTAGTATGAAATCGAATGGTCCAACAAAAGACACGAGGGTAGGAAAGAAGTTGTTTTCACATAAGAACACCTTATGACATAAAAATATAAATTAAAAGTGAACTAATAAAAATAAAATAATATTAATATTAATAAAATAAAAATGTAATGAGAACCAAAGTTAAAAACAAATGAATAGCAAAGGGAACAATCGAGATAATGAGTAAAAGCCATTAAAAAAAGTAACGAAACTGGGGAAGGGGGGGGCTAGGAGGAAAGTGCAGGTATCCAACAGTTGTTGATTTTCTAGCTGTCATCCCTATTTGATATTTCTCAACCTTCTTTCAATTTCAATAGCCTCCCTAAACTTCTCGTGATGAAAATGACCAATCTTAGCAATAACCTGAGCCTCTTCAATACATATATGATGCTTATTTTTCTCTGCGTGTTCCATGAGGGGTGATACTGGGTCCTCCTATGTTTGATGTTGGCGGCATGCTCATGAATCCTATGATTAATAGAGCACGAATTTCACTAACATAGGGGGTCCCACAGGAACAAGTAATAACATAAACACCTTTCATGTCCTTGGGATCAATAGGGTCTTTTACAGATCTAAGGGAACTACAAATGGTGTTAAGGGGTCTAAAGGTAGACGAAACATTATGCTTCCTAAGGATTCTTGCAATCTTGTGAGTGGTCCCTTGGATGAAAGCAATATAGACCCCTGAGAACCGATCTTTAGGGTCTTTCATGACCTTGGGACCTCTGCTAGATTTAAGGAAGGCTTTCAAACCTTGGTGCCTAATATATCCATTATTAACAAAAACTTTAAGGAGATGGGCTTTCTCCTTATCAAGGTACTTTTCATGAGATATTCTCAATGCACGAGTAGCTAGTGTGTGGAGATCACCCAACTTTTAGGCAGGGAAATGATGAGAGTCAGCATGAAGATATTCCTCAGTGTGAGTTTTCTTCTAAAACACCTGATCAGAGAAAGAACTGTGATCATATTCGAAATGAGAACATCAAGGAAAGGCAGACACCCATCAACTTCCTGCTCCATAGTGAGATTTATGGAGGAAGATTAATTGTTGAGGTGATGGAAAAAATGATCTCACTCTTCTTGGCCATGAGACTAGATGATAGTGGTGACATCCATAAATCTCTTCGATAGCTTGGGTAGGAGATGGTCAGAGGCCAAAGCCTTGGATTTGAAGTCTTCCATAAAAATATTAGCAACAACCGGGGATAGGGGGAGCCCATAGAAACCCCGTAGGTTTGCTCGTAGAATTCACCCCAAGAACATTAAAGGTGTTTATGTTATGCATTGTTCCTCTGGGACCCCTATGTTGGTGAAACTAGGCGCTCAATTAATCAGATGATTCATGAGCACGCTCCCATCATTAAACATAGGAGGACTTGGTCTGCAGCCCTCGTGGAACACACAGAGAAAACTAGACATCATATATGCATTGAAGAGGCCCAGGTTATTGCTAAGAATGTTGCTTTTCATCACTGGAATTTTTGGGAGGTCATTGAAATTGAAAGAAGGCCGAGAAATATCAGTAGGGATGATGGCTGGAAGATTAGTAGTTGTTGGATCCCTGCCCTTTCCTCCTAGTACCCCCCTTTCCCAATTTCGTTCCTTTTTTTATGGTTTTTACTCCCTCGTCTATTAGATTGTTCCCTTTGCTATTAATTTGTATTTTCCTTTTCTTCTCGTTACCTTTTTATTTTATTAATATTAATATTATTTTATTTTTATTACTTCACTTGTAATTTATATTTTTTATTAAAAATAAGAAGTCAATAAATCTTCCCCCTTTTCACTTCTTAGTTTAAATTATAAAATATTTTTAAGCTTTACCTAATTTTATTATACATGATATATAAATAAAAACTTATATATAAAACATACACATATAAAATCGAATTAACTAATTAGTTGATTAGTTAATAAACATTTAGATTTAATCCCTATTTATCGCATGATACCTTTAAAAAAATAAATTAACTAATTAATTAAAAACAATTTATCCCATAATACTTCATAGAATTAACACTTATTTTATTACATATTTAGTTACTTATATAGTGAAATAATTAAACTTAGTAAACAAGTTAACTAATTAATTATATTTTTATGAATTCCTATAATAATACAAATCTTTGTTTAGATGATAATAAATTATTTGGATTTTAAGTTCTGAGTTTAAGCTCATTAGAACAGTGTAGTTAAATATAAGCAGATTTATTTGTTACAAATAAAAATAATAATAAATAGATTTAACAAACTAACTATTTAATTGATTAATTAACTAATTAATATTCCTTTCTAATCATATGTATCCTTGTTTATATGATAATAAATAATTTGAATTTTAAGTTCTGAGTTCAAGCTCATTAAAACATTTTAGTTAAATATAAACATATTTATTTCTTACAAATAAAAATAATAATATATAGATTTTAAAAATTAACTATTTTTATTAATTAATTAATTAAGATTCCTTTGGAGTCAAGTCACATGTACTATTTTGATTAATTAATTAATTAAGATTCTTTTCGAGTCAAATAAAATGTAGTTGTTGTCAGTCCTTTGTAGTCGTTTCCTTGGTCAAAAGTAGTTGTTTCTTTCTAGCTATTGTTTCTTTCTAGTCGTTGAATGATTGGTCTCTATATTTAACTTGCTGCCATGATTTGGTTCTTCATCTCATCCCATGAACCAGACTTGCGGACAAATACATTATGATGTGATATACAAATGCGTTCATGTAATTATCCCCAAAAATCTTCTCAATAAACTTGATATAAATCACAGAAACCTAAATTCAATAATTATAAATCTTTTTATTTAAATTTTGAAAAAAAATCATCTTTTAACCTAATTAAAAAATATTTAATTACTATTAAAAAATATAAAATAAGCCTCATCCTCGGAACAAGCGGACTGTACCAGAGACCTCATCAAAATATCTCTATTGATAACTTTATTATAGATTTCGTATATTATAAATTATAGTTTCATTATTTATCAATGAATTTTTTTATTTTAAAATTCCTTTATTAATTTTATTGTGAACAATTAGTATTTTAATTTTCAATGTTTTTTAACAGCCATAGTTCCTCCTACGGCTAAAATTTAAAAGATGTGTCACAAATATAGCCAGTGCCATTGTCTGTTGGGGTTCCCGCTCGAGGTTGTCACAGTCAACGATTTCAAAGTTTCTAAGCTAACAACAAACTAAAAGCCCTTAGACTTTGAATTATTAACTGAACACGACGACACCGTTTCCCTTCTGTCTTCCTCATCTTCCATCGACACAAACATTTTCAATATTTCGGGGGCCGTGCATGATGCATGTGCATGTAGTGACATTCATTTTCTTGTAAAACCATATCGTTAACCCCATCTATATATATATATATAAAAGAGATTTTTTTAATATTTTCAATGTTAACTACATTCATGACAAATTTTATAAGGTTGTTTTTTAAAATTAAATTTATTATTTCTATTAATTTTTAGTTTATCTATTAATTAGGTTTATAGGTGTGTTTAATTTGGATTAAAAATTTTAAAATTTTATTTTATTTATCAACTATTAATGATGCTTAAGTAAATAATATTAGTAGTTAGGATTTAACTTGAATAAATATTTTTAATAATAATCACGATATAAGGTTGAGAGCATGGAAGATACTCAAGCATAAATATGGATTGATGTCCTAAGCTTTAAAGGGTCGAGAATCTTCATAAATGAGGATCTTATTCTAGAAGACCAAGGTGAACTAGGAAAGAGGTTTGAAAGATAAAGGAGACAAGAAAGGAAGAAAATTGGGCAATCATTAGAAATAAGAAAGTTAAAATAAGAGGTAAAGACCAAAATAAGAGCGATGAATAGGAATTGGAAACACTCTAAATCCTATTCTCGCTGTGACTTTCCATGGTGTAAAGGTCCTATGCTAAGTTGGATCCTTAATGATATTGATCTTATTTTATATGTTGAAACTTGGGACCATGATGAATCTAAGGTCTTCCACATACATGGATTCATTCTCTGGTCAACTTGGAACAATAAATCCTCTTGTAGAGGTTTTGATGGAATAGCTTGTGATATAGAAAATGATATTTCTTCTCACATTCAGCTTCATCATATCAACCCCCTTAATCGATATATCTGGATCAAAATACTCCAACACCAATTGGATTTATCTCACAACTTGTTATTTTTCTCCTATTAACTCTACTTCCTGTAAAAATTCTACTTAGATAAGAATTGCCCCTTCAATACCTTAGAACACGATATTCATTGTCTAAGGAATGAAGGTAATATCCTCTTGCTAGAGGACTTCAATGCTAGAATGGTTACTAACCAAGCTACCCTTCTAAGTAATAACAATCACCCTAATCCTCTCTAGAAGATTTTGACTTAGCTAGTAGATTCAAAAGAAATTCTGAAGACATAAGCTAGAACTTATTTGGCACCGAGCTAATAAAAAACTCTAGAGTTTGCAAGACCTAATAACTTGTTATGGAATTCGTAAGTGTCCAACCTCTTTCTAGATGACTTGTATTCATGGGCTTGGCAGTAGTGTTGTGAATTATGTGATATCTATTACCCATGTTCCCGACTGTATTGTAAATTTTGACCTCTTATATGAGCATGATCATGATTTTGACCGCAGACATCTAACCTTAACTTTAAACTTTGACATGCACAACAACCACATGCCAGAGAATTGTGGGAATCAAAGGCGCATCCATTTTGACAGAAGTTAAATAGATGTCTTCTTAAATGATTTGAAAAAGTGATTTAGATTTCTTAACATATAGTGATAAAATTGATCACATCTACCATAGTTTTACTATAATCTTGTCCACTACCATTAACAAGGTATGTACCAAGGTGTCTTATAAAAAGAATAATAGAACTTTCAACCCTTGGTATGATAATGATTGTAAAATTTCTAGGAAAAAGATTAGAGATGCTCCTAATGAAACCATAAAGCTTGAAAATATAAATATGTACAAAGCACTTACCAAAAGGAAGAAAATAACCTACATAAATAGGAGGTAAGAGCTTCTTCTTCACATTTCTAAAGTTGATCCTAGATTTTTTTGGAAGAAAATTATTGTTCATAAAATCAAAAGAAACAAATCACTCCCTTAAAGAACTAGGATATCTATCTTAAGAATCTTAATGATTCCCACACCACCATGGGTGCCATTTTGAAAACACCTATAGAGGAGGACATCTTTTCTTTGAAAGACACGGAGTTCCAGATTAAGCTGCCTCCTAATGGGAAAGCTAGGGATATGGAAGGCTATGAGGCTAAATTTTAAAAAATGGAAAGTTCTATCCTCATCCATCATATACATAAATTCCTGAATTTGGCAGTTAAACAAGGTTTCCCTAAGCCTTAGACACAAATCCTTATTGTGTCTATCTTTTAAAGTGGGGATAAAAACATTCCCTCTAACTACATGACTATTATTATTAGCCACATTTTAGGAAAATTGTATGGACTCATTTTGGAAAATAAGATTACCCTTTGGCTTGAAAGCCATTGTAAAAGAGCTAAAGGGCAAGCTGAATTTAGGGGAAATCACTCAACTACAGGCCATCTTGTTACTCTTAAGATCATTACAGATGAATGCCACAATAATAAAACTAATATATTCTATTGTTTTGTTGACTTTAAAAAAAAATTGACACAAATTCCTTAGGTTAAGATATGGAAGAGTCTAGAAGAGATAATGATTCCTCTCATGTTGAGCATTGTTGTGACTAAGCTATACGAGAATTTTATTTCCAAACTTAGGACCATTGAGAGTTGGTGAGAGGGAATTAAATGTGAAATTTACAGGATGTGATGGCCCCAAGCTCACTAGTATGGTCACTACTCTTCTCCCTTATGCTAACGATATCATTCTTGTAGCCAAGAGCCATGACGATCTCTACAAAAAACATAGAATCCTCTAAAATTATTGCTCCAAGATGGGTATGGCTACTAATACCAAAAATATTAAAGTCATGATAGTTAAATCCAAAAATGTCAACTATCATCATTTCATTTATGATACTCGAAGAAAGTTTATTCATACAAGTATCTAGGAATAAGCATTCATCATGAGTTGAACTAGAATAATAACATTGAGGAACGTATAATTGGGGGATGGAAATCTTATGATGTCCTTGATAACAATTGTAAGTTGATAGATATTTAAGTATGCAGTAAAATAAAGTTCATCTTTTAGACTCTGTTCATCCTTGTTATTTTATATGGATGTGACATTTGGAGTTACAATATATCTAGAGAATAATCAAGGAATATTGATTTGATACAAAATAGATTTAAAACCTTCAACCTCAAGATTAAACGAAATACCTCCTACCCTATCACGTTGATTAGAGCTATAATTTCCACCATTGAATGCATGCCTATGATCACAATGGATTCACTCAATGAATCTCTGCATATCACGTGCATCCGTGACATATTAAACAATTCCCTTAATTTGACTACATATTGGAAAATACTTCTAAAAATAACATTATCTAACCCCCTACAATATGAACCAATTACATCTTCCTAATATTAAAAACCCCTACTTTCACTAGGTATCATAGGTATACATGTTTTCATTAGCATTTTTTATACCCCTTTATATTTTTCATTAACTTTGAGATCCATTTTTTATACCTCCCAATATAAAATCCCTTTATGCCATATATAACCACCAATATATTATGTTATCTTTTTCCCAATATATATCCCCCAATATGAATCCACATGGTATGGTATTGCTCCCCCAATGAATCTCCAATGTCTATGATTAGGTACCTTATGTATAAGAAGAAGCTGCAAATTGGAAGGCAAGAGGTTTTCCAAAATTTCTTCTAACTCTAGCCAAAACTCCCACCTTCGACTCAAGTGAGTTTATCATAAGGATGCCCAGGATAGACTATTGTGGGGTAAAGGAGGAGATCATCTTGGATAATAAGGATAATATTAAAAATAATATTACTTCCAAATTTAAGGATAAGTTGTGGGATGATAAGGAGTTACAGGGAAAAATTAAGCTAAGGCATTATAAGGAGATGATCAACCAAAATCTTGATAACAAGAATTATCTTTCTAACTCGACGAATGTTAAGAAGAAAATGCAAATTGCAAACATAAGTACTAATTCTCATGAGCTTCAATGTGAAACTGGGTGTTGGTTAGTTCCAAAAACATCTTGGGATGAAAGCGTTGATCATATTTGTGATACTGAGAGGTTTGAAGATGAAAAACACTTTCGTTTGGATTCCCAATCCTTACTCACATTCATTCTAATTTTCAAAATCTTTGCCACACTACCAACCTTCTAGACTTATTATGTCAACAAAACTATGATGAGTTAGGAATAGTTCTCTCCCTTCTTTTCAATCATAGAAGTAAAATATTAAAGGATATCAATTAATATATTACTTTCTTAAGGTCCGATTGACCATATTGGTCTTAGTAGATGTTAAATCATCATCATCATCTTTAGTTTTTTTGTAACTACTAATGATAATAGTTTTAAATAGTTAATTTTTATTTGTTTTAAATTTTACTAATATAATATGTATTATAAATTAATTGTTGTAATATATGTTATTCATGAATAACTATCCATATTGACTAACTATTTAATTTTATAAAAATATTATTTTAATATAGTTTTTTTTTTGCCAAAATATTTTCATTAATTTTTCAAAAAGGTATAGCATATAATCCTGACACCCCTTGCTCTCTTGACTTCACTCCAATCATTGCAAAAGCAAATAAGATATTGTAAGCTTTTACATAAACCCCATAGATCTAAGAGGTAGAAAGCCCAAAACACTTGCAAAACCAAAAATCAAGTAGATAACATTTCAAGGGAGAATATTTGGTGCATGAGAAACACTCGGGGCCACAGGAGGGCCATAATCTTCATGAACATGGAAATCAATATAAGCAAGCCACACCTCGATCTTTAACAACTACTCAATGGTTCAACATTGACTTTGACGCAGAGAAACTAGTCAGTCCAAAATGACCCTGTAACAGTATTGGATGTCATTTATGTAAGCAATAGTCACATTCCTATATTCGTACCTCTATTGGTTGATGATCTCGAGGCTAGCCAAGATATCTCACAACAGTTCAATGACAAAGGCTAGTGTAGGCGTCTGCTCAACACATCCTAGGGACTGGGCATGAACATAAGTCACCTATCCCTCCACTCATGTGCCCCCACCACATCCTCATTCATCACCTCTACTTAGTCGACTGGGCACTCCCCAGGCTAGCTACAAGGCCCTGCTCCTCTCTAAGAATGCTCTCATTTGTGTAACATAACCAGTAATTTGTTTAAACATTAGGTCTTTAGAGAGAAAAAGGCACCCAACCCACTCCTGCAATTCTAGCTATTCCAACCCTCTTGAGGCAGTGTAACCAACGAATAAGTGTAATGACCACGAGCACTTCCAAAACACCAACCATAAATCAAAATAATATGATCATGCGAATACATGTCCTTTGTAGAGCCTCCTATATAAGAGGGCCACCCAATTTTTCCTCTCCAGACCCCCAAAATGTAACCTTGTCACAGAGCTAAACCCTCTCAAGAAAGGAACAAAATAACAAAATCGTAGTAGTCAGACACTAAGGAATGCATAAACAAAGAGTAATTAGAGCAAAAAAGAAATCTCCTTACCAAATTTCCAAAATGGCTCGAAAGCTATGTCTAAGGTAGAAATCTTCAACTTAAAATTTCATTGCAGAAGCTTCATTCAACGTTCTAGACACACACTACATGCACCCATAAATCCACTCCCTTAGATATCACACCACCCTGAATGTCACTTGTGCAAGCTTGACACTATAAACATAACACCTAAAACCAACTTCCCTTGAAACCAAGCTACCCAGACCAACATGCATGTACAATGAAAACCTGTTCACACTCAATTGTAGTGAAATCACTCACCCAACATCACATGCTCAGAAACCAAATGGTGTTGAACCTTCTAAAATACCTTGATATAAAAAAGGCATTCATCTTCTCATGACTTCAATCTCAATGACGCCGCTTAAATTCACCATCACCCCACATTACAACACATGTCATATATCATTATTTTTCCCTTTAAGAACTAAGATCCATCCACCTTATCCAACCACTCTACCCGATTGGGGTGATATATTCGTTTAATATTAATTAATATACTAATCTAAATAGACTTTCCCCATTTAAAAATGTTAAACAATCATAATATTTAAATATTTATAATATTTAAAAATTTAGATTAAAAAATCCATCTCCGTTTTACAATTATAACATTTTATAATATTTACATGTTTAAAGTTTTACAAAACTCCGCATGAATCCAAAAGTCACAAACTGCTTAAAATTCAAAATATAACCCTACATATTTAATTATAAAAAAAAAAGTATTGCAAGTACACATTTTAATAATAAATTAAAATGTATTACAAGTACACATTTTAAAATAAAGCTTTAATAGTAAAATTATTATTTTATAGAACATATTTGAACTTGGAATTTCGAGTAAGGAAAGAACGCTACTAGGATCTCTTTATGCATATATTTAGTTACTCACATGGATTCCCTTTCACAAGTTCCATTTTAATTTTGTTTAGTGCTTGTTATTTTGTTTCATCTTATTTTATTATTTTTTTTAATAAATTTAATTGATAAATAATTTTAAATTGATGATTTTTTTTGCTTTTATTTAAATGATGTAAGCTTATTCTATGTGTTTGTTTTTTTAAATTTGAAAGAGATGACATATTTTGAACTATTTTTATTAGAAATATAATGTATAGGTTCAAGATTTAATAAAAGAAGAAAGAACTTTGTTAACATGGTTTAGTGAGAAACACAATGATTAAATTTATTAAGTTATTTGTATTCTATAAAAAAAAAATCTGTGATTATTTTCATTATTGAAAAATATTTTTAGAGACAAAGATATTTCCAATATTAAAATTTGAATTTTTGCTGCCAACCCCCTTGCTATAATCATCTTTCTTACTTGCATGGTGTCTTAGGTGTCTAAGTCTATTGGCATTCTTCAATCATTTAACATATATAGCGGAGCTAGCAATTATTCATGTTCATTATTATAAGATTCATATAATTTACAAATTCTATTTAACAAATATAAAATGGTCACTTGCTAAGGACCTCCTTTTTTCGTTCTAAAAATCCATTGTAGATATAAATATTGACATGCAAAACATCATCTCTTCTTTTGGTAAATTTAGTAATTCTTTCCTTAATCACATAATCAGATATACATTTTCGTTAGGAGTCCTATTACCACATCTTTCCATTGGGGAAACAAAACCAATGGAAAATTAGGATATCCCAATCCAAAAAGAGTATAATAGTAGGATGCAAAAGACAAATTTCATGCCAATTATGCTAGCTACCCATCCTTAAAGGCCAATCTAATTGGAGGAAAAAAACTAGTTTGGTGTGACACCCCTAGTTACCTAACTATGACTTAAGTTTTTATGACTTATTTATGGTTTATCTTTCCATTATGATTCAAGGTTAAAAATTTAGAAAAGATCTTTAAATGTCAATATTTATATTTTTGATATAAATACTTACTTTTTAGTCTATATATCTTTTATAAAAAAGAGAAGAAAAGAATTATGTGTTACTAACACTCTTGTGAATGTGTTAAGAGATATCTAGTGGAACTTAATTCCTAAGTGTTAGGGAAACAATTAGAATTAGCTATGACCAAGAGAAAGGAAGAGGCAAAAGGGAGAAATGTTCTCCATTTGGATCATTCAAAACTAAAGAATGAGAAAGGAGAGACCAAAATTTATATCCTGGCTAGAGACAAATGTCATGGATCTAGCTATGCTTAGGAATCCTATTGGATAGAAAGATAATGATTTCTGATTACAACAAGTGGGAGAGAAACACTAGATGAAAGTAGTAAATTGCTTAGAGGTTTGGGAGAACTAGTCTCGAAAGGAAACTAAGAAAAAATCTTAAAATTGTTTCTTTAATAAAGAGAAGCCCAATGGTAGTTGGATGGAAAGGGAGAGAAACCATTTGAAGGTTGGGAGGACAAGGATAACTCTCTTAACATTCCCAGAGAAACAATCGATAAGTATCTGGTAGACTCAAATTATTTACTCATTATTTTGACAAAAAATATATTGGAGATCATGAGCAGAATACTGTGTAATGGTTATCAATCATGAATTTTCATTGAGTTATAGAGATTGTCTAGCCTAAATTGTACAAGGGGAGGCTTCTTCAACAATATGGTGAGTTTCAATCTTAGAAAGAAATGGTAAATAACTTGTAGGGAATTAGGGAATTATGGAAACATGATTCTTTGTAGGTAAGGATTTTGTTTTCAAAGGACAGAGAGACAACATCTTAGAAAAGAAAAGAGTGAAGATAGCCAAAGTAATTTTGGGCATTACAATTGTTGTAATTAAGTTAATGATGATTAGAAATAAATTCGAGAATGTTTTAAATGTATTAATGTAAGTTCCTACAAGTTTAAAAATATTTATAAGTATAGAAATAAGTGAAGAGAATGTAAGTGTACAGTGTTAGTTACCCTAGAAGGAGGGTGGGTGAATAAATTAACACCTGTCCAATAAAATTGGGTAATATTCCTAGGGTTTAATAAGTAGGTATTAGAATTAGAAGGAAAGTCTCGTTATAGTTCTCACAAAAACTTCTAGACTAGGTTTGGTAATTGTTAATTTATAATCAACTTGCATTCAGAAGTCAATTTTTTACACAAAGAAAAATAATAAAACGAATATAAATAAGTAGAATATATATATATATATATATATATATATATATATATATGAGATTCTTTTAAGAAGAATAATCTAGCAATCACTTTACAATTATTTTATAAAAATAACCAAAAAAAATTTATAAAACTCTACCGAGTGGCATAATAAAGAAGGGAAACACATTTTCTATTTTATCGTGCAAATTACTATGGTGTAAGAAGAAGAATAAGTATATTGCATCCATAAATATACATAACAATAAATTGTAAATTGTAAACTAGTCGATGATAAAATAGAGATTCCTTGAGAAAAACAATAACTTATAATGAGAAAAACAATAACTTATAATAATTTTTATGAACAATATGGTATAACAGTAATTCTATCCTAAATTACAAAAGGAAGAATCCAAGGACAAAAATAGAGTTTCCTTGAGAAAAACAATAGCTTATAATAATTTGCATGAGCAATATGGTATAATAGTAATTCTATCCTAATTTACAAAAGGAAGAATCCAAGGACAAAATTCTCGAACATCCAAGAAATTGAGTTAAAATTACATTGCATAAGATTTATTTTTAAAAGAAAAAGACCCATCTTTCGATTACAAATGAAAACCCTAGGACCAAAGGGCCACACCCAATCACATTATTGGAATTTAGAATACTCGGCCGACTGGCCATAGCTATATCATTAAAATATGCCAATAATATTAAAGCATGGTAAAATAACTCAAAAAACGTTATATTCGGCCTGGCGAGGAAGGAAGCTCGAGGTTGCAAGCTAAGTACCCTTAGATATTTTAACTCTAGTGAATATAATAATAATATCCTCGATTTTAAAAAAATAACAATAGCCAAGTAGGGTTTTGGCCTTCTTATTGAAGAGCCCTGACAAACATAAAATAATTATAAGAACCTGGGGACGAGAAGGTTGACAAATTGCTCCGAGAGACTGAACTTTTTTTAACTTAAACGAAAAACCAGCGTGGGGTTACTTCAGTGAAGAGTCGCACCTGTCAAGAGTCGCAAGAAATTTTTGGTATATTAATCACGATAGATTTTATCTATTAATAATACAAAGGTATACACAAAAAATTACCCATAAATTAGGTTCGACATGGGTTCTCCTTTTGATTAATTGTAACCACCAGGTATACGAGATGTCAGAGAAAAGAACATTAATGTTTTACCTAAGGAGAAACAAGTGGTAATTTCAATGTCGACACCCTTTCCAAACCAAGAGGCATAACCAAGTGAACCAATGACTTTGTGTAAACTTTGAAACCCTATGGCTAGGGTTCCATTGAAAGAATTGCAAGTATACCTGAATAACCAGTCATAGATAGAAGTAAACAATATAAATATATATAAATGAATTTAATTAACCCTGCATGGGCCTAGAACGAAACTTACAAGGAAATTCAGAATTCCGAGAAAGACAATAGTTTTCCATAGTCAATGCAAACCTTTTGTAATGAATCCTCTTGTTTGGCCAGAGAAATTGAAGGGAAAGAAGTTGTAGAGGACAAACCAGATGCATAAGGGCTAGACATGGCCTGTAGGAGCAGAGCTCGTTCCTGGGGCGGAGAAGAGAATGCGACCGGAACGGCGGGTTGGGGATGGGTAGTTACCCAAAAACGACCCCATGTTACCCCAACCATTGGTCTCAACACTAATTTACGAGTGTCATTTATTTTTAGACATGTTAGGGCCTCCGCGTAAGTACCAAGTGGAACTCAACAATGGAATACAGTTCCAACAATGGAATAGAACTGGATAAGGATCCATAGAGTTCTATCCATTAATGCATAAAACTACAGACCTCAGCGATGACATTAGCGTATATAAAATAAACTCCACATTATAACATGTTGTCGAATTTTAAAATGATGTCATGAAAAGAAATCTCCCACATAAACCCACAGAGTTAACCTCATTGTAATACAAATTTATAACTTTGATACGAACAAACAATTTGCCGCATAACATTATTATTCTAATGGTTCCTGGGATGTGATTGTGCGAGCTTTACAGAATTGATGTTGTAACATATTATGCTGATGGTGTTTCCCATGTTATGCGGATGGTGTATCCGCATAATATTGGTGAAGATGACATTTACCCACACTTAGGCCAACAGGCCAAAGTTCCCACTATGGAAATGTTGAATATGATGAAGGAACTACAAAAGGAAATAGTGAAACTCTGTATTGATTACGAAAGATTGGTGAAATCTAGTGAGGAACAAGAGAACATAATTAAGAACCTAACGAACAAACCCATGTCTACCTCGGAGACAACAAAATTAGGAGAAGGGAGAAGCTTCTAAACATAAAACAGTGGAGGAAGAAACAAAATGTCAAAGGAAGAAGGTTGACAGAGGAGAAGATAGTTTCTCCAAGGCTCAAAGCAGATTTGAAAATAATTTAAGAACCTAACGAACAAACCCATGTCTACCTCGGAGACAACAAAATTAGGAGGGAAGAAACAAAATGTCAAAGGAAGAAGGTTGACAGAGGAGAAGATAGTTTCTCCAAGCCTCAAAGCAGATTTGAAAATAATTCTAAAGTAGAGTTTCATGGATAATTTGGAAAAGTTTGACCTCGAACATATGATGGGGAATCAACCCATGTCTACCTCGGAGACAACAAAATTAGGAGAAGGGAGAAGCTTCTAAACATAAAACAGTGGAGGAAGAAACAAAATGTCAAAGGAAGAAGGTTGACAGAGGAGAAGATAGTTTCTCCAAGGCTCAAAGCAGATTTGAAAATAATCCTAAAGTAGAGTTTCATGGATAATTTGGAAAAGTTTGACCTCGAACATATGATGGGGAATCAGAGGATGCAACAAAAGCGTGGTTGTTGAACATAAACCAATATTTCTAGGTTTCTGATTATACAACTGAACTAAAATCTAAGTTAGGCACTTATCAATTAGAGGGAAAAAAATCCTTGTGGTGGGAAGAGGTTTGAGCTTTTCATAATTTGGATGGAAAGGAATTCAATCGGGAAGAGTTCCAAGAACTATTTAAGGAAATGTACCTCATAAAATGCTACTTTGATGATTGTGCGAAGGAATTTCATTATTTAAAGTTAGGACAAATATCCATGGATGAGATGATAACCAAATTTACACATTTACTATGTCATGTTCCTTATGTAAAAGAAGAAAAAGCAAAAATTTAGTGCTTCATAAACTTTCCTCCCCACTCAAAAAAGTGAATCGAAGATGATAATCCAAATACCATGGACAAGGTCATTCGTAAGGAAAGGATTTTCTACCAACAATTCAAATAAAGGAATGGTAACTCCAAAACCCGACTTAATAAAAAGAAAGAGTGGGCCATACAAAATAACAGAGGAAAATGTGGACAGTTCAAGCATAATGGAAAAGGGGGATAGAATCGTAGCTTCAGCAACAATAATGCTCAATCTCAAAGGTCATAAGTGCATACCTAGATTGGATCCAAATAAACTGAACCTAATAAGCAACCCAATGCGAGGGAAAGGGAGCAATTAAAATGTTGGGGCTGCGGCGAACCCCATCTTTTACGAAACTATCCATATAACTCAAAAATAGTCAAACACCTACAAAATGTTTAGGAATCCTCCATTGTCAATGATATAGCCAGAAATATTCCATGAATTAGGGCAGCGTAGGAGTGACAAGCGAAACACCAATCCATTATGGTGGAAGTAGAAGGTACAATTCTTAGCCAATCTGTTTCAATATTAATTGATCTTGGTGCTAGTTTAAGTTATATTAGCCCTTAATTTATAAAAAATTGCAAACGAGTGGTTTGAAAATATAAAAATCCATGGCTAGTACAACAAGTTATAGGAGAGAAAAGAAGAGTGACTAGCTCGGTTAAAGATTTCCTGATTCTGTTGGACGAAAAGTAAAAAAAAAAAATTTAGATGTGTTTTTGTTAGTCTCCCATGATGTCTTGATAGCGTGGATCGGTTGGAAAGTCATAAAGAACTCATTAATTTTTTGGAGAAAATAGTTACTTGTGTAACAGACAGTGGTGGAAGAAAAGTCTATAAATGACATATTCATACCAATTTTGATTCGTCAAATATCAACACTACAATTAAGGAAAGCACCTAGGAAAGGAAGTCAAATATTTTCCATTAAGTTGGAAGATCCTTCTTTGAACAAAACATAAAATTTGTTAGGAAAAATTGGAGGCGGTGAGATATTTTTAGGATGTGTTTCGAGAAGAGATTCCATGGTTTCCTCCCAAGAGGGAAATAGATCTCTCCATAAAATTGGTACCTGGAGTTGCACCATTATCAAAAGCTCCCTATCGAATGACAATAACGAACTAAAAATTCAATTATAATAGTTATTGAGTAAGGGGTATATTAGGCCTAATTTATCCCCATGGGGTGCACTTGTCCTTTTCATTAAAAATAAGGATGGAAGGTACAAAATGTGCATTTATTACTGACATTTAACAAATTAACAGTAAATAATAAATAACCTCTACTCGGAAATTAACAACAAATAATAAATAATCTCTACTCGGAATTGACGTTCATTTCTTTCAAGTCAAAGGGCCAAGCGTGATTTAAAAAATAAATCTTTGGTCTAGATATCATCAATTAATGATTAGAGAATAATATATACAGAAGACAACATCTATAAATTGTTATGGACACTATGAGTTCACAGTGTTACAATTTGGGCTCACAAACACGCTTGCCACTTTCGTGTGCCTAATAAATAGTGTGTTCAACATATTTTTAGATAAATTTGTTTTGAATTTTATTGAAAATATATCAGTGTACTAAAAATAGTGGAGGAACACAAAAAACACTTTGAAATAGTGTTTTGAACCTTGTGAGAACACCAAATTTCAAGATCAAATACAATATTTGGGCCACGTAATTTCAGAGGAAGGAATAACAGTAGATCTCGAGAAGGTGAAGGCTATCCTTAAATGGATGGGTACCAAAGGAAGTTGTTGATATAAGATCCCTTATGGGAATAACCATTATTATCATAGGTTCATTGAAGGATTCTCCAAATTGGTTCACCCTATCACTTCCCTTCAAAAAAGGGGTAAAATGTTTGTGGACACAACAGTCACAAGAGAGACTTGAAAAGTTAAAGTATATATTAACTATTTCCCTGGTACTCAGAATATAAAATTTAGAAAAATATTTTGAAGTGTGTACAGATACATGCCTAGAAGGCTTCAAATGTTTTAGAAGGCTTCAAATGTTTTCTTATGCAGGAGGGGCATGTTGTGGCTTATGAGTCATGAAAATTGAAATAGCATGAGAAACTTTATCTAGTATATGACTTGGAGTTAGCAGCTTTGATTCATTCTCTCAAAATGTGAAGGAATTATTTGATGAAAAGGAAATTAACTCTGATTAAAAATGAAATCCATCTAAAATACTTCTTCAGCCAACCCAAATCAAATGTTAGAGAAGCTAGGTGGATGGCATTTTTAAGTCAATTCAACTTTGACATTAAACACATCAAGGGAAAGGAAAATAAAGAGGCATATGCCTTACGATAGAGTCCAAAACATATTTATGAGGTTTCTATGAGTAAAAGTGAAATAAATTTGTTGGAAAAAGTCAAGGAGGCAACATTAACAGGTCAAAAATATGAACAAATGTGTAAAAATTTAGAAACTAAATTTGATCTAGATAAATGGGATGATTATAAAATCAACAAAAATGAGTTGTTATGAACAAATGTGTAAAAATTTAGAAACTAAATTTGATCTAGATAAATGGGATGATTATAAAATCAACAAAAATGAGTTGTTAATGTATAAAAATGTACGTTATATAGAAGATTAAGAGGAAATCTAACAATTAATTGTCAATGAATACCACAAGAAACCCTTTGCAGACCATCTAGGATACCAACAAATGGTAAAATCCCTTAAGAAGGAGCTTTCGTGGCTTCAAATAAAGAGGGAGGAAACTAAATATTTGGTTATGTGTCATGAATGTCAACAAGTGAAAATGTAACGCCAACATACATCTGGCCTATTAAATAATTTTCCCATACCCGAAATCAAATTGGTGGTGATATCCCTAGATTTTATTACAAGATTGCTTTGAACATGAAAAAATCATGATGCCATCATGGTAGTGGTTGAGAAGCTAAATAAAGTTACTCATTTTATTCATGTGAAGTCTACATATAAGTCTACACAAGTGGTTTATGTCTTTATGAGAGAGTATTTTAAATTGCATGGAATACCCAAGGTGGTCATTTCAAACAGAGATCCAAAATTCACTTCAAATTTTTGGAAATCCTTATTTATAGGGTTAGGTACATAATTAAAATTGAGTACTACATATAATTTGAAATTGGATGGGAAAACTGAAAGGGTTAATAAAATTTTGGAAGACATGTTATGAATGTATGTAATGAACCAACCTTCTAAATTAGAGGATTACATACATTAGTTAGAATTTGTGTAGAAAAAAGGCTATTAGGGCTCCTTGAAAATGATTCCTTTTGAGGCATTATATGGGAGGAAATGTTAGTTAGATGTAATTTGGAGTCGATTAGAATATTGGTTGGTATTAGGACCATACCTATTACAAGAAATGGATTAAATAGTAAAGAAAATCAACAAAATTTGAACGAGGCACTAGATAGACAAAAAAGTTATGGGGACATGAAAAGAACCCCTAAAGAGTTCCAAGTACGAAAAGATGTGAGTTTAAAAGTTTGACCAAAGAAAATTTCTTTGAGGTTAGTGAATTCTCTTAAGATGGCTCCTTGGTATTGTGGGTCATTCGAAATACAAGCCTGAGTGGGACCAACAAATTATGAATTAGCTTTACCATATCATCTTAAGATACACAATGTATTTCGTGTATCTTTATTAAATAAATATATATATGATCCTAATAATCTAATTAATTTGAATGTGGTGTAGGTTGAAACGGAAGGCGAATTCTAGGTTTAACCTATACAAATATTGGATCAAATGGAAACTACTTTGCGAAATAGAACCATTTCTCAAGTTAAAGTGCAATGGGAGCCTAAAGAGGCTGATGCGGGAGCACTCAGCAGCAAAAGTGGACCAGAGGAAGCAGAACAAAGGAAAGTCTGCCTTAAAGCAGAAAGTTAGATTTAAAGCAGAAAAACAGATTTAAAGTGGATTTAAAGCGGATAAGATGGATAGACTTCCTATTGATAACAACCATGCACGCTTTTTGGAGAGCTTTCATTGTAGAAAAACTAGGAAAAGATCTGATCGATCCTACCTAATGCATCTTCTATAAATGTAATGTGATAGGGTGTGAGAGATATCTTGTGCTGTGAGGAAAATTGTGAGTGAAAATGTAACCGAGTGTGAGCTCGTTCTTAAGGCTGAAATGCCTTAATTTTGTAACTGTTTTGTTAATATATAGAACTTGGGTTCAACATTTGTTGCATACATTTATGTGTGGGTTTTAATTGATTTAGTTTCGTGTGTGTATTTTATCAATCGACATCGATCGCTTCAGATCGATGGCAATATATATGTTGTTAACTGTTATTGTTCTTGAATGTAATTATGAATGGCCATTGATAAATGCGTCGGAAGGGAGAAGCGTTCACATAACGCTATATACGGCATAATGGACCTGATTACGAGAGGGGTGAGCTTTGAAGACTACTGTTCTCTGTTTCTTGGAACAATGAAACTGTAGAGATGTGTCGTTCTCTTGAATTGTCTCCTAGCATATCAGAATTTATCGATATACTTTCCAAAGGCGACACACAACTAGGGGTCCTCAGATACATTGATGCATTTGGCATGCTAGATAAAGTAGATCACGTGGAGTTGTTGACCTCATATTTAATAGATGTGGGGAATGCTGGAAAGGTCGTTGTGACGAATGGACAAGGCACGGATGCTTCTCAGGAACTAGATTATATCGCAAAACTCCAGACTTCCGCTGACATTAAGTTGAAGGCTTACATACCATTGTAATTGCTATACAACCATATCGGTGTCTTATGTATAGAATCTCTGTTTTTAAAAGGCGTTCAATCGCTGTGTTTTTAAGCGGAGATAAAGGAATCATCGATATCTATAGAGGTGGCTGTGTATGTTCCTGTGTATTCATAATGTGTATGTATGCTTTCTACGGTTATAATTTACAATGCTTCAAGTCTAAAGCGCTTCCAACAAGGCTTAGTGGGCCATAACCCACAGGTCCAGTATCGAGTTTTATCTGGGAATTGGGATTTTGGGCAGTCCCCAAATTCTCGTCCCATCAGTTTGGTATTAGAGCGAGAAAAAGATTTTGCGGAAGGAGGTACAGTTCTTGATAAAGTATGTATGGTATTTATATTTTGCGTAGGTAGCAGCAGAGGAAGGAGAGAAGATTGCAGAGGAAGGTGAGAAGATTGCAATAGCCTAGAGCGTTTACCAAAAGACCAAGTCTAGAGGAGAGCTTGGTGAGGTATGAGGCAGCAAGGAGGACTTGCTGTTGCAGAGGTAGATTGCAGCTCACAAGTTAAAGTTATTACGAAGACCAGAAGCATATGACCAGGAGGTCATAAATTTTTGTGTCTCGGGAGTCTGATGCGGGAGCACTCAGCAGCAAAAGTGGACCAGAGGAAGCAGAACAAAGGAAAGTCTGCCTTAAAGCAGAAAGTTAGATTTAAAGCAGAAAAACAGATTTAAAGTGGATTTAAAGCGGATAAGATGGATAGACTTCCTATTGATAACATCCATGCACGCTTTTTGGAGAGCTTTCATTGTAGAAAAACTAGGAAAAGATTTGATCGATCCTACCTAATGCATCTTCTATAAATGTAATGTGATAGGGTGTGAGAGATATCTTGTGCTGTGAGGAAAATTGTGAGTGAAAATGTAACCGAGTGTGAGCTCGTTCTTAAGGCTGAAATGCCTTAATTTTGTAACTGTTTTGTTAATATATAGAACTTGGGTTCAACGTTTGTTGCATACATTTATGTGTGGGTTTTAATTGATTTAGTTTCGTGTGTGTATTTTATCAATCGACATCGATCGCTTCAGATCGATGGCAATATATATGTTGTTAATTGTTATTGTTCTTGAATGCAATTATGAATGGCCATTGATAAATGCGTCGGAAGGGAGAAGCGTTCACATAACGCTATATACGGCATAATGGACTTGATTACGAAAGGGGTGAGATTTGAAGACTACTGTTCTCTGTTTCGAGGAACAATGAAACTGTAGAGATGTGACGTTCTCTTGAATTGTCTCCTAGCATATCAGAATTTATCGATATACTTTCCAAAGGCAGCACACAACTAGGGGTCCTCAGATACATTGATGCATTTGGCATGCTAGATATAGTAGATCACGTGGAGTTGTTGACCTCATATTTAATAGATGTGGGGAATGCTGGAAAGGCCGTTGTGACGAATGGACAAGGCACGGATGCTTCTCAGGAACTAGATTATATCGCAAAACTCCGGACTTCCGCTGACATTAAGTTGAAGGCTTACATACCATTGTAATTGCTATACAACCAGATCGGTGTCTTATGTATAGAATCTCTGTTTTTAAAAGGCGTTCAATCGCTGTGTTTTTAAGCAGAGATAAAGGAATCATCGATATTTATAGAGGTGGCTGTGTATGTTCTTGTGTATTCATAATGTGTATGTATGCTTGCTACGGTTATAATTTACAATGCTTCAAGTCTAAAGCGCTTCCAACAAGGCTTAGTGGGCCATAACCCACAGGTCCAGTATCGAGTTTTATTTGGGAATAGGGATTTTGGGCAACCCCCAAATTCTCGTCCCATCAGAGGCCACTTGAGAATTAGAAATATATATGATAGAATATTTCTCTATGTTGTCCCAAAGTTCAATGGAATCTAGAAACACTAAGGATGACATCCCTTTAAGGGGAGAGGTGTGGCACCCCTAGTTACTAGACTATTACTTAAGTGTATATGAATTATTTATCGTTTGTCATTTCATTATGATTGAATAGTTAAAAGTTTAGAAAAATTTGTCAATGTAAATATTTATATTTTTGATATAAATACTCACCTTTTGTGTGGATATATTTTGTAAAAAAGAAAGAATTATGTGTTGTTATCACTCTTTTGAAATTGTTAAGAGCTATCACGTGGAAATTAACTCCTATTTATTAGGGAAACAATTGGAATTAGTTATTCCCAAGAGAAGGGAAGAAGTAAAACCAAAAAATGTTCTCCATTTGGATCATTTAAAAAAAAGAAATGAGAAAAGAGGGACCAAAATGTATGTCTTGGCTAGAGATAAATGCCATGGATTTGTCTCTAGTTAGGAATCATGTGGGAGAGAAATAAAGTAATTCCATATTACAAATAGTGGGAGATAGATACTAGCTGGGGCCTTAGGAATAAAGTAGGACATTTCTTAGAGGTTCAGGAGAACTAGTTTCTGGAAAGCAAACTGAGAAAATTCCTGAAACTGTTTCTCTGATAGGGAGCAAGAGAGCTCAGGGGTAGCTGGTTGAAAAGGGAAATAAACCAACTTACAGTTGGGAGGACTAATATAAATCTCATAACATTTCCAAGAGAAAGAATAGATAACTATATGACATACAAAGATTATTTACTAATTATTTGACATAAAAGATATTAGAGATCATGAGTAGAAACTGTGTAATAATTACCATTGATGATTTTTCATTGAGTTATAGAAATTGTTTGGAATAACTTGTACCAGGGGAGGCTTCTTATAAAATGGCTTCATGTATTTCCATAATTATATGTGGTTGTTGAAGGATCAGCACAACCCACATATGAATATTGATGTTCCCTCATTTCAACATCATTACCCCTACTTCTTTCTTCATGAAGCAAAGAACTTATACCATCAAAAGCTAATTTATTCTTAGATTACACATTGGACACTAATGAGTGATGTCTCTATCCACACATAATGGAGAGTGTTTGGAACAATACTTGGTGGATGTTGGAGGAGAGACAACTTCCAAAAATAAAGCATATTATATTATGCATTCAATTGTTCAATATGGGGACTTATATACATGACATACATTAGGTTATACTTTTTAATTATTTAACTAATTTAAAAAAATATAATGATAATTGTAAATATCAAAATTAATTATAATATTTTGTAATTTAATTATATATTTAGGAGTAAATTTTTGTAAATTAATATAAATATATAATCTATTAAAAATATATCTATTTTAAAATTTCAAAAATTTCAATATAAATCATAGAAATTCTCTATTTTAGAACACTTAATATAGTTTTCAAGCTCAATTAATATTTCTACTTAATTATAAATCATGTTTCATCTAATTTCTCAATCATTATTCTAAAAAGGGAAATATAATTAATGTTAGAAAAAAGTTATGATTGATATATCCTATACATCATTTTCTTTTTCAAATAAATGGGTATGACAGTTTTATTAAAAAGGAAGGTTGGGATTCAGCCCAAAACCATTACATTTCTCCTAGATTAAAAACATTCCTTCTGGGACTGAGATTGGGCATGAAGGCTCGATCCATCCCTCAAGTAATTACCCCATGAGACAAAAATTTCAGTCATGTTCTAGCTAAAAATTTTCCAAAATACTACCAAAATCCAAATAGATTTAAATTCCATTTTTCACTACTTTTTTATTTAATTTTGACTCATGTTTGTCTTGAGTGAATTTTTTTCCCTTCTTCCCCACTTAAATCCAATCCACAATTTTTGTTGTGTTTAACAGATCACCCTTTGATGAGTGAGAATTGTTGTCTTTATGTTCTTCCTAATCTTCATCATTTTCCCAAGAAGTTGCTTTTCTCACTTTATTCCTTAGGGATTCAAAGGGGATCCTACTTTCACTATGATTTCTTGTGCTCCCACTGTCACGAATCTAGAGTGTTTTCATTGACATACACTTCTTCCTAACTCATTTTTGTTTCCTTTGATGAATCTTCTTTAACAATAACTTCCTCCTTCTTTTACTTTGCTTATTTCTTACCTTGAATCTCTTCTTCTTTGTATATCATATAATATTCACTCTAAGGTTCTTCCCACCATTTGGGCCTTTGATTATTTTTCTAGACTTTGTTATTCTGCAAAAGCTTGGGGAAATTTGGAATTACATTCCATGTTTCATAATAGGAATGACATCAAAATGAAACATTTTCATAATCAAACTTCTTTTGCCTTCTTCCCCACTTAAATCCAATCCACATTTTTTGTTGTGTTTAACGGATCACCCTTTGTTGAGTGAGAATTGTTGTCTTTAAGTTCTTCCTAATCTTCATCATTTTCCCAAGAAGTTGCTCTTCTCACTTTATTCTTTGGGGATTCAAAGGGGATCCTACTTTCACTAGGATTTCTTGTGCTCCCACTGTCACAAAATCTTGAGTGTTTTCATTGACATACACTTCTTCCTAACTCATTTTTGTTTCCTTTGATGAATCTTCTTTAATAATAACTTCTTCCTTCTTTTACTTTGCTCTTACCCTGAGTCCTTTCTTCTTTGTATATTGTATAATATTCACTCTGAGGTTCTTCCCACCATTTGGACCTTTGATTATTTTTCTAGACTTTGTTATTCTGCAAAAGCTTGGGGAAATTTGGAATTACATTCCATGTTTCGTAATAGGAATGACATAAAAATGAAACATTTTCATAATCAAACTTCTTAGCCCACATAGTGTCTGGAGTTATTAGATCTATTTTGGTAAGAAAAACCTTGTTGAAATACATCACAATGTGAATTCGAGCATAACAGGTTTTATAAAAAAAACAGATTCTGGGATGCGATAATAAAACTTCCCTAGTGCATTACTAGCGGAAGATGACATTGGAATGATCCAAAGATGCGGGGGGATGTTGATGAGCCTTACTCAAATAGAAACTATGAAGATTGAAATCATAATCGGGTCAAAGGTGGGAGACCAAGGCTGCATGAAAAGGTAAGCACTGCCCCAAAACTAAGGCTCATATTCACAAATATTCTTCTTATCCTCAATATTATATAAACAACAACAAAAAACCCTCAGCCAGAGTGTAAGTATTCAAATCATTAGTTAAGAGGAGTTTCCACATTTTAAAAATGCCTGTGTAGAAATCAATCAACCAAGAACAAAACATGTTAAATCTACAAACCAAACCCTGATATGAAAAAAATGTCTCATAGCTAAAAAAATCCTCTTCGAAATAAACCATAAGAGTTGGAGCTTCTTCAACAACCATAAGAATAGATCTAGATTTCATCATAACATTATATAAAACTATAACTTGAGTTGTCATTCCTTCGACACAAATTGACTTATTCTTTGAATCAATAGAATTGACAATGATAAGTGAGTTACGGAAAATCCTATTTTGATTAACTTAAACTTCTCTTTTATGTCATTATTAATTTTCATATTATTATGTCAATTTTATATTTTACTATTTAAAAGGAGGAGGATAAGATGCGGTTATTTTGAAATTATGTATACATGTTGTGAAGTCGCTTTTAATAAGGGCCTAACCTGTTAAAATTAACTTTTAGCTATGGTAGAAAAACATAATATAGTAGGTAAGCTAAAATAATTTAATTACACATCAATATGATATTTATTTATTTATGATATTCAATTCTCTATTACATATTAATTTATAATATTATATTTAATTTTTTATTACATTTAGCTAATGTTGGATAATGTTTTATAATATTTTATAAAAATAAATTGAGGAGTAGTTATTTAATTACACATCAATATGATATTTATTTATTTATGATATTCAATTCTCTATTACATATTAGTTTATAATATTATATTTAATTTTTTATTACATTTAGTTAATGTTCGATATTTGTTTTATAATATTTTATAAAAATAAATTGAAGAGTAGTTTAGGTATTGTTATATATTTTTATTTTTTTCTAAGTATATTTTCCATTCAATTTTTGTGTCCAAAAATTTAAAAAGATTTCTTTAAAAGTATAGATTTGAGTTGAATAGTTTACACAATTTTAATATCTTTCAAGGTCTCAAATTTTTTTATACATTAAAAAAAAATTGAATAATAAATCATTACAATCCCAACAATAATTATATGATATGATTCTGGTGCAAAAATGAAAAAACCTAACATACTTAGACTAAACATTTATTTAGCAATAACCTTAAAATTAAATGCCACTAACTCTATCTTATTCTCCAGTTTTCTCATATTTATTTAACAATAACCTTAAAATTAAATCCCGCTAACTCTATCATATTCTCCAGTTTTCTAGTATTGAGAGCATAGTTATGAGTAGGCATCTAATGCACAATTCTTTTTTAAAAAGAATCAAAGTAATGTGGAAACCAAGATGCTTCTCAAAATTGATTCAAGCACTAACCAAAACCACTTATGGCTTATATGAGGATGGCATAAAAATTTACAACCTTAGAAAGAAATGGAATAAAGGAAACACTACTTTTATAAAATAACTATAATATTAAAATAAGTATTACAACTAAATTTAAGGATTTTATTTATTTATTTAATTTTTTTTTGCGTAAAAAAGGGTTAGAGTAAAAGGAAATTAAGGTATTGACAATGAAATTAAGTGTTGGGAATTTCCAAATTGCCTCGGATGAATAATCTATTGTCCTTTTGATGAGAAAATTGCAAATGGGAAACAATTTTTCTTAAAATATATATCAATCCTTTTATCCTTTCACTTATCAACATTATAGTGATCTTGGAATTCCATTATCAATATTCTTTACATTATAAAACAAAAATTTTAAATAATATTTTATCTTTTTAAAAATTCTATAACATAAATATATTATGATCATCATAATATATTATGCTATCATCAATATATAGTTATGACCCCTTTTTTTAATATAAAACACAAAATAATCATAAAAAAATACCAATTCATTTAAACCTAATTTAATACTTAATCTAGTTTAATATTTGACATAGAAAAATTCACCAAATCACACAAATTATAAGCAACTTAATATCATATAGTATTCTTAAAAAAATTAACATGACAAATAAGTTAAATAATGAAATTTGACTAAAAAAGTTTTTAATATACAAGATCAATCTTAAATCTAGTTTTATTAAGTAGAGAGAGATTTCAAATTTCTGTAGCTTTAAATCTTTCTTCCTTAAGTTTTGAATTGTGAAAAAAATTAAAATTTATACCTCAAGAGATTTGATCTCCTCAGAGTTTGATAAATCCATATTTAAAATAGATCTCGGCTAATTTAAATTATCTAACATATTGTAACTTTTTTATTTTTTACATTTAAATTAATTTTCTATTGTTTTTTTCTTTCCTTAAAATAAGTTACAATTTACAAATTTTAAATTTAAGGTAAATTAAATTATACACTTATATTATAGTTCATATTTCTAATAATAATCTAAATATATATTATTTTTTACTTAAACAAAATTTACTAAAAAAATAACACATAAACTCTCTCTATATTAGTTTTTCTTTTATCTATTTAAATTATTTATTAAATTTCAATTCAATAAATACCTCACACAAGAATTTTAATAATGATATTATTTTACATAATTTATAGATATGAAATACTTATTGGATTTTACTTTAAGAAAATTTAACTCAATTTAGGTAATATGCCTCACATAGAAAATAAACTCCAATAACTCGGCTACACCATTTGAAAATTTATTGAAAATTTATTATTATTTTTGCTGGTAATTTTTTTTTTTGAGTATTTAATTTATCAAATTTGCTTAATGGTATTTTACATATTCACATTCTTAAGTTACTAAAATTGTTTCTTTATGTCCGATAGATTGAAAATTTATTATTATTTCCACCACGTATAGACACATATATAGACACACGTTGAGGGGTTATATGTTAGAACGATTTTAATCAAAACTCTATGTGAATCAAACATTCAACGGTGGTGAGTATTATTTCTATATATACAAGGCTCTAAGGTGGCGCCCTGATTGAAACAGGAAACTTAAAGATTATAAAAAACATTGTAACATTGGGTCTAAAATCTTTCGAATGAAATCATTATACAAATTGTAATAATTAAGGTTTACACATGGCCTCGGATCTACCCTTTACTCCCTCAATGCGTGATCCGACGACTAAGATTACTGTTGTACGGAGCTAAGTGACCCACTCTCCGATGTGCGGGTGTAAGGTGGCGCCCTGATTGAAATAGGAAACTTAAATATTATTAAAAACATTGTAACATTGGGTCTGAAATCTTTCGAATGAAATCATTATACAAATTGTAACATCGCTGGCGTGAAGCTTACTGCAACCTATTAGGGTTTATCATGTAGTTAATAAAGTATTATCTGGATGGCCAATTTCGTTCCACCTTAGCTCAAGGATTATGGGTATTCCCTTAAATTTTGTTGTTTACTTTAACAACCGCAACACCATTATGACCTACGATATTATATTATTGACACGATAGAGCACTATTTTGACAGACATTTTTCACAATGAGCTTGATATTGGCTAACATATCGGGTCTCAACATTAACTTATATTCTTGGATGTTCTATATAGGGTCCCAACATTAATTTATATTATCGGATGTTCCAATTAATGGCCATTTTTCATTTCCTTAGGTATAAAACTTTGAAAGGGCTCATATTCAAAGATTAGTGATAACTATTATTGTATGTGAATTCTACTAAGTGGAGCTACTCTTCCCATTTACTTGTTTTCTATATGACATACTTTCTTAACATACCTTCTAGCACTTGGTTTACTTGCTCCATTTACTTGTTTTCTATATGACATACTTTCTTAACATACCTTCTAGCACTTGGTTTACTTGCTCCATTTGCCCATCGGGTGATATGCAATGCTAAATTGAACTTAAGTCCCTAAGCTGATAAAGAGATTTATCGAAAATGTTAATGTGGAATGTACATCTTTGTGAGAGATCATAACCTTTGGAATTTCGTTTAGAGTGAAGATTTTCACATGAATATGTTCCGCAATTTGCGGAGTGTTATATATAAATTCAATAAGAATTAAATGGGCCACTTTACTCAAATTATCTATTACCACCATGAATGAATCATTATGTTTCTTGGTTTTAGGAAAGACTGTTATAAAATCTAGTGTAGTTACTTCCCATTTCCACTGTGGAATGGGTAGCGGGTGAAGCAACCTAGTTGGGAGCTGATGTTTATTCTTGACTCGCTAACACTCCAAGAATTTAGCCAAGTACTCAATAATATCTTTTGTGAATCCAGGCTAGAAATATTTTTCTTTCCGTTAAGGCAGTGAATAACTTCTAATATCCGGGATGGGCATCATAAGGTCTTTTGTGAAATTCATCTAAAATTAGTTGTCTAATAGCTATCTGATTGGGAACATATACTCTCCCCCTAAAGGTCAATAAATTGTCTTTATTTATACCATAAGCATTATGTTGTTCAACATTGTTTACTTGTCGAAAATAGATATTTTAGATCCTTATTCGCAACATCTTTAATCAGATCAAAAAACTTAAATATCGCTCAACTCTACGTAATTTCGTATATGTGATGTGATTTCCTACTTAATGGATATGCTACATGGTTTTCTTTCCCTTTTAGGTGCTTAATATGGAAACCAAATTCACTTAAAAAGCTTTCCACCTAGTTTTCTAGGCATTAAGACTAGGTTGTTTAAATAAACTCGTTAGGCTTCTATGGTCGGTAATTAACACAAACTTCTTACCGAGTAAATAGTGTCTCCATACTTTCAAAGTTTGTATTATCTCAATTAAATTTAAATCATAAGTAGAATAAATTTTCTCGTGATCCTTTAATTTCTAGGATTCGTATGTAAGTACTTTTCTGCATCAATACTCCTCCCACTCCTTGAATTGCATCAATGCAGATGAAAAATTGATTCTTTGGGTCTACAATTTTTAACAATGAAGTTGTGGTTAATAAATGTTTCACTAACTCAAAACTACGTTGACAGTCAACAGTCCAGTTGAAAGCTTTTCCTTTCTTTTGCAAAGAAGTTATAGGGTAAGATATTCTAGAGAATCCCTCAATGAAACGATTGTAATATCCCACTAAACCCATGAAAGATCGAATTTCAACAACATTAGTAAGAACAAGACATTCCATAATAGTTTCATTTTTTTCTGAATCAATAACTACCCCTTCTATAGAAATTATATGTCCTAAATATTGTATATGATCCTTATAAAAATCAAAGTTATTGTATTTGGTGTAAAATTGTTGTTCTCGTAATGTTTTTAAGACTATTTGCAAATTCTTCTTATGTTCCTCCAAATTCTTTGATTATATAAGGATGTCATCAATAAAAATTTGGACAAGTTTATATAGATAGGGATGAAAAACACTATTCACAAGACTCATGAATGTTGTCGGGGCACTGGCAATGTCAAAGTACAGAACCACAAACTCATAATGACCATAATGGGTCCTGAAGCCTATTTTAGTAATGTCCTCCTCCCTTACCCTTATCTAATGATACTCGAATAACAAATCTATCTTAGAAAACACTGTATCCCTTTTGAATTGATTGAGAAAATCATTGATTCTTGGCAAAGAATATTTATTCTTAACAATCAGTTTATTAAGTTGTATGTAATCTATGCATAGTCTCATAGTATTGTCATTCTTCTTAACAAACAAGACAGGTGCTCCCCACATAGATACACTTGGGTGAATGTAGCCTTTATCAAATAATTCTTGTAGCTGCATCTTTAAATCGATTAACTTAGGAATACTCATTCGATAAGGTGTTTTAGACATAGGTGCAACCCATAGAATTAGTTCTATGGTAAAGTCTATGTCTCGCTTTGGAGGTAGCCCTGGAATTTCTTCCGGAAACACATCAGCAAAGTCTTAAATAATTGACAAATTCTCTAAGTTGGTTAACTTATATTTTGAATAAGTGAAACCCACTTGAACTGCATATATTTGAAATCCTTTCCTAATACACTTACCTAACTAAGAGGTGGTAATTGGTCACAATTTTATAGGTCTTCGTACCCCATGAATTTCTTGTTTGACAGCCTCGTTAATAAGCTAACTAATAGTTTTATCCTTGCATTTCACTAAATACAAGTGTCTTTCCGACCAGTCCATACTGATTAGAACATCATAATACCATAAAGGTAACACATTCATATTCACATTGATTAACTGACTTGATGTCTCAATGGGGAGGTCATCTAATCTAGCTATCACCCTTCATTTTTCCCGAGTGGCCAATTGTACCAATAAAGTATTTTTAAATTTACAAGTTTCCAGGTGACACATTTCCACAATTTTAGGACTAATATAACTTAAATTGGCTCCTAGGTCTATCGAAATTGACACAACATGGTTATGCATATTACCTTCAAATTTTATCATAATAGGTTGGTATTTGGTTTGATGATTTTCCAAAGAAGCATTCATCCTAAGTATACTTCTAGCCACCTCACTAACTGTGGAATCAACTTATATATTGGTAGTTGGCTTCATTCTGGTTCGATGAGAGAAATTTTTATAATAATGAGGCTCCCCACAACCCCAACACTATAATGATGGTCTCTAGGATTGGATATCTTCTGCTTTACTAGACACTTCTGTCTACTTTGATTCATTTTGCGCTTTGAATTTCTGTTGATTTTTCCAAGGAGGTTTGTTGTGTTGGTTTATGGGTAGATTCCTAGCATTTCCACTTTTTGTATTTTTGATTTTCTAGAAGTTTTTTTGTCATTTTTTATTATACCAACTCTTGCTTCCTTCCTCCTTTTGTTTCATCAATTGATAACAGATTCATGCCTTCCATATATCTTCATCCATAGTTTTAGGATTGTCAAAATCCAAATTCTCTTTCGTAAATGCTGGTAGGTTGCTCATGAAGTGTTGTACCTTGGCCTTCTCCTCTTGAATGTAAGGTACATACCTCAGCAGGGATGTGAACGTAGTCACAAACTCATCCATAGAGGGTTTTCATAATCTGAGGTCGCGGAATTCCTTCACCTTATCATCATAAGATTGCTCAATTAATTAGTTTTATTTAAAGTATTTTTGAAAGTCCCCCCAAGTCACCCCCTGCTCGTCAATTAGATCAACTATTGGAATTAAGGAATTGTTGAGAAGGGAGGGTGAATTAGTAATTTAAGAAACTATTAATTTGATTTTATTATTGTGCTTATAGTTCCTTCTTATGTTCTTTCGTATGTGAAATAATACATTCATAATCAAGTAATAAATCATATAAACTTTCAGAACACATACTCAAACAACAATCTCATGATCAACGTGCATTTGACAATGTTTTCATGTGGAAGCCTAGAGGGAAAAACCACCAATTTGTTGTTTTTTATGATGTAATTTAAGCACAAACTTAATTACATTTGTTTGTTTGTGGGCACCCACTCACAAGACGCACCAACCCCCTTTTTTTTAGCAAGCACAAACTAGCCAAGAGGCACCAACCTCTTTTTTTAGCAAGCACCAACTTGCCAAGAGGCAACAACTTCTTTTGTTTAGCAAGCACCAACTTTCCTAGATGCACCAACCTCTTTTGTTTAGCAAGCACCAAATTGCCTAGAGGCACCAACCTCTCACTACCACTGTTTTACTATTTCATACAATTTTCATACTGAAAACAAAGGCATACAAATTACAAGTAAAATAACAACTTAATGGCTCTCTACAAATTCAACATTTTCACTCTTCTTTCTAACCCAATGCAAAACTTTCTCTATGCTCTACTTTCTCTACTCGGGGCTCTCCATTGTTTCACCATAAAACTACTCTTGCAACACTCTACTCTATGCTTTGATTTCTTTTCTCTGGGCTCTCCACTGTTTCACCATAATGCTACCCTTGCAACACTCTGCTCCATTCACAGCTCATTGCTTTTCTCTCTCGCAAGTATGATCCCACACCCCCATTAGCTCAATGGAGGTTCACAATTTTGTTCATGTGCTTCTCTTGGCTGGATGTAGTCGTTGGCACCATAAATTCTTCCCTCACATGTACCCCAGGAATGGAACCCCATCCTTTTGTTGATTTACACAAATTCAAATTTAGTCATTTCATTAAAATCATAAAGATGCACAACAATCACTTCTCTGTCATACAAGTAACTCTCCATGTTGTGTATTAACTCTCAATCCTCCTTACATATTTCACAGAGGATCCCCATACTTCTTTATGGTTCACAGAGATCTTCCTATACATTGGCATGGAGTATTTGTTTTGCATTTATTTACAGTGCTTGCATGAGAGGTCTTGGACAATCAACGTTACAGTTTTGCATTCAAAAACACAATTGTTGATTCATACATATTAATGGCACCATGTACCATCATATCAAATCTTTTCATCGCATTGATGTGTAGTGGTGTAACAATATGAAATAACTGATTTCCAACCTCTGATAAAGTCTAACCCCTTTTGCATCAGATGCATGCTCTATCTCCACCATATGACTTGGTTCGGTGACTGAGCGCCAACCATATCGGAGCCCCCTATATCGGTGGTTTTAATTTGTGGCCAATGTGTCAGCAACCACAAACTTGTGATCACCGATCTCTGATTTTCAGGCTCCTTCCGCTCAGCCCGTACCACATAGTTCTCACCAAAGGACCGAGGCCGATGACCAGGGGCTTGGCCTTAAGGCACTAAGTCTTTCAGAACTCTACCAAGGGCCTTTGGTTCTCTTATAAAGTGTCCAGCCCTTGTTTTCTTATCTTTCCTCTAGACCATGTGCTTACCACATCGAAGCCCTTTATTGGCGATTTCCACTTTGTGATAATGTGTTTTCCATCACAAATTGACGATCACTGATTGTTGATTGACCCCTTTGTTCAGACCTAGCCCTTCGTTCCCATAAGACTTTGCCACCACTTTCTATCTTGCATCCCGGTGAAATTTAACTGTGGTACATGAGACAACCATTGAAAACCTCTAATTGCCAATTTCTGAAGTGACATCATCTCATGCCAAGTGGCATCTTCTTATCACTAACACATTTCACTTAGATATGGCCCATTAGGCCATCCACAAACACTAAAGCATCCTACCACGTGTCCCTCCATACTATAATGTCATGTTGACGTAAGTGGCTATGTGTCCCTTATCAGAACCGATCAGATCCTACCACTTGTCCTCATCGAAGCTCCTTCGATGTTGCCTTTTGTCCTTATTGGAGCCAACCAGATGCTTCCCCGTGTCTTGCCTAGAGGAGAGAGAAAGAGGCCTCACCTACTCTGATTTATCACCAAATTTCTTTGTATTTTCCTTTTTGGCCTCCCAACGATTTAACTTAGAATGCACAATCCTGACTTATCCCATGATATTGCTAGACCTCTCACATGAAGGATCGTTGATATGAAATTCATCGAGGTCTTCGATATGTGATTCACCAGGACCTCCGATTACGATTCGCCAAGAACTATGATTTACGGGACTTCTAATCTGCAAGACTTCCAATCTATGAGACCTCTAATGCTCTAATACTCCTCACTACATAAGGCCCGAATCATCTTTAAATTTAGCAAGCCATATCTCTCGAACCACAATTCTATTTCTAGACTTTCACATATAGTTGGAAACCTCTTCTAGAGCACTTTCTAATGAAAGGAGTCTGATTAGCCACTAAGCCCATGTTCTACATCAAAAGATGGCTCCAAAGTCTCTACCTAGCTGGAATAACAACCACCAAGGCATGAAGCTCCATTATTAGGTTGAGCCTTGTTTGAAATCAATGCCAATACATACATAGCTAGCCATCTTAATACCATCAAATATCAAACAATATCCCCCTTTGGCATTGTTGACAAAATTGCAGACTCCCCCTCAGCTTGGCATGGTATGTTCTAATGCCAATTTCTCGCCCTTTGACATCAGTGGTAAAGAAAACTTCACTTTAACTCCCCTGAACCAATGCAGGCTACTATGCCATGAGTTCCTCCTGCTAAGTAGCTTCCACTTCCTACGAAAATGAAGTCATTTAGAGGAAGGAGTCACAACTCCTATCTACTGCCTGAGATAGTCAAATGGTTCTCTTGCAAGTGGCTTGGTAAAGATATCTACCAGTTTCTCTTTAGTGGGAACATATACAAGTTTAACAATATTGGTTGCAACTTTTTCCCTCAAGAAATGATACTTGATAGGAATGTGCTTGGTTTTTGAATGCATGACTAGATTTTTTGAGATGTTTATTGCACTATAGTTGTCACACATTATTGTAATGCGATTAGGAAACTTTACTTGTATATACTTTAAGGTTCGCTTCATCCATAGAATCTGTGTACAACAAGTCACAACAACAATATATTATGATTCATCATTTGATAGAGAGATGGAACCATGCTTCTTTCTAACCCACGATACCAAGCAGTCACCCAAAAGGAAAGTTACACCAGAGGTACTCTTCATGTCATATAGACTTCCAACCTAATCTGCATCTATGTATGCCTTCAGATTGAAGTATTTACTCATGGGATTCCACAACCCATACTCTGTTGTACCTTGAAGATATTTGAAAATCCTCTTTACAACCACCACATGACTGTCTCGTGTACATACCTAAAATCTTGCCACAATTCCCACTACTTGCATGATATTTGACCTTGAAGCTATCAAATACAGTAAGCTTCCTATGATCGATCTGTATTCAGTCTGATTTACCTGTGGCGATGCATCTTCCTTGCACATTTTACAACTTGTAGTCATGGGTGTGTTGACAGGTTTGAACTCCTCCATTCCAAATTTATTCAAAGTTTCCTTGAGGTATTTGGATTGAGATATAAAAACTCCTCGTGGGGACTAAGTAATTTGCAGACCCAAGAAGAAGGATAGCTCACCAATCATGGACATTTCAAACTCTATTTGCATATAGTTTACAAATCGATGCCCCAACTACTCCACATCATTTCCAAATATGATGTCATCAACATACACAACCACTATTAATAGATTATCATCTTCACATTTTACATAGAGATTGTTGCCAACTGAGCCTTTCTTAAAACCTTATTGCTAGAGATAATTATCCATCTTTTCATACGAGCATTTAGGGTTTTGTTTCAAACAATACATAGCCTTCTTTAATTTGCATGATTTGTATTTCCAACAAGTCTCCTTCTGGTCTGGGCACCCTTTCTTTGATCCCCAAGAATCTGACTCTCAAGGTATTCCTTTTGCACATATCTAGAAGGAATTTTTGGCCTTGAAGATGTTCTTGATTCCTCACCTTCATTGTCTAAATTTGTTTCATTCAGATCTAAGTCCCTCAACTCTGAACTCTCTACATCATCTGAATCCAAGTTACTTTCGGAGGATTCAGGTTGTGAGCTTACTTCATCAATCACTATTTCAATGTCATCTTTGTCGGGTTGTGTTATATTCTTTCCACGACTAGCCCATTTAGTCAATCGGGGTGTTAGAGGGCTAGTGGAGCCCCCCCTTCATTGTGCTAATTGTGCAATGAGGGGGTCATAGGGGTGCAGTTAACCCCCCTCTATGGGGTCCGTAGTAGCGCCCTGGGGAAAAAAAAATTTGGACCCTATATTAGGTGTGTGGACTTACCTATGTTTTTGTGCATGGTTTTCGGTCCATGATATTAGATGCTTGAACATGTATATATATATATTGTAACATTGAAAGGAACATAATGAAAAATCAAGCTGGTAGACCTGATTTTGGGATCCAGGGGAAATCTCTGTGTATATGTGTTTTATGTGTTATGCTCTCACATTGTTTATTTTCTATGTTTTAGAATTCGTATGTAGGTAATTTATATATGGGGTTAAAACCTACATTTGGTATCAGAGTTGTTTTGGCTTCAAGGGAACACCTTTGTTGCTGAGGGGTTTCGTTCATGCCTATGGTAGACCCTATTCAGTGGGAGATCTATGGGATCGATTCTAGTGGTGAAAGAAGATGGCGAGCAGTGGAAATATAGAGATTGAGAAATTTAATGGTTAGAGTTTTGAGTTATGGAAAATCAAGATGGAGGGTCTGTTGGTAGATAAAGATTAGTGGATCACAGTAGATGTAGGTACTAAACCAACGGGAGTGTCCGATGAAGAATGGAAGAAGTTGGATTAGAAGGCAAAACAAGTCTCCTTTTGGTCTGGGAAACCTTTCTTTGATCTCCAATAATATGACTCTCAGGGTATTCCTTTTGCACATATATAGAAGGCTTTTTTTGCCTTGAAGATGTCCTTTCTTCCTCACCTTCACTGTCTAAATTTGTTTCATTCATATCTGCATCCCTCAACTCTAAACTCTCTTCATCATCTGAGTCCAAATTACTTTCGAAGGGTTCAGGTTGTGAGCATACTTCATCAACCACTATGTCAATGTTGTCTTTTATCTTCCTTGTCCTCTTGTTGTAGCATTTGTGCCCTTTTCTTCGAATATAGTATGCAAGTGGTATTCCTTCATAAGCACATGAGTTAAGCTTCCAAAGGTTCTTTTCATTTCTTTTAATGAAGCATTTGCACCAAAACACCTTAAGGTGCTTAACTGATGCAGGTCTACCCTTCCATAATTCATATGAAGTTTTGTCAATGTCAGGCCCGAGATGAGTTCTATTTGAAAAGTATATTGCTACCTAAGCTACATCTCCTAAACAGTGGTGAGCCACTCCTGCTTCATCTAACATCGCTTTGGCCATTTCCTATATTGTTTGGTTCTTCCTCTCCACAAAAACATCTTGCTAGGGATTTTTTGCCACTAAGAAATTCCTTCTAATGCCTTGCTCTTCACAAAATTCTTCAAACTCTTTTGAGGTGAACTCTCCCCCTCTATCTGATCTCAATCATTTTATATTAATATCTTTCTCACGCTACCTAAGCCTTCAACTTCCTGAAGTGCTCAAATTCTTCCAACTTTTCATTTAGGAGGAGAATCCAAGTAGCCCTCATGTAATCATCAATGAACAACAGGATGTACCTTTCTCCTTTTGATGTTTTTTTACTTGTGGGGCCATAGACATCTATGAGAATAAGCTCCATAGGTCTGGATGAGGAGAACTCTTTCATTTTGAAATGAGTCCTAGTCTAGTTGCCAAACAAACATGACTTGCATATGGTGTTACCATGCCTTGACAATCTAGGTAATCTTTTTACTATTCCTATCATGCATATCCTTATCAAGCTATCAAAATTCATGTGTCCAAGCCTCTTATTGCACAGTCATGCTTCACTGTTTTTTCTCAAGTAACATATGACCCTTGAGTCATCAAACACACAAACATTATTGTGAGTCCTGACTACCTTCCCCACTAGTTTTCCATTTTTTATATTTTGTATCTCATAGTATTTAGATCGAAAGGTCACATCATAGTTGTTGTCACACGTCTGGCTAACACTTAGTAGATTGTGTTTGAGTCCTTCCACATACATCACATTCTGTGTTTTTCTCTTCTGATCAAGATTGACCACTCCTTTTCCTTTGATTCTTACTGGAGCATTGAGCCAAAGGTGACATTGCCTCCTTTGTCTTTTTATTTTAGTGACAGAAACTTTCTCTTGTATCCAATCATGTTTTGGAACAACCACTCTCTACATACCATTTGTTTTCTTTATCATGCACTGATAAGGTGAGCCCACATGGCATGCTCTTTTTGGTCTTTTGGTTCCAGCTTCTATTATTTTTTTGTATGCGATTATGTATGCCAGTTTGAGATTTAGATAAGTATTCAAACCTACTTCTACACTCATTTTCCTTGTGCCCAAAATTATTACATTTAAAATATTCAACTTTTCATTGTAGGGGAGTGAAGGCATTCTAATTCCTAAAAGAAGAATCTCGTGACTTAGCTGTCCGATGTGAACTAGACCTGATATTTTCATCTCTTTGAACTTTGACACTTCTACAATTAATATCATTGTGTCAAAATATATGACACTTGTAGCAGTGACCATAAAATAAGTAGGTGAGCCTATTGTCAGAAACATTATGAGGTTTAGCAAAGAAATAACGTTTTTGACTGTCTGTTTGACTCATCCTCCATTGGCAGTCTCCTATTTGTTCGACTGCTCTTTTGTCTTCGTGAACTCTTTCATAATGATTCTTCCTATGACGTTTTGGTTCTTCAACTCCTATGGACTTGAATTCTATCTTATTCTTCCCAATAGAAGATTCTTGTTCCTTTGAGTAACCTAGTTCAGTTATTATTTCTAAGGGCCTTTCACAACATTGAATATGGTTTAGTCTTCTAGTCCCTTCAACAAATCTCTCACTTAGACCCTTCTTGGTCTTTTCTTTCTCAAGGTTAGTTCTTAGAGAAACCACCTCTGCTTCAAGATACTGGAAGTTGTATTCCCATTCTTGAATCATCTCTTGAAGTACCTCTTATTTTCGTCTTACTTCCTTTAGCTCAACCTTTAAAAGTAAAAAATCATCTTTGCATATTTTTTAGGTCATTTCCCTTTTCAACTTGAGAAACTCTTATTTCAACTACTTATTCTCCTCTTCTAGCTTCTCATGATTTCCTTGTTCTCCTTTCAGCAGAAGAGCTATACTATCCTTGCTCTTGATAGCCTCTTCAAGTTTTTCTTTCTGATATGCAAACTCCTCATTATCTAAGTTATACATTCCTTCTTCTGCACACTGCAATTGTTCCTTCAACTGCTTGTTTTTCTTCCTTGCTTTCTTCAACTCATCAAGGGCACTGATGAGTTCTCCCTCAAGGTCTACCACTCCTTCCTCTTCTTCCTCTTTAGAGTCCATAAGACCCTATTTCTTGGATTCTATTTCAAGGGTCATAAGAAGATACTCGTTTGACTCATTTTTTGATGATTCTTCACAGTTTGATTCTGGGTCCAAAATATCCTCTTTGGAATAGAACACCTTCTTCTTGTTGGGTTTCTTCTTCTAAAATGTTTGAGATTTAATTTATAAAATTCAGACCTTATTCTCTTTTAGTCCCCTCTTTGTAAGGTAATTTGGAAGAGAAATGTCCAACTCTTCCATAGTCAAAACACTTAAAGGGAAACTTTGCTTTATATTTTCCAGAGCCTTGCATCAGCTTTCTGGCTAGTTGGGGCAGATCCTGATCAAATTCACTACTAGAGAAGTCTTCATGAACTCTATGTTCCTTTCCCTTATTGGATACTTTGAATATAGCTTCTTTTGGTTCATCTTTCTCCATTCCTACTCTCATCTCATAGGCTGTGAGAACACCATGTAGCTGATCCATCTTGAGATCCTTTAGGTTGACCATTTCTTCTATCACTCTGATTTTGGTGTTAAATCTCATGGGTAGAGATCTTAATACCTTTTGAATGATAAACTCTTCCTTGAATTCCTCACCAAGTCCTCTAATCATATTAAATTCCTCATAAACTCTATGAAGTACTCAGCTATGCTTTCATTCTCAGTCATCTTCAAGCTTTCAACCTCATTCTAAAAGTATAAATTTTTTCTTTCTTCAATTTGTCATCTCATTCATGACATTGGTTAAGCTTCTCCCACATATCATAAGCAGACTTACAATGCATAACCTTCACAAGTTATCACTGACTAAGACCAACAACAATGGCATGCTTGGCTTTACAATTGCTTAGATTCATTTTCTTACCATCTACAACTGTGGGGGGAATATTTGGGACACTGAAATTTACTAGTACTGAGGTCCAAACATCTACCGCAAGGGACATAATATACGCCTCCATTATTACTTTGTAAAAAGGCATAATTGGATCCATCAAAGACCGGTACCCTACTCAAGAAAAGTTTTTGACTCTCTTTATTCTTTATTATTCATCATTCCTAAGTATCTACCTTCCAGTGGTTAAACTATTACTGAAGGAACTTGGCTCTGATACAAATTGTTGGAATTAAGGAATTACTTGGGGGGGGGGGGGGGGGTTTCAAAAATTAATTTAAGAAACTCTTAATTTTCTTTTATTACTATTATTATAGTTTCTTCTTATGTTATTTCATATGTGAAAGCATTCATTCATGAAGCAGTAAATATTGTAAACTTTCAGAACACATACTCAAACAAAAATCTCATGATCATCATACATTTGACACAGTGTTTTCATGTGGAAACCTAGAGGGAAAAAATCACCAATTTGTTGTTTGTTTTATGATGTAATTTAAGCACCAACTTAATTACATATGTTTGTTTGTGAGAACCCACTCACTAGAGGAACTAACCCCCTTTTATTTAGAAAGCACCAACTTGCTAAGAGGCACCAACCTCTTTTGTTTAGCAAGCACCAACTTGCCAAGAGGCACCAACCTCTTTTGTTTAGCAAGCACCAACTTTCCAAGAGGCACCGACCTCTTTTTTTTAGCAAGAGCCAACTTTCCTAGAGGCACCAGCCTATTTTGTTTAAAAAGAGTCAACTTGCCTAGAGGCACCAGCATATTTTGTGTGCAGGCACCAACCTGTCACTGCCACTCTTTTGGTATTTCGTGCAATTTTCATACTGAAAACATGGGCATAGAAATTACAAGTAAAATACCAACTTAATGGTTTTCTGTATATTCAACTTCTTCACTTTGATTTTTGAACACTTATGAGAGTCTTCCTCTTGTTGCCCATTGCAACACTTGCTCTCTGCTCTACTTTATTTGTGGAAGGCTCTCCACTATTTCACCACAAAACTACCCTTGCAACACTCTTCTCTGTTCTTTGCTTTCTCTTCTCAGGGCTCTCCACTCTTTCACCACAACACTACCCTTGCAAAACTCTACTCCTTTTATAGCTCAGTACACTACTCTCTCACAAGTATGCTCCCACACCCTGATTAGCTTAATGAAGGTTCATAGTTTTGTTCCTGTGTTACTCTTGGCTTGATGTAGTCACTATCATCATCAACTGTGCCCACACATGTACCCTAGGCATGACACCCAATTCTTCTTTTGATTTACACAAACTCCAATTCACTCATTGTATTAAAATCATAAAAATTGATGACAATCACTTCTATGTCATGTAGCTAACTCTCCATGTTGTGTATTAACTCTCATTCCTCTCTACATATTTCACAAAGGCTCCCCATACTTCTTTATGGTTCACAAAGATCTACCTGTAAATCATCATGGAGTCTTTGTTTTGCATTTATTTAATATGTGTGCATGGGAGGTCTTCAGCCATCAACCTTACAGTTCTTCATTCAAAAACATAATTGTCAATTCATACATCTTAATGGCACCTTGTACCATCACATCAAAGGTTTTCATTGCAGTGTTGTTTAGTGGTTTAACACTATGAACTAGCCGATTGCCAACCTCTGATCAAGTCTAGACGCTTTTACATTAGACCCCTGCAATATCTCCACCATAGGACTAGGTTCGTTAACCAAGGGCCAACCATGTTAAATACCCCTATATTAGTGTTTTTCATTTGTGGCCAATGTGCCAGCAACCACAAACCTGTGATTGCCGATCTCCGATTTTCAAGATCCTTCCACTAATCCCTCACTTCACACTTCTCACCATAGGACTGAGGTTGGTGACTAGGGGCTTGGCTTTAAGGCACTAAGTATTTCAGTGCTCTGTCAGGGGCCTTTGGTTCCCTTATAAAGTTTCAAGCCCATGGTTTCTTGTCTTTCCTCTAGACTGTGCGCTTACTATATCAGAGCCCCTTATCAGTGATTTCTAGTTTGTGACAATGCGTTTTCCATAAAAAATCAGCGTTTGTCAATTGCCAATTGGCCCATCTATTTAGCCCTAGCCCTTGGCTCCCTTAAGCCTTCATGACCACCTATTATCCCGCATCCCAAAAAATTTCGTTGTGGCACTTGAGCCAACCATTGCAAACCTCATATCATTAATTATCAAATTGATGTCATCTCATGCCATGTGGAATATTCTGACCAATGACATGTGTCACTCATATATGGCCCATTAGGCTAGCCATAAACACCAAAACATCCTACCACATGTCCCTTCATACCATGATTTCATGATGATGAACGTGGGCATGTGTACCTTATCGAAACCAATTAGATGCTGCCACTTGTCCTCAATGGAGCTCCTCTGATGTTGCATTTTCTCCTTATTGGAGACAATCGAATGCCTCCATGTGTCCTTCCTAGAGGAGAGAGAAAGAGGCCTTGCCTACTCTAGTTTTTCACCAAATTCCTTTGTATTTTCCTTTTTGGCCTCCTCGACAATTTAACAAAGAATGCATAGTCTCATCTTATCCCCTGACAGTGCAAGACCTTCGACATGCAAGACCATTGATATGCATTCATTAGGGCCTCTAATATGTTTTTTTTTGGGACCTCTGATTAGCTGGGACCTCTAGTTGGCCGAGACCTTAGATTGTGATTTTCCAAGACCTCCGATTTGTGGGGCTTCTGATCTACGGGACTTCTGATCTGTAGGACATCTGATGCTTCGATATTCCTCATTACACAAGGCCTGAATCACCCCGAACTTTAGTAGGCCATATCTCTCGAGCCACAAGTTTATTTATGGACTTCCACATATCGTTGGAAAGCTCTTCCAGAGCACTTTCTAGTGAAAGGATTCTAATTGGCCACTAATCCCATGTTCTACCTCAAAACATGGCTCCAAAGTCTCTACCTAGCTGGAATCACAACCACCAAGGCATGATGACCCATCATCAGGCTAAGCCTTGTTTTACATCAATGCCAACACTTACACGACTAACCAACTTCATACCATCAAATGTCCAACATGTACAACCTTAGCCTCTTACCACCATAACATAGACTTCCCTTGATGATAAATTTATAATATCACCTTTAAGTTATCATCATATTCATAGATTTGGACGTATTTATTCATGTTAATCAAACCAGGCTTCAATGCCTTCCTCCACTTCCCCGTTAAAAGTCAAGGGTTTAATTTTCTTGAACACCCCTTTTAGTTCAGTTTTTTGTTTATTGTTTTTCTTAGGAATTGAGGCATTATCAGATTCCTCTATAGATTCAACTTTGTTCCCTTGTAGTCTCGTATTTTGACTATCGACTGACATATTTTCACCTCCCTTCCTTTGTTCCTCAGCTTTGTCTTCATTGTCAGTGTTATACGAGATTTGTGATTGCAAACAAAAGTATCTCCCCTAGGTCGGTGGCTAACCTAGAACAACAGAGAGACAAGGAACTCAATGCTTTTCCTTAAAGTAAATAGATGATGGAGTGAAGCATATGTTGAATCCTTCACACAATTTTCTCCTTCTTTAGCTTGGAAGCTCCAATTCCAGCTATGAATGCCAAAATTAGAACCTGCAAAGTGAGATAACACAATACAAGAAACTACACGATCTATGCATTATCATCTACGTCAAATAACAACATCATAAATACAAAAACAATGAATTCTTTGCGTTAATATTAATGGAAGGAGATTACAACCATAAGTAGCAGTTGATATTGTAGAGGAGATCCCCCAAGTTGTTTACGTGTGCTTTCCTTGTCACAATATGCACCTCCAATCACACTAAATGCATAAGATGATGACCATTCACTATGGAAACATAAGGGAAAAATCATTCTCCAAAATCTAACCCCCAACCACATAGAAGGTTGCGAATATATAGAGAAGTAGGGTAAGTTGGGAGGTCTTATCTAATTACCAATCAAAGGTAAGAGATCCACCTTTGATGGACGGATAGGATGAAAGGATAAGTGGTTCCAAGGTAGGGAAGGATAGGATCTGAACATTTCATCTAAGGTATGTAGTTGACTTCTATAAACTCCTAGAAGGGGAAGCTTCTTGAATCCTGATCATTGTCTCATATTTCTAGAACCAACACAAGTGCAAAGGGGAGGAACCTGTTGGTGACCAATGCAAGTCACAGTGGAGCAACCTATAGGTGAATGCACCCCAATAGGCTTACAGGGAGCGTTGGTCCTCAAACTTGCTCAGATGATGTAGTTTACAGTTGAAATTCTAAGGGTTGAAGGGAAAATTATTAGGGCTTTATGTAAGATGGTGACAAAGGGGAATAGGATGTTGATTGATCCCATTAGGAGGCACACTCATCAGATGTGAGAAATGGCCTATAATATAATGCCTCCTAAAGTGAAAAATAATAGACGATGACTGATGGCTAAAGTGCTTTACCTTGCGATAATTTAGGATCAAGGACAACTGATGAGCTTCATCTATTACAATACATTTACAACATGACATATTTGTTTTCGGAGAGAGGCATACCCATACTCATCTCATAAGCTAACATAACATGTAAAATGATCAAAAGACACTTCCATAGATGCAACTGGTGGACCCATTACTGGATGACTGTCTATATGAGCACGACCATCATACATTGTGTTCTTTGTATAAATCCTGAAATTGTAGCTCGGATATCTGAAACTATATTCGGGGTTTTCTATCTCGTTCACATGACCAACTGATGGACAAGTCTAACCATGTGAATCAACTTGCTGGAGGTGAACATGGTAGACACCATCTGATTACCGACCAATGATGTAAGTCCTTAACATATGCAAGGGAAACCATTGATGATGTTAATGGCTCTCAAGGGACTATAGTACAATTTGTATAGCATGAACAAATGCGTTTATGTCGAACCCCACAAAAAATCTTTCGGTTGAAGGCCATGTATGTAAACATGTTGCCGAGAGCAAGGACACTTACCATTGATGTATGCAAGAACCAAGGTATCGATGGGTGTTTCTACGTCAACTTCTTGGATAATGTGTTGATGTTGACAGGAAGTGGCATGTCGTGGGAGGACCTTGATGTATCCCCCATTAATGACACAAAACACATGTCATGATTTAGATAGAATGATTAGAATGATCTTGACATAGAAATTCATCAAGAAATGGAGACATGAAATGAAGGCTTAAGAGTACTGTAGTAGAGATCAACTAAATGACTTCTCTTGAACACACCAGTGACATTGAATGGAGTAAGCAACATTGACCCAAAACTGAAATGGAGGATCTGAAAATAGTATGATAACCGAAAGACGAGAAGATTACCCAACTGAATAGCCATGGAGATGAAGTGGAAGAGTGTCGTTTTAAAGAGTGATTCACTGCCATTAGCAAAATGCAATCCCTTGTTTTCCCAATTTCCCCAACCATACTGGTCAATACCTGTTTATTTTTTAACAATCTTGAGGAAGATAGCATATACTTGATCTGTAAGTTCATCCTTCAGATAAATCCCTTCGATTATATTTAACGAACCCTAAGAAGGAGTGGTTCGGCCCCATCATGATCGACGAGTCCATCGTTGTTTGATGTTTTAAAAAGTCCAGCAAAGGTAAAGCTTTACATCTTTTTCATGTTTAGAGAGTTTGAAAAGGAGGTGAAAAAGAAAAATCAAAATGTCCCTTTTTGTAGGTAGTCCCTTAGGTCTGAAAACGTAGATAATAATACCAAAGTGAACCTCTTAGCCATGTTCAACTAAGGTATTCCTTTTTTGTAAGTATTCTATCTCATTTTAGAAAAGGGTAAAATTATACTGAGTAAACATCTTTTCATTTACTTTTACAAGTTTAAAAAGACAAGTGATCGGTAATATTTTCATTTTTTAGGAGTCTGGAAAGAGTTAAAAGAGGACTCTAGGGGGGTTCATTTTTCGTAGGTTTAAAGAGCTCGGAAAGAGATAAAAGTTACCCTGTGGTCAAAGTAACATTTTCAAACATAGTGAAAACCTTCTAAGAGTTGTCATCCAACTAAAAACACCACAAGAAGGATTAAACATACCTGTTTGATAGTAAAAATGAAGCATATCTAGGTCAAAATACTAAAAATGAATTAAATAATGAGAAAATTACCATAAAAATTAAAAATGACTTATCATTTTTACCATTTCACATTTTAACTTCACCGGTGAGTATTTGGAGACCTTTTTCCCTCGATCTTCTGCAACTCATTGCGGCCAATCTAGGGAACCATTTCTAGTGTCATTGCTTCCAAGTAGGAACCAAAACCTCTTTCTGTCTTTCCAAGGTTAATTGTTGTGTTTCATGCAAAAATTGCAACGTTTTGAGGCCCGGGGGGTCCATAAAAAATACCTTGGGACTAACGCACCCCTTGTGTCAAAAACTGTGTTTCACTTAGGTAGAAAAACATTGCAGGAAAAGGTGTAATGCTCTGGTAAACACTACTAGGGTGTATTTGGGTGCATTTCTCTAAGATTTCTTTTAGTTTTTCCTCAAATTTTGTCAAGTTTTTGGCATGGGAAAGAGTCTAATGGATTCCTTTTTTATGTTTCATGTAACCATTAGCACATAATGGCATTCATTTGGAGAGAAATAGAACATGAGGAACAACACTTGAATGTAGAAAAACACCCTGCTACCATCCAATTGGTCAAAAAATTATGGTTTATTGAAATTATTTTGGCTTCCTGGTAAGAGGAAACAGATGGAGTTGTTGAAATAGCTTGTCCACTCATGGGATATTCTGGCACAGGCGTTTAGGTTTGGGGAGAATCTACTGCAGATACAAGTAGAGGATATTTACGTTTTAACGTGATTATAAAAGCGAGGTGCCCCCATCTCTCTTCTAGGCGGAAGAAGTGGTGGTGAGATAGTGAAAGACTATATCGCTACCTATTATATACCTCGAGCCATTCCTACTAGGGATGAAAATATTAGTATAAAGCATGCGACCCAATTACCTTTGAGAACGATTTTGTTTAGTATTGCAATATTGGAAGGCAACTCAACACTACATGTAGCAAGAAAATCATACATACAATAGGGGATAGAGTGTCTAGAGTTAACAATATTCAACTAGAGTGAGGGTGTCTTGATCAATTTGAAGAAACAAATTACTAAAGAAAACAAGGGGAAGTTAAAAAACTTCGACTATGAGGTGATATTAGTCTCTTTTGCTCTAGATAGGTACCATTACTGTAGCCTCAACAGATTGTACTTGAGCCCATCAATCTGAGGACCCCATGGATGAGGATGTGGATAGACCACCTAAGCCGACATGCAGGCCCATCAAGGATTAATGTTTTACAAACCTTCTTTGGGTGGTTGCACAAACATTTCATCATTATTGATGATTATCCTTATAGAGGGATGGATTTTCATGATGATCCTGAGCTCGAGTTTCCTGAGGGTGAGACATTGGATGCTTTAGGTAAGATACTTTGACCATTAATTTTTTGAAAGTTTTATGATTTTTTGTGGTTTTTGAAGTACTAAACTATCTGATGTTTTTGTGAAGATATTTGACCTGTTCAACTAGTAGGTGCTACATATCTCGATTTTAAAAAGAGACAACCATAGGAGAAGGTAGTGGAACCAGTACAGGTTGCTACAATAGGACAAGATGCACTACGAGATCTTGAGGTAGCTAAGATCCTATGAGAGGTGGAGCACCACATGGAAGGACTGACACATGAGATTGATGAGACCATGTTCGATCAACTTCCATTGCGACTTCAGCGACACACAATCAAAGTGTCTAGTTATACTTGCATGAAATAGCTCGTGCAGTGTCGTTTTGTCATGAGCACCACTAATTTGTCTACTTAGATGTTTTTAATGTAGTTTTTATATGGGAGATGTAGGCATATGTTTCTTAGGGCACACAATTTGTATATATATATATATATATATATATATATATATATAATCAGTGTTTCCTAGTTCCTATTATGATTTGAAAGTTATTTACATTTGTTGAAAATGTCAATCTAAAATAAAATTAGCTAGGGCATATTTTTTTTTTGTGTAAGTCAGATAGATATATTATGAAACAAAATATAGTACAAAAAATCTGCTGTTGCAGATCGAGACCTAAGGCAGCCAGGTCAATAGACACAAGACACCTGCCCTAAGACAGCAAGAAACTATGATAGTTCAAAATGCTAACCGCACACCACGCAGGGTGGCCTAGCCATTTATCTACTACGCATATCTATAACACAGACAATTCTTGAACTGCATCACTGTAACTAGCACACTATCAGGATAAGACAAAATTACAGTTCAAGAGGTCCACCGAAACAGACAACAGACAAAACCAAAGAGATGGCACATACATTCCCGATTTACTGCGGGGGCATCCCGAACCTACTTGCAATGTCCAAACCCTGTTCCAGGACGTGCTTGTCCACTCTTTCCTGCAGGGATCGGTAGTTATGAATTTCCTTCGGCGGTGCTTGCTGCTTGCTATCAGAGCTCGGGGGATCCGGACTCAACGTCTGCCGGAGAAGTCTAATAAGCAGAGTTAATTTCTTATTGACAGTTTCCGCAACATCATGCACAGCCGAAATTTTGTTGTCCAACGCTCCGCAAATCTCAATCAGACTTTTTAGTTGGGCTTCAGAGATATGGTTTTCCCCTTGAGAGTTCTGGTTCCCTTTATCCTTGGAATCCAGAGCTTTCGCCAAAAGGGTCTTGATCCGCCAGCTTTCTACTTGTGTGCGCACGAATTGAGTAGCGCGCCTGGATGCAGTGCCTGGGTCCATCAACCAATCTACCTCCCTTGCGATGTCCTCCTCATCGCGCGACTGTTCCTCCTCCTTTACTGCAGCCTCCATCTCAGCAATTCTTCGTTTGTTTCTTGTAGTCGTTTGAGTTTCATACACGCTCCTTGCATCCCAGAGCTCATGGTTTGCATTGATGCTCCGAAAATTCCCAGTATCCATGTCGTCCCTGTTACCCGTCGCTTGAATAGCAGCTCGGACTCGAGAAAAATTGTAACCCAAAGTAATGCCCTTAGAAGGAGTAAATGAAACGTTGCCCCAACTGTTTGTTAAATAGCTTTTCTCCTTGAGGTTTCCTACGCTAAGCCTCACCTCCTGAAACGTCGTGGGAGTACTGTTATCATAGTTCCTGTGGGTGGCCGTGAATGCTGCGTGATGTCTCCTGATATACAAATAAATGTTTCTCGAACCTTGATGAATGTATTCGTGCCAAATGTCGATCCTGCTGAGGGGGCAGCTGCAGTAGTCCCTTCGAAATATCAACTTGAAGATGTGATCTCTGCGCACCCTCTGTTGCCATAAATGCATTCGCCTGGCTTGTCCTTTCGACCTGTGCCAACCTTCACCACTCATATAGCCTCCCGAGTATTTCATTTTGAGGGACTGATATAGTCTGTCGTTTTCCGGTTAAGCCCGGTTTAAATTACCCACGTCCTCTCTTGCCAGCTGTAAGCATCTCTCCTTGAGGCGAGGACAGTCCACTTGCTGCCAACAGTTGTCCCATCCCCTGTCTTGGTTGTCAATGTTGTAGTTTGCCAAGTAATCAGCGAGCCCATTTGCCTTACGCCTGACCGATTGAAAGACTAATCCTTTCATTTCGCCGATTAACTGTGCAATGTTCTCCGTCACCTTGGCTAGCCTCCAGTGTCTCGTGGCTTTGCATGCTTGAGTGCCTCCCTGAATTTTCTTTGCGACCAAAATAACCAGGGACGAGTTGCCTTCTACCACTGCATTGCCTGTCGATAGATTCCTTAGAATTATCAACCCTTGTTCTAACGCCGTGAACTCCATCTCATTGTTCGTGCCTTCCCCCAACTCTCTGCAGTAAATATGCACAGTTTCTCCTTCCTGGTCTCTAATAACACCTCCAATGCCAGTTATCCCGGGGTTGCCTCTGGAGGCACCATCAAAATTCAGTTTCAAACCTCCCTCCGGCAGACAATTCCATCTATCGGCCTCCGAGTTTGGTTGTTGTTGGTGTCTTGGCGTCGTGATGCTGTGGTTGATTTCCAGTTGAAAGCACTTCAAGATATGTAAGTCTCGAGCCGAAGGCTTTTCGTTGGGATCTATCTTGCACTTTGTCTGAATCAATTGTTTAATATTTATAAGAATAGTTACTTTTGAATGCTCTATATTTTTGTGTTCATCCTGAAATACCCTCCTATTGCGCTCTTTCCATATTGTCCACAATACAAAGCATGACGTGGCTTTCCAGATGTTATTGACTCTCAGGTTTTTTGAGAAATTGTTTTGCCAATTTAAAATCGTGTTTTGGATGGACTCTCGATCTCGGTCTGATTTCTGTAGAATTCCCTCCATCCAGTTCCATAGATGGTTTGCCCAATCACACGAATTAAATAGGTGGTTTATAGTTTCTTCTTCACCTGAACACATCGGGCAACTGGAAGGCCCTTCGAACCCATTCCTGCGCAGATTGTCCCATGTCAGGGTTTTGTTCCGCATTAGTAATCATAAGAAGGTCTTAATTTTCAGCCAAAATAAGCTGTCTCAGACTGTGTTGCACCAGGGCGTTACTTCCTCCTATTCTGCCTTTACTAACAGTTCCCTCGCTTCTTTTAATGAGAAATTTCCATTTCTTGTCATACCCCATCTGAGATGATCCTCTTCCTCTGTTTTCCTTATCCTTCTCTTAAGAATCTGATTGTAGAGTTGTTTTATGCTTTCATTTCCCTCAATGTTGTTATCAGCGTTGAGATATATCCAATCTCTCCAGTTTGCATCTTTGCTGCTCAGGTCCCAGTAATGGCAGACTCTGCTTCTGCCTTCGTTCTGGCTTATCTGTTTGAGATGTGCTAACTCTGGGGTGTCTAATTTGGGGAATTGTTGCCATGCATCTTCCCAAAACAGGGCTAGCCTGCCATTGCGTATTTCCCAGAAGCTATTTTCCTGCACTAGGCTGCGGTTTTGTCTTGCAAGATTCCATATGGGCGAGCCCTCTGGAACCTCCTGCAATCTTATGAGATCCTGATAATTACAGTTAGGGATGTACTTGTGTTTCCAATGTCTGGCCCATGGCAAATTGGGCTCTTTAATCCATCTCCACCATAGCTTTGCTCCACAGGTTATGTTGACAACCGCCGGATCCACTAGATTTAGTCCCCCCACATATTTCGGCTTGCATAATTTGTTCCAGGCTACTAACGCCCAATTTCTCTTGTCCCCATTCCCACTCCATAAAAAGGACCTCTGTATCGCTCTGATTTGTTGAAGAATCCCTTTGGGGGCCGGTAGCATGGATAATAAGTACTGCGGTATAGACTGTAACACAACCTTAGTGAGGATTAATCTTCCTGCAAAGTTAAGTGCCCTATGTGTCAAGTGTTTGCATCTGTTTTCCATATTGGCTATAATCTTTTCCCAGTGCACTTTCTGCCAAGGCTGCAGAGTAAGGGGAGCTCCTAAATATCTCGAAGGTAACTGCCTATCCGGAAGCCTAGAAGTTGAGAAAGGTGAGCTTGAATAGCATGATGAGTGTTGAAGAATAAGATCGTAGATTTGGAGACGTTGATCTCCATTCCTGAGGCTCGGCTAAAGAGATCTAAGATTTCCTTGAATGCCAAGGCCTCTTTCACTGTGGGGCTACCGTGTAACATAGTGTCGTCCACGAACTACTGATGGGTAGTAGCAGGAATAGATAGGATCGGTTGAAGACCCTTAATTGCCCCTTCAACTTTCTTCTTGGCTATAATTCTGCTGAGACCCTCCATGAGGATAACGAATAGGAAAGGGGATAAAGGATCGCCCTGTCTTATTCCTCGCGAAGGTGAGAATGGTTCAGAGGGGCCTCCATTGACTAAGATCAAGAATCTCGAGGATTTGATGAGGGCCAGAATCCAGTTAACCCAATGCCTGTTGAAACCGAAAGCATCCAAAATTGCTTCGAGGTATTGCCAGCTCACCTTGTCATAAGCTTTTGATAAATCCAGCTGCATTAGCATCCCTGCTTTTTTCCTTGAATGGAGAGTGTGGATCATCTCTTGAGCAAGGATAATGTTGTCTAATATCTGTCTTCCCTCTACATAACCCGATTTCTCTTCAGAGATGATGCTCGGGAGAATGGGCTTCAGCCTATTGGCAATAACTTTTGATATTATTTTATAGATGACATTGTAGAGAGCAATAGGTCTGAAATTTTCAGGGGTATTAGCTTCCTCTACCTTTGGAATTAGCGCTATGAAGGTTGAGTTAATGGTTTTGAGTATGGTTCTAGAGCGCCTGGAGTCCTCTACCACCTCCCAAATATCCTTCTTCACTATATTCCAGCAAGCCTTGTAAAAATTGATTGTAAACCCATCCGGCCCAGGGGCTTTATCATTTGGCATGCTTCTTACAGCTTCCTCTACCTCTTCCAATGTGATTTCCCTATTAAGGGCCCAGTTTTGCTCAGAGGTTATAGCTTTAGGAATGGCTTTTAGAAGTTCCCTAATGGCTTCTCCTCTGTTTAACTGCGGTTCCTGTGCTATGGATCTGAAATGAGCTGAGAGCAACTCTGATATGTCATGGTGGTTCTTAACTGACTCCCCATTTTCATTTCTCATCTCAAGAATTTTGTTTTAACTTTTGTAATCTAGAGCAGATCTGTGAAAAAATTTAGTATTCTGCTCTCCCTCCTTTAGCCACTGAATCCTTGATTTTTGCCTCCATAGGATTTCTTCCTGCCGACATCGACTGTGCCACTGTTGAGTTAGAGTTTTTTTCTGTTCGATGGATTCCTCACTGCTTTGTCCAGCTGCCCATTCTCTGTGAATTTGTTCCAACTTATTTTCTATAAAGGTTTTTTCCTTGAAAATATCCCCAAAAATTGTTCTATTCCACTCTTTTATCTTATCTTTAGTAAGTCTTAATTTCTTCTGCAAATTGAACATTTTAGAGCCCTCACCCTCCATAGGTTCTAACCACCATTTTTCAACCATCTGAAGGAAGCTGGGATGATCCAACCAAAATTTTTCAAATCTAAAGGGTTTATTCCTTGGTGTGCCATGAACATCAGCTATGAGCGATATTGGCCAGTGGTCTGAACCTCCACTGGGAAGGATATCTGACTCTACAAGGATACCATCCATTATGATGCTCTCAGAAACCAAAAATCTGTCCAAGCGAGAGGCTATCATTCTATTTCCCCCTCTTCTATTGTTCCATGTGAAATTGCCACTCTTGGTATGAATGTCTACCAATTTAGCATTCTCAATGAAACTAATGAAAGACTCCGCATCCCTATTAAGTTTCCTAAGACCCCCTTTCTTCTCTAGAAGGGTTGTTATCATATTGAAGTCACCCCCCATAATACATTTGGACATTGGGTGCCTGCTAATGAGCCTATTTAAAGAATTCAGGAAACTGATTTTATCCTCTATCTTCTGAGGTCCATAGACATTTACACATAAAAAAGATTCAGAATTACCTGTGGGTTGAACTTCCACAACAATGAAGTGCTTGTTCGCTTCTGCAGATAGTATTTGAATTTCTCTTGTGTCCCATAGAGTTTCCAGTCCTCCTTCTCTGCCCTGACTTTCAACTTCTAGAAAATTTATGTGCCTTCCTATCTTCTTGGTTATCCTTGCCATACTGGATCCATTGCATTTGGTTTCTTGTAAGAACATGATTTCCGGTCTATATTTCTGGAATTTGCGTTTCAGCATTCTGTGCTTTGCTTGGCTGTTTAGCCCTCTTCCATTCCAAGAAATGATCTTCATGATAAACTTGAGGGGTTATTGAAAGGACGGGAAGGCGCTAAGAGCCTTCATTTTCCCTGAGTTGATCATTATCATTCCTAGCTCCTGCAGAGCTTCATTGCTTGTCTTTCGGCCCCTTTTCTTCTTTTGCCGTGAGCTTGATGAGTTCCATAGAAGACTCTTCGGGTGGAGACTATTACCTCTTGCGATGCCTAGCTTTCTATGTTGCCTTTCTAGAGCTGCTTTCTGCCTTGCTGTAAACAGATCACTGATTTTTTTGATTTCTTCTTCTGGTACCGTTTCTATACCTTGATTTTTCCAATTCTCCACTATGGCAGGTATATTCATCCCTTCCCGGGCTAAAACTTCCTCTAGCTCAATGTCCTCGCTCCCTCCATCACTGGTCAACATGTCTGTATCCTCCTCCGACTCTTCTGGTTGCTCCCCCATTTGGACTTCGTTGTTGTTTTTGTCCTCTTCCTCTTCTTTCCTGGTTTGTTCCTCGTTTCTTGGCTCCTTATCTGTTGCTTTGGTTTTCTGTATCTCCTATGAGTCTGTCTCCAGATCCAAGAGCTCGAAAGTATTGTTGTTGTTGTTTCTTTCTATTCCTGTTCTGTATGCCCTTCTTCTATTGGCTCTCTGCCTTGACTTCGGGGTTATAAAGTTATCTTTGCCTTTATTTGCTGGTTCTATTTTAATATCCTCCTCCTTCTTGTTCATAGGGCATTCCCTTATTAGATGTCTGTGTTCATGACATTTCCGGTAGCGAAACGGTATCTGCTCATAGTCTATTGCCTGAAAATAATCCTCATCCCTGTATTCGAGCCATAATCCCTCGTACAGTGCCCCTGATACATCCATTTCCACGCATATTCTTGCGTAGGAGGTGTATTTCTTCTGCAATGTTGCCTCTGAGGCTTTAACAAAAGTCCCCAACTGGTCTCCAACCTGCTTTAGAGCATTCAAACCCCAATAGTCTGTCGGGAGAGAAAATAAGTGGATCCACACTGGAACCTGAGTGAAGGATTCCTTCTCCAGAACAAAGTTCGGTTTCCATGGTCGCATGTATAAACCAGCTGAGGCCATGAAATACGGCCCTCCATCGAAAATCCTGTCCTTATCTTCCAAGTTAGTAAACACAACTGTAAAGAAACCTTTGGCTCCCAAATGCAGTTTAACATCTCCTCTGGGCTTCCAATGATGTCTGATCCACTGACACAAAGCTCTTTCAGTTGGCCACATTCCCATGAACTTGCAAATGACTGCATGTTCTGTCATGTGGTCTCTATAGGATTGTATTTCTGGATCCGTTATTACAACTCTAAGACTGTCAGCTTTCCTTGGTTTACAAATACCGTTTGCTGTTGAGTCTTTGTTGGGGTTCAAGCCTGTGTCCCCTTCCTTCTCTTTGTTCCCCCGCCTGCTATCTGTGGGCTCCCCGTTTGCTCCTTGTTGTTTTCCCTTGTTTCCTGTCAGATTTTGTCCTGAATCATTTCTGTTTTCATTATCTTCCAAACCCTCATCTTCTTTGCCTTGGTTTATTGTATTACTGCTTGGTTCATTGTCTTCCACTTGTGTTTTCTCCTTGTTTTTCCCGCTGCTCTGCTTGAGCCTGTCATTCCCGGGGATTCTGGCTCCCTCCTTTGCTTGCTGTCTCTGTTTCTGCATGATTATTTGTTTGTAGGTGGGGGTCCCAATGGACCCCTCTGCACCCATCTGGACAGTCAGCTTTTTTCCCCTTCTCAACGGTGCTGCTATCCATGATCTATTCACTTCCAGCTCTGATACTGTTGCAGTTACTCAGAAACCCTCGTTTCCGCCATGGTCTCCTGCGTCTGTAGCTAGGGCATATTTTAATATATTAAGATTTCTAGAAATATGCTCATAGTGTATGAAATCGAAATGTCGAAATGTCTTTCTAGAAGACACACTAAGAAGACACACTCTCAAAACCATGTGAAGGATGGCGAGATTTCTCACTGAATAAATTTTACCGAGTTGTAGTACTACGAGTTGTGACTTAAGCCTAATGGCTATATGGATAATACCATGTGAAATAGCATTAGGTAGTAGCTCAACCACTGTGCTATACTCAGCGATGTTTTTAGTAGTGACCAATATAAATCCCTTGGATTCTCACTAGCTCACCATTTGGAGCAATGATAGCCCATGTCATGGAGGGTAGGTCCCAAGTACTACGACTAACACCATCGGTATAACCAATATACGATTCGAGAGAGGTTGACATTTTCAATCCAAAAGTGAAAATAATCAACAAAAACCGTGGGAAACATTGAAAAACACACTACAAACATAGTCAACACACATATAGACAATATGTACACAGTGTACTATGCATGGGATGAAGCACAATATTTTTGAGGTACAACCAATTTCTAGGCTACGCCAGTGGAACTCCATCAAGGTCTACTAATTCATAAGACCATTTTTCAAGGAAACGCTTGACAATGTATGGGCCCAGCCACATGGGTTGGAACTTTCCTAGACCTAAATTTCTGACCACCTAGTCATACAAGAGAACCAGATCTCCTACCTATAAGACTCTAGGCTTGACACTTTTGTCATATTGCGCTTTGATGCATCTTTTATGAGCTTCATTTGCTAACAAAACATCATGTCAAGTTTCATTTAAACGATTTAAATCTAAAATATGCTCCTCCTCTGCGGAAGTAGTAGGAAGAAGCTCAATAGCTAATTTTAGCCATGGAATTTCACATTCGATGTGGAGGATCGCTTCCATACCATACACCAATTGGAATGGTGTAAATCTAGTAGGAGTCCTAACAGAGGTTCAGTATTCTCACAAGGCAGCAAAGAGAGGCAAGTTCAAGTCTTATTTGTGGACCCCTATCATGCGTTGATGGAGAGTTTTAAGAACTTTGTTGGCCACCTCAACTTGTCCGTTAGCTTGAGGATATTTGGGAGCAGAATTTTCATGTGAAAGTCCCAATTTGGAAGCTAATTCGATCATTCTATGATTCTGAAAATGCTTCCTGTGATATGTAGCTATTGCTTGTGGAACACCAAGCCTAGTAATCACATGGTTGAAGAAAATGCATGTAGTTGTTTCGTCGATGTTGTTAAATGTAGGCATCGATTCAACCCACTTGGTAAAGTAGTCAACGACAAAAATAATATAGCCATGCTCCTTGTTCGAATGAGGGTTACATGTCATAAAGTCGATACCCATTTCACGAAGGGACCAATGGATGCAACATAGTAGGTGGACTACAATTTTTAGGATCATAGATTTGGCATGCATGATAGTTCTGGAGTAGGAAGATACAGTCACAGAAAATGGTGGGCCAAAAGTAACTAACATGTAAGATCTTTTGTGTGGTAGTGTAACTAGATAAGTGTGCATCACATGCCCCTGAGTGGAATTCATTGAGTACTTTCTTGGCCTCCTCACGAGTGAGACACCTCTGTGAAATCATATCGATACCACGATGGTAAAGAGTGTCGCCGATAATTACATAATTTTGGGATTGGTATCAGATACATCGCTTCTCAGAGATAGAGGTATTAGGTCAGAAATTCTGGGTCTGAAAATAGATCAAAAAATGTCGATACCATGGGTTAGACCATGATATCACAAACAATGAATCAACTAGTATGGAATATTCAAGTGTAGATTCAGCATCAAGGGAAGGGAGAAAGCACATTAGGTCGGAAAAAACTAAGGATTTCTTCGACTTGGATTTGATGAATTCCAGGTCAAGCTCTTGGAGAATAATGATCCACTAAGATTATTTGGCCCCCAGGAATTGACATGACAATATATATGTCATAGGGTTATGATTTGAAGTGACCAGAGTTTTCCGAAGAAAGATGTAATGGTGAAATATCTAGACAACTTGAATCACCACCAAAGCTAACTTTTCTACATGAGTATACTAGATCTCAATATTGTTGAGGTTCTAACTCAAATAATAAATGGAATTTTCAATCTCCATATCATCTCCCTGGACCAACACCATAGCTATAGTAGAGATGGTGGCAGCAAGATACAAGAAATAGTCGTGCTGATAGTCAGTGGATATAAGATATATGCTCGAACGAGTACATATTTAAAGGCATCAAAAACTTTCTATGAAGTATCATCCTAATGTAAGGGAATCCCTTTTTTCAGTAAGTGAGTAAATCCTTTATTCAGTTCAGCGTAGTAAGGGATGAACCTCCTTAGGAAATTAGCTTTCCCTTGGATTCTTTGTAACTGAACGAGGGAGGAAGGTGCAAGAAAGTCAACGATTGCTTGGAATTTTAAAGGATCAATACAAATTCCTTGCTTTTAAATGGAGAAACGAACGAGTCAAATAAAACCAAAACAGAACACACATTTTTGCGGGTTAATTCGAATGTTATAATGTCTACAATGGATAAAAATGGTCGGTAAATGTGTGGGGTGATCATATCGATGCTTGGAGTGAGTAGGGAGATTATCCAGATAGGGTTACAGGATATTCTTGATGTCGTGGAAATCGTAATCCATCACACGTTGAAATGTAGAACTTGCGTTATTTAAAACAAAAAGAAGATTCCTATAAGGAAAAGTACCCTAAGGACAAATAAATGTGGTTTTAGGTTGGTCTGCCATGAGAATGTTGATTTTATTATAGCTTGAGAATCCATCCATAAATGAATAAATTTTGCAACCAGTGCAGTCATCAATAATCTGGTCAATAAACGAGGTGAGTTTGTCTTTCAAACAAGCTCAATTTACATCTCGATAATCAACACATACTCGGATCGTGTCCTGTTTCTTCATGACAACGACAATGTTTGATACCCAATCAGTTAAAAGAACAGGGTATATGAAACGAGCCTGAAGAATATTTTTTATTTCAGTTTTTATCCAATAAGCCTTCATGGGATAGATCGAATGAAGGCACTACTAGACGAGTTTGGCATCAAGATAAGTCTTGATTTCATGCATCACTATGGGTCAATACCTAGATTTTTTTCATATGTCTAGGAAAAGACATCTTTGAAATCATGAAAAATGACTCGATAAATCTCGATTTCGGATGAAGCACAAGATGCTCGGATGTATAAATTTTTTACTATTCCTGGTTTAATTGAAATATCGAGAGGAATGGTTTCTTCTATATTTGAAAGGTTGTTTTCAGATTTGATCTCATGAATGGAGATGGAATTCATAAAGGGTTCAACAAAATTAGGTAGGTATACAACACTGAGATTATCTTCAATGGTATTTGGGAAGGAGGAATGATGATGATGTTCATCCCATGGTGCATCATCTGAAATCATGATCTCAATGATGCTTTCGTTAGTAGAGAATATATGTGAGAAAGTATCAAAGGGCATGCCATAATCGAGTGATTGATATATGCAATTGATCAAAGAAAAATTATGGGCCACATAGGCTAAATAAATTGCTTCGTAATCTTTCTTAACAAGGCTAAAAAACATTCGATCGCAAAATTTTTTGATGTCAATCTCATCAAGTACAATCCATGGGTCGGCTAGGATCATAGAGTATGATATCATTTTGATATAAGCAACTGAAGGGGAGGAGCTGGGAAGGAGATGTGGAAGGAGTGGAAAGGTTCCCATAAGTGATGAATCCTTCAATAAACCAACTCTGACATGCTGATAAGAATGTAGGGCTTCCCCTATAAGAGGGACACTTCCAGTGACATTGGAATCAGAGGCGAAAAAGGTGAGTTGATCTATGACCACGATATTGCGTTTATGAGGAAACAAAATCATTCGAAAGTAAATTTAAATGATGGAATCCATAGCATAAACCAATGTACATCCAAATAGAATATTATAATCCAGAGGTCTGCCAATAACTTCTGCTTCAACAGAGACATATTTCCCCCTAGTTCCACTTGGAGGGAATTCACAATCCCACAAGGTTTGTATGTCCTTCCATCAAAGGATTTTAATGTGGTGGTTGATGGACTTAGTTGCGGTGAACCAATCACCTTCCAACAAGACAAAGACATGATGCAGGTTGAGGCTCCCTTGCCCACAATAGAATGATGAATGTTTTTACAATGGACAACAACTTGAATCATAAAATCTAACTGATCCGGAAGTCGAGGGGTATAGTTTGTATGAGAGAAAACCACTAGGTTGGAATCAGATGTATCCATACATCTGATAGATGACAATGAGGCCTTCTTTTAGGTGAGGATGTTTTGCAACACCTCAAGGGTCGACATAGTTCATGGAGACTTATTCGGGTCTTCAACTACATTGTAATTTGGTGTGGCTCTCGAATGAGGGTTGAAACAAAACCTATGGATAACACCCTTCGGAGGCTTGATAATCAATTCCTTAGGAACCAGACAGGGAACAAGATCGATGAAGATGGTTATGAACTGGCAAGTTGATCAATAGCCTGACCGTTCTTGTGGATTCGCATTACCATAGTCCTTATTCCGAGTGGCCACCATGACATCATATTTCATCTTTGAGGAGGAAAGCATCAAAACTGTTTTAGGGGAAGAGGCATCCCAGGAAACCATATAAGTCTCCTGATTGAGAAACAGGTCAGTCAACACAGTGGGAGAAGTGGATGATTTAAGAAATTGATTCACTTCAGTGCAGTGAGGAAAATCACGTGTAAATTGATCCTCGTTACAAATCAAGAATGGGTATCGAGGCTTCCATTTCTCATCGTAACACGAATTTGTTTGTTTATCCTATAGTGAGAAATATTTCTTCTTCTTACATGTACCTTTATTCTTGCTTCCAATTTGTTGTTGAGAATTTCCTTTATCAGATGAGATGACATTTATCTTTGAAGAAGAAGCTGTACGAGGATGGGATTAAGGATTTAGTGCAGGAGTAGTAAGAGAAATACCAGATGGTTTACTCATTGACTGCAAACTGGCAGAACCAATAATGCCATCGGAAGCATGAGATTCTTTGCCAAGTGAAGGAGGAAAATTATTCGAGGGTTTCAGAGAATTTGGTATCTTATCATAGAGTGTGCCCGATTGGGTATAAACTAGATCTAAATATGGACCACAAGTAATAACTTTCTCTTCGGTCACAACTCCACCTTTAGCCACATTTTCTGTTATGGGAGCTAAGTTACAAAGATTTGACAAACCATTTCGCTAACACCTAATTGGGAACATAAATCTTAACCAACCAACGATGGTGCCTCCACTCGTGAATGTGATACAAAATGTGAGTAGATTATGATTGTTTGAAGTTAGTCAATAGTTTCGTTCCATTTTTGTATCTAATGGGAAATAAGAAACATGTGAGGAAGGTAATGGCTCAAGTGTTGAATTCATGAAATGATGCTCTAGGTAACTCAATATACCATTTAGTTGCGGTAGCCATAAGCATTCATTCGAAAAGACGGAGTCAAATGGAATCATCATTAAGGGAGTTGGATGAACACCATAGATGATACGTCATAACATGCATCGATGGGTCTTCTCTAGGATTACCATTGAAGTTTGGGATATTGGAAGGAAACTTAGTGGGAATAATCAACCATTATGGAAAATGAGTAATGAGGTTGTTAGTAATCCGAGTTAAATCTAGTAGTTCAAGAGTAGACATAAAAGGCAACTTTTGATTAAAGTCCAGAGGTGGATGACCAAGATATGAGGGGATAGCCTAGGAAACAAGCACTTGCATTCCTAGGTAAGGAAGGTTGTGATAATAAGGGACTTGGTTACTTGAATATGGAGGATTCTAATAGCCATCATACAAGTGAGTTTGTTTCCTAGCATGGCGATAAAGCTACTAGAATGCTTGGGTTTGGACTTGCTAGCCTTGAAAAGGCACTTGATGTGATCCATAATGCTTCCTAATAAGGGTTTTCATTGCCCATGGTACGACTTCGATTGAGACTCCGCCAAATTTTGAATAATTTGACCTACCGAAACTTGAGGAGTACCTTGTGCAAGCGATTGAGCAGGTGAAGGACCTTGTCCAGGTTGACTAGTCAGGATCTAGGGAGAACCAAACAACATGGGAATAGGCTGCAAAGGTTGGATCACATGTACTTGAGCTTGTTGAGGTGCTGATGGATAGGTAGGAATTTGTGATGAAGGCAGCACAATTTGAGGATTCAACAATTGATCCCAAAATGAACCAGGTTGAAAGGGTAAAGTAGGTTTCCAAAACCAGAAGCCATTCGAGGATAAGGAGGACTATAACTAGGTGGATTACCATATTGATTTATACCAACAATAATTTGTACCCCTGCCATGGGAGGAAGGTATGATGGAGGCAAATGCGATCCAGATAGAGGGTACCCAACATAAGGAGGGTTAGGCCATTGAGGTTATCCTTGCCCACTCATATAAGGGATAGCATGCTTCTCTATTGTAGGTGTCATTGGAGGAACGTGAGTAAACTATGTGGCACTCATAAGAGAAGCACCAAACAATATTCAAGAATTGGATGACATGGGAGAGCTCTAAGGATTGGAAGCCAAACCAGAAAAGGTACCAAATAATGACTGATAGCCAGGTAGAACTGACTGACAACCATATAAATGAGTTTCTTGTGATGTTATAAACATAGATGAGGAAGTGACACTTAATGTCTCAACCATAGTGGTTGACACGGGCTGGGAATTTGAATGAGTTCAAACCATATTTTTTCACTAGAGGTTCGCGAGTAGACCCAAAAAATCAAGTAAAGGATTGAAGTGATGGAATAGGATTGGTTTGATAAAACTAATGTCCTTCCCAATGAATGGGAGTAGAAGGACGAGGCCCTTCTTGAGGGATCTCTTCAATACTCAGAAGTTCGTGTGGAAGAGGCTCAATATCAAGCCCAAGATATACTGGTTTTGTCTGAGACAAAGGAAGATAGGAGGAAGGTCCCAAAGAATCAGGTGAAGATGGCTAAGGCTCCTCAGGTTCAACAACCTCAGCAAACAAATTTTCTTACTCAGGGAGATCAGATTCAATTACCTTAATTAACAATGTTTTAGGGACTTATGTTTCAATTGTGTCACTATCACCAACAAGAATAGATGTAGTCTCGGGTTCATAACTCAAAGGGACGGATGATTATGGTTGATCAATATTGAGAGGAGGGCCATAAGTAGTTCCCAATATTCCTAATTTGGTATTTTGAGTTCACCTATGCCTTGGACGATGGTTAGGAGTAGCCTCTAGAGGAAGACGAGGCCTATTTTTAATACTACGCGAACAACAGGGAGGCAGACTTTTTTCTTCCACCTTGGATAATAGATTTTATTAACACAAAAAGAAATAAATAAAAAAGAGGATAATCTAGGAATATAGTATTACCAAGCAACTGTGAACCACAATATACACCTTGGAAAACCAAGGACTCAACATATGATAGCTAATCTCCTATAATGTTGTGTTCAATGTACCACGATATGCAAGGAGGTAGACTCGGTTACCTATGGATGGATAGCAACCTATTGGGTCTCCCGAAATATACGTGACGATGTGTGGGAGTGTAGTCCATAGTAGTTTTATTTAATGCATAACCATTTGATAAGAGCATTCCCACATACCTAAGGGCATGGAGCGCAACCAATATAACCGATGGTACGTGGAGTACGGTCCTATACACTCACATACATGGAACGAGATTTCAAACCTGGGATGAAACGCTAGAAAACAATGATAACTCCTACATTTGACGACATCAGAACAACTCTCTATCCTAGACCTCTAAATCTTTGTGTTAATGTTACAAATGCTCCTTAGGTTGATTCAATAAATTTTAGTGCTTATCTTTAATTATGTTTCACTTTTAAATCTCACCATGAATATCACTTGAATATCCTAAAATTCAGATCTAGCATGAGAACATAGAAATATTTTCTCTTTCAATGAAAATCTATCTAAGGAAGGGAAGAAACAATAAATATTCAATAGATAATATGAAGAAAACAAGATGTAAGATGCACTTTCCTTTCTAATGCAACTACTCCTATGCTAATGCACATGCAAAACCCTCAATTCCGGTGAAATTTTTTTCTTTTCACCACACTTAATTTTCAAAATAAAGAAAAATAAGATGCAAATTTTCAATTAATGATTCAATTACACTTTATCAAAATGACGACTAAAACAAAAATTCATCCAAGAGACCAACAATCAAACGAAGTCAATTTGTAAGCAACTAAATTATAAAAACAAAGAAAAATCAAAATGAATTCTTACCAAAGGCAAAAAACACAAATGTAAACCAAGAGGAGGCCTTAGATAGACCACATGGAACTGAAGACTTACGGAAGCTCAGCTAGAAGTAGGGTGACCAAAGAGGGGCTCAAGAACCAAGGAAAAATTCATGCAAGAATAAGGGCCAACACTGGTGCAAAAGAGGCACTAGTGTGTTGCAACGCTAGTGCAAAGTGGGCTAGGGTGAGGCATAATGCTATGTCAATGGCACAGAAGGTGCGTTGGGCATGTGAAAGAGGATTTTTTCCCAAGGATTGCAAAAAAGGCTCAATGAAATCACGTCCTACATATGTTCTTGGTTGGATGATATAAAAAAGGTATTTCAAGGAGGTAGTCAAGCACAATGGACAAGGAAACCACCAAGGTAATACTCTCTTCCCTAGCAGCGTCGCCAATTTGTTATGCATGATTTATGATTGCGAACAAAAGTATCTCCCCTAGGTTGGTGGCTAACCTCGAACAACAGAGAGAAAAGGAACTCAATTCTTTTCCTTAAAGTAAATAAATGACGGAGTGAGGCCTACCTAGAATCCTTCACACAATTCGCTCATTCTTTAGCTTGGAAGCTCCAATTCCAGCTATGAATGCCAAAATTAGAACCTGCACAGTCAAATAACACAAGCCAAGAAACTATGAGATCTATGAAGTATCATCTATGTACTTCATTCAATAGATCAACATGGTATTCAAATAAGTGAAATAATAATATCACATATAGGAAAACAATGAATTATTTGCATTAATATCAATGGAAGGAGATTACAACTATAAGTAGCAGTTGATTTTGTAGAAGATCTTCTCCAAGTTGTTGACTTGGTCTTTTCTTGTCACAATATGCACCTCCAATCACCATAAATGCATGAGATGATGAACACTCACTACAATATCATAAGGGCATAATCGCTCTCCGAAAGCCAACCCCCAGTCACATAGAAGGCTGGGAATATATAGAGAAGTAGGGTAAGTTGGGAGTTCTTATCCAATTACCAATCTAAGGTAAGAGATCCACTTTTGATGGAGGGACATTATCAAAGGATAAGTGGTGAAAGCTCGAAAGTAGGGAAGGATAGGATCTGAATTTTTTAACCAAGGTAAGTAATTGAAACAAATTCTGGAAAATCCTAGAGGGAAGCTTCCGGAATCTCGATCATTCTCCAAGATTTCTAGAACCAACGCAAGTGCAAAGGGGAAAACCTGTTGGTGACCAATGTAGACCACAGTGGAGTAACTTGTAGGTGAATGCACCCTAGTAGGCTTACAGGGAGCGTTGGTCCTCAAACTGGCTCAAATGATGCAATTTAAGCGTTAGGGGATGAAGGGAAAATGCTTAGGGCTTTGTGCAAGATGGTGACAAGGGGGAATAGGATGTTGATTGATCCCATTAGGAAAAAATGGCCTATACCAATCGGGGCTGGGTATGGAATTTCTATGGTTCTGGTGATTAGAAAGACTATTCATTATTCATTCTCAGTCTTCTGTTAGCCTCTCATTGTATGCCCGTAGACTATCCATTTTAGTCTTTAACTACTAAACATTTTCTAACAGCGTGGCAGTGGGATTTTGGTGTCCTCCATCCAGTTGGACCCACGTCTCTAGATATAGGTATGGAGCCACGTCTCTAGATATAGGTATGGAGCCAGATTCTATAGATGGCCTTATTGGTTGTGTACTTCCATCTCCTCTCCTCATTTTACTTCCTCTGTGATCACTATATATATATATCCCAAATAAGCCACAAGATTGCAACATGTTCACTCTAATACCACTATAACATGTATCACATCCAAACCATAAAACAAAGAAAATAAACTTTTAATTTATTTATTTTTCCTTTTCATTATTTAATTTATCAAATATGCTAAATGGTATTTACATATTCACATATCTACGTTATCTTCTTGAAGGTTAGTTCCCACATATATATATACACACGTTGAAAGGCTATATGTTGAATGATTTTAATCAAAACTCTAAGTCAATCAAACATTCAACGATGGTGAGTATTATTTCTATATATATAAAAGGCTATGGGCCCTTATTGAAATAGGCAACTTAAAGATTATAAATAACATTATAAGATTGGGTAAGAAATATTTAGAATTAAATCACTGTACCAGTTGTAATAATTATGGTTTACACCTAGCGTCGGATCCAACCTTCACTCCTTCACCACCTAATCCGACGGCTCAATTATCTTTGGATGGTTAAGGCTAACTGACCCACTCTGTGATGCCCGATTTTCCTGGTCATTCACTTCTCAATGTATAGGGTTTCCTAGCTATGCAACCGAACTAGTAATGGTTAGGGTTGAGAGCCGCCCTCTCCAGCTTAGGCGTACCGATAACTCTAGCTTTAACTCTAGCTTTAATTAATAGTATTGTTGTTGTTGGTTGCTCATGATCTTTGTGGCGTTCTTACTGAGTTACCCCCGTTTTTTTATGAGTGCTGGTAAGGGTTTTCTCACTCCACAGTTGGACTCGGATGACAGAAAATGGACTCTCGCTTAGGTAAGGAAAAAGGTTCTCTCTAAATTTAATTTTTACCGCTCCAATGAATTTTCCCTAACTACCCAGTGAACATGCCGGTATTCACACTGGCAGTTCAACGGTGACATGAGTTCCGACAGTGGATTTTCTTTCAGATAATGCCCATTCCTTCTTCCTTCTTGATTCCTAAATTTGATATTTCTTTCACAATTGACTCTGGATATTTGATTTAGTATTTTGTTTTTCCCTTTGTTACTTAGAAGTGGGGATATTCTTAAGTTTTTCGCATGCCAGACTTATTTTTCTTACTAGCCTCACAAAATAACTTATGGGTGTCCTCGCTCTTCCTAGGTTTTTTATTTTTAACCTCATGCCATTACTGCAACTGTGAATTGTAAATTCACCTATCAGGGTTTATCATGTAGTTAATTAAGTATTCTCTCGGTGGCCAATTTTGTTCCACCTTAGCTCAAGGATTATGGGTTATTCCCTTAAATTTTGTTGTTTCCTTTGCAACGACCACAACACCATTATGGCCTTAGATATTATTGATACTATAATAAGATTCATCATGGTTACTTATCAAAGTTTTTATACCATGTTGTTTTCATATAAAGTTTTTATATGGACCGTGAATACTAAAAAATGGTATATCCATGGTTTTGTAATACATGTTTGGATCTCTAATAATTTAGAGAATTCTTTGTTTTAGGGGGTTACTTCCTTATTTCTTTTCATAGCTTGATGTTTTGGAAAGTTAGCTAAATATTTTATACCTCTTCTCTCATTATTTGTGTTTTCCAGAATAAACGTTTTATCCCGGTTACAATCTTGATTAATGGAATCTAAATGCAAGCAGAGGTATAAAGTGAAGTTCTTATTTTTTATTATTATATTAGCTAGCTACATGTTTATTTCTGGACCTTTCTTTAATAAAATTTATTATATTAGCTAGCTACATGTTTATTTCTGGACCTTTCTTTAATAAAATTTATTATATTAGCTAGTTACATGTTTATTTCTGGACCTTTCCTTAATAAAATCTATGGTACCCAGTACAGTTATGGGACCTAAGAACTCAGGTTCTATATTATATCCATAGGGTAGGAAGTCTTACTTTTGCAAGGTCCGGACTACCTTGGAAATGAACTTCCAATTTGTTCCCCCTAGGGTTCACCGAAACTCCTATTCACTTACCCAAATCCTATATCGAAAGACTCTAGTTGTTAACACTAATTGTTAATTTTTATTTGATTATCTTCCACAATATTTAATGGTTATCATCCTATATCGAAAGACTCTAGTTGTTAATTTTTATTTGATTATCTTCCACAATATTTAATGGTTATCTGCCAACCGAAGGTTACTGCTTACAAGTTATATCATTACCTCATTTTCATTTACTGTGAGGACTAAAAGGTTATAGCTCTAAACCTCTGTGACTAAAACACCCTAGACTCTAGTTCCATATTTAGTGATATTATTCCAGATACATTCACTATTTTACCTGCACAATGTGTAATTTACTTTTCAAGTATTTCTCTATTCTTTTTCTTTAACTCTCTTTAGATAACCGTAAAGAATACTACATTTGATAATGACTAATAAAATAGTAACATGTTGAAGGTCTTACGTACAACTATTTTTATAAAAGAAAACCTGTTATCATCATTCAAAAGAAAAACTCTTTTTAGATAACTGTAAAGAAAACTACAAAAGAATCTTTAACTTTCTTTAGATACCTGTAAAGAAAACTACATTTGATAATGACTAATAAAATAGTAACATGTTCAAGGTCCCATGTACAACTATTTTTATAAAAGAAAACCTGTTACCTCAATTCCCTCCTTATCCACTGGTGGCCTCTCCAGAACTGAGATGTTTTCTTTTAATATCTCCAGGGGAAGGGAGTAACTGCCTAACTACCTGGAAACTCAAGATTTTATTTCGAAGTCTTTCGTCTAACTACGTGGAAACTCAAGATTTTATTTTGAAGCATTTCCCTATCATTTCTCTGACTTAGCATAATGTTTCTTAAATGAGTAAATACACATTTATAATTTCCTTTTTTATCAAGTGTATCAAATCGAATTACCAAGTCTGATAAAAAGATACCAGGATGTTACAATATATCTAAAATACAAATTATTTTTTATTTTGATAAAATTTGCCTCATAGAAACACACTATAATTATGATATAAATGTATGTAATTTTTGAAGACAATATTATAGCTTTGTCAGTATTCCAATTTTATGTAACATTTCACATTTTAGAAAATAATTTAAAATTATTTTTTAGAATGAGTTTGTTGTCCCAATGCGAAGCCATGCAAAATTGATAAAAAATTAATTTCATTCCATTACTATATATTACAGATTATATAGTTAAAATCCTTTTAAGAACAATCATACCTTAATTTATTATTTGTACAGTAATCCTCCTTAACTAAAAGGACTTTATATTGTAAAACAATGTCTTTCAGAGTAATCATATCATTAGGATTTAGTCTAGGTTTCAAACTAGTTCATCCCTAGGACAAGGTGCAAAAATAAATCGATCCTCAAGAATAAATATCATGGATGCATCATTGCCTAGAGTTTGTAGTTAAAAACTAGCTGTTAGTGAATTAGTTATTAAGGTAAATAAAATAATATTCTAAATTGGTCTTTAGGAATTATCTATTAAAATATTATATATTTAGTTATAAAGTAGTCGTTAGGAATTTATTTATCATAATTATATATATTAATGTTTAATATAGTAAGAATAATTCTTCAATTAATTAAAATAATACTATAAGTTGTTAGGAATTTGTTGCAAAATATTATTTATTCATAAAGTAGTTGTTAGGAGTTTATTTATTTTAATTATATTAAATTAATTAATTTATAATATTACAAAAATTAAATAATAATAAAGTTATAGGGGTCCATAAATGGTAAAAAGCAATAGGTAAATAATATTACAAATAAATAATATTTAAAAATAAAGTCTAACAACTTAATATATTTATAATAATATGAGGGTTAGAATAGAATATTTACTACAAAAAAAAAGTGGGGAAGAGACAGGGGTGGAATCACGAAGAGAGGGCCAGAATCCCCCTGTTACTTAATTTCCAGCCATCATCCCTGTTAAAATTGCTAGCATGCCTCTTAATCTCAATAGCCTCTCTAAGGTTCCTATGGTGAAAATGATTAGCCCTAGCAATCACTCTCGAGTCCTAAATGCAAACACGGTTTTTGGATTTCTTCTCATTCAACTAGAGTTGATGAGTGGGAATGATTGTGCCTAATATTTGTTCCATGATCATGGATTCTCTAGTTGTATTCATTTCCTTTTGTTGAATTTTTTCCAAGCTTTATTTCCTTTTGTAATCAATAATATTATTGTTACTATATGTTTTTTTGTTAAAAATTTAATTGAATAAACATATTCAATATTTTTTTTCCTATATATATATATGAGAACATCTCCCTCATATAATAGGTTATATAGGGCGAATCACCAACTTATTTATTTATTTTAAATTATAATGTTTCATCTTAAATTTCTAAAACCAAGATTAGCCAATGAAGAGAACTCTACTACTCTTTTGGTCCTCATATAATAGTGACCTGTATCACGTGTATATAACACCATAAAGTTCATATATGAGTTTTTCTTTTTTTCCTTATATAATATATAATTTATATTAAAAATTATAAAACTTGATAATTTATATTAAAAATCATAAAACTTCATATATATGAATTTTTTATTATTTATTTTTATATAATATATAATTTGTATTAAAAATATAAGAATATATATAATTTTTAGTTTTTGGAATTGGCAATTGGGCTGATTTTGTACTCTCACGACATGGGGGCGATCGCAACCACTACCAGCATAAGTTCTAGGTGAATACATATGCGTCTTTCGAACATGTACGTAAATGAGGGAGATTCTTAAACCTCAAAACACACAATATTTCATTTAAATGAACTCCTCACACATAATATTTCATTTACATGGCCATTACAAGTTGAGCATCCCTTGGGGGCTAATTTGTAGTTATACCAGTATAGATCCATCTTAACCACACTCCAAATTGATCACGAACATACTTGCACATCTATCTCATACTCGACTGTAGAATAAGCCTATTGGTTCAATTAAAGATAATAATTAACATTTTATTTAAATTTTTTATAAAATAATAATAATAATTATTATTATTATTATTATTGTTATTGTTATTATAAATGTAAATTAAAATATAATAAAAGTATTAAAATTAATTAAAATTTTCATTTATTATACCTCGATCGGGGTGAATCTCTAGGTAATAGGAAGGATAGTGGCCCATGCCCACCACCCAGGTATGGAGAGAGAAGTAAATGTTCGGGTGGTGTGACCACCCCATCACAAACATAAGCATGTGAATTGAATTATGCATGGCCTCATGAGTTAGGGTTTGATGCTAGCTTGAGGAGTAGTATTTGTTTGCATTTTCAAACAGAGAGGCAACATTGCACACCTTCACTTCAAGAGCAAAATTTGGGAGGGGATTTCCGGTGAGTCCGGCTAAATGTAACAACCTTAGTGAAAATTTTGTGTAATAAAAGTTAATAAAGGAAAAATAAGACCACAGGTAAAGGACACATATTCCAAGTTGAATGTTGGGCAAAGACATCCTAGTGGGCATCACTAGATGTGTGTTTTGGCTATGGAAAATTGGCTAAGGCTAAGGCTAAGGCAAAGGAATTTTGGCACATTTATTTATGAAAATAAAGGAAATTAGGAGAAAAGTAAGGTGAAAGGCCACATGTTGCATGTGACGAGGAAATTGAAGGAAAATAATGGAAAATGAAGAAAATAGAAACCTTATTCATAAAAAGGCTTTCCCATTCCTAATTGGGGATGCTTAGGCCTAGTCCTGAGGGTGATTTTTGATTAATCAACATTGTTATTATGTTTTTAATGAATTCTAGAAGTTACAACAAGTTCTGGGCAAAGGCTAGGATTCTGGGCTAGAAACGTGGCTTAAATCCCACGGTTGCTGGCACAAAACTAGAAAATTTGGCCCACAGTCGCTAGCAGGGAGTGAATTTTTATGGTCACTCCCTTTCCCATAGCATGAGACCAAATCTGTCTTAAGAGTTGCAGAAAAATAGTGGGACCTAGAGACAGGTTGTCTGAGTGGCTGACTTGTCTCCCTAGGGTTCTGTTGATGATGTTGGATGACTGTATGTGATGTTTCAGCGATTCCACTTCCTTAAGACATAGGGGGTCAAATCTAATTGTAATAGCATTTCTCCACATGTTTACCCCAGTTGGCATGGTTACTTTGGGTAGACCTAGGAGGGGGTGTTACGGATTGGTTTCAGAGTGTGGTTGTGCTCTCTTTGGTTCATATCTGGTGCTACAGATATGGGTGAATGTGTTGGTCATGCATTCATGTCAGTGGTGTGTGTGGATCTTACACTTGTGTTCCATGTGCTTGTTGCACTGCATCATATCGATCATGGTAGTAGTAAGGTTATCATGAGGTACTTGATGTCGATTTTATGGAATGCATCGTCATGAGTATATAACCGGTTATACAATTGGGTTGCATTAGTGGTTATTTGATTACATGCATCAGTCTTGTAGGTTAATTACAAGAATTGATCACTTATGTTTGACTACATGAAGTTATGCGTATCTATAGTTGATTAGGAATTTCTTATGTAGGTGGATAGTTGCATGAGGCAATGTGTGTACTAGAGTAATTTATGTTGTCATGCATGGGGTCATAACATGTATTGTTGATGTGGCCTTGCATTGATGACTGGACTAGTTAGTATGATGGTTATTCATTGATGCAGTTATTGATATATGTCAATATACTATTATGGTTATGTGTACATGCATTACTGTGATTTGATGATCTTGTAGACAAGGTATCCTCCCCAAGTGATGCTAAGGTACGTTGATTTATGGTGATGCTGACATAGTATCCCTTGCAAGAAAGAGATCAAATGACTAGTAAGATGGTAGACGACATAGAATATTCCTATGCATTAGATGGGCAACGTAGTGTGGGGCACTCTTCTAACTTGGAAGACACATTGAGAAACCTGAAGGAAGAAGTAAGGAGTTTCAAAGCATGCAATGACAAAAGCATGTAAGCAAAAGAGAAATGAGTAGAGGTGAATGAGATATTACTTAAGAGTATGTCAGATTTGCAGTTACAAGGACCTCTTCAGATCCTCCATGGACATGAGGACAAAACTAATGGGGCATATGGCAACAGGTCTCATAGCATAGGTAAAATAGGTCTGAAACTATCACAGACGACAAGATTTTGGAAAATTCTCTGGATAGGAGGGGTGATAGGCACAAGTATTACTTTAGTTCTTGTTCTGATAGACGTCATGATCATCATCATTATCATCTGTACATGAGGAATGATAAGGGATACTTACCGGATGATTTCAAGAATGCAAAACCGCCTACCTTTGATGGAGAGATGAAGAAATTTTAAGATGTGTAGGCTTGGTTTCTTGGCATGAGGAAGTTTTTTGGATTGCATGATTACTCTAAAAACATGAAAGCAAGGATATCCATTTTCAGTCTCAGAGGTAAAGCAGATATTTGGTGGGAAGACATGAAGAATGTCAAGGACATACATAAGGATTCTTTGAAGGCATGCGTTTGAAAGTCTCTTCAATAAGAAGTACTTGTCTGAGAGGTATTATGATGAGAAATCTAAGGAGTTTTATGAGTTGCGGATGGGTTCTATGATAGATGAAGAGTATACTAGTAGACTTTTGGAGCTGTTGAGATATGTGCCTTACCTTAGATAGGAGAAGGAAAATGTTCATAGATTCATTAGTGGATTTCTAGTTGCATACATAGAACGGATTGAATTCGGTGAGCATGGATCGTTGGAGGAGGCCATCCGAATGTTGAAGCATTGTTATGAGTAGTCGAAGCACAAATTTGAGCCGAAACATGACTTGAAGAGAAATGACAAAGCTAAAGGAAAATGGTCAGCAAAGAGAGGAAGACCTCAAGATGCAAATGAGAAATATTATGTAGTTCCTTACAAGAGATTCAATACAGCTGAGAACGGACATGGAGAGCAACAAGCTAGAGGCGGTGGTAGGGAACCATTGTAGTGCTGGATTTGCTGTAAGGATCGTCATAAGAGGGACTTTCCACAGTACCAGAGTGGTAGTAGACCCCAGATCTATAGTTCTCATGAGGTGCATACAATTGGTGATGTTGGTCATAACATTCCTCAAATTTATGCAGTTGTAGACAACAAGCAAGCAGATCATTAGGCATCGATCATTGAGATGGACGATAAGCTTTGTGATCAATTTGTTTATATTTCGATTAATCCTGGATCTAACTATACTTATATTAATCTTGACCTCGGGGATAAGTGTGATTTGAGAAAAGAAGTGCATGTAGAATCTTGGTTGGTACAGTTGGCTACAAGAATAAAGAATCGAGTTCACCATTAGGTAAGAGCTTGTGCATTTCAATTAAACAGTATCCCTATGGTAGCACATTTGAATGTATTGCCATTGGGATCATAGTATGCTTTTGGGTATGTAATGGTTATAGCTTCACAGGACCAAAGTGGATTGCTTCAACAAGGCCATTGAGTGTGTGGATGATAGTGGGGAAAAGAGGACCTGGAAAGAAGAAGCCTACATTAGTAAGGATGGTCACTGCTATGCAGGCTAAGCGTAGTTGTAGAAAAGGTTGTGTGATGTTTGTAGTACACATTTCTAGTGACAAGGGTAAGGAGGTTGACGATGCCGATGTGTTGAGAAGGTACCCAGTTTTGTAACAATTTCAGGATGTATTTCTAGAGGACATTATAGAGTTGTCACCTCACAGGAGGTAGAGTTTCTGAGTGAGTGAGTACCAGGGGTAGCTCTAGCATTGAAATCATCTTACAGGATGAGCACACCTGAGTTGGTAGAGTTGAAATTGCAGCTAAAGAAAATGTTGGACAAAGGATACATCAATCCTAATGTATCACCTTGGGGTGCACCAATGTTGTTCGGAAAGATGAGAGATGGTACTCTTAGATTGTGCATTGATTACAAGCAGCTGAACAAGGTAACGATCAAGAATAGGTACCCTTTGCCAAGGATTAATGATTTGTTTGATCTGTTAAAGGGAGAAGTAGTGTTCTCTAAGATCAACTTGAGTATCGAGATACCATCGGGTACGCATCGAGGAAGAGGATAGATTCAAGACTACATTCAGGACCATGTATGGCCATTATGAGTTTGTTATTATTCCATTCGGTTTGACTAATGCTTGAGTTATATTCATGTGTTTGATGAATAGTGTGTTGCATCCCTATTTGGACAAGTTTTTTATTGTATTCATTGATGACATATTGTTATATTTTAAGAATGAGGAAGAACATGCCAAACATTTAGAAGTAGTGTTGAGATTACTAAGAGGGCATCAGTTATATGTTAATCTTAGCAAGTGCAACTTCTTTCATACTAGGGTACACTACTTGGGACATGTTGTCTCCAAGGAAGGCACAGTAGTAGATCTAGAAAAGATAAGGGCCATCATAGAGTGGGTAGCTCCTAAGAATGTAGATGAGGTGAGATCATTTATGGGATTAGCAATTTACTACAAGAGGTTCATCATGAAATTCTCACACATTGCATATCCTATCACATCATTGCAATGAAAATGTAATAATTTTGAATGGACAGTAGAATGTGAAGATAATTTTGAGCATCTTAAGTAGTTGTTGACACATGCACCAGTGCTAAAGATTGTGGATCCAGACGTGGAGTTTGTAATGTGTACTGATTCTTGCAAGAGGGGACTTGGTGGAGTTCCCATGCAAGAAGAACATGTAGTGTGCTATGAGTCACGAAAACTGAATGAGCACGATCAAAAGTATCCAACACATGATCTTGAGCTAGAAATGATTATACATGCATTGAATATGTGGAGACATTATCTTCTAGGCAGGAGGTTTACATTAATGAGTGATCATAATGGGTTGAGGTATTTTCTTGACCAACTGAATCTAAATTTCGGGCAAGCTAGATGGTTTGCTACCCTTAGTCAGTTTGACTTTGAGATCAGATACGTGAAAGAGAAGGAGAATAGAGTTGTAGATTCTCTTAGTAGGAAGGTACAGGTAAATCATATAGCAGCTATAAGCTCCTATGGGATAGAGTTACAGGATAGGATCTTGTAAGTAGGACAGCGGAATGAAAAATACATGGAGATCATGGACAGGTTACAACAAAGTACAGTTACAGGTACAGGTGTAGGTATAGGTGCAATTATAGGGGATGAGGATGTAGTCTCATCCCACAATAGATAGCTTGGCGAGGTTTCGAGATAGGATCTATGTGCCGAGTTGGAGTGAGCTCAAGAAGCTTATCTTGAGGGAGTTTCATGTGAAACCATATTTAGGGCATCCAGGATATCAAAAGATATTGACAACGATGAAGAAGTTTTACTATTGACTGGATATGTAAAAGGAAGTGGCAAAGTTTGTGGCTATATGTTTAGATTATCAGCAGGAGAAGGCGGTATGAAAGCATCTATGTGGTCTACTACAAACTATTGTGATTTTGGAATGGGAATGGGAGGTCATTTCCATTGATTTCATCATAGGTCTTTCGAGGACAGTGGGGCAACATGATTCTATTATGGTCGTGGTTGACAGATTTAGCAAGGTAGCTCACTTCATCCCAGTGAAGAATACATATTCATCCAGTGAGGTATCACATGTGTTCATCAGAGAGATAGTGAGACTACATGGTGTTCCAAAGAAGAATGTGTCAAACAGGGATGCAAAGTTCACACAAAATTTTTGGAAGGGGCTATTTGCAAGCTTGGGTACAGAGTTGGACTTCAATACAACATATCATCCGCAGACAGAGAGGGTGTTGGGTTGTGTTATACTCTTTCCATGTAGTTAACATGGGGTTTGAGGGGCACCTGTAACCCCACTTTATGGGGTCCAGGGCAGCGCCCCGGAAGATTTTGGTTTTGGACCCTATGTTAGGTTGGGCGGACTCACCTATGGTTTTGTGCATGATTTTCGCACATGTTTTTTGGTCGCGATAGTTTTCATTCGATGGTATTGGACACGAAGGTTTTCGGTCCATGCTATTGGATGTTTCGGCATGTATAAATATGTATTATAACATTGAAAGGAACATAATGAAAAATCAAGCTGGTAGTCCCAGTTTTGGGATCCAGGGGAAAATCTCTATGTATATGTGTTTTATGTGTTCTGCTCTCGCATTATTTATGTTATGTGTTTTAAAATTCGTATGCAAGTAATTTCTATATGGGGTTAAAACCTACATTTGGTATCAGCTCTGTTTTGGCTTCAAGGGGATGCCTTTATTGCTGAGGGGTTTTTCTCGGGCCTGTGGTAGACCCTATTCAGTGGGAGATCTACGAGATCGATTCTGGTGGTGAAAGAAGATGGCGAGTGGTGGAAAGATAGAGATCGATAAATTTAATGGTTAGAGTTTTGATTTGTGGAAACTCAAGATGGAAGATCTGTTGGTGGATAAATATCAGTGGATCGCGGTAGATCCAGGTACTAAACCAACGGGAGTGTCCGATGAAGAATGGAAGAAGTTGGATCGAAAGGCAAAGAGCACAATATGATTATGTGTCTCAGATTCAGTATTGCTGAATGTATCATGGGAAGCTACAGCAAAGGCTTTGTGGGATAAGTTAGGGACTTTGTACCAATCTAAGTCTCTGGTGAATAAATTGTTCCTGTGGAAAAGGCTGTATAATCTGAGGATGAAATATGGAGACTTGGTGACAGAGCATCTGAACGCATTTAATACTGTGGTAAGTTAATTAGCATCTATTGATATTAAAATTTTAGATGAAGATAAGTGCATTAGTTTGTTGTGTTCTCTACTAGATTCATGGGATAGTTTGGTTATTGCAATAGGTAGCAATGCAACTGCCTTGCATTTTGATGAAATAGTCTTAGCCTTGCTGACGGAGGAGATGAGATGGAAAAATATGGAGAGCCAAAATGGTGATGCCTTATCAGTACGAGGACTGTCCCAGAACAGAAACAAAAATAAGTCATCAAGTGGGACATCTAAATCTAGAGGGAGATCTAAATCTCTAGGAAAACCTGTAAAGGTGGTGTGGGGGAAATGTGGAAACGAAGGCCACTTAAAAAGGGACTATAAATCTAAAGCTCCTGACAAAGGAAAGGGATTTGATGAGGCTCCTTCTGCAGAGGCGAAAGCCACCTCAGATGAAGGTGGGGATGTGTACTTGGCTTCTTCAAGTACACATGTAGATCATGAGGCATGGTTGATTGACTCAGGTACATCCTTTCACTTCACTCCCCCTAGAGAGTGGTTCTGTGAGTTTGAGAAATATGATGGTGGTGATGTCTTCTTGGGGATGACAGGAAGCCTAGAATCATTGGTTGTGGAAAAGTAAAGTTGAAGTTGCAAGGTGGAAGGGTTAGAACACGTTCGGGTGTTCTGCACATTCCTGCATTAGCCAGAAATCTGATTTATGTTAGTAAGTTGGATGATGCAGGTGTAAAAACAGTGTTCGAGAAAGATACCTGCAAGATGGTTTGGGGAGCACTGGTATTGATGTGGGGAGTTCGGATTGGAACTCTATACAAGCTGCAAGGTAGAACTGTTGTTGATGGGTGCAATAGTTCTGTGGTTCCTGAAAGTGGAGAAGAAAATCTAGTGGTCTCTGGAGAAAATACCATGTTGTGGCATCAAAGGCTTGGACATATTGGAGAGAAGGGCCTTCGAATACTTCATGGTAAAGGTATGGTAGAAGGTATGAGTAATAGTTATCTGGATTTTGATTTCTATGAAAATTGTGTATATGGGAAGTAGAATTGGGTGAGCTTCCCCTCTGGTAGTAAGAGGGCAAAACAGATATTAGAACTTGTGCATGGTGATGTGTTTGGACCTTTGAAGGTTCCATCACTGGGTAAGTCTATGTACTATGTATCATTTATAGATGACTTCTCAAGGAATACATGGATATATTTCCTTAAGAAGAAATTTGAAGTCTTTGACAAGTTTAAAGAATTTAATGCTCTGGTGGAAAACCAGACAGAGAATAAGATAAAGGTGTTGAGGACAAATAACAGTGGAGAGTTTTGCAGTAAGGAATTTGAAGAATTCTGTAAGAAGTGTGGTATAGCACAACAGAAGACTACTCCATATACACCTCAGCAAAATGGAGTTGCAGAAAGAATGAATAAGATGTTGATGGAAAGGGCAAGAAGCATTCTCAGTGATGTTGGGTTAGGATAGGAATTCTGGGCAGAGGCAATGGATATTGCATGTTACCTGGTCAACAAGTCACCTTCATCAGTGTCGGAGGATAAGACTCCACAAGAGGTATGGACTGGTAAGAAACCCACTATTTCACATCTTAGGGTATTTGGATGTGATGCATATGTACATGTTCCAAAGGAGAAAAGAACAAAGTTGGATAGTAAATCTAAAAAGTGAATCTTTATTGGGTATAATGATGGTTTAAATGGTTATAAGCTTTGGAACCCAGTCACACAGAAGGTTGTGTACAACTGAGATGTGGTGTTCAGAGAGGTTAAAGATGTTATTAAACATGAAGTCCAATGAAAGGAACCTGAGAAGATAGAGTTTGAGCTAAAGGAGGAAGAATCAAAGTCTACAGGAGAGGAGGAATCAGAAGATGAAGAGCCACAAACTTCGACTATGAGAAGATCAGTTCAAGAAAGAAGGTATCCAGAAAGGTATAGTCCATCTGCTTTCTATTCAAATTTTGCTTTGTCTATTACTGATGATGATCCCAGAAATGTGAAGGAAGCAGTGGATTCAAAGGATGGAAAACTCTGGAAGGAGGCCATGGTTGATGAAATGGCATCTCTGCACAAAAATGAGGCTTGGGATTTGGTGGAGTTGTCGGCTGGAAGGAAACCCACTGGCAGAAAATGCATGTTCAAAAAGAAGACAAATGCAGAAGGAAAAGTGGAGAAATACAAAGCTTGGTTGGTAGAAAAAGGTTATTCCTAGGTGCTAGGAATTGATTTTGGTGATATTTTTTCTCCTGTTGCCAAGGTAACTTCTATTAGATTACTTTTATCTGTTGCTGCTGCTTTTGATTTTGAGGTAGAATAGATGGATGTGAAGACAAAATTTCTTCACGGGGATCTGGAAGAGGAGATCTACATGAAGCAACCTAAAGGCTTTGCGGTGAAGGGTAAGAAAGAACTGGTATGTAAGTTAAAGCAGTCTCTGTATGGGGTTAAAATAGTCACCAAGGATGTGCTATCAGAAATTTGATACATTTATACGAGGACATGGCTTCACCAGAAGCGAAGCAGATCACTGTGTGTATTTTAAATTAATTGGTGACCATGTTATTTATCTAGTCTTGTATGTGGATGATATGTTGTTGGTTGGAAATGACAAAGAAGTTATCCAGGATTTGAAGACCCAATTGTCCTCCAAATTCGACATGAAAGATCTTGGTGCTGCAAACTATATTTTGGGTATGGAAATTAAAAGGGATCGAGCAAAGAGGAAGCTTTGGTTAAACCAAAGGAAGTATGTTGAGACAATATTGCAGAGGTTTATTATGCAGGATAGTAGTGAAGGTTCCTATTCCTGTAGATCTGAGGTTATCTGCTGAACAGTGTCCCAAGACACAAGAAGAGGAAGAGGACATGTCCCATGTTCCATATGCAAGTGCAGTTGGTAGCCTGATGTATACAATGGTCTGTACTAGACCAGAAATTGCACATGCAATGGGAGTATTGAGCAGGTTTATGTCAAAACCAGGGAAGGAGCACTGGACAACAGTGAAGTGGGTTTTCAGGTATTTGCGTGGCACTAGTGATTATGGTCTGTGCTACCAAGAAAGACCAGGATTGGTAGAGTGTTGGATATTCAAGGCTTTGTTGATGCAGACTGGGTTGGAGATCTGGATCCGAGAAGATCTACAAGTGGGTATGTGTTAACCTATTTGGAGGTGTAGTTTGTTGGATGAGTAAGAAACAATATGTAGTGGCACTAGCAACTACAGAGGTAGAATAAATGGCAGCCACTCATGCAAGCAAGGAAGCATTTTGGTTGCAGAGATTGTGTTCAAGTATGGGGTTAGTACAGGAAGCTATAAGGATAGACTGTGACAGCCAAAGTGCAATTTTATTGGCAAAGAACCCTGCATATCATTCAAAGACAAAGCACAATGATGTTCAGTATCACTTTATGAGGGATATGATAGAAGAAAAAAGGCGCTGCTGGTAAAGGTGGAGACTTTGAAGAATACTGTAGATGCATTGACAGAATCTGTGAGCTCTGAGAAGTTCTCTTGGTGTAGAGAGACAATGGGCATTTCAGGGCTGGGAAAATGACTAAGCTCTCTTGTGGCCCCATGCAGAAAGAAAATAATAAGTGGGAGAATGTTGGGTTGTGTTATATTCTTTCCACGTATTTAACAGGGGGTTTGAGGGGCACTCGTAACCCCACTTTATGGGGTCCGAGGCAACGCCCCAGAAAATTTTGCTTTTGGACACTATGTTAGGTTGCGCGGACCCACCTATGGTTTTGTACATGATTTTCGCACATGTTTTTTGGACGCGATGGTTTTCAGTCCATGGTATTGGACATGATGGTTTTCAGTCCATGGTATTAGATGCTTCGGCATGTATAAATATATATTATAACATTGAAAGGAACATAATGAAAAATCAAGCTGGTAGTCCCGATTTTGGGATCTAGGGGAAAATCTCTGTGTATATGTGTTTTATGTGTTTTGCTCTCGCATTATTTATTTTCTGTGTTTTAGAATTTGTATGCAGGTAATTTCTGTACGGGGTTAAAACCTACAGAGGGTCAACAGGATCTTCGAAGATATGCTGAGGATGTATGTGATGCACTAGTAGAGGAAATGGGAGGAGCATATTCCATTGCTGGAGTTTGCATACAGTAATGGTTATCATGAGTCCTTGAGGATGATTCCTCTCGAGGCATTATATGGACGGAGTTGTAACACTCCCATCAGTTGGAGTGATCCAGTGAATAAGGTACTTATTGGATAAGACATGTTGACGAACATGGAGCAGGAAATGTAGATTATAAAGAATAATGTACAGGCAACACAGGATAGACAAAAGAGTTATGTAGATAAATATAGGGTGTTGTTGTAGCGGCTACAACCACCCTCCAAAATTTTGCCTTAGCCTATTTTGGAGCCTCCCCTACGAACCTTACACAACACTTTGTCTTGCCTCATCAGGTACTCAAGCTTCAATGTTTTCCTCACACAAAGGCATCTTGTTGATCATAGTCGATCCATTCCCCTCATAGGCTACTTACCCGGACTTGGTTCCAGTTGCAAGCTGAGCATATTCCCCTTGAAAATTGTGCATTATTGAAGGGTAACCAACCTTCCCTCCAGGAATTGCGCAATCCTCTCTAAAAGCCTGTTGGGCTCCAGGATTGCACAATCCTACCAGTCCTCCCTCCCAACAGGATTTGCGTAAATTTTCTCAGCAACAGGCTGTTCAGCCCAGGATTTTGTGTAAATATGGGGAGCAATCAACTTCTATTCCCAGAAATTGTGCAAACCTCCTGGGTAGTTAGCCCAGCTCCCAACTTGGAATGCACATCTTTGCTAAGAAGTTGAGCACTTGCATGCATGAATAGTCTGGTTGACTAGTTCCACTCGAGACCAAGGAAACTTGATTGCATGCATGCATGACTTCATCTTCTCGAAATAGAAAGAGACAACATGTAAAGGGCATCCCATGATTCAGGGAGCTATTTTTAGTAGCCAAGGGTTACATGCAATATTGTTTTAGAAATTTCCCTCCAAGTGTCAGTTTTTCCTAGATTTGTGTCATGCGCATCATGAGACCAAACTTATTTATTCGATGCATTAGAGCTCATTCATTCACATCAATCTTGGAGCTCTAACATCCCACAACACATCCTGGACTCTTTGACAGATTCGTCTCAGCTCTTTATGGGTAAGTGGACTCAACTTGTTTTTTTTAGCATTTCTGTCGCTTTTTGTGTATTCGCTTGTGTGAGTGTTGTTTTATTGATTTCTTTGAATGCCCATTGTTTCTTACATATATTCTAGCTTGTCCTAGATCTGTTTCATTTTTCGTTGCTATCTCACTATTGTCACATGCGTGAAACTATTTTTCACAAAAGTTCACCCAACCAATGAACGACCTCACCCACAGGCATGTTGATCTTTTTGTTGAATCTTCCATTCATGTTTTGCATGCACTGTTTATCACTTCAGCTATCGCTTAGTTCTGCCATGCATTTCATCGAATTACTTGCTTTTAGTCGGGCCAACCTTGGCCCGGTCTCTACCTTCACTAAGGTTGCATTGCACACTCTGGAGAAGGAAGCCTCACCTTCCCCTCCAGATTTGTGAATTTTAGCCCAACGCGGGCCTCCTCGACAGTTTTGCGCACTCCTGCAGGATAGTGACTGATTGGCCCAGGAAATTGCGCAAATATCTCCCTAGGCCAACAGTCCTTCCCAGCTGGAATTACGCATTGTGCAATCCTAGTGGTCAGTTGTCCAACTAGATTACGCATTTCATAGATCCGGCAGCTAGTCTAGCTTCCCATACAGCCCAGGCTGTCTTTTGTGTAGTTCTAGCCATTAGTCACTTAGCCTCCTAGTGAAATTTGTGCAATCTTTCTCATCAGTTTCCCATGTATGTGTTGTTTCCTTCCACGAATTTGCTTGTTTTCACTAAAATATTTCTTTCCATGCATGCTGCTTGTTTCTAGATCTTTCAGGTGTTCATCTGTCTTAATGGCTTCCAAGAGAATAGGATCTCAGGACACTAATGGTATGGCAGTTGGAGAAGTAGCTAAGCAGGTGTCTTCTGTTCTGCTGATCTATGAAGATACAAAGTTGTATCTAGACAAGGACATCAAATTGAAGTGACAAGAGGTGAATGAAACATTCACAGGTACTTTTGGGGAATACCTTGAAGACTGTCAGGTGTATGTGAACATTCATAAGTTTGAATTGTACCAAATTTCATGCAAATACCCCATATTCCAATGCGTGTACATGATTCACAGGATCATCTCTCACATTGACCCCGAGACGATGACCTTAAGAAATGTTAGTGGGATGAAGCTCCCAACCTTCTAGGCATGAGATTATGATGAGATGTATCAGATGATCGAGCCCATGACTCCCCCATTCAGCTTTCCCACCAGCAGAGGCCACTCCAGAGACATTATGAAGGATTGGGTAAAGGAGCCATCTCATTTTAGGATGACCCCCAATTAGATCTATAAGAAGAAGATATAGAGGAAGGCATACCAATACTTGGTCATATTCGCATGTCGACTGAGTGGCCAAGCGATCACTGAGACCTTCCCTCAGAGTTGGGTGGTCGCGCTAGACCAAATAGCTAGATAAGGAAGACTATGCAACTGGTCTTGTATATTGGCTCATCAGTTGAAGGAACAAATCACGAAGGCTCGACAGACACCCGAAGGCATGCATGTAGAGATTTACATGTCCACCTACATTCTAGATGTAATCTGTGCCTGACATACGTTCCCGGGCTTAGAGTGGGGATGGTCACCGACAGAGACTTTTGTGAGCACGTTGTAGGTTTTAACCCTGTACAGAAATTACCTACATACGAATTCTAAAACACAGAAAATAAACAATGCGAGAGCATAACACATAAAACACATATACACAGAGATTTTCCCCTGGATCCCAAAACCGAGACTACCAGCTTGATTTTTCATTATGTTCCTTTCAATGTTATAATACATATGTATACATGCCAAAGCATCCAATACAATCTACTGAAAACCATTGCATCCAATACCATGGACCGAAAACCATCGCGTACAAAAAAACATGTGCGAAAATCATGCACAAAACCATAGGTGGGTCCGCCCAACCTAACGTAGGGTCCAAAATCAAAATTTTTCAGGGCGCTGCCCTAGACCCCATAAAGTGGGGTTACAGGTACACCTCAAACCCTGAGTGACTCCCCCTCGCTACACAATCGGCGCAACGAAGGGGGTGCTCCACCCCCCCTTAACCCCCTGGTTAACTATGTGGGCTAGTTGTGGAAAGAATATAACACAACCCAACATTCTCCCACTTGTTGTTTTCTTTCCACAGGGGGCCACAAGAGAGCTTAATCATTTTTAGAGCCCTGAAATGCCCATTGTTTCTCTACACCAAGAGAACTTCTCAGAGCCCACAGATTTTGTCAATGCATCTGCAGTATTCTTCAAAGTGTCCACCTTTACCAGCAACACCTTTTTGTCTTCTATCATATCCCTCACAAAGTGATACTGAACATAAATTTGCTTTGTCTTTGAATGATATGCGGGGTTCTTTTCCAAGAAAATTGCACTTTGGCTGTCACAATATATCCTTATAGCTTCCTGTACTAAACCCATACTTGAACACAATCTCTACAACCAAACTGCTTCCTTGCTTGCATGAGTGGCTACCATGTATTCTACCTCTGTAGTTGATAGTGCCACTATAGATTGATTCTTACTCATCCAACTGACTGCACCTCCAAATAGGTGAAAAACATACCCACTTGTAGATCTTCTCTAATCTAGATCTCCAGCCCAATCTGCATCAACAAAGCCATGAATATCCAACACTCTGTCCAATCCTAGTCTTCCTTGGTAGCACAAACCATAGTCACTAGTGCCACGCAATTACCTGAAAACCCACTTCACTACTATCCAGTGCTCCTTCCCTAGTTTTGATATAAACTTGCTCAATACTCCCACTGCATGTGCAATGTCTGGTCAAGTATAGACGATTGCATACATCAGGCTACCGACTTCACTTGCATATGGAACACGGGATATGTCCTCTTCCTCTTCTTGTGTCTTGGGACACTGTTCACTAGATAACTACACACCTACAGGAATAGGAACCTTCCCCGGTTTACTATCTTGCATATTAAACCTCTGCATAAGATCTTTCATGACAAATTTTGAGGACAATTGGGTCTTCAAATCCTGGATAATTTCTTTGTCATTTCCAACCAGCAACATATCATCCACATACAAGATCAGATAAATAACGTGGTCACCAATTAATTTAAAATACACACAGTGATCTTCTTTGCTTCTAGTGAAGCCAAGTCCCTGTATAAATGTGTCAAATTTCTGATACCACATCCTTGGTTACTGTTTTAACCCATACAGAGACTTCTTTAACTTTCACACCAGTTCTTTCTTACCCATCACTACAAAGCCTTCATGTTGCTTCATGTAGATCTCCTCTTCTAGATCCCCGTGAAGAAATGTTGTCTTCACATCCATCTGTTCTACCTCAAAATCAAAAGCAGCAGCAACAGATAAAAGTAATCTAATAGAAGTTACCTTGGCAACAGGAGAAAAATATCACCAAAATTAATTCCCGGCACCTGGGAATAACCTTTTGCTACCAACCGAGCTTTGTATTTCTCCACTTTTCCTTCTACATTTGTCTTCTTTTTGAACACCCATTTTCTACCAATGGGTTTCCTTCCAGCCGGAAAATCCACCAGATCCCAAGCCTCATTTTTGTGCAAAGATGCCATTTCATCAACCATGGCCTCTTTCCAGAGTTTTCCATCCTCTGAATCCACTACTTCCTTCAAAATTCTTGGATCATCATCAGTAACAGACAAAGCAAAATTTGAACAGAAAGCAGATGGACTATACCTTTTTGGCTACCTTCTTTCTCGAACTAATCTTCTCACAGCCAGAGTTTGTGGCTCTTCATCTTCAGATTCCTCCTCTGCTGTAGAGTCTGATTCTTCCTCCTTTGGCTCAAACTCTATCTTCTCAGGTTCCTTTGGTTGGACTTCATGTTTAATAACATCTTTTACCTCTCTGAACACCACATCTCGGCTGTACACAACCTTCTGTGTGACTGGGTTCCAAAGCTTATAACCCTTTAAACCATCCTTATACCCAATAAAGGTGCACTTTCAGATTTACTATCCAACTTGGTTCATTTCTCCTTTGGAACATGTACATATGCATCACATCCAAATACCCTCATATGTGAAAGAGATGGTTTCTTACCAATCCATACCTCTTGTGGAGTCTTATCCTCCAACACTGATGGAGGTGACCTGTTGACCAGGTAACATGCAGTATCCACCGCCTCTGCCCAGAATTCCTATCCTAACCCAACACCACTGAGCATGCTTCTTGCTCTTTCCATCAACGTCTTGTTCATTCTTTCTGCAACTCCATTTTTCTAAGGTGTATATGGAGTAGTCTTCTGTTGTGCTATACCACACTTCTTGCAGAATTCTTTAAATTCCTTACTGCAAAACTCTCCACCATAATCTGTCCTCAACATCTTTATCTTCTTCTCTGTCTGGTTTTCCACTAGAGCCTTAAATTCTTTAAACCTGTTAAAGACTTCAGATTTCTTCTTAAGGAAATATATCCATGTATTCCTTGAGAAGTCATCAATAAATGATACATAGTACACAGACCTACCCAGTGATGGAACCTTCACAGGTCCAAACACATCACTGTGCACAAGCTCTAATATATGTTTCACCCTCTTACCACCAGAGGGGAAACTCACCTGATTCTGCTTCCCATATACACAATTTTCACAAAAATCAAAATCCAGAGAGTTATTACTCATACCTTCTACCATACCTTTACCATGAAGTATTCGAAGGCCCTTCTCTCCAATATGTCCAAGCCTTTGATGCCACAGCATGGTCTTCTTTCCAGAGACCACTAGATTTTCTGCTCCACTTTCAGGAACCATAGAACTATTGCACCCATCAATAATAGTGCTACCTTGCAGCTTGTACAGAGTTCCAATCCAAACTCCCCGCATCAATACCAGTGCTCCCCGAACCATTTTTCAGGTATCCTTCTCGAACACTGTTTTCACACCTGCATCATCCAGATTGCTTATAGAAATCAGTTTTTTGGCTAATGCAGGAATATATAAAACACCTGGAAGCGTTCTAACACTTCCACCCTGCAACTTCAACTTTACTTTTCCGCAACCAATGATTCTAGCCTTCCTATCATCCCCCAAGAAGACATCACCACCATCATATTTCTCATACTCGCAGAACCACTCTCTATGGGGAGTGAAGTGAAAGGATGCACCTGAGTCAATCAACCATGCCTCATGATCTACATGTGTACTTGAAGAAGCCAAGTACACATACCCACTTTCATCTGAGGTGGTTTTTGCCTCTGTAGAAGGAGCCTCATCATATCACTTTCCTTTGTCAGGAGCTTTAGATTTACAGTCCCTTTTGAAGTGGCCTTCCTTTCCGCATTTCTAGCACACCACCTTTATAGGTTTTCCTGGAGATTTAGATCTCCCACTCGATGACTTATTTTTGTTTTTGTTCTGGGACCGTCCTCGTACATACAAGGCATCACCATTTTGGCTCTCCATATTTTTCTGTCTCATCTCCTCTGTCAGCAAGGCTGAGACTATTTCATCAAACTGCAAGGTAGTTGCATTCCTACCTATTGCAATAACCAAACTATCCCACAAATCTGGTAGAGAACACAACAAACTGATGCACTTATCTTCATCTGAAATTTTAATATCAACAGATGCCAACTGACTTACCATAGTATTAAAAGCATTTAGATGCTTTGTCACCGAGTCTCCATCTTTCATCCTCAGGTTATACTGCTTTTTCCGCAGGAATAGTTTATTCACCAGAGACTTAGATTCGTACAAAGTCCCTAACTTGTCCCACAAAGCCTTTGCCGTAACTTCCCCTGATACATTCAACAATACTGAATCTAAGACACATAATCGTATTGTGCTCTTTTCCTTCTGATCCAACTTCTTCCATTCTTCGTCGGACACTCCCATTGGTTTAGTACCTGGATCTACTGTGATCCACTGATCTTTATCCACCAGCAGATCTTCCATCTTGAGTCTCCACAACTCAAAACTCTAACCATTAAATTTATCGATCTCTATCTTTCCACCGCTCACCATCCTCTTTCACCACCAGAATCGATCTCGTAGATCTCCCACTGAACGGGGTCTACCACAAGCCCGAGCGAAACCCCTCAGCAACAAAGGCATCCCCTTGAAGCCAAAACAGCTCTGATACCAAATGTAGGTTTTAACCCCATACATAAATTACCTGCATACGAATTCTAAAACACATAAAATAAATAATGCGAGAGCAGAACACATAAAACACATATACACAGAGATTTTCCCGTGGATCCCAAAACTGGGACTACCAGCTTGATTTTTCATTATGTTCCTTTCAATGTTATAATACATATTTATACATGCCAAAGCATCCAATACCATGGATTGAAAAACATCGCGTCCAATACCATGGACCGAAAACCATCACGTCCAAAAAAACATGTGCGAAAATCATGCACAAAACCATAGGTGGGTCCGCCCAACCTAACATAGGGTCCAAAACAAAAAGTTTCTAGGGCGCTGCCCCGAACCCCATAAAGTGGGGTTATGGGTACACCTCAAACCCCTAGTGACCCCCCCCCCCCCCCGCTACAAAATCGGCGCAATGAAGGGGGTGCTCCACCCCACATTTAACCCCCCAGTTAACTATGTGGGCAAGTCGTGGAAAGAATATAACACAACCCAACACACCTATTTCAAGTTATTGTCCAAGTGTAGCTTCAGAGGAGTGATTATACGATTGTCTGACCATCTTCTCACCCTAGTGTATAGGTTGATATTCAAACAGGATCCACCCCCCATGTCAGAGAAAGTGATGAATGCATGGTTAAGCATTGCAGATTGGTATGCCTCACCGGACGGCATGTTCATCTGAGTGTTCAGTGCAGAGAAGCCTTCGCATGTTCTACCAAAGTTTGCTTTGTATGTTCTTGTCATGCAGGAAGTAGCGTATCATATCTCAGTAGGATTAAATGTTAGGCTACAGTGGAAGAATAAGGCACCTTGGTCCACTCTTTCGTTGCATATTGGGTTATACGAGATCCGGAGCATTAAGCAAGTGGATGTCAAAGCCGAACAAATGAAGAAGTACCCGTTCGACCTATGAAGCTTCAACCTGTATGACCCAAATTGAATTGTGAAGGATCACTGCATGAGAGTTCAATTCAATTGGATCCATGGGGTATGTCATTGGGTTGAGGAGGACTCATGGAGGTATTGCCTCAATTCCTCTAGACCCAATGAACAACTCGATTTTTTCGTAGAGTGGTTAGCATAGCAGGATGAAGGAGCATCATAGAGAACACTAGCAGTAGCAGCAGTGGAAGAAACAACGGAGCCAAGCATATGTATGTGCGACAAAGGGAAGAGAAATATTGTTGACCGCATGGAGGAGGAACAATGATGCAATTTTCATGTAACTCCACTTGTAGAACAAGAAGCTATGGCTATACGATAGAAGACGCAGGAACGCGACAAGCAAATCACACGCAGGCAAAAGGATAAGAATAGAATGGAAGAAGGAGAGAAGGAGTTGCATGAGCTGAGGGAGAAACTTCGGAAAGAACAAGAGATGTGCCAATATGAGAAGGAAGCACATTAGCACTAGATTCAGTAAGGGGCAAGTCACATGCAAATAGATGAAGAAACACCCATACAAGTATTTGATTCTTTTGAACAACTGGTGTAAGGTGAACAGGGTGAACCCTTGCAGGGGCAAGACTTTGCTCAAGAAATAGAATAGGCTCTTGAACAGTTGGATGTAGACATGGAGCAACAAGAGTTGGAACAAGACATTGACCTCATGCCTCACCAAAGAGAGGTTGACTCACCTGCTTCAATGCATCTAGATGATGAGAAAGTCTTGGATGACCAAGGAGGCACTGAGATCCTTGGTGGTCAACCGGAAGCGGAGATGCACAACATATCCTTTGAAGAATATCATTAGAGAGTTGTGTAGTCTTAGAGAGTACCAACTCCGAAACACCAAACATCCCCTGCATAATTTCAAGAGAAAGTGATCATGACTCATGTGCACAAGCATCCAGTTGTATTGGCCGATGCAACTAGAGTGTATGCCAAAGCCACTAGCTCAAGTGTTCATCTTCTCATAGCTGAGAATGAGCGAATGGTGAAGGAACTATAGGTTAACAAGCAGGGAGGAGACTTGGTGACAATGTCCGCTCAAGCTAAACTGAAGAAGGCAATATTGGATGAAGTGTTGTCCTTGGACACAGTTATGCAAGCATTGTACTCCAATTTTGGTACTGTGCATCAAGCAGTCGTTCATCTCCACGAATGGAAGCAGCAATGTGAAAGAAGAGTATGCATCTTGAAGAACATAGATATTGTTGTTGATAACATGCGATCATGGACAATGAAGTACAAGGGATCCCCACTTCATTTGCCAAAGATTATGAAGGCCAATGGGGTTGAGCAGCAAGCATGTATCTGGAGTCAGATCTGGGACTACAAAGACCTACCACAACTCATCACTACCATACAGGCTTCCCATGCACAAGTATTCAAAATCATGGAGGTTATAGTGCACACTCATGTGGTCCCATCACTTGGAACCCTCACTCAGGCGAAGACCAAGAAGCAGGTCCAACAGGAGCTTGACTCATACTTCAACGAGCTAATGCACACCTCCACCAGCCCAGACTTTCCTATCAGTGTAGATATAATGCACAAGTACATTGTTGGTCCAGGAACACTAAAGACAATGATGTGCATTCTCATAGATGAGTTGGAAAAAGGAACCTGGTGATGAGCCCCAAAAAATGGGTAACTTATTGGGCTCATTTTGCCTATTATTCTCCATTAATCCACAATTTTTCATATTTTATGCATGCTTTTGAGTATATTTATGTTGATTGAACAAATGAGGATAGCCACTTGACCATGAAGACTAATACATGTTTATTGCAGATTTTTGGATAGGTTTTGGACCAAGGTCAAGAATTTATGAGCCATTTGGCAGTCGAATGCAAGGGGACAAGGCTGAGGATTTGTAGGGAGGGTGCCTCCTGCACTAAATGGCCTCTTCCTCGAGTTCTCCACCATCAGCTTGAAGTTCAGCAACCCACCAACATTGATTCCCAAGGGTAGACGAGTAGCTTTTATGAAGTGATTGAGTACTAGCAGTTTGGGCAGCCAAGCGCCTCAAATCAAGGAGCACTATTGGAGGTCCTCGTAGTGCATAAATAGGAAGGCTTCCAGCCTTCGTAGGTTACTTTTTGAATAGTTGTATTCTGCACTATAGTGCTGCTAGTTTCTCAACTCATTTTGTAGCTTCTGTTGTACAGCTTCTTTTGTGACATGGTTATTTTTTAGTAATGGAAAGCAGTTTCATTTGGCACCATTTCTGAGCTTCTTCTTAGGAGCCGGCAACTCTTGAGGTTGGGCCCAACCCAAGTTCCAAGGATTCCTTTGTGTATTGTTATGTGTTGTTGATGTCTTTATCAAATAATTTATGTTAAGTAGATTAAAGTCTTGCTTGGTTACCTAGGTCATTGTTGATGATTAAAAAGGCTTTTCATGTATAGATTGGTTTGATAGGTTGATAACAGAGAAGATCTTCAAAAAAAGGCTATCAAGCACCCCTGATCTCACCTCTCCCTCCGTGGGACCATGAGCTGGGACCAAGGTGTCCTTGCCGCCACCAAAAACACTGTCTTTGCTTCGTTATGCAATTGTTAGAGTTAGATTCTCATTTGTGGAAGTTGATACCAGTTGCATTTACATGTTCAGGTCCATGATTGCTTAGTTTGCATAGCTATTTCACATGATTTTGTTGCCAATAAACTTCTGTTCATTTTTCTTTGCTGATATTCACGTCAGATTAGGTTAAAGTAGCTAGGTATTTGGTTTTCCGAGTCTTTGTTTGAATAGTTTGGAAAATAACTTGCAGAGCACATGTGATACCTCTTTGCCTACCACTACTCCATCAATACCGCCTGCTCCGTCCTCTAACCCTAATTCTTGCCTCACATTTGCTATGTTCCCTCACTTTGACCTAATTTCCATATTTATGTGCAACATTTCTCTACCCCTCCTTGAACAAATCCAACCATCCTTATCACTCACCCGCTTCATTCGCTAGGTCCTGGATCCCTCCACATCATCATCCAACCTTCGTACCCACTTCTTCACCTTTTTTCCACCATCATTCCTTCGAAATTCCCTTTCGAAACATCCTGTAGAAGCCACAGAACATCCTGTAGAACCCTTGCAGACTTCTTGTAGAAGCTCACGAAAGCGGTTTCTTGAGATCCGAACACTGTGAAACTCTTTGGAAGGGTGCTAGGGGGCCCTTAGACCCTCTTCTAACCTTCCCAACCTCCTGCAAGCGCCTACTCCATTTCCTTTCACCAATCAACCTCTTCACAGTAAAAAATAGTTAAAGCACATGCAAAATAATTCTGACAAATTACTCAAAAATGCAAAAAGATGTTTTCTTCATATTTCGCTTCAGAAGTAGCTTAGTCACATGCTTTTTACTTTTCTAGAAGTCAATGGCACCCATTCCTATAGCTTTCATCCTTTTACTTGCACCAGTAGGTTTAGCCGGTAAAACTAGGGTTTGTTAGGGTTTGCCTTCCTTTCTAGCTTTCAACTTCTTTCTGCAAGTAGATTAGCCTCTGGTTGAGTTAGTTTTCATCCATCACAGTTAAAAGCTTCTTCTAAGGGCTCATAAAAGTTGTCTTAAGCCCTAGCGGACTTGTGCCAGTTGATCAAGTGACAGTCGCGGCAAGAGCTAGTACTTGTGCATCTAGCACCGTCGCTTTCAAGTTTGTTACGAACTACCTGTTGATAAAAGTAAAGAAGGGAGTCCCTGGAGTTGCAGTATTATTGCTGCAATACTGGAGCCCGCCATTCTTTTTGGTGCCATTGCCGGGGAAGCGTCAGAGTATTTGTGATTGCTGCTTTTCTTCTATTTTCTACTACAACCTTGTGCTAAGTAGTTTATTTCATTTCCATTCTGCAATTTCATTTCTGAAAAAGTAGATTAGACCTTTCCTGCTTTCATAGATTAGCATTTCAATTCTGTAATTTCAATTCTGCAAGCGTAGATTAGCATTTCAATTCCGCAATTTCAATTCTGCAAGCGTAGATTAGCATTTCGTTCCTGCAATTTCATTTCATCAAAATAGATTAGTCCTTTCCTGCTTTCATTTCAATTCCACCTTTTCATTTCAGTAAGATAAATTTTAGTTAGTTGCAATTCAATCTATTTCAGTTTTGCAGGTACAAGCAGAAAAAAACAAAAGAAAACAAAAATATTTCATTTCATGCCTCGTAGGAACAGAGACAATATAGGGAAATTCTTACCCAACACCCCCACCACATCGCTGAGTCACCCTTCTCTCTTCTTTGGTGGCAGTGATCCAGAAGAACCTATAGGTGAACCTCCAGAGATATACGAAGATTCTATAATAGAAGAAGAGTAAGAAAACATTCCTTTTGAGACCATGGCTAAAAACAGAAATGGTAGAGAAGATGAGGAGAGAATAGAAGGTGCCTTTCCCATCCGAGAGACCAACGGGGACATGAAGATGAAAAACATAAGTCCCTTAGCCTTACCTCATTTCCATGGATTGACTACTGAAGACCCTGATACCTTCCTGTTTGAGTTTGTTGTCCTTTGTCGAACTTATGACTATGCAGAAGATGAGCAAAAGTTGAAACTCTTTTCCTCTACCCTCAAGGATGCAACACTACACTAGTAAATGGGGTTACCTGGAAACGGGTATCACAACTTGGGCTTAGATGTAGCAATCCTTTAACAACAAATATCGAGACTACTGTAGGTCAAAGGAAACAAAGGGAGAGATATTTCGGATGACCATGGGAAGTGATGAGTCTTTAGAAGACTACAAGGAAAGGTTCCAACTTAGCTATAAATGGGCCAGGTGCACGCTTGGCCATGAATCTATGAAGCTGGTTCTACTTCGAGGAGTCCCCGAAGACCTTCTAGATACCCTCCATCTGCTAGCTGGAGGATACATCTACAAACTACCTTATGAGGACATAAAGACTATGTTTAGGAACCACTCTAGGGTAGCCCAGAAACGAGGTATGGGGAAATCACTCTCAACTAGTACCACCTTCTCCAAGCATGAGTTTGTTAATCAGATGGAAGACCTCAAAAGTGAGATGAGACTGACCATTGCCATGCAACTGGATACTTTCCGAATCCAATAGAAGAAAGAGGAAGCTGAGAGGGCTTTGGCCATTTTTTGTCCCAGATGTACAAGGAAGCATCCTAAGAATGAGTGTCCATTGCACTCAGTGGAGGTATGTTTCGTTTGTGAGGAAGACCACCCCACGAACTAGTGCCCAACCTTACCTGGACTTAAATCCATGTACTAAGGGGCTAAAGGGGCCACTGAGCCACTCTACTTCCTTAACCAAAGGAGGCCGCATGGGTCCAGACCTTACCAGCAAGGGATGCAAGGAACATCCTAAAATTATTACAACCTCAACCAATCCGCTCACATGCCTTCTTGGGGGCCCCCTACTCATCCTTCCTGGTCCACACCTCCTCCTTGGTCTTCTCCATCTCAATACCATACTCAATCTGCTGCTCATTCGTTTCACTCTCATGTCCAGCCACAACCTCAATGGAATGCACCTCAACCGGGGTGGAGGCCCCAATACAACTCTCCTCCCGCTATTTTGCCTCGACCTCCTACTCTACCACAACCATTACCTCCTGCTCCTCCAAGAAAACCCCATATGCTTGCTCAACCGAACCCGAACCCCAACAATAGACAAGCCCAACAGGTATACACTGGAGAGACAACATGCCGTACCTATGCTGTGGAGATTTAGGAGATCAACCTACGATCTGGAAAGGTCCTTCCAGATCGCCAGCCTCCTCCCCTAGAGGAAGAGGAAGAGAAATAGGAAAGTGAACCCAAAGCCATTCCACCCTTTCCTGAGAAACTAACAGTAGCCACGCAACCAAACCTAGAGGAGACTGAACTTCTGGGAGAACTTAAATAGTTGTGTGTGAAAATCCCACTTTTCTAGGCCATAAAAGATGTACCAATCCACAAAAAATTGATCAAGGAGAAGTGTTTCAGGCACCTAGGTAGGCGCAAGGGATATGCCCTGACTATCAATGTCATAGGACAACTGTCCGATCTAATGTTGGGACAAGTAATCTGTCCAAAATATTTGGACCCTAGGAGTCCTGTAGTTGATGTCCACATCAATGGCACCATAATCCCCCACACCTTGATTGATCTAGGGGTTTCCATTAATGTGATGACCAGGGACACTATGCTTAAACTTAACCTTCAGAATTCCTTAAGAAAGACCTCGACAGTACTGCAGTTGGCAGACCACTCCACCGTGACTCCCGAAGGGATTGTGGAGGATGTCCTGGTCTCTGTTGATTCTTGGGAATACCCTATGGAATTCTTGGTCCTTCAACCAAAGGAAAAACTCACTGGATACCCCCTCATTTTGGGAAGGCCTTGGTTAGCTACTACGGATGCTTACATCAATTGTCAAGTTGGAAGCATGACCATCAAGAATGGGCCTATGTCCAAACAGCTAGTCCTATACCCTCCTACCCAACCTCTGTTAGAACATGACTTACCACTCTGGTTGGAGGAGGGAGATGAGGATGAAGTCTACTATGCTCCATTGTGCACAGTAGAAGCCACCAGGGGACGTCCTCTGACCGAGGATGACTTGATCGAGAATTTGATTCAAAATCCACCTCCCAGTGCACTATCGTTAGAGGAGTTAGTGGAAGGTACCCAAGCCAGCACTTTAGTGGACCCCTGTGTGGCTGATCCAACCTCACCCAGAGTTAAAAATGTGGAATTTGGCCCTGAAAGAACTTTAAAGATCAGCTCATCCCTATCTTCCTCTCAGGAGAAGGAGCTATATAGTCTATTAAACCGCCATTTGGAGGTTTTTCCTGGAGCTATAAGGAAATGAAAGGAGTCCATCCGCCAGTCTGTACCCATCATATTTACATTAAAGAGGATTGTAAACCAGTCAGGTAGCCTCAGAGGAGAATGAATCTAGCCCTTAAGGACATCGTTAAAGAAGAATTGCAAAAGTTGCTGGATGCAGGATTCATCTACCCCATCTTGGATAGCGAATGGGTTTCTCCTCTGGTGCTTGTACCCAAGAAAAATGGGAAGTGGAGAATCTGTGTAGATTATCGAGAACTTAACAAAGCCACGAAGAAGGACCATTTCCCTTTACCCTTCATAGATCAAGTGCTAGATGGGCTGGCAGGGAAGAAGTTATTTTCTTTTCTAGATGGGTTCAGCGAGTATAATCAAATCCAAATCAACGTGGAAGACCAAGATAATACCACCTTCACTTGTCCTTGGGGAACCTTTGCCTACCGGGTCCTTCCCTTTGGGCTATGCAACGCTCCTGCCACTTTCCAGATAGTGGTATTCAACATATTTGCTGAGCTAGTTCACGATTCGGTGGAAATCTATATGGATGACTTTAATCCTTATGGGTCTAACTTCCAAGAAGCATTGTCTAACCTGGGAAAAGTTTTAGCCAAGTGTATTGAGATCAACCTATCCCTCAGTCCTAAAAAATGTGAATTCCTGATGACTGAAGGGACCGTGTTAGGTCATACCATTTCTCAACAAGGATTACAGGTGGATCCTGACAAAATTGCTATCATCCAAAATGTTCCACCTCCTCAAAAGGTAAGAGATGTTCGTAGTTTTCTAGGCTTAGCAGGATATTATAGAAGATTCATTAAATATTTTAGTAAGCTAGCCTCGCCATTGTTTGGCCTCTTAGGGAAAGATGTTGAGTTTAAATGGACTAATGACTATCAAGGGGCTCTGGATGAGTTGAAAGATAAGCTGGTGTCCGCCCCGATCTTGAGAGGTCCAAACTGGGCCCTACCTTTCCACATCCACACCGATGCCTCGAACAAATCCATAGGGGCAGCCTTAGGACAAATTGAGGAGAAACTACCATATGCCATATACTTTGTCAGCAAAAGCCTATCCAAAGCAGAGATGAACTATACTGTAACCAAAAAAGAGTTCCTGGCTGTAGTCTACTCCCTAAACAAGTTTAGACACTACATCACTAGTTATCAAACATTCTTACACATTGATCATGCTGTGATTAGATATTTAATGAATAAGCCTGAAGTAAATGCTCGTATCATTAGATGGTTACTCTTGTTGCAACAATTTGATTTGACCATTGTGGAAAAGCCAGGTAAGGAAATGTTGTTGCTGATTTTCTATCTAGATTGGATTTGCCTACAGGTGAAGAAGGGACAGTGGATGACCAGATGCCAGACGAACACCTATTTTCCATTTCACTACTCTCTCCATGTTTTGCTGATATAGCAAATTACTTGGTCTCAGCACAGTTCCCTCCACACCTATCCTCAAGAGAGAAGAGAAAAATTGTGAGGGAAAGTGCCCCATTCACTTGGATCGGGAGCAACCTATTTAAACTTGGCCCATATCAAATCTTGAGGCGTTGTGTTAGGGAGGAGGAAGTTTTTGACATCCTCCTAGCCTATCACGATGGGCCCTGTGGAGGTCACTTTGCGGTGAAAAGGACTGCCTTCAAAATTCTACAGGCAGGCTACTATTGGCCCACTCTTCATCAAGATGTCAGAAGATACATTAGCCAATGTGACCGATGTCAAATGATGGGAAAACCGACTCCAAGGGATGAAATTGCCCTCCAACCTCAAGTGACCTTCGAGCCATTTGAGAAGTGGGGCATGGATTTTGTGGGTCCTATCAACCCTCCTTCAAAGAAAAGGTCTTATATCATTGTGTGCACAGACTACCTGACAAAGTGGGCAGAAACCAAGGCAATCAAGGTAGCGACATAAGGAAAAGTGGCTAAGCTTTTAAGGGAAAATATCTTCTACAAATTTGGCTACCCAAGAGAGCTAGTCACCGATCAAGGAAGTCAGTTCACCTCTAACCTGATTGAAGACCTGCTCAGTCATCACAAGATCAAGCACAGAACTTCCACCCCTTATCATCCGCAAGCTAATGGGCAAGTGGAAGTTACTAACAGATCGCTGGAAGCGATTTTGACTAAAGTGGTGAGTAGCAACAGGAAGGATTGGGAAGATCGCTTCGTTGAAGCCACCTAGGCCTACAACACCACTTGGAAAACTACAATAGGTTTCACACCTTATGAGCTGGTCTACGGGAAGAAGGCTCTGTTGTCCATAGAATTCGAGTACAACACATTGAGGGCGGTAGCTTAGCTGGACCTAGATCTCAGCCATGCACAATGGGAAAGATTACTGCAGCTGAATGGATTAGATGAACGGAGAATGCAGGCCCTCCTCCACTCAGAAGTAATTCAACTCCAGAGGAGGATATGGCATGACCGACACCTTAATGAAAAGCAATTCCAGCCAGGAGATTGGGCGCTGCTATATGACTCAAGATACAAGGATTTCAAAGGGAAACTGAGGACAAGGTGGTTAGGACCATATACAGTGGAGAAATACAATGAAAATGGTTCTGTCCTTATCAGGACCATTGATGAAGAAGCCATCCCCATGCTCGTCAATGGGCATCGATTTAAAATCTACAGGAAACCCATTTCGAGGTAGGAGTTCATTGAAACTTTGGACAAACCCGTGCTGTTAGTGGAGCAGGGCCCTGTCTCTACTCCACCCACACCTTGAGCATCAAAAAAGAAAAAAAAATGAAAAAACAAAGAAATGAAATAAAAAGATCCCTGGGTGAAAACTTCTTAGAGGCGCCTGGGGCAGATAGTGAGGGTGTAAACCTCATGGAGGCACCCCAGCTGTCTCTCTCAAAAAAAAAAGAAAAGAAAAACAGGCCTAATCTCTATGGAATAATTGCAAGTTGTAGGGAATATATTGCAGGTTAGGAAGGTCGCGCAAAACAAGGACAAGGGTCTGCACCAGGCTATAGGACACCCTCACAGATACTTCCTCCATGACCACTTGCCTCTCCTAGGATTTGATCATATTCGGGGGCGGATTTCACCTTCTACAGGAAGTTCTGCCTGTTCTACAGGCAGTCTATGTCTTCTACAGGAAACATCTAGTAGAACCTTCGGGCAAGCCAAAATCGATCTTGGAAGGGAATATGAAGGTTGGAATATGTTTGTTAGGACTACATCCACCCCCGTTTCCACCCATCACCATATGGCACCCTGTTCCAACTCTTTACACCTCCTTCATCCACCTGGTTATGTGTTCCTGCACAGTCATACAAGAAACCCTATTTTCCTCAGATTTCTAGCAAGAATTTTTCAGCGACAAATTAAGTAATGATGTCTAGCTCACCCTACCTGTCAATCTCCATCTGGACTCTTCATCAACCGAATCCCTCGTCAACAATATAACCCTGCTCGTTTAGCTTGCATTCCAGGAGGATAAGCAGCTACAGGACATCCTACAGGAATCCTGTAGCAGTTGATCCCTCTGGGAGACATATTCTGGAAGCAGGAACAGCTGAAACCAACAAAGGGAACATGCAAAAGGCTCCTCTTGGATGTGAAAACATCCTCGACAGCTGAAACCAAACAGAGCTTGTACATGCAACGTTAACAACCGAAGGATCGGGTTCTAAAACTCGTGCATACACCATCAAAAGAATGAAGGAATGGGTTCTAACACCCGTGCACGAGGCAGTAGCAAGCAAAGGAATGGTCCCGAGACCCGAAGTCTAAATAATGCATCCATGGCCATGCAGGTAAGTGTCTAAACCCATTCGTCAATTGCATAAACTATATTTCTAAGGCTGCATGCTTATGAAAATGGTTCGGATTGAATGGGATCGGTGGCTAGTCAACTAGCCACCCTCAACCAGTTACACAGCTTCGTGGGATCTGAACAAGCTCAGTTACATTCAAATTTGCCGACGAGACGTGCAACCGACATGTGTGGAGTGTCCAATCAGGGAAAATCGTCAGGACTAGTAGTGGTGGCGGTGGTTAATGGCAGAAGGGGAGGTGATGGTGGTCAGAGACACGTAGAGAAATGATGGTAGCGACGTTGGATCAACGGTTTGGTCTGGCCACCTCATCCCCTGGGCACAAATTACGCCACAGTTAAAAGATACTCTGCTGAAAAATCTCACCACCCTCTGTTCATTCGCACTTGCAACGTCCTTGGCCGAAATATGCGTCCTCTGCTCCCAAAATATGTTAACCCATCGTACTCCACCAATTTTTTCAGCCTGTGTCAAAAAAATCTCCCACGTACCGGGGTCGTTCAGAGGTGCAGTGACATCCTATAGAAGTCGGCAAGAGTTCTCCAAGAAGAAGCTCTGCAGGAAGTATAGCACAGCTTTCCGAAGCAAGGAAGCCTAGACTTTTCTTCATTGAATTTGGAGTTCAAAGAGAGGTAGGCTCGAAAACACTCTTCCATGCATGGCATGTTTCAAAAAGGTGGTGAATTGAACTGTCTCAAATTGGGGAGTCCAAGAAAAATCCGCCTGTGAGTTGGAAATAGCATTTTTCCTGTGTGTTGCACAATATTTCTCAGTCGTTTTGCATCAAAATTCTCCTCCACAGTTCCTGTTAAAAAAAATAAAAAATTCTCCTGTAGGAAAGACACGCAACTGTGAGGGCTAGCGTGTGTATGAAGAATTTGAATTTGCATGTTTGTATGTATGCTAGGAATAAACATTGAGCTCTATACTCTGCCTATGGAAACCCAATTTCTTCCTTCATAAATGGACAGCTGAGTTTTGGGTAGCAACAGCCTTAAAGCTAGGGGATTGGTGCTAATTGATAGTTGAAATCCCTTCTCAAGGTTCAGGGAAGAAATCCATAAAAAGCATTCCCTTTTCTCATCAGAGCATAAAACAGGGCACTCTCATCATGCCAGGGGGGTTTATCAGGAAAGAACCTTCAGATCCCAGCAAGCTGCGTGAGAATCTGGAGGTCGTGGACCTGTTCACCCGCGCCAATTGGATGTCCTTTTGTGACAAAATTCAAGGTCATGACGATGAGATAATGGGGGATCCTTAATGTCCCTAAAACCTAAATCAAAGACACGGGCCACAGTGAATTTTAGGGGTTTGTCCCTAGAAGTTACCCATGAGCTCATCAGTCATGTTACTGGTCTCCCATTAGTGCTCCGTTGGAGCAAAGAAGAAAGGTCATTGAGCCAGGCAGCCAAGAAAGCATTCTTCCTGCCTCAGGAACATCCTATAGAAGACAAAAACGGGGTCTGGAGAACCAGCTTACCTCCTCTCTGGAGCAAAGTCAGTTTCCAAATCATGAAATAAATTACCTGTGAAGGGAGATTCAGCATTGTCCACGGCTATCATTTCATGTTGCTGAGTGAACTAAGACATGGAATGGATTTGCCTCCAGAACAGAAGTTGAGCATCCCCTATTTTCTTCTATAGTCATTAAGTGAATGTGGCACAAAATTGAATTAAGGGACACCGGATCAGTTAGCCCATCATATGCTCATCAAAATTTTAGTGGAAGATGCCCTCCACACCTACACTGTCCCCCTCTCTTGGGAAATTTTCCGAAACATGTCCAGAGATGACGATATTAGAATTCTGGCCGAGGATCTCACCTCATCTAGTAGTGAAGAAGGGGAACACACTCAAGCAGGAGAGAAAACCAGTGGTAAATAAACACAGGACAAACAAGCACAAGCAGGACAAAAAGAGAAAGAGGGAAATGGCCAAATTGTTGAGCCTAAAATAGAGCAAGGAACAATAGCACAAACACCAAGGGAAAAGAGACTGCAGAGGAGAGAAGAGAAGGCAGAGACATCCCAAGTAAAGGCTGGCACAGCCACAGTAGTCACACCAAAACAAAAGGTCAAGACAGATCCTGAAATGGCCGCAATACAGGTAGAAATAGTTGACACAGAGACTTCTACAGGAAGCATGGGAACAGAACAACAAAGGGAGAAATCACCAGAAATATTGGCAAGAGAGGTAGCAGTTGTGCTTTCCACCTTAAGAACACCTCCAAAACAAAAAGGGAAGTGAAAGAGGCAAGCCTCCATGTACTTTAAAGCAAGAAGGAACACACGGATCAAAGTAGGCAGACCCCACCCATAGTCAAAGGAGCCAATTATCATTGAGGACACAACCCCTAAACCAAATGAAGGGTCTCCTTCAAAGATATCCATCACCTATGAACGAGGAAGCCCAAAAGCTTCCACCTGGAGGTAAAGACTGAAGACAATGGACTCAAAGACGGTTCTACAGGAAGCTGAGAAATCTCTACAGGAAACTCGGGCTAAGCTAAAAGAGACCGAGAAATTGGAGGAAAAGGTAGCCAAACAACCACACGAAGAAGAAAGGTCAGAGGAAATATTGGAACCAAACCCTCAGCCCAGTTTGCGCTCATACTATACCCTGTTAGAAGCTAGGAAAATAATTCCCCAGAAATTTGCAGTGCCACTATTCCTTGCACTGGAAGAAGAAAGAATTAGGACTCACACTTGGATGAGGATTTCCAAGTCCAAGGGTGTGGCAGACATAGGCCCCCTAGAAGAGTAACTCAGGGAGTCAAGGAAAGAATTGGCCATGGTGAAGCATGTGGAAAGCAGTCAGAGGGCCAAACTAGAGAACGAGCTGCTGGAACAGCAGCTACAGCTACAACGAATCCATAAGGAAGACAGGTCCTCCATTCTAGGAGAATAGTAGCAACGGGAAAAGCCTCTAAGAGACAAAGAAACCTTAGATGAATAGCAAAGAAAGGATGGGCTGCAGGCTGAGATCGAGGCACTAGCAAAATAACTACAGGAGAAGGAGTTGCAGGCAGCAGAGGAGATACAATCTCTAAGGCGACAGGTACATGATAAGGAAGCCCAACTGGCCTGCATGGCCAGCTAGGCAATAGAGGCCATACATTGTAGGAAGCCTACCAAGTCATACGCTTTGTACCTTAAATATCAATGGTTGCAGTTCCAGATTAACACCTTGGCCCAAAGGGGCACTGCTCCATTTCAAAACTATCATCAATTCATGGCTTTATGTGACAATAGCTCATCAAAGGACAAGGCTAAATTATCAGAGTTTTATTTACACAACTAGCCCTTCCAAACATGAATTCGTGGGATCCCAACGCTATGGTAGGAGATGTGCAACTTATGGCCATGGCCTCTTGGATGAATCATGAGGAAGAAAGGGAAGTAGAGGTCCGAAATATTATGAACAGGGAACTCAGTGAGCCACTAATGATCAGAGTAGAGCCGAAGGATCCCTCAGCATTGATAAGTGCCCACCAACACTTGGCCAAAAAACCTTAGGATTTACTAGATTATATTGAACAACAAGCTCAAGTTATTTCCCACTTCGAGGACATGGAGAGACTATTGGGGGATAACTTCCTTCATGCTTGCACAAGGAGGTGGAACACACTACCCCACGGTTTGAAGATAAGAGAATACCACTCTTCAACTAGGATGAGGGAGGCCTTGGCAAGGGTACCCCTCTATAAATAGTCAATGCAAAATCTGCAGGCCAATTGGATCGGCTTAAAGTCCAGTCCTCCCTTGCTTTTGGGATTGCTGGAAGGAGTTAAGGAAGAAGAGGAAAACAGGCAGTGGGAGGAAGTGGAAAGAAAACTAGGATTTCATGACTGGGAAGAAGACATCACCTTGGAGGCCTGGGACGTGAAAGAGGCAGTCAAAGCTATCAAGGATGATGAGCTAGATTAGTTGCTTAGAGGATGAGAAACCCATTTAGTAGGGGGGTGATGATGAGCCCCAAAAATGGGTAACTTATTGGGATCATTTTTCCTATTGTTCTCCATTATCCACAATTTTTCATAGTTTATGCATGCTTTTGAGTATATCTATGTTGATTGAACGAATGAGGATAGTCACTTGACCATGGAGACTAATACGTGTTTATTGCAGATTTTTGGACAACTTTTGGACCAAGGTCAAGCATTTATGAGCCATTTGACAACCGAAGCAAGGGGACAAGGCTGTGGATTTGTAGGGAGGGTGCCTCCTGCACTAAATTGCCTCTTCCTTGAGTTCTCCACCATTAGCTCGGAGTTCAATAGTCCACGAACATTGATTCCCAAGGGCAGCCGAGTAGTTTTTATGAAGTGATTGAGTACTAGCAATTTGGGCAGCCAAGCCCCTTGAATCAAGGAGGACTGTTAGAGGTCCTCGTGGTGCATAAATAGGAAGGCTTCAAGCCTTCGTGGGTTACTTTTTGAACAGTTTTATTCTGGACTATAGTGCTGCTAGTTTTTTAGCTCATTTTGTAGCTTCTGCTATACAACTTCTTTTGTGACATGGTTATTTTTTAGTAATGGAAATTAGTTTCATTTGGCACCAGTTCTGAGCTTCTTCTTAGGAGCCAGTAGCTCTTGGGTTTGGGCCCAACCCAAGTGCCAAGGCTTCCTTTGTGTACTGTTATGTGTTGTTGATGTCTTTATCAAATAATTTCTGTTAAGTAGATTAAAGTCTTGCTTGGTTATCTAGGTCATTGTTGATGATTAAAAAGGCTTTTCATGTTCAGATTGGTTTGATAGGTTGATAACAGAGAAGATCTTTAGAAAAAGGCTATCAAGCACCCCTGATATCACCTCTCCCTCCGTGGGACCATGAGTTGGGACCAAGGCGTCCTTACCGCCACCAAAAACACTATCTTTGCTTCGTCATGCAATTGTTAGTGTTAGATTCTCATTTGTGGAAGTTGATACCAGTTGCGTTTACATGTTCAAGTCCATGATTTCTTAGTTTTCATAGCTATTTCACATGATTTTGCTGCTAATAAAATTTTGTTCATTTTTCTTTGCTGATATTCAGGTCAGATTAGGTTAAAGTAGCTAGGTCTTTGGTTTTCCGAGTCCTTGTTTGAATAGTTTGGAAAATAACTTGCAGAGCACCTGCGATACCTCTTTGTGTACCCCTACTCCATCAATACCACATGCTCCATCCTCTAACCCTGATTCTTGCCTCACATTTGCTACGTTCCCTCACTTTGACCTAATTTCCATATTTTTGTGCAACATTGCTCTACCCCTTCTTGAACAAATCCAACCATCCTTATCACTCACCCACTTCATTCGCCAGGTCCTGGATCACTCCACATCATCATCCAACCTCCATACCCACTTCTTCACATTTTTTCCACCATCAGCCCTTCAAAATTCCCTTTCCTCTAGAAACATCCTCTAGAAGCCACAAAACATCTTGTAGAACCCCTACAGACTTCCTGTAGAAGCTCACGAAAGCGGTTTCTTGAGATTCGAACACTGTGAAACTCTCTGGAAGGGTGCTAGGGGCCCCTTAGACCCTCTTCTAACCTTCCCAACCTCCTGCAAGCACCTACTTCATTTCCTTTCGTGAATCAACCTCTGCACAGTAAAAAACAGTTAAAGCACAGGCAAAATAATTCTAACAAATTACTCAAAAATGAAAAATGATGTTTTCTTCATATTTCTCTTCAGAAGTAGCTTAGTCACATGTATTTTAGTTTTCTAGAAGTCAATGGCACCCATTCCTATAGCTTTCATCCTTTTACTTGCACCAATAGGGTTAGTCGGTAAAACTAGGGTTTGTTAGGGTTTGTATTCCTTTCTAGCTTTCAACTTCTTTCTGCAAGTAGATTAGCCTCTCATTGAGTTAGTTTTCATCCATCACAGTTAAAAGCTTCTTCTAAGAGCTCATAGAAGTTGGCTTAAGCTCCTAGCGGACTTGTGCTAGCTGATCAAGTGACAGCTGCAGCAAGAGCTAGTACTTGTGCATATAGCACCGTCGCTTCCAAGTTTGTTACGAACTACCAGGTTGATAAAAGTAAAGAAGGGAGTCCCAGGAGTTGCAATATTATTGCTGCAATACTGGAGCCCACCACCTGGGTAGTGTACCCAGATGCTATGGAGGCAAGGTTCAGGTCTCAAACAGATGTCACAACAGAACACATGGCCACTCTCAAGGACTACCAATCTTGGCATCAATATGTCACTCTTGATCAGCATGAGGATGTCGAGTAGTTGGAATTCTATGGTTGTTTAAGTCCGAATGATGTATAGTTTGGCTTGTCCAAGCCATTTTTCACATGGGTACATGTGCATTGTAATGTTGAGTCATGTCAAGTGTTAGTCAAGTGTCAAGAGTGGAGGTAGCAGTCATAGAGTGGGTGAAGAGTCACGAGGGTAGTTGAATGGTCACAAAGGGGAATGTCAAGGGTCACCCCACCCTTTGCTATAAATACTCCCTCATAACTCATTGTATAGGCTTTTGGTCAACCAAGATTCTAATATGACTATTTTGAAGAAGGCTTGCACAGTATTGTAACGCGCCTTGGCTTCTCCACTGCACGAAGCTAGTACATCTCTTTGGAGGAGCAAGCGGATCTGGCTATAATGTTCCACTGTTGGGGATAACAGGTTTACATGGATGTATGATATGATTGTGACTTACACTTCTTTATATAATAAGATCCAACACATTTTCATGCATATGTTGTTATTGTAGTTGGACTCCTCCGGTTTCTTTAATGATATGTGTTTTTTAACTTACATACTTGTGTATGAACTGATTCACATGCAATTATATGAATCTTTTTGTTAATGTGTTTTAAATGTTGTTAATGTTGTCACCGTATGTGTCGACTGCTCTGCCCGACATCAAACATGCATTTCACTTGAACCTTGCTATAACAACCGTCACACTTGTCTTAGACTGATTTGTGAGTGTTGTACATGTTATCTTACCTTGTATGATGTGACTGCCGCATCTGATTGGACTGCTCTGCCAGAAGCTGTGCATGTCCTTTGTGTTGTGTGTTCCTAGCCATGTTGGCATTGCTCCCTTTCAACCTGGAACTCACCTTCACCTCCTTCCCCTTTCAAAGAGTTGGAACCTCTCCTACACCTTCCTTGACTCACTGCATCAGTCACACGCTTGCTGCTGGCAAAGTTATTCTACTTTCCTCTGTGTGACATCGCGGTCAAGGCATTACCTTACGATCCACTACTGGGACTCCTACACCAAACAGTCTGAGGTCTAATTGGAACTTCTTACCTGGGAGATTCCCTTGACATGTTGGCGGGTCCAGCACCGTCTACATTTCTGGCACTAGAAGGAGGGCTTGACAAGTAGTGTCCTCTCATCCAATTTTGAACCTTTGCATATCTTTGATGGAATCTTGCATTCTTCTTCCCCCGAGGTGTTTTTTGAATCTTGAAGATGTATCCATCTCGGGGAAGCTTTTCAATCTCTTGTCCACTCACACGTATGATGGTGAAGGCAAAGTGGCCTGGACTGAGCACTTACATAACTTTCTTTCCATGATTTATGAGGAAGATGAGTTTACTGATGAACAGGTCGGTTTGATGCTTGGATACACACTTCGCAAATCTCCATTTTGTTGGGTGATCAGCCTACTAGCTAACACCGTACACTCATGTGAGCACATCCGTGATCTTATTGAAGACATGTTCTATCATTTTGATCCAGACCATCTTGACCGGAAACTATTACAACAATGAAGGCTCCACATGAATCTGTTATTGATTTGTGGCAGCACTTCTGTGACCTACAGTTTCAAGCTCCGAGGAGCCAGATGAATTTCGCTTATCTCTGGGACCAGTTTGAGTATCGTCTTAAGAAATATTCCCGTCCCAAGAGAAAGCTTGAGATCAAGCCTCGCTCAACCTTCTTTGTTGATGGAACTGCGCAATCTCATGTGGGAGCAAGCACTGCCTCAATGGACTGTCCACCTCCCTCTCATTGAATAGTTCCACCATCACCCAGTTATGCTGAGATCATGTTTGCACAGCTATTCATCCTTCACACTCTCCCAACATCACTCCACTCAATTTTTGCACAGATTTGGATGTGATTCCTTCAAGTTCCGATGGGCATTATTTTCTTCGACCTCCGTCTTCGCACTCAGTTGTTCCTCCGGATGAAGTTTTCTTGTGTTCGTCCATTTCGGACTCTTCACTTGTTGTGAACAAGGAACAACCAAATGATGGAGTTGGTGTTGCACAACCAACATTTGATGTCATTCATGAAGAGTATGATTGGGAGCTTGAACATCAACACTCAGTGAAGGATGACTCCCTTCCGTCTGAGCCCCCTCTATTCTCTCCTAGCCTCTCTGGTGAACCTGCCATCCTTGATTTTGCATGTGTGTCTTCATCCATGGATGCACCCATTGTTGATCACTTGTAGGACTCACCAGATGTTAGTCCATCATTCAACAATGGAAATGATAAGTTATTCATTGAATATCCACTTGATCCTTCATCTTTCTTTCCCGAAAACACAAAGGATGAGTTCGTTTGCTTTTCATCTACCCCTCTATTTGATTCATCTGATCATGAGGATGCCGAAGAATTCTTTGATTTTTTTTATCGTGGCGGTCATGATCCATTTTCTTCCAATTTTGATCACAATCACTAATCTTTCGTAGTTAACTTTTCAAAGCCACCGGTGTATGATGATCTACCTGATGATGAAGTTGAGACACCCAAGACTGTCGAGGCACTTCAGCCCGAGTTGATGGTTATGTCAGGCCCTCGATCTCTTGAGGTTAGTATTACTTTTGATCATGAAATCATTCAATCACCCAAGGCTCCTCATCACTCATTTGTATGCATTGAAGATCCATCTCACACACATATCACACTTCCTCCACTCAAACTTCACGACACCATTGTTCATGCTTTGGAGGAGTCTTACATTGAAAGCACTCACTCCTTATGCAAGTTGTCTTTCTTTCTTTCATTTGCTTGCATGTCATAGTCAAGAGTGTGCTTACACTTCAAAGTTGTATGTAGTGTCACACAAAACCATGATAAGTCCATAGACTACTCGTCATGCTCCTGTGGGCACTTTGAAACACGAAGTGTGGTTGTCTTCATTGTTGTATCTTTCTTGCTTGTTGGTTCACACCACTAGGTTGCTCGCGGAGCAAGCCTTCACCAACATGGGCCTACCAATGCACTGGTGGCTGCATTGGAAGTATCACTTCACGTGGTCAGGCCCATGCACTGTTAGTGTAGGAGTAGGAGTAGTGTTTTCTTTCAGTTGTTTGCTTGCATGCTCATTTTCTTATATGATTTGTTTGCTTGTTTGTTTGGTTTCTTGTCTGCTTACCTGATTTTCTTTCACTTTATCCTCTGCTTTTGCTTTTCTTTGATGTTTGTTAGTTTGTTTGTTTCGTTTGTAGGTTAGTATTGCATGAAACCATGTATGAATCTTGAAACGATCTGGGTAAAGTACAAGAGGGATTGTATAGCTATCACTACCTGGCTATTTGTAATCTTGCCTCTATATGATGAGCTTGTTACTCTTATTCCTTGATACGATGAAGGAAAATATGTTCTATTCGAAGTGAATCTTGGTGAGAACACAACGCTTGTGTGCTAACTAGTGTCACCTTCTCTAGTCTATTGTTTTTGGGTTAACCCTTGTTAGCTCAGTCAAGTAGAGTAAGGTGAGGGGGAAAACCTTAACAAGCACGTCAAAGATATAATAAACTAATTCTATACTGGAACAACCTATTCTACTCTCAATAAGTCAGGATCCCTGCCTCTGAAATGAATAAGCGCTATGCATAGTGAAAATGAAAAAAATGAAAAGTTGAACAAAAACTCAAAATGAAAAATGAATTAGGCGAAAGAAGAGAAAGGCTTCCTGTGTAGGGAGTGATGCAATTAACTCCAATGGGGTACTAACCAGGCTCACTAGTAGTAGAGCCATGCTTTTTCTCCTATGTGACTCAATCGGGGTACTGTCCAGGCCTACTCGCAATGGAGCAACACCAGAGGGGAAGCTAAGACTCTTACGACTATACTGCTTGTGCACCTATATACCCCTCAAACCCAATTGAAACAATTGTGTTGCCTTGGCTTGGAATGTGTGTCAATTGACCAAGGGCCTGGCAGATGTTACATCTTAAAATCAAGCTAGTGTGAAACCAGGATGAGTTGAGAACTAAAAAATACTTCCGGAGGTGTTAGACTTGCTTTTCACAAAAAAGGTCCATTCATAGAGATGGAGTTCTACCACTGTGTTGCCAAGTGTTGTAGCAGCTACAACCACCCTCCAAAATTTTTCCTTAGCCTATTTTGGAGCCTCCCCTACCAACCTTACACAACACGTTGTCTTGCTTGGTCAAGTACTCAAGCTTTAGTGTTTTCCTCGCACAAAGGCAGCCTGTAGATCACAATCAATCCATTCCCCTCACAGGATTCTTACCGAGACTTGGTCCAGCTAGAGGATGAGAAAATTCCCCTTGAAATTTGTGCATTCCTGGAGGGTAACTAGCCTTCCCTCCATGAATTGTGCAATCCTCTCTGACAACCTACTGGGCTCCAGGATTGCGCAATCCTCCCAGTCATCCCTCCAAGCAGGATTTGCACAAATTTTCCTAGTAGCAGGTTGTTCAGCCCATGATTTGTGCAAATCTGGGCAATAGTCAGCTGCTCTGCCCAGAAATTACGTAAACCTCATGGGCACACAGCCTAGCTCCCAGCCAAGAATGTGCATTTTTCCTAAGCAGTTGAGCAGTTGCATGCATGAACAGTCTGATTGACTAGCTCCACCCGAGACTGAGGAAACTTGATGTGCATGCATGCATGACATGATATTCCTATAATAGAAAGTGAAAACATGCAAAAGGCATCCCATGATTAAGGGATATATTTTTAACAGCTGGGGATTACATTCAAATTTGTTTTAGAAGTTTCCTTCCAAGTGTCGTTTTTCCTAGATTTGTGGCATGCGTGTCATGAGACCACACTTATTTATTTGATGCATCAGAGCTCATTCATTCACATCGATCTTGGAGCTCTTACATCCCAAGATACATCCAGGACTCTTTGACACATTCGGCTCAGCTATTGATGGGTAAGTGGCCCCAACTTGTTTTTTCAGCATTTATGTTTCTTTTTTTGTATTCGCTTGTGTGAGTGTTTTTTTCTTGATTTATTTGAATGACTGCTGTCGTTTACATATATTCTAGCTTTTCCTAGCTATGTTTTAGTTTTCAATGCTATCTCACTATTGTCGCATGCGTGAAACTATTTTACACGGACGTTCGCCCAACTGGCGAATGACCTCACCCACATCCATGTTGATTTGTTTGTTGAATCTTCCATTCATTTTTTGCATGCACTGTTCATCACTTCTTCTATCACTTGGTGTCACCATGAATTTCATCAACTTACTTGCTTTCAGTTGCCCGCCGACAAGTCGGGCCAACCTTGGCCCGGTCTCTACCTTCACCAAGGCTGCATTGTGCAATCTGGAGAAGGAAGGCTCACCTTCCCCTATATATTTTCTCATTCTAGCCCATCACTGGCCTCCTAGACTATTTTGTACATTCTTGAAGGACAATGGCTACTTGGCCCAAGAAATTGTGGAAATCTGACCCTGGGCCAATACTCCTTCCTAGCTGGAATTGCACAATATGCAATCCCAACAGCTAGCTACCCAACCGGATTGCACATTTCGTAGATTCATCATCTAGTCTAGCATCTTAGATAGCCTAGACAGCCTTTTGCATAGTTATGGCAACCATTCACTCAACCTCCCAATGAAATTTGTGCAATCTTGCTCATCAGTTTCCCAGGTATGTGTTGTGTCCTTCCCCAGATTTTCTTTGTTTTCACTAACATATTTCTTGCCATGCATGTTGCTTGTTTCCAGATCTTTCAGGTGTTCATATTTCTCAATGGCTTCCAAGAGAATAGGATCTCAGGACACTGATGGTATGTCAGATGGAGAAGCAACTGAGCAGGTGTCCTCTGGTCTGTCGATCTATGAAGATACAAAGTTTTATCTAGACAAGTACATCAAACTGAAGTGGCAAGAGCTGAATGAAACATTTGCAGCTACCTTTGGAGAAGACCTTAAAGACCGTCAGGTGCACGTGAACATTCATAAGTCTGGCTTGTACCCGATTTCATGCAGATACCATGTGTTCCCATGCGTGGACATGATTCACTGGATCATCTGTCAAACTGACCCCGAGATGATGACCTTGAGTAGTGTCAGTGGGACGAAGCTCGCAACCTTCTAAGAATGATATTATGATGAGATGTATCAGATGACTGATCCCATGACTCTCATGACTCCCCTGTTTAGCTTGCCCTACAACAGAGGGCACTCCAAAGATATTCTGAAGGATTGGGTAAAGGAGCCAACTCATTTTAGGATGATCCCCAATCAAATCTATAAGATGAATATATTGAGGAAAGCGTACCAATACTTGGTCATATTCACATGTCGACTAAGTGGCCAAGCGATCACTCAAACCTTCCCTCAGAGTTGGGTGGTTGCGTTGAACCAGCTGGCTAGAGAAGGAAGACCATGCAACTAGTCTGGCATACTAGCTCATCAACTGAAGGAGGAAGTCACGAAGGCTTGACAGTCACCCGAAGGCATGCATGTAGAGATTTACATGTCTGCCTACATCCTAGATGCATTTTTTGGCTGACATAAGTTCTCGGGCTTAGAGTGGGGATGGTCACCGATAGAGACTGTTGTGAGCATGAATTTCAAGTTATTGTCCAAGTGCAGCTTCAAAGGAGTGATTATACAGTTGTACAACCATCTTTTCACCCCCGTGTACATGTTGATATTCGAACAGGATCCACCCTGTATGTCAGAAGAAGTGATGAAGGCATTGTTAGGCATTGCATATTAGTATGCTTCACCCAACAACACGTTCATCTAAGTGTTCAGTGCAGAGAATCCTCTACATGTTCTGTCAAAGTTTTCTTTGGACGTGCTTGTCATGGAGGAAGTAGCGTATCATATCTCAGCAGGATTAATAGCTAGGCTACAGTGGAAGAACAAGGCACCTTGGCCCACTCTTCCATTGCAGATTAGGTTATACGAGATCTAGAGCATCAAGCAAGAGGATGTCGAAGCTGAACAGATGAAGAAGTACCCGTTCAACCGCCAAAGTTTTAACCCATATGACCCAAATTGCATTGTGAAGGATCACTACATGAGGGTTCCGTTCAATTGGATCCATGGGGCATGTCATTGGGTTGAGGAGGACTCATGGAGGTATTGCTTCAATTGCTCCAGACCCAATGAAAAGGTCAGTTTTGTCGTAGAGTGGTTATCACAGCAGCATGAAGCAACATCACAGAGAACACCAGCAGTAGAGCAGCAACAGAAACAACGGATCCAATCATACCTATGCGCGATAAAGGGAAGAGAAAGATTGTTGACCACATGGAGGAGGAACAAATTTGCAAGTTTCGAGTAGATCCACTTGTAGGACAAGTAGATATGGCTATCCAACAGAAGAGGCAGCTGCGTGACAAGCGAATCATGCAAAGGTAGAGGAATAAGAAGAGAATGGAAGAAGTAGAGAAGGAGTTGCATGAGCTGAGGGAGAAACTTCGAAAAGAAAAAGAGATGCGCCAAGATGATAAGGAAGTGTAGAAGCAGTAGATTTAGCAGGGGGCACATCATGTGCATACAGAAAAAGTAGCACCTGTACAAGTAGTTGATTCTCCTGAACATTTGGCATCATGTGAGCAGGATGAACCCTTGCAGGGGAAAGACTTTGCTCAGGAAACAGAAGAGGCTCTTGAATAGTTGGATGTAGACATGGAGCAGCAGGAGTTGGAACAGGACACTAACCTCATTCCTCACCAAAGAGAGGTCAAATCACTTGCTTCAATGCATTCAGACAATGAGCAAGTCTCGAATGACCAAGGAGAACTAAGATCCTTGGTGGTCAACCGGAAGCAGAGATGCACAACATCTCCTTCGACAAATGAATCATAGAGTTGTGAAATTTAAGACAGTATTGACTCCGGAAGACCAAACATCCCCTACACAATTTAAAGAGCAAGTGATTGTGAGTGATGTGCACAAGCATCCAGCTACATTGCCCGATGTAACTAGAGTGTATGCCGAAGCCACTAGCTCAAGTGTTCGTTTTCTCATAGCTGAGAATGAGCAAATGGAAAAGGAACTACAGGTGGCCAAGAAGGGAAGAGACTTGGTGACAATGTCTACCTGAGCTTAACTGAAGAAGGCAATACTGGATGAAGTGTTGTCCTTGGACACAGTTGTGCGAGCATTGTACTCCAAGTTCGGTATCATGCATCAAGTAGTCGTTGATCTCCACGAATATTAGTAATGTGTGCAAGAAGAGTATGCATCTTGAAAAGCATACATATTGTTGTTGATAACATGCGAGCATGGACGACGAAATACAAGGGATCCCTGCTTCATTTTCTAAATATGATGAATGCTAATGCAGTTGAGCTACAGGCACATATCCAGAGTCAGATCTAGAACTATGAAGACCTACCGCAACTCATCACTAGCATATAGGCTTCACATGCACGAGTCTTCAAAAGCATGGAGATTATAGTGCACACTCATGCAATCCCGTCACTTGGGACCCTCACTCAGGCGAAGAAAAAGAAGCAGGTCCAAGAGGATCTTGACTCATACTTCGACGAGCTGATGCGCACCGCCACCAGCCCAGACTTGCCTATCAGTGCAGAGATCATGTGCAAGTACGTTGTTGGTCTGGCCACACTAAAGACAATGATGTGAATGCTCAAAGAAGAGTTCGACTGAGGAGCCCGAGTAGTGTACCCAGATGCTATGGAGGAAAGGTTCATGTCTCAAATGGATGTCACAATAGAACACAAAAACACTCTCAAGGACTACAAATCTTGGCATCAATATGTCACTTTTGATCAACATGAGGATGTCGAGAAGTTTGACTTCTATTGTTGTGTATGTTCAAATGATATCTATTTTGGTTTGTCCAAGCCATTGTTCACATGGGCACATGTGCATTGTAATGTTGAGGCATGTCAGGTGTAAGTCAAGTGTTAAGAATGGATGTAACAGTCATAGAGTAGGTGAAAAGTCATGAGGACAGTTGAATGGTCACAAAGGGGAATGTCAATGGTCACCCCACCCTTTGCTATAAATAGCCCCTCATAACTCATTGTATATGCTTTTAGTGAGCCAAGCTTCTACTAAGACTATTTTGAAGAAGGCTTGGACAGTATTGTAACGTACCTTGGCTTCTCCACTGCACGAAGCTAGTACATCTCTTTGGAGGAATAGGGAGATGTGGCTGTAACGTTCCATTATTGGGGCTAGCAGGTTTACAAGGATGTATTGTATGATTGTGACTTACACTTCTTTATATAATAAGAGCCAACAAATTTTCATGCATATGTTGTTATTGCAGTTGGACTGCTCTGGTTGCTTTAATGATAAGTGTTGCTCAACTTACATACTTGTCACTGTATATGTCCACTACACTGTCAGACATCAGACAGACCTTTCACTTAAACCTTGCTATAACAACCGTCAAACTTGTCTCAGACTGATCCGTGAGTGTTGTACGTGTTATCTTACCTTGTATGATGTGACTGCCGCATCGAAGTGAACTACTCTACTAGAGTTTGTGCATTTCCTTTGTGTTGTGTGTTCCTAGCCGAGTTGGGGCTGCTCCATTTCAACCTGGAACTCACCTTCACCTCCTTCCCCTTTCGAAGTGTTGGAACCTCTCATACACCTTCCTTAACTCACTGCATTAGTCACAGCCTTGCTGCTGACAGAGTTATTCTACTTTCCTCTGTGCGACATCGTGGTCAAGGCATTTCCTTACAACCCACTGCTGAGAATCCTACACCAAATGGTCTGAGGTCTAATTGGGACTCCTTACCGTGGAGATCCCCTTAACATTTTATCGGTTCCAGCACCATCATCAGGTGTTTAAAGAGTTTCATGTTGGAGAGTATGTGTATTTTCACATCAATCCTAAGAAAATATCTTTAAGGATTGAGTCATGTGCGAATTTGGCACCACAATATTACAGGCCTTTTGAGATCCTTGAGAGGATTGGACTAATGGAATATCGACTTGCACTGCCTCCACTAGTGAAATTCCATGATTTTTTCCATATTTCGTTGCTTAAGAAGAATGTAAAGGGTGTTGATCATGTTATTGATTGGTTTGTATTGGAGGTGGAGCAAGAAGGAGAGTTACAATCAGACCCTTAGTGCATATCGCAATGGAAACATCTCATGCTCAGGAGAAAATCCACACAGCGAGTTAAAGTGTAGTGGAAGCATTTTGGGCCTGAAGAAGCTACATGGGAGATGTCAAATCAAATGCGGGCCCTATATCCTTCATTTTTTGCCATTGAGACAAAGAAATTTTGGTTTGATGTTGGTTTATGTTTGGCATATGTTTTGCTGATTTTTTTATATTTGTATATGTATATGGATGTAAATATTTCCATGAGATAAGTTATAAAGCTCCAATAAGCGGTATGGTTATTATCTTTGCATGTTGTCATGATGTTTTTCTTTTGAGCATGTCCTTCATTGTAAATATTGCAATGAGCTAAGTTATAAAGTTCCATGGGAAGTATGTTTTCTTTTCAATGGTTTTGTTGAGGTCTTGGTGTGGTTTAACATCGGGGATGGTCCTCCCCAAGGGGAGGGTTCTGTAATAGCCCTGGTGAAATGTTCATGTAATAAAATTTAATAAAGGCAAAATAAGACCATGGTTAAGTGACACATATTCCAATATTAATGTTGGGAAATGATATCCTAGTAGGCATCACTGGATGTGTGTTTTGGATAAGGAAAATTGGCAAAGGCTAAGGCAAAGGCATTTTGGCACATTTATTTATGAAAATAAAGGATATTAGGAGAAAATTAAGGTGAAAGCTAACAAGTTACATGTGAGGAGGAAATTGAAGGAAAATAATGGAAAATGAAAAAAATAGAGGCCTCATTTATAAAAAGACTTCCAAGGATCAATTGGTAACCTTTTGTCACTTCAATTTTGGAGCTCTCCCATTATTCTCTCTCTCTCTCTCTCTCTCTCTCTTGGTCACTTAGAGTTTCCTTGGGGCACTCTAGTTTGGAGCAAGGAAAGGAAAGGAAAAGCAAGAAAAGAAAATGAAGGAAAGTAAGGAACAAGGAAATGAAAGCAAGATCAAGTAGCTTTAGCAGAAATACTTGCAGGTAACCTTTTGCATGTGTGATTTCCGAGTTGGTTTGGACATGCATGGCTTTGCATGTTGGTGTACGGTTCTCTTGTTGTCGGTGCCATGGTTTTTTTGGGTTATGACAGTGGATTTCAGTCTAGCCTAGCCTTTTCTCTAGATGCCATGGTATGTTGTGATGTTTATTTCAGTTTTTGAGCTTTGGTTTGTCAGATGGATTTTAGAATCTGGGGCGAAGGCAAGGTTCATTCCCAAATGCCTAAGAATGCCTTGGTTGGTTTTGGCGAGATACACAATAAAGCCTAAGGGAGATGTCTCAGTTTAGGGCCTACTGATCTCGGTTTGGATTGCGGTAAAGCTTGAGAGACAAGGAGATAGAAAATTCCTCAATGATAGGGATGGATTCCAGATGGAATTCCAAGTTCTGTTCGATTGTAATCAAAGCACTGGTTTTGGTGTGATCACGGTTGATGAGGGTGGAGGTGGTTTAACCTATGGAATCCCTTGGTTGTTCTTGGATTGGTTATTTTATGAGATCCCACATTCATGCTTGGAATATGGCAGGGGGGTGAATAACTTAAATAGAGATTTGGTTCAGCCATGTCTATAATTGAGTGGTACGTGGAGGTCCTGAACCCTGTCAGATTTGCCTATGATTAATAAAAGCTAACTTTCCTTACTGTTGCACTAATTTATATGAGGATTTAATGGCTATCATATCTCTGATACTTATATCGTTTTGTGCTGGCTATAAGCATGGTTGAATGACTGGTTCATTTCATGGTTATTTCATGTATTTACTTGTAACTGTTAACTGGATGGATGAAAGACCTAATTGATGATGTAGTAGCTCAATGGAGAAGGAGATTATCCTTTTGGTTATGTTTCATAAGTTGTTTCATTCATTTATGATCTATCTTGTATACTAGACCTGTAGTTTGCATTGATGCCAAGTGTTTGACAGAATGCAAATCCCAGTTGGGGATGCTCAGGCCAAGTCCTGAGGGTGATTTTTGATTGATCAACATTTTTGTTATGTTTTTAATGAATTCTAGAAGTTACAACAAGTTATGGGCATAGGCCAGGATTCTGGGCTAGAAAAGTGTCTTAAATCCCAAGGTCGATGGCACAAAACTAGCAAATTTGTTCCATAGTCACTGGCAAGTAGGCTTGTGAGAGTGAATTTAGGTTTCTAGTTGCTCCCTTACACATAGCATGAGAGCGACTATGGCCTAAGAACTGTAGAACAATAGTGGAACTGAGGGACAGGTTGTCTGAGTGGCTAACTTGTCTCATGATGGTTATGTTGATGATGTTAGATGATTGTATGTGATGTTCTGTCGATTCCACTTCCTTAAGGTGACATAGAAGGTCAAATCTGATTTTAGTAGCATCTCTCGTCATGTTTACCCAAGTTGGCATGGTTACTTTGGGTAGACCCAGGAGGGGGTGTTACACTGAAACTATTTGGCCTCAAATTGATTGGAAATCTTTAATGGTAATTTTTGGAAGCGGTTATAATATTGTTTCTCTGCATATTGCATCATTTATTGAATTCTTAAAACAACTGCGAGAGAACAATTGTTCTGTAGGCAGAAAGAAAATCTTCGGGTCTCCTCGCATGTTTGGCATTGTGGGCTTCATTGTAGTGCCTTCAACTTTGAGTGTGATGATCTTCCTAGGTATGTGATAATTGGGTACTCCTTTCTTTTGATTGTATCTCATCTAATTCTCATGAAATACTTATGAATGTTTCTAGGCATATCAAGGGGAAAGTGTTTACCATTATCGGGGTTCTTATCTATGCTCATATTGGTCTAAACGACCCTCAGATATATAATTCTAGTGTCTTAATTGAAATCATTTTCAAAACCTTCCCTTCTCACAATTTATCCTCTAGTCATGTTCAGTTTCCTTAGTTCATGGTTCTCGGTCTTTATGTTAGGTTCTGCCACCTTCATGGTTGCAGAAAATTTGGGGTATGATTCTACTATAAGATAGTCTTGATTCCCCTCCTGGGCTCGTACTTTTAGTTAGTTTAATGGTTGGTTCCCATTTGTAGGGGAAAACTCTTCTAGGTTTTATGTTATCCTTATTCTTATATATGACCATATCTTCCTAGTCTATATCTAACCTATATCGTGTGGAATTCTTCTTTTGGGTTTTGTGATATCTTTGGATTGGTGTTGTGCCTTGAGAATATATCCCTAGGTTCATATTTATTTTCACGCAATGCAATACCAACACATGTGAAATAAGCATGGGGTTTGAGACCATGGCCCCTAGGGCCACATTCACTCATAGTCACAGGCCTAGGAGACCACTAATAATTTTACTACTTTTGCCCCTCTCGAATCCTAGAATGAAATTTACTATTTGGAGTCTTGTGAAGTTAGTGACATACATAAATTCTTTGATTCAAAGATCCTGGATGATATAACTACATGGATTCTTGAATGAGAGCATACCCGAGTAAGAAGGAGGCATCATTACATTGCCTTGGTTCTTTATTGGTAGATGAAGACCCTAGCAAGTAGGATATTGATGGACAAGCATGCTGAAAAATATAATATCTTCGCTAGTTTGGAGGATGTCAAATGGGCCCAACGTAACTAGAGGTTCTTCTAAGAGAGGATGGGCGAGAATTTGGAGCTCCACTACCAATGTGAACATGCCCCTCATGACCCTCGAAGTTCTAGTGCTAGAGATCTATTTATTGTTACTTAGTCTTGTCTTTAACTTTTGATATAATACTACAAATGTAGATACTGTAGTTATGCTTGAATATTTTAAACTTCATGGATCATAGACAAACAACTCTATTAGTAGGTGGTCAAAAACATTTAAACCCTTACTTTGCAGATTAATTAGCCATTAACTCATTTAATAAAAATAATAATCAAATATATATATATATATATATATATATATATATATAGATAAACATAATATATATATGAAATACTAAATTTCACCACTAATATATATATATATATATATAAAATTTTAATAATTCTGAAATTTAGGTAATGCATCGTTTTGAAAATCTAGAATATTTCACATAGTGAAGTACATTTAGATTTTTTTAAATAATGAAATTTATTAATTATATTATGATATTTTATTTCAAAATTTAATTTATAAAAATTTATTATATTTTGGATTAATCATAGTGGATTTTTTAAATAATTTAAATTGGTTTATCTACTATATTAGCTGGTTAAAAACTTCGATCAAATTTCAATGACATGACTAATCCTAAAGACAATCTCATTATCAACAAAAATCACAAAAATCTATTATAACATCTATTATATTATTAATATTTAAATTTAAATTTTTTTCTATTAATTTTATATAAAACTAATAAATTAAAAATAAAGTATAATAATAATAAATCATAATAATTATAAAATTTTATTGTAAATAAGATAATTAAAATAAATTGTTAACACAATTAATATTGGTATTAAAATATTTAATTTTATAGTAACATGAGGATGCATGCAGGGGACAACGATCACTAATTGTCACTAATATCAGTCATTCAAAAAAAACGAGGTCACGTGGAATGATTCATATGGTGATCCATAAAAGACTTTCACTCCTACAAAATACTTCTAAATATAAAACCTTTCATCTATTTCCTTAACTTCAAAAACGCAAACTTTTAACCAACCAAAAATAATTTAAATTTTTTATTCTAAATTATAGTCCATTCTAATTTTAAAATAAATTTATGTTGCTTTAATTTAATATTGAATTACCAAAATGACTGTCTCAACCTATAGAGTATACAAATGGAAAAATAGCCTACTTGAAATAGTGGATATCATGATCCCTCTGGTCTCAAACAACAAGCGAAGACTTTTCCTCGCAAATTTAAATGGAGAAGTATTACATCCAGCGGCTCGAACAAATTATAATTAATTCGAATGTATCTGAGGTACTAATTTAATTAATTCGAAGTTATAGATTTGATTTTAGACGCCCAGCAGTATTTGCTGCTAGTGCGGATGTCTCCTGGAGTTCTCGATCGAGCCTGTCCCTGTGACTCTTCGTTGCCGGCGCAGATGTCTCTTGGAGTTCCCGATGGGGGTAATCACAGTCAATGATTCAAAAGATTCGAAGGACCACTAAACTTGTCCACTAAAAGAACGAGCATAGCGACCGCTTGTCTTCCTCTTCGTGACAATATTTCGGACGGTAAGAATAAAGCTCAATCGATGCTCAACTTGCTCTCTACATACAATGGAACCAAATCAACCGTACATAAAACCTAACCCATGGTAAACCCTAACCAGTAGATCAACAGTAGGTAAACCCTAAGCAAGGTAAACCTGCCTGGAACGTAATAGTGTCTCTTTCATACTAAACGAAATGCCAATTCATTAAGGGTTTACACACTTTGATAGTTATCCGCATGTTGTAAACCCTAAGCAAGGTAAACCTGCCTGGAACGTAATAGTGTCTCTTTCATAGCAAACGAATGCCAATTCGTTAAGGGTTTACACACTTCGATCGTTATCCGCATCGGATATTTATGTAAACTAAACTACTACCTGTATTAGGTTTTTATAGCATTTTATTTAGAAGGTTTTTTATCCAAAAATTTGAATTGAAATCTAAATTTGTGTTATTTAAATTGATTTTTGGACTCTATATAGATTTAGTATCTTGAAAACTCTTTACGATTTCAATAAATTCTTATCAAATTTTAAAAAAATTAAACTAGATAAAAAACTACCAAAATATTAAAAAAATCTCACTGACTCATTTTATTTATTTAGTTAAAACATCTTATAAATTAAACTCGTTTGGCTCTTTGACCAACATTCGATCGGCTCATTCACCGACATTATGCCGCAACAAACATTTTGAAAATTCCCAAAATATCAAAATCAATTACGGTATTGACTATTTGACCCAATAAACTACTACAGTCTATCTTTGAATATGAAAATCTGATCCACTTCCAAGTTAGATATCATGTTTACAATGCCAAAGTCTTTCATGCCAGTGATATAACGGTCGCTTTTGCAATACGTAAGCATTGTGGTCACACTGACCTTTCTGTCTCACATCTCAATCATTAACCTACGTGACATGGAAAATTTATCTTAGCTTAGTAGTTTACAATTTTTATTTTATTTTTTAAAATTATGTCAAAATTTTAATTAGAAATAGTCGAAAAGATAAATTTAAATAATTAAATATTTTAAATTATTAAATTTCTATAGATTAATCTGACCAAATATTTGTATCATTCAATTTTATAAAAGACGAATAAACTTAAAACAATTAAATTCCATCATAAATCTATATCATTATTAGTTATTATATTTTAAATTCATTTAACATAACTAATAATTATATTATGGATTCATTTTAATATTAAATTTATCAAAATGTTTTTAAAAAATATAAAATTAACCTGGATTTAGTGTTGTAATTTCTTTGTTGTCAAAAATTATGCTACAATTTTAGTTAGTGTTGTAATTTCTTTGTTGTCAAAAATTATGCTACAATTTTAGTGGGTAAAAGGGTCTAGTATATAAATTTTGTCTTTTATATAATGAGATGTATTTAATTTTAAATATTTTAAATATATAAAAGAAATATTCATTTTTAAAATAAAATATATATTAATTTTTAAAATAAAATATATACATATATATGGATGAGAAAATATTATTTGTATTTTGTCTACTATAAGGGAAATTAAATTAGAGATAAAACAATTGATTACTCATTATAAAAAAATGGAGTAAGCAACACACTACAAAGATTTAAAGTGTCTTTAAAGTTGGAACATCAACCTCAAGTATAGTAAAAATTTTAATCAAATTTCTTTATAGCATGAGAAAACTATAAAATGCTTGGAACTTGAGAATCGTGATGATAAGGAGGTGTCCACGTCAATGGGATGGTCTACATCCTTGCAAAGTGACACCCCTATTGGGCCTGAAGGCGAGCGAAGTTCAATGCAATCCAAATGGCCTTCAACTTCCATCAACAAGAATTTAAACTCATCAAACTTAATCAAAATATGATCTTTAGCATCCCTAATATCCACCAACACCTTTCCCAAGAGAGTTTTCAACTACCATTATCATTCCATAGTTTACAGGAAGTGGTATTCCCTTTGATAAGAATCCAAGTGGAGAGACCTTCTAAAATCTTTGACTCGAGAATTATCTATCTTTCATAAAGGGGTTTTTCTTCTCCTTCATTGAGCTCGAATTGAATATGAGGGGGAGTGTGGGTAGGAAAATGACGTGCCAAATATTTAGCACAACTAAGCCTACAAGCCTCCTACATTACCACAAGAAACACCACCTTGATGGTAGCAAGCCAATAATGGGTCATGGCTACGTGTTGTAACAACTACCCTCCAAAATTTTTGCATAGATCCAAATTTCAGATCCTTCCTTGATTTTTACCTTGATGGTCGTAAACACTCGAGTTCAACCCATGAGTTCTTGTGAAGTTTTCACACCCTCTTCGCTTGATCGATCACTAGTTGTCTTTTGGCATGTTGATCATTATGTCATGCTTGCAAGTTGTTCTAGCATTTTAAAGGTTTCTCTTTGTGTGTATGAGTTGTTTTCGCTCTGTCGACATCCGTCGCACTTACACACTAAGTTGTAAACACTATAGTAGAAGTATCGTCACATTCGTTCAAAGACATATTTCAACTATTGCACTTGTCGCTTTCAACCTTCTAGTCAGCCTCATTGAGCATATGTTGTCTTGTTGGTTTAATGTGTCTTTTCATTGAGTCATGCCAAGTATGTGATCTCATTGTCGTGTCTGCACGAGTACACTTGCTTTCACACTTAGCTATTTTTTCTGAAAATCTGTCAATGAGACATCCCTCCATCAACCGACCCCGATCTCAGTGACCCTGCACTGCTACCCAGAACTGCGTACAACTTGAGGATGTCCTTCCGGAAGCCTGCTATGTAGAATTATGGAAATGAGCCAGCTAACTCACTCTCAGAATTGTGCAGAATTTGTCCCAGAAGCTGATCCACTTTACACTCCCTGCAAGATCTCCCATCAAGCCTCCCGCTGATCGACAGAGAAAGGAATTGAGTTGTGACCTTATGCTGAATTGAGCTCTAGAATTGCGCAGAGCTGTGTTGTCCTGCCCATCTTGCCTTCTCTACAACCAACTCAGAAACTACGCAAAGTTGTCCTACTAGCCCTTCTTGCCTGCTTTGCAACTAGCCCAGGAATTACACAAAGTTATCCTATCTAGCCCTTCTTCCCTGTTGTCCAACCAGCTTAGAAACTGCGCAGAATTGTCTGGGCCTGGACTATCTCTTAGGATTGCGTAGTTTTGACCACTAGCTCCTGCAACCCGATTTTGTGCTCCTCTGGAGAACTGCGAAGATTTATCTACCAATGCCTCTTGCTGCCCACACTATCCTCCCCAAAGAAATTGTCGCAGATCCTAGCTGGATGACTCGCCCAGTGTTCCCGTGAAAGATTATGTAGATTCCCCTAGCAGCTCCCTGACACCTCACCTGGCCTTCCTCACAGAAACTGTGCAGTTCTACCTCACAACTAGGTTTTTCCCCATAGTTGTCACTGTTGTCCTCGATTGGAAAAAATTGTCTCCCAGTGACATCTGCGCAATTTTTCTCGACAGTGCTTCGGATCCCCGCATCCCTGTTTATATTGTGCTCCCGCAGTCGTAATGCCTTATCCCTCTCCCAATCACCTGCATCGAAATGGAAAACAATCCATCATGGTCGACTAGGATATTTGGATTTGATGTCATCTTGTCATGAGTGAGTGCAGGAACAAGTACATCGATGAAACATGGTGCGATGACGAACAAGATCGAAAAGAGGTGCATTCTAGAAGACTTGCTCGTGGTCGAAGAAACACATTAAGCACATCGAGCAAGCGATCAAAAGGGACACATGCACATGCACCATCAAGAAAAGACGGAGACCATCAAAGACCCGCACACTTTTCCATATGGAGTTGAAGACATGTTACACTGAGAGCATATCATAACTCAGCAACACAACATCTCAACATGAACACCACAGTCAGCTAGTACATGTCAACAGTGTCATGTCGAGTTGTGTCATGAGTCGTCTCAGCCACATCATTACTATGGGCCATGCTTTTTGTAATAAATGTAATACAAATTGGAAGTCCAAGAGACCCACATATGAAATTAAAGAGTCATGTAAAGTCAAATAGTCATAGGAAGTCAAACAATCATGAGGGAAGTCAAAGAGTCACAAGGGTTAGTTATACCCCCTTTGCTATATAGCCCCCCTCATTGTATGAGCAAAATACTTTTCACCTTGGCTCCTCCCACATAGACTTGAGAGTCTGTAATCTGTTCTTTGAGGAGAAAGGAGTGGCTCCAATGTCCCACTACTAGGATTAGTGATGTATGGTATACATATGTGTCTTGGATCTTTTGCTTAATTCAGAAGGATGTCCCATGACAACATAATTTCATGCATGTTTTGTATCTATTTGTAAGACTGTTCTTTAAACATTTGTAATGCATGTTTTCTTAACCATTACTAAGATAATTGAACTACTCTAGTTATTTTAGTACTCATATTGTTGAAGATGTGTTGTATTGTTTATCACTATTGTCCCATATATGTGGACTACTCTGTCAGAAATTAGACATACCATCTTTGTGTATTTCTCGGTGTTAACAACGATCACCCCCCTGTGGACTATTCCGATGGATGGTGTATGTGTTTTCCCTTGAGAGTTAGTTTTCACGACTCCCACATCCGCTATGGACTATTCCGCTGGATGCCGAACAGGCCCTTTTTGTTTTTCGCATGTGTTTCTTTCTCAGTTGGGACTATTCCATCTCATCAAGAGGCTCACTTTACCTCCCCCCGTTTGAAAATAAGAGAACCCAGACACAAAGTTACATTATGTACTCACTAGGCACACTCACCTCATTTTCTTTAAGTTACAAGCATAAAAATCTCATGTGTTGAACAACAAGAGCTATAGAAAATCACTAAGAGAATGGAAATTGGGCCATCGTACTGGATGGGACTCCTACACCAAATGGTGTGAGGTATAGTTGGGACTTCATATCAAGGAGATACCCTGAATGGTGGCAGATCCAGCACCATTAACATTTCTAATGCTAGAAGGAGGGCCAACAGTTGTTTATGGTTGAATGTCCTCTCAACCCCATGCATCTATCATCTGGTCAAGGCAGTAACACCAACTCCCTCTCTCCCACGCGCAACTCTGAAGTTGGTTACTCCTCACCTCCCAGACCCAAACAAGAAATCTCATATCATCACCTTTGCTCAGTCCGTCCCATGACCCGTCAATTTTTGAAAGTCATTGGACTGATTCTAGGAGTATATAATCTTCCCTCTTTGCAAAGGAAGCAAATGACTACACCCACTGGTGTTATAGACATTTTTGTGCCCTACAGCTCTAAGCATGAAATGTCCATAAACCAAGGAATCCTAAGTCCCTAAAAGTGTTGTTCCAACTCCTAAAGGAACAAGGTCAACAAATTATAGCTTCTCCCAGGAGTTCTCCACCAGAAACTGCTCAGAACTAGTCAAATCAAGATCATTTCAGTTGCTCCACTAGCTAGCTGCGTTGCAAAGCACCCAAATACACTAGCTAGGTGCGTTGCAACGCACCTAAATGCACTACCAAGGTGCGTTGAGAGGGAAATGACAAGTGGCAGAGTCATTCCACGAGGTGGAGAGACAATGGAAGCTTCCAGAATCTTCCCCAATGACACTTGCCTCACTATATTCGACCAGTGATGCGTAAGAGGCTCTAAGTCTCCAAGTGGAAGCAAGAACTGACAGAGAGAAGCCACTAATCAATTCATGAGCTGACTCATCCTCTTTGCATACATCTATATATGGATCCCTCATCCAAGAGATCCAGGGGCTGGAATTTTGTACATTGCAGAGAATTGTTGTTGGTTTTGAGATAGATATCAGAGTATTAGGTGATTTATGCTTTGTTGGAGGTGAAGAGGGGATTCTATGCTGGGAGGTTGATGCTGGATCAGGAATCATCGGTTGTAACTCCTCCTGGATCTTCTTGTTTTATCAATAAAACTATTTGAGTTTCTCCTACATGCTTGTGTATCATTGATCTTTGTTACATTTGTATGTTTAGCTTAAATCTGGCCCTAAGCTATTTATGAATATAAATCCATGTATTTGTGTAGTTTCCTTCTTCTGTGATCTTACAGGAACTTGGTGAAGCTGGGCAAGTAAGGGAGCAGGCAGTTGGAGGCTGTCAAAGAGGAGAGAGATTGGATCAAAGGACTAGCGCAAGACACAAGTTGGTTCATCCTGTTCCTCTTCGTTTATAGTTCATAAAGAAGAATACGAAAGTAGTTTTCTCTGTTTGTTTCTGAGGTTACTGTCACACCTTAGTGGGATAGGGTCATTCTGAATAGACACTTTTCCCATTAACAAAATGGCGACTCCGCTGGGGATCGTGTCTAGTTAGTTTGTTTGTGTTTCTCTTGTTGTTCGTTTCATAAACTTAGAAGTAGCGAATCGAACTGCATTTTCCATTAACAAATGAAAAGTAGACATCTGCTGCTTCAATCCATCCACTGGATCTGTTTATGATTTGAACAGCTGATTCACAAATGATCTGATCACCCTTTGTGATAGCTCTTAAACCTTCATTAAATCTACCCTCTGATTGTGCATTACTGATTGCTTTTACTTGGCCAAAAACCATAGATTAAACTGCAAACCGTGACCCAGAACCCGGATAGAATTCTCGTTTCTGCCCCAGCACAGGCTCTGTGAAGAGATTCTGCATTTCAACGCAGTTCCCGAGAGGGCTACCTGCGCTGCAATCCAGTTTCTCTGTGTAATAGGTGCGCTGATCAGCCTAGCCTTGTGCAGCTGAGGTTCTTTGCTTCATTTTTTCAGTTTTGTCTCTGATTTTTGCAGCCTGTGATCAGTGTATGTGTCTATTTGAAAACCCCTTTTCTTTGCCTTAATTCCGCCTCCTTTGTACAAAAAGACTGTAGATGTTTTTGTGTGTTTGTTACATCATTTACAATTTTCCATTGAAAAAGTAGGATAGTCATACTGTCGTCCTTTGATTTAGATCTATCGTAAGTGTCGATTTTGATCTTAGGAGAAAGTTTATTTGTTGTTGACAGTCGATTATGCTTTTACTTTTGCCTTTGGTTTGAATTTGTGACTTTCTAGTGTCGAAACGAGTATTTACTTCAAAATCATAAAGTGTCGTAATCATCTCTACCTTTTGATTTCGAAAAGAAGCTTGTTTGTGTTTGTCACTTGAAAGCAAATTCAGATTTGTACATCAACTTTCTTTTTAGGCATCAATATTAAGAAAGTGAAAAACAAATACATGCACATGTGCATTTGCATATTGACAGTCTGTTTGGCTTGATTTAGGAAAAGTGCATTTACAGTGTGCTCTTTGCTCTTTGAGAAAAGATTGTGTCTTTCTTTTCCATTGTAGCTAGGATTTTCATTGCTGAAAAGAGATAAAAGCTTGCTTATCATCTTTAGATTGCATTTTAGGAATTACATCTACATCTCATGGTGAACCCAAAAGGCAAACTTCATAAGAAAGATAAACTTAAAATAAATTCAATGAACTTAACAACGCTTTGTAACTTAATGCACAACATTTAGAGGTCTAGGCTAGAGACGTATTTCGGCGTCGTAAAGCCTGGTAATTGTTGTCCTCACTGATGGTTGGGTGATTCCTCCACTTTGAGACGATAAGTGCCAGTACAGACTTGTGCTCCCACGTACCGTCGAGTATATATTGGGAGACCCCTATAGGCATAAAACCTTTATCCATAGGAAGCCGTGTCGGCCGCCCTACTGATCGCAATGCACCGAACATAGCATTCGGGAAGATTGACTGCCGTACCGTAAAAAGTATTCTGCAGTTTTGCGATTGGTTTGGTACTCCCTCTACCTAGATCTCCAGAGCAGTCCCTTTCGTTCCTTTTCAGACTCCTTAACGGAAAAGGTCCATCTGAGCACTTGTCACTTCAGGCTCATTAAAAATCGAAGGAGACTAGAGTCATCTTTTGTTTTTTCTCGACTCTTTAAAACTGAAAAAACAAGTTGTGTCAAAGCGTGTTAAAATTTATTTTAAATGGAATATTCATCCCCTTTTCCTACGTTGATCTTTGGTTGAGAAAATGGAGCCTACCAACCAAGGAATTCCCCTTGGTGGAAATCCTAGTCCCTTCTCCTCTTGGGGAGATGTTGGTGCACCCCATATGGCCACATTGTCGCTTCCAGGACTGACAACCGGCTTGCCAGTTTGGCTCTTCTCAACCAATGTCGTTCAGAACACCACTATTCCTGAATAATCAAATCATCAATTAGACGAGTCCAGAGTTACCCACCAGCCTTCTACTTCCTCTAATTATTCCTCTCCTCCTTCCTCTTCGCTTGATGGGACTGGTAAAGCTAAAAGCCAAGTTCCTAAGGAGAAGAAGGAAAAGAAGAAGAAAGAGAAAAAGAAGAAGGAGCCAAAGGCGAATGGGAGAAAACGAGTGTCGTCTAACGAAAATCCACACACAGCACCGACCAGGCCTAAATCGCCATGTGTCATTTGCAGAGGAGATCACTTTCACAGAGATTGTCCTTGCATCCCCCGGATACTAAGAGACTCGTCTCCTCGTTTGCAAAATCCGGTGTCATCAACCTCTGGAGATCATGTTGAAAGCACACCGTCAAGTAGTGAAAGTGAAGCCCCAGGACAAAAATGGAAAGTTAGATTTCCTTGTAAACTGTGCGAAGGCGACCATGCCCTCCACCATTGTCCCTTCTTAGATGAGGCTAAAAGAGTTTTGGATGATCGTCCGGTTTCACCGTTACGACTTCCTCCTGAATATAAAAAAATCTTGCCGAGTCCGTCACTAGTTGAGAACCCAGCTGGCCCGCTCAAGTGGTCGACTGAAGCGCCTATCATTGAAGATAAACCAACTGAATCCATACCAGACGAAAGTCAAAAGGTCGAGGCGGCAGTTGACCTGGTCTTGCGTTCAGAGGTTTTATCTTCGGATGATACAGTCACTGAAGAGAACAAGGATGACACCATCCAAATTCTCTTCATCAACACAGACTCCGACGAACATGGGGGCAATCCACCCATTCCTTTACCGTAGGAAGGAAGTTCGTTAGAGCCATACCCGGCCGTCTACTCGGTCCCACCTCCAAGCAACCTAGTTGTCTCCTTCGATTGGAATCAACTAGGCAAACCTCGCCTACCAGCAAGTGTACCATTCCAAATTATCGTTCAAATATATAGAATGGTCATGGCTGGTACCATCATAGATGAGCGGGCTTCTGTGAGTATCCTTTCCTCTATTTCTTGGAAAGCGCTTGGTTCTCCATCGCTGTTGCCTGAGATGAGAAATCTAACAGGCTTTGATAAAGGAACCAATCGACCTTTAGGGATCCTTCTCGATATGCCCATAACATTGAGAGGGAAGACAGTTCGCATGAACGTCATGGTCGTTCAAGGACCCTTGGATTATAACCTACTCCTTGGACGAGACTATATTTATTGCATGGGAGCCATCGTCTCCTCACTCTTTAGAGTAATGTGTTTTCCGCACGAAGGAAGAGTGGTCAAGCTCGTGGACCAGCTTTCATTTCCCAGATCACGCATAGCAAATAGTCATATACCGTCCCTAAATGGTCTCTTCACGCAAGAAATGTCCTAATTCGTAGTCCGTCCTCCCGATGAGCACGAGTAATTCGGAGGGATATGACTGAAACCCAGGGGGCATGCGTCCTGGTCTGCTTCGGCAGGAAAACTTCGGGTATAGGGTAGGTTTCCGCGGGAGAATATGACTATTCTGTACCCCGTACGTCGGTGGAAGAGGGGTTAGTCTAGAATAAGATTCTCTTGTCAAAGTTATGTGAGTTGGCATAACTGAGTCACTCGCCTTTGTTTATCTCGGTAGACATCGCCAAAGAAGTGTTTTGTTTACTGTGTGAATAGACCAATCTTTCGGTGACCTGTAAGAGGTAGGCCTCTCTCGGTAAAACAAATGTTTTGGCGAACTAAAGTAGGGGTAACTTTGAAACTCTATTTTATACCTGGGGGCATGCAAACCTTTTGGCATGCAAGCGATGGGTGGCTATTTATTTTTTAAATTTTTAGGACCTCTAACCCTTTAAACTCGTAGGACTAGTCGTCACCAAACTTGCATAAAGAAAGGATGTGGGGCAAAAATCTAAAAGTTGCCGTTTTTATATGAGACATTCTTATCATATGACTGGATTAATCGAGCAGTTTTAGCACATAGTTCAAGCTCGTTAAAAAATAAACATAAGACCGAGCAAATGTTTCCACCCACGTTTAAGCTCGTTAAAAAATGAACTATCCCCCGGTAAATAACCACCGTGAATGAAGCATTTTCAGCCATTAAAGCCTTGGTCGTGTTTGCACCGATCATTCACCTCCATTTGATTGTTTACCCATTTTGAGGAACAGCTGCGAAGAGTGATTTCACTAGCCATCCTTGTGACACTGCCGTGATTGGGAAACTCCAAACCTTACCTGGAATCAGCTGCTACCCATTTTATCACTCGTTCCTCAAAAGACGAGTCTTCTTTAAGCTCTTTTCAACTGACTCGTAAAATATGAAAAGATTGCCGAGTTTTGGCCTTCCAGCTCGTTAAAGCGACAGGAAGTGCTATCCCTCCTCTAGATTTTAATCTTTTTTGACCTGAGGGATTATTGCACAAAAAGTTCGAGTGCTTGTTTTGTTTGGCTCGTTAAAACTATCGAAAATTCATCCCTTCTGTATTGTTTTATACTTTTTCGGACTTAAGGGATTAGATGATGAAAAAGGAACTTCGGAGTTACCTTTACGTACCTTTTCAGACTCTCTAAAAATGAAAAGGACCGAGTTATCTTTGTCATTAGACTCGTTAAAAAGATTAATAGCGACAAACTTGTCTTTAGGCGAGAACGAGTTTCACTATCGCTAGGCTCGTTAAAACATAGCGATGGGTTTGCCCGAAGGGAAAATTATAGAAAAAGCATATGTTGTCCTCCTCAAGCTTGAAAAAAATAAAGAGGTACTGGTCAGCAATGACTAGGGAAAAATTGGGAAGAAAACTCAAAGAAACTTTATTGGTAGCAAGTCGCTCTTGAACATGACACTTCCACTCCGTGCCTGAGTCGGGTTGGGTTGTTTCATTCACCGGTCACATCACCATGGTCACGCCACACCATCCACATTTGGGGTAAATGCTACCAATCCATCACATAAGTGTCGCCGACATGTTCAAGAGAAGTCATCCAGAGAAGTCACCTGTGTCCCATCCACTACCATACATTATACTTCATTCCTTCATGACCGCCACCCTGAACCATATATCATCAAATCGTTTTCACCTCCATCAAAATCATTTGCTCCGTTCCGTGTCATTGATGTGGGATTCATTAAGGCCCTCCTTTGACGGATCGCCTCTTGTCGACATCAGCTCATTATCCAAGAAGTTGATCTAGGAATACCCCATTTAGTACTTTGAAGCTTGCATGCCTCAATGGCAAGTTTCTCACTTCCGGCGACAGGTATACATCAATGACCTTCGACCGAAAGATTTTGCGTGGTGTTCGACGCCAAGTCCTTTATTCACACCACGTGAATTGTACTGCAGTACCTTGAGGGTCATTATCATTATCGGTGATTCCTCTCGCGCTTGTTAACAGTTTACATCATTGACTGGTAATCAAGCGATGTCTTTCCATGTTCGACTTCAAAACATTTCTCACATGGATTGACTTGTACTTCTAGTGAAGATCGTACGAGATTGAAGACCCCGGATCTAGTTTCATCCATCCGGGCTGCGATATATATTCAGGAAAAATAAAGACATTGAAATGTACAGCATTGCAGCACAGATAATCATCCTACCAAAAGGATGATGACTCCATCAGAATCATCAGTCTACCATCAGACGATTGTCTGTCCTATGTACATGAAAATGAATTTATAAAGCTGAGCATGGGAATGCCCGCCTCAGCTAGATCATGAAAACAGTATGAAGATAATGTATTGTATTGTATCTTATTACAGGTCTCCTCCCAGCATTGAAAGAACTTCGGATCCTCCTAATAAAGCATTTCACCCGATAAACGGCCTCATACTTTAGGGGGCAACTGTTATAGACATTTTTGTGCTTTACAACTCTAAGCATGAAATGTCCATAAACCAAGGGATCCTAAGTCCCTAAAAGTGTTGTTCCGACTCCTAAAGGAACAAGGTCAACAAATTACAGCTTCTCCTAGGAGTTCTCCACCAGAAACTGCTCAGAACTAGTCAAATCAGGATCATTTCAGCTGCTCCACTAGCTAGCTGCGTTGCAAGCACCCAAATACACTAGCTAGGTGCGTTGCAATGCACCAAAATGCACTACCAAGGTGCGTTGAGTGGGAAATGATAAGTGGCAGAGTCATTCCACGAGGTGGAGAGACAATGGAAGCTTCCAGAATCTTCCCCAATGACACTTGCCTCACTGAATTCGACCAGTCATGAGTAAGAGGCTCTCAGTCTCCAAGTGGAAGCAAGAACTGACAGAGAGAAGCCACTAATCAATTCATGAGCTGACTCATCCTCTTTGCATACATCTATATATGGATCCCTCATCCAAGAGATCCAGGGGCTGGAATTTTGTACATTGCAGAGAATTGTTGTTGGTTTTGAGATAGATATCAGAGTATTGGGTGATTTATTCTTTGTTGGAGGTGAAGATGGGATTCTATGCTGGGAGGTTGATGCTGGATCAGGAATCATCTATTGTAACTCCTCCTGGATCTTCTTGTTTTATCAATAAAACTATTTGAGTTTCTCCTACATGCTTGTGTATCATTGATGTTTGTTACATTTGTATGTTTAGCTTAAATATGATCCTAAGCTATTTATGAATATAAATCCATGTCTTTGTGTAGTTTCCTTCTTCTGTGATCTTACAGGAACTTGGTGAAGCTGGGCAAGTAAGGGAGCAGGTAGCTGGAAGCTGTCAAAGAGGAGAGAGATTGGATCAAAGGACTAACGCAAGACATAGGTTGGTTCATCCTATTCCTCTTCGTTTATAGTTCATAAAGAAGAATACGAAAGTAGTTTTCTCTGTTTTTTTCTGAGGTCACTGTCACACCTTAGTGGGATAGGGTCGTTCTGAATAGACACTTTTCCCGTTAACAACTGGAGTGGTAGTCTTGTTTGTTGAATAAGTAATCCTAACCACTCTTGAAGAGTTGGTTGAGGTTGTTGAGAACGAAGAGGAACCTCTTGTTTTCCTACCAGGAGAAGAAGTTAACAACACAATCTTCAGCTTAGGTTCCGACGGAGGTTAAGGAGGGGAAGATAGTGGAGGAGGCATAGGGGGAGACAAACGAATAGATTCAGAGGCTGAACTGTATGATTCAAAAGAAGTGGAGGAGTACAAAGAAGAAGAAGACATGGCCAAACAAAATTTGGAATGGATGACCTAGGGCCCATTGGCACTCCACAGTGCCTTACACAAGATGCCAAGGCACGTCGAGAAACTGTTGACCAAATATGATTCTGATAGAGTAGTGAAGGCAGAAGATCACCTAGACACGTTTTACCTATATCTGTAGAAACTCAAGGTATGTTACGATAATGTTTCATGTAGACTATTTCCATGTACCTTGGATGGAAGAGTAGTTGTATGGTACCACAACCTTCCTGTCAACTCCATTCAAAACTGGGGGATGTTCAAAAGAATTTTCCTTGAAGAAATTGTTGATGACAAAACCCCCACCATGTTGTTGAAAGAGTTGGGTACTATTAAGATGCAGCCGAAAGATAAAGTGAAAGACTTCAACAAGAGGTTTAACTGTATCCTGAAAAAGTTCACTTCAGATACTAAACCTCATGACTCCATCATAGTCGACTACTACACATCTGCACTGCCAACCAACATTGCACAGTTCGTTAAGCGAGCTATGAAACCAATGCTATTTGAAAATTTCCAAGAATAAATTAATGTGGAGAAATACCTATGCGCGATTGTACTCATTATGGATGATGAATCAATGAAGGACTCCAACGACGCGAGCAAGAAGTCCCAGCCTACTGTGAATAAGGTAAAGGAAAAAGAAACAAGTGAAATTCAGACCCTTGTCTCCTTAAGTCCTTGAAAACTGAAGTATCAGAACTCAGGCAGTAGAAAAACGAGACAACAGTGAATAGCAAATCTTCCGGTTTTGCACGCATAAAGAGTGGGACATCACATAGCAGTAGTAGTCACCCAACTAAATATGTGTAGAGTTCCGATGTTGTGTTCCAATTGGAACAACTTGCTAAGGATGACTTATGTGATTTCAACCAAGCATGGCACTTAGAGAGGACTTGCACATATTGGAACCAAGTTGTGTGTTTCATGGCTTCAAGAATGAACGATCATCTTAATTCTAGTGATCACATTCAGTTGGAAGATGAAGAGGATGAAGAGGATGTTGCATCTAATGAAGCCCAAAGTTTTAGGTACATCATTAACATGTATTAGCGTATAAATGCTGCCCATAAGAAAAAAACCATTGAGAAGGAGGCCCCAAAATAGAACAGTCAATATAACTTGAGAAGTCAAAGGGCTCCTACTATGATTGATGTGTCGAAAGAGAAATTCAAGAAAATGTTCAGAAAACTTGAACCACCAGTACTCTCAAAAAAGAAAACAAAAAACAAGTCCAGGAAGACAACTCCAACAAAAGATATGTCCATGAGCAACTCACTTCAGAACAATCCCCTTGACAACACAAATGTAAGTATTCCCCCAGATAGCTCGGTTAGTCTTCCCTCTTTGGAATACAACATTGTTGAAGACATGAAAAAGACCTCTGCGAACATCTCTTTGTACAAACTCACCAAACTCATAGATCAGCAGGATATTTTGTTGTGTACAATGGGGAAAACCTCCTTAGACAATGTTGCCTCTTCTAGCAAGGGATCATGTAAGTCTCCTAGATCACTCAGATCTATACTCAAATTGCTTCATAGAGAAGAAGCGAACTCACTCTACCCGTTGTTTTTGTTATCTTTCAAAATTTTCAACTTCAATGTCTATAATTTTTTGGTTGACTTTGGTGCGTCAGTCAATGTCATGCCACTCTCCATTGCTAAAAATATCAATGAGGAATGGAGCAGCACAGTCACAGAGATCATCATACTAGATAGAACATGTGTACCAGCCATTGGTGAAATTTGGAATGTGATCATCTGGTTATCATCCAACGAACAAGTTCACCAATGCATCAACATTGTGATAGTGGACATACTGGAAGCATATGGCCTATTTCTCAGCAAAGACTGGTCCAACAAGTTGCAAGTATATTTTTCTACAGACTGGTCACATTTATGGCTTTCAGATCAGGGAAGAAGCAACCAGATTTGAGTATTTTCTGAGAGGTATATGAAGCACAACGTTACTCCCTTTGATGGTCAAAATGAACTGTTGGATTTCACAAAACTTTTGTTTAGAAATTTATTTCTGGAAATGCATATGGGGTGCTATCTTGCACATCCAAGCCCCACCACACCAGATACATTGTTGGGTATCCTTCCTTGCCCAACTGGTGAAAATGAAACTTGTCCCATACTTTGTAAAAATAGTAGCAGTAGTACTCGGAGTACTAGCGTGGAAAGTGGTCCTTGTACAGATGAGTTGTGGGCCTTGTATTTTGATGGATCATAAACATAACATGGCTCTAGAGTCGGGTTTGTTTTGATCAACCTAAACAAAAGAAAGCATTTAATCTCAAGCTTCTTGGAGTTTGAGTGTGCAAACAACATTTCTGAATATGAAGCATGGTCTTGGGTTTGCATAAAGCCCTCATCCTCAATGTCACTATGATTAAAGTGGTAGGTGATTCAGAGATTATGGTACGAAAGGTATGTAACGCCATACACTGTGTCTCACCTTGTCTTAAAGGTCACCAACAAAAGTTATGGAAACTTATTTCTACTTTTCAAGCTTTTAATATCATATTTGTAACAAGAATGCACAAGGCAACTACAAATGCTCTAGAAAATGCAACTCCTAGGATGACACCGCTTTGGGATAGATTTACTATTGAGATTTTGTATAAGCCATCTATCCATGATAACATAACTAATTTGCATTTTTTTATGATGATGAACAGATATTGCACTTTATGGCCAACACTAACATTTCCAAAGATGTAACTGTAGATGAGTACGTGCATGACCAGTCTTTGAAAGACCCACCTAATGATAGCAAAGGAAACCCAGTCCACAAGGGTGTGGTTTCACTTGAGCAACTCTATGACTTACAGAATCAATTCAAAAGGCCCAAGAACACCAAAACCCATAGTTCCACATTGATGCATGAATAGATAAACATGTGAACATAAAAAGATCTTAAATTTGTAAATATTGGTACATGTTGCACACTAGAGGAGTGGCAAGCCCTTGTCCACCTATTCAGATAGTATCGAGATGTATTCATGTTGATGCACGATGACTTTAAAACATATCACATGCGAATAATCCAACACGATATTCCAATAAAATAAGGGGTCAAGCCATTTCAGCAGAAACACAGGAAAGTTCATCCGTCACTTGAACCCCTCATAGAGAAAGAATTAACTAAGTTGTTGGATGCTTAGATCATATACAAGTTTCATCATTCTACGTGGGTTTCAAATCTAGTTCCTGTAAGCAAGAAGTATGGGGAGATCCGCCTATGCGTTGATTTCTGGAATCTTAACAATGCCTTGCACAAAGACAACTACCATGTGTCATCTATGGAGCACATCTTGTAGACAATATCTAGAGTTGAAATGTTTTCTCTCCTTGATAGATTTTGTGGATATAACGAGCTTCTGGTAGCAGAACCTGACAAACTCAAAACTACTTTCCGTACCAAGTGGGGTATGTTTGCTTACAGAAGAATGCCATTTGGGCTTGTGAATGCATGCACAAACTTTGACCGCGCTATGGACATCACCTTCCGTGGGCTCATCAAAAAGAGCATGGTCATCTACCTTGATGACATGACAATATTTTCAAGAAAACAATTAGACCACCTACACCATCTCAATAAGATATTTGAGCGATGTTGAAAGTAAAGGATATCCTTGAACCCTAAGAAGAACATACTTGTAGTGTCTGAGGGGAACCTCCTTGGGCATATTATCGCTAAGAGTGGGATCAAGTTTGATCCAGACCGAGTTCAAACTATCACGTAGATTCCTCACCCAGTAAATAAGAAAGTTATGCATGCCTTCTTGGGAAAGATTAACTTCCTTTAGAAGTTCATCTCAGATTATGTGGAGATTGTCAAACATATCCAAGATATGATCAACAAGGATGCAGTATACAACTAGGGAAACAAGGAAAAGGATGAGTTTGCCTGTATTAAGAAGGCGATAGTAGATGCACCTACATTGTACAACCCATATTTTAGCAAAGATTTCTTGTTGTATACATTTTATCCCAAAAATTTAGTAATTGAATTTCTCACACAGAAGTATGAGCTAAACAACAAACGTCCCATCTCCTTCATGAGTGTGAGTATGCAGGGACCTGACCTTAACTATCCATCCGTAGATAAATAGACATATGTTGTATACAACACGGTGAAACATTTCAAACCCTACTTGCTGAAAAATCACTACATAGTCGTTGCACCACACCAAGAAGTCCGAGTGCTGCTTGTACAACAAGATCTCGGTGACAGACGTGTGAACTGGATGACAAGACTCCAAGAGTATGATATTGATATCAAGCCAGTTCACATTGTAATGGGTCACGGTCTCTACAAACTAGCAGAAGAAGAGGTACATGCCCAAGAGGAAGAAGAAGAGCTCGTCGATTGGGAGCAAGAAATCAAGATGTAGAATATAGAGCACGCACCACCCACTTAGCATGACAACCCTTGGTACGAAGAAGTGCGCCAGTGCCTCAAGCACGATACGTTTCCCTCTCTCTTTTCCATACGACATAAGAGGGAACTTCGCCTCAAAACCTCATCTTACCAGTTGCTGCATGGAATGCTTTACAAAAAGCAGAATAACAATATTTTGCTCAAGTGCCTGGAGGCACAAGATTCAGAGAGAGTACTACATGACATGCATGACAGACCAACCGGAGGTCACTTCGCAACTAACACAACTATGCATAAATTCATGAGAGTTGGTTTCTACTGGCCCACATTATTTAAGGATGCACATGCTTATGCCTGCAAGTGCCCAATCTATCAGTGATGTGTAGACAGAATTCAAAGATCAGCGACCTCGTTGTAGCATGTTGCAGTGGATGAACCGGTCCAATAGTGGGTCTTAGACATCACTGGGGAAATATTCCCCCATTCATCAAGGCAGCACTGCTACAGATTATTTCACGTGGTTGACAGAAGAAGTTCTGCTCAAACAAGTGAACGACTAGGAAGTCATCAAATTCCTTCAACAAAACATCATCACGAGGTTTGGCATTCCTATATCACTTGTTTTTAACAATGCAACTTACTTCTCTTCATTGAAATTGTAAGATTTTCCATTGCAATATGGTATTGTGCTTAAGCACTCATCTAACTACTACCTGTAAGGGAATGGTCTTGCTAAATCAACAAATAAGAATCTTATTCACATCATCAAAAAGACAATTTACTTTGAGCAATGAAACTGACATTCCATCATGGTGAATTCACTTTGGGATGACCGAGTTACAGCCAAGCCCTCTCGAACACATCTCCATACTTCCTTGTATATGATAAAGAAGCCATCCTACCACCCAATATCTACTTGTTTGCTCTTCAGTTATCCCAAGAATCCTGAGGCTAGCCTTGTCTATTGATTTAATGTAGGATTGACACATTGTACAAGCTACAGGAAGAACAAATGAAAGCAAAAGAAAAATTTACACTCCACCAGAACCGTATCAAGAGATGGTTTGATCGGAAGTTTGCAAGGAACACTAGCTTCGTTGTGCATGACTTAGTCTTGAAATGGGATAAGCCCCATGAAGACAAAGGAAAACACACAAAGTTCAGGATTTCCCAAGCATTTTTGTTGGGGATGCACTAGTTATCTTGTCAAAGATAGAGTCATCGACTAATATCTATATCCAATGTTTGGTTTTGTGCTCTTTCTTTCTGAGTTTTGTAGCGATATTCCTCTGACTTTTGTTCATGGATGTTAATTTTTCTTGGGTTGGGTCTACATAACCATTCTGCAATGTATCTTAATAATCCTAGGCTTACAAAAATGTCTTCATTCTTAAATACTAAAACTCATCATTTTTACAAAGCATAACCGAGATATGTGGCAAAGTCCCGGAGAAAGCTATTTTTTTCTTAAATAAAGATGTACATGCACTTTTACAATCTCATTTTCAAAAAAATGAAGTGCCCTCTTCTTTTAAAAAAACTTTGTTATGTTTCCATAACAAAACCCCAACTTAAAAAACACTTTAGATAAAATGCAATGCTATTTTTTTATAATAATTTCATTTTTTTTAAAAAAAACCTTGAATAAAAATCCCTTTCAAATGAGAACCCCTTTTTAAATATAACCTCATAAAAAAACCTTCTAGAACAGAAGTTTTAAAAGGTCTCTCATATTAAAATGTATATTCAAAGGAAGCCATTTGAGAATGAATGCTTTGATTCCTTTTTAAATATATATATATATATATATATAAATATAAATATAAATATAAATATAAATGAAGTGCCCTCTTCTTTTAAAAAAAACTTTGTTGTGTTTCCATAACAAAACCCAACTTAAAAAACACTTTAGATAAAATGCAATGCTATTTTTTTTATAATAATTTCACTTTTTTTCAAAAACCTTGAATAAAATCCCTTTCAAACGAGAACCCCTTTTTAAATATAACCTCATAAAAAAACCTTCTAGAACAGAAGTTTTAAAAGGTCTCTCATATTAAAATGTATATTCAAAGGAAGCCACTAATTGTTTTGAGAATGAATGCTTTGATTCCTTTTTATATATATATATATGTATATGGTGCACCTTTGACCAACCTCATATATAACCTCATAAAAAAACCTTCTAGAACAGAAGTTTTAAAAGGTCTCTCATGTTAAAATGTATATTCAAAGGAAGCCACTAATTGTTTTGAGAATGAATGCTTTGATTCCTTTTTAAATATATATATATATATGGGGTGCACCTTTGACCAAAATGCCTTTGACCTGTTACATTTCCTTTTAGCGGAGGAATAAAAAATACGACCAAAGGTACCTTTTTAAAATAATCGCTTCCTTTTTATGAATAAACCTGTCAGTGCACTTTCCCTTTTTTATAAATAAAACTGTCAGCGCAATTCTCGATACTTTATGACAGCGCTGTGCTGCAAAAACTGTCGATTCATAAGTTTACGAAGGTCAGTGCAGTTGGTTTTTATGGATGGGTGAGCTGACCATTCAATTTAAGGAAAAAAAAAACTTAAAACTTCTCCCAAACTTCTCTTTTGGCGAGGGAACGAATTTCTCCATCCTCTTCGCCTTTTGAAAATTCTTTGACTTGCCTTGTTTGCAAAACCGACTTCACACAACTAGATTCTTCAAACAACATAGGTTTATCTTTTTCATCAATTTTTTATTTCTGTTTTCTCTAGAGTTTTGTGCGACTTATAGTTTTGATATCATGTCAAAAAATAATGAAAAAGTGGAGTAGAAATGGTTCTTCTCAATATTTAAAATAGTTAAATATATTACATAAAAAATAGATGATTAGAGTGAAAGTTGAATAAACTGAAATAAATATTAATTAAATATGACAACTATAAACTGAAATAAATATTAATTAAATATGACATGATGACATTAACGGACAATGAGATAAATATCTCAACATGTCATTTCCAATGAGAGCAACTCTATGGTATTCCAATGAGAGCAACTCTACTACCATAGGAACCGTGCAAACGTTGTAGCAAGTTAGCTTTGGGGTTTTACAACATTAATTTTCTAGTTGGCATTGCAGGTAACACAAATTTTCCCATTTTTATATTTTCAACAAAGGTATATCATGGCTTAAAAAATAATTTATTGAGGTTATAATTTAATTTATTTTATTTTAGTTTATATTATTTTATGTTAGATATATGGATGATTAAAGAAAGAAATAAAAAGTAAAATAATATATATATATATTACAAAAAAAAATTATATATGAATAAATGAATGAGTAAATTAGAAAAATTATTGTATATTGAATATAAAATGGTTAGTTTTTGCCTATGAGATGCATTAAAGTTACAAAATGTAATGACACAATCTTAAATTTAGGCTTTATGATTTTTAATAAAAATATATAATGCATATTATATATATATATATATATATATATATATATATAGTTAAATTATTTATAATATATATATATATAAAGTAATGATACAATCTTTACAAAATTTAAGTTTTGTGATTTTTAATAAAAAGATATAATGCATATTATATATATATATATATATATATATATATATATATATATATATATAATTATCTAAATTATTTATTATATATATATAATTATATATATATATAATAAATAATTTAGATAATTATATATATATATATATATATATATATATATATATATATATATATATATAGCAATTGCACCACATGTTACAATGGGAATGTTGTAAGGCATGTTGCGGAAACTTGGATAGTATTACTCTGATTGCCTAACAAAGTGATCTAAGGCCTCACCACTACAAATAGTAGCATGGAGGGGAGTTATTCTCAAAGGGAAATGCCTTAAGGTGTAATTAGTAAACAATACAGATGAAATTTCCATAGAGTATAGAGATGCTGAAAATTTTCAAAAACTATTCATTGAAAACATCAATACTTGGTGATTTCACATTCTATGTGTTGTCGGAAAGTTATGAAGGAAAAGAAACTAAGACAACAAGCTCAGCAACAACAACAGGTACGCCTAATTTGAAACTAATTTTGTAATGTTTTTATTTTTTTTGGTTCAAAGGTTATAAGTTTTTCCCTACTTCTATTGTTATATTCAAACTATCATATGCCTTCTTTTTGCAACGTGCAGTTCCTGAAGGTACTCACGTTCAGAAGTTAGGTGAGGCTGACAATGTGGTTAATAATTTTGATGTGAAGGCATCAGGATTAAGGTTGTTAGTAACCAATGAAAATGGTAATCTACTTTCACACTCAAACATGAATGAGAGTGTTGATTTAGAGAATTCATATGAGAAGACAAAGGAAACAGTTCAATCCAAAGGGGTTGAAACAAAGAAACATGATTCATAAATAATACATGTTGATAGCCCATAAGTTTTAATTGTTGGTTCTATAGCCTGTTAGTAAAAGACTAGAAAGGCTTTATTGTTGTCCCTTTTGGAATGATTTGTAATCCAAGTTATATCATATCTGGTGTGATTAGAAAATTATAGTTTATAGTATATTAAGGTGTTATAGTCACCTGATCCATTGAAATTAGTGACAATTGTAGTGTGCCCGTTGTACCATAGTATCTTCTCTAGGCGTCTCCTAAAGGGATGTAACTCCCAATGATTTGTAATTGTAGGTAATACCACACTATTCAAGTGTGGTTGTGATTTTGATTAATTTATTGAAAACAACTTCCAAGTGTCTGTGATTCCTAACAATGCTCATGTCTCTCTTGAAATGACATTTTCATGTTTCTTTTTTCAATGTAGTATTTTCGTAGAGCTTTTTGGGGGGAAGAGATCTTGCGTCACAAGATGACAAAATTGTTATCATTTCTTGATCACTTTGTTCTATGGTGGGATCTGGATACTTTTATTATTCAGTGTGATCTTATTTTCTACCTTGAAAACATAGGTTCCAAATAAGAATATAATTACAATGTTTATTCCATTATGATGTTTGATCCTTGAGCACTAGCACATCAAAATTAATTTAAGCATATTTTAAGCATCATTGCAAAGTTGTTGGATCATTATTTGGAAATTATCTTGAATATCACGTCACAACTTCAAAATCAATTGAAGTGTCACTGTAATACTAAAGTAGTAGTTGGTGTGGAAGCTTTAGTTTGGAATTGGAAATGCATGACTAATTCAAATCAATGAGCTCTTTAATTTCATGAAATTAGTTCTATGTAATTTCATTACATTCAGTTATATTAGGGTGATAAATAAGAAAAAATGTCCTAGATCGCACACACACACACATATCAAGTTGAATGGTCAAGTTAAATTTCCTGACGTTTGTTTTTGCATAATATTTCAAATTTGCTAGATTTTTCAGCAAAAATATCTTCAAGACACATTGTTTTTTCAAAAAGCTATTTTTATCATTTGGCAAAAAAACTTGTCATTGTTAAGCATGTTTTTAGCATTTCACTTTTTCTTGAAAAATGAGAGAACATATAAATAAGGGTACATACAAATTTATAACAATAGTTGAAATTTAACGATAAATTTCTTGACCCTTCTTTCTACAAAATCTTTTACTCGTGTTCTTCCAAATTTTCTATTTTTTAGGCCAAAATATCTGCACGATACTTTTTTCCTCGAAATCTATATCCTTGTTTGTTATCTAAATAAATTATCAAGAAAGTTCTAAGAATTTCACTCATGCTTGCCGTAAAAGTTCTATTAAAATGCAATTTTTCCTAATTTGGAGAGCTTCCGGTTGATAGACATTTGTTTTTACAATGACTGGTGTCTTCAAACTTTTATTAGAGATGGAACGAACTTATTATTTTTCTTCTTTTTCCTTAATGATGAATTTTATATTTTTTGAAGAGAAATACACATATTACTCCCACTCTAAAGAATACCAGTTAAGATTTACCCTGATCAAATCTTATAAAAAACATGTTCATGTATTCATCTTATCCATACCAAACAAAAGCAAAAAGACAGCTAGATCTTTTATAGATTTGTAATACAAAATTCCATCAAAAATTTGTCACTTTTTAATCAAAGATTACTCTATGCCCCAAAGGATTCTCTACTTTATTTATTTGTTAGATAAGTCTACATATACAGGTCTATATATATCCTTTCTACAAGGAGAATGACATGTTCAGAATCAACCTGTCCTCGCAGAATTCATGAACATGAAAATACGTGTCCTAAAGGGTTTCCTCGGAGACTTCACTAGCTTTGTAAATATGAGTGAAAGAGGAAAATTTCAAAATATGAATGTAATCCTAAATCTTGTTGAGAATAAGTTGTGGGCTGGCATTTTGGATTTTGACATTGTTAAATGATTATCACTATATTTGAATTACTCAGGTGACATAGAAAGTTAAGTCTTCAGTGCTAGAAAATGGAGAGTCCATAGAGGCATGAATTTAGCTTCCAAAATTGAGCCATGACCAGGAGTGCATCTGATAAAAAAATGAAATTATGATAAATGGAGATTGTGATAAATGGGGGTTTACCCCAACTCAACTGTGATAGCTTATTTCACCCACATTTGAGTAAGGTTTTTTTGTGTTTATAATGGTCACCTTATGCATAACATGTACCCTTGTTTTTTAGCCTTTTAGAGTAGGGACACAATCTTAAACCCAATGGAAGGGAACTTGGAATGATTTTCTACAATGATAACAACCAAAAGGAACACAACCATTGTCAAGGATATGTATAGATATGTATGGAAAAGTATCTCTTCATTTTTCTCTACATCTGACTTTATCGGGCGTACCATGAACATGGATTGAAATCTTATTGCACATGGCAACCATCCAATGATGATCCAGGTGGATATTGGTGGCCACCCACTAATTCCATTTGGATCCCCTCTAGTGCTTCTTACAATTTTTTTCAGTTTCCTTAATTATAGCATAGTTTACTATTTTTAGCAGTTTTTTGGGTCCTAAACTTCCAGAGCCGTTTTGAGGCCCTAAACGACGTTTTTTGGGAAATCTACCGCCCGCGATTTGTCAGATAAAAATCGTCTTTTTCGTCGTAGTCCTCGGAGAGATCTTTCCAACGGGCTATCATTCATGTCAAACGGAGATAGTACGACCAATTCGCGACCCCGGGAAGTTGATGTACCAACTTACCCAAAAACGGGGCCCACAATTTGGCGTTTCATCTTCTAGGGTTAGGTTTTGGAATGTGAAGGGTTTTCCATTGTTTCTCAACAATAAATAAGCCTTCGAGCCTCATTGTAAGACAGTTCAGAGGCATGTAGCCACCACATCTCTTCTCAGAGATAAGCTACCATCGCCCTAGCTGGTTTATTTCCATTTCTGTTTGTAAGCATATTTCACTATTCTCCATTAATGAAATGAAGTATTATTTCCGCTGCATCTCTGTTTTTATGGTTATCGCATCTCTGTATTTATGGTTATCTCTGTAATCTATTGTGTTCCTGCTTAAATCCAGATCAAATGAGCATAATTAAGGAGATAGAATTGTTCCCATAAGATTCATGGTAGATCTGAGTAAAAATAGCTCCACTTAGTCTTGCAAATCATTTGAGAAGCTCCAACACCATCCCTCTACTGTGAGGGAAGTTTTTCACACATGTTATCATAGTTGCATTGTTGGTGAAGGTCTGGGAATTGGATCCCATTGTTATGTACACAAACATCATCCATTTTTTATGGGTGGCAATACGGTATGTGACAATGAGCTGCACCATAAAAAATCCAGTGATGTTCATTAATCCACCCACTACAAGCACCAACGATGGAGGAACAACTCCTTACAATAGGCCAAAAATAATCCCTACGTTGGCTCCCAAATCCTTAAAGAACCCCAACGTGTCCAGTGTCTTCTGGTCATACTTCATAGCCATTTTGATTTTAGCAGAATAAATGCCAAATATATATGTACCCCCTGTGAATGCCATTATTACAAAAAATAGAAATAGAACAAACCATCTTCTATTTACCATGAACATTACAAAATCTAGTGTTTTGTTCAACTCCATGATGACAGAAATATTTACAGAATAAGGGATTTAACACCTCAAAACCTCAGAACCATGAATGGATATGAAGATTTGAAACTCCTAATATCCCGATTTCACTCAAATCAGATTTTGCTGCTAATGGTTGGACTAAAACCCTTATATATAGAATCCATGAATCCTCAGAGGGCTTTGTTAGAGGGGAACCAAGAAAACATTGGCCATGGGGAAATATACAATATTCAGTCTTAGCTAGACCTAGAACAGGAATCACATTGATTCATCTCCTCCTCACCACTAAGATTCATGACAAAAATTATGTCATCATGTTAGAATGAGCAGTCTGGGAAACTGTACTTCTTTAACAAAAATTCAGATAAAAAACATGCAAGCACTCTGCCAGGAAGTTTCAGATACTAATGAGAGACACAAATGTGCTCACATCCACTAAAGTGAATCCATCGGCAACCCTAGTCTTACACATGTTTTCTATGGTAGTGAGAGTTGACCCAATACCACATATTGACCCTATGAATAGAATCTACATGTCTAAATTCAAGAAGCCTTGAAGAATTGAGTAATTTTATCCTTGCACAAGAGCCTTGATATACTTTGAATATATTCCCCTTAATCCAAGCTCCTTGAATTCTTTTGAAATAGAACCAAGAGCCTTGATGCACCATGAATATAATTTTGTGAGACTTACTCTAAACTTTTTCAGTACCCCTGTTACATAATCACCATCCAAATTTATTTCCTAGCCATCCTTGGGCTGATATACATGAGTTTGGGCCAACCCAAGATCCCTCTTCTCTACATGGAATTTGTTAAATTATTTCTTTTAAACCACTCCCACGAGTGCCATAAGAAAAATTGTAATTACACCAGCCACAATCTTAAACCCAATGGAAGGGAACTTCAAATGATTTAGTGGGTCAATGCTAGCAAAGATGCGCCCTTTCTAAGTGATGCATTTTATCATGCTTACAAATTTATGAAGACTTACGTGAACAATAACATTTAGTGTGTGCATTATGTCAATGGCCTAAATATTAACATATCTATTCACTTACCAGCATAATATGATAATAATATTTGGAACTTGTGCATTTGTCATGACTACATATCAAAACAGATTAATGATAGCATGCATTGTTGCCCCCTTCTCAATTCCTAGTCAATTCAATCTCAATTTCATAGAGAACAAAAAATCTACATGAGCATGAGTAAATGAAAAACATTGCATAAACAGTTAATCATAATGATTAACTCTACAAAAGAGATAGACACACCTTAAATATCATGTTGTACACTATGTTTTCTTTGAACAAGTCTTTAAGAAGTAACAATGAAAGATAGAGACTCTAAATGTTGAGAGACACAAGATGACGACACTCAGAATACCAATGGTTCTCCACACTAATCACATCTACTAGAGTCACTCAGTCCTGTAAATCCCTTGAGAAGCCCCAACATGATCCCTTTGTTGTGAGGGAAGTTGTTCACACTTGTTATCACAACTACAGTGTTGGCGATAAGAAAACTAAATAAACCAATAAGTTTCACAAAATGAAATCAAGTATTGACTCAATGAGTACCCATACCTGAATAGTCTCGATTGTATTGACTTCCATAACAAAGCCTGGGTGGAGGAGCAAGTAATCGATGACAAGCTCAGTCGACCGAAGCTCATCAATTTCTTCGACCAACCATTGTATAATATTTGTCTTCATATTGTTATCAAACCAAATATGTTTGGGAATAATCTGCAAAAGAAACCAGCAGTCTCAGGATCGAACCCCTGGGACACTAAAGATCACAAGAAAAGAAATAAATATATTAGGGTTAAAGATCACGATCATGACCTGCAAAGAAAAGATAAAGCTAAACCTACAATGACAATAACTTTCCCAAAAGAAAATGGTTTCTCTTAACTAATAATACTACCTTCTGGATTTGTCAATGTTCAATTCATCCACAAAGCCAATGTCAATCCCACACACAACAATAGACAAGAATCAGAATAAAATGAAGAAATTAAATAAAAGTAATAATATACCCAAATGTATTAAATTTCTTCCAACACAGTACCATTAATCCAATTATTCTCAGACTAAAAATGAAACCCCGTTCATTGCCATAAGAGCTCAGCATTTTTCCATGGATATGGTGAAATCAAAGATCCCGTGGTTTTTTTAAAAACTATTATGCTCTTGACCTGCGAGAAGATACCAGAATACCAAGTATGCGAAGAAATATACCCAGAACATAGAACAATAAGAAATAACAACATGTATTTTATTATTCAGAAAGGAAAGCAATGTTCACTTGCTTCTTCGACGGGGCAACCTCCAATAGAGCTGGGATCAATTACAAAATAAGACACGACCCTCCTCAAGGGGAGTCTCTATCCTTTATATAGGATTCGTACATGCAATACCATGGGTAAGTACCATGGTTCTTATTAATACCATCTATCAAATACCATGGCCCATTTGCAACTAACTGTGGTCCCTTCTTTAAATGTGGGTCAACCACTTACAATTATTAATATGGTCTTTATTGACTCTTTAACTAACTATAACTATGACTCGACACTATTACATAAACAAGGGGGTTAGGGTTGGATCCTAACATGCCCTCCCCCATAAAAATAGCCTTGTCCTCAAGGCTAAAGCTATGGAAACTGCTGAAGAACATTGGCTGGTTCCCAGGTTGCATCTTATAGAGAGGTTTATTTCCACTTGACGAGGACTTCCTTGATCGTGCGGCCGCGCAAGTGTCGTTCTCGCATGTCAAGAACCTATTCAGGTTGGAGCCAAATTTAACCTTCTTCATCCAATTCTGGTAGACTGGTTTGAGTTCTACAATGGTTCCCAACCACATTCTTGAGGCACGAGACATGGAAGACGGGATGGATTTTTGTAGTGGGTGGCAAGGCTAGCTTGAAGGCTACTTCTCTGATGCGCTGAAGTATTTGATATGGTCCATAGAATTTTGGAGATAATTTTTGACAACCCTTGTCTTTGAGTGATGTTTTCTTATATGGTTGCAGCCTCAAGAATACTTGATCCCCTTCTTGAAATTTGTGCTCTGAACAATGTTGGTCTGCCTATTGCTTCATGAGATTTTGAGCTTGATAGAGATTCTCTTTGAGGTGGGCCAGCATGGTTGCACGATTTTGTAGGAGTTGATCCACTGCTTGTACCTTCGAGCATCCCTAGATATAAGAAGTAAGTGAAGGAGGGAGTTGACCATAAACTGCTTCATATGGAGTCATTTTTGTGGTGGCATGATAGTTAGTATTATACCACCATTTAGCTAGAGGTAACCACTGACCCCATAGATGTTGTTTTTCTGAAGTGAAACACCTGAGGTAGGTCTCCAGACATTTGTTGATTACTTCCATTTGACCATCAGTTTGGGGATGATAGGAAGTACTGAGTTGTAGGTGGGTACCTTGTAGCCTGAAGAGTTCCTGCCAAAAGTTACTAGTGAAGATCGGGTCACGATCAAACACAATGGAAGTGGGCATGCCATGCAATTTGAAGATCTGGTCCATGAAAGATTGAGCCACCAAAGCTAGTGTAAAAGGGTGGGGTGGGCGCAAAAATGAGCATACTTAGAAAGTATGTCCACAACCACCATGATAACTGACTTGTTGCCTGACTTCGGAAGACCCGTAATGAAATCCATAGAAACCTCCATCCATATTGAGGCAGGGATGGGCAATGGCTGTAATGTGCCTAGGGATTTAACTATTTCTCCTTTGTGGCGCTGACACACATCACACTCAGCTACAAAAGTAAGAATGTCCTTTTTCATGCCTACACAAAAGAATGAACGTCGAGTGCAAGCATAAGTCTTATAAAAGCCTGAATGGCCTGTAGTGGGAGATGAGTGCAACTCTGCCAAAATGTGACTTTTGATGGTGGATGTTGGTGATATCACTACTTTGTCCTTGTAGCGAAGAATCTCATCCTGCCAAGAGTAGCCCGTTGTGGAATTTGGATCTACCTGCAATTTATTAATGAGTTGGGAGAGAAAAGGATGTGAAAACCATTCCTTGTGGGCCTCTTCAATCCACTCTAGAATGGGAAGAGAGATTGCCAGCAGGGTACTTTCCTCCTCAAATTGGTGTGATAAAGCATCCACTATGACCTTTTCTCACCCTTTCTTGTAAATTATCTCATAATCATATCCCAACGTTTTGGCTAGCCATTTATTTTTTTGTGGCAAGGATATGCATTGCTCCAAAAAATGTTTAAGGCTTTGATGGTTTGTGTGGATTTGGAAATGACGCCCCAATAAGTATGGTCGCCAGGTATCCACTGCATGTAAGATGGCCATCATCTCCTTCTCATAGGTAGATTGTCCCAGATTTGTCCCACTTAGTTGTTGGCTAATGAAGGCCAAGGGTCGACCTTCCTGCATTAATACAACCCCAATACCCATACCTGGAGCATCACATTCAATCACAAAAGATTTGGTGAAGTCGAGTAGTGCCAATACGGGAGTGGAACACATGGCATGTTTGAGAGCTATAAATTCCTGTTGCGCTTCATCATTCCAGAGGAATGAATTTTTCTTGAGAAGGTGAGTGAGGGGTCTAGAAATGCGACCATAATTGCGAACAAATTTGCGATAGTAGCTAGTGAGACCCAAAAATCCTCTCAAGCTCTTCAAGGTCTTTGGTTGAGGCCAATCCTGCATTGCCTGGATCTTTTTGGGATCCCACTTGACACCTTCACACCCCACAATGTGGCCCAAATACTCAACTTCTTCCATGCCAAAAGAGAACTTGGACAATTTGACAAATAATTTATGCTTCCGAAGCAGTTGCAAGAGCGGATCTACATGCTGAAGATGTTTTTCCCAGGTGAAGCTGTAGATGAGGATGTCATCAAAGAAAACAAGGACAAATTTTGTGAGATATGGTTTGGGAAGGTGATTCATGAGGCTCTGAAAAGTGGATGGGGCATTACAGAGACTAAATGGCATGACCAGGAATTCATAATGGCCTTCATGAGTTTGGAAAGTAGTCTTTCATGTGAATTTGGTGATAACCTGAGCGAAGGTCGAGCTTAGTAAAGAATTGATCCCCATTTAGTTCATCCAGCAAATCATCAACAACCGGGATGGGAAATTTATCTTTGACCATCAGCTTGTTGAGGGCCCTAAAGTTTAGACACATACGCCATTCCCCATCTTTCTTGAGCACCATGACCACAGGCGATGAATAAAGACTAATTATAGGACGAATGACACCAGCTTCCAGGAGTTCCTTGATGATTTTTTCAATTTCATTCTTTTGGGCGAAAGGATATCTATATGGGTGCACATGTGGTGGTTGTGCCCCTGGGACCAAAGTAATGCTATGATCATCTTCCCCTCTCGAGGGTGGAAGCTCATGAGGCTTGTCAAAGACCTACAGATGGTTGTTTAATACATATTGCATCTCAAGATGAATATGAAGAGAAGTGCGTTCGAAGGCCTGGATGGCATTAAATTGGGCTATAACTCCATGGTGGCCCTTTTTTAACAATTTTTCCATCCTATGTGAGTTGATGATAGAAGAAGTACCTGCGTGGAGTCCATGGAGGGTATGTCTGTGGTTATTCTGCTTGAAGCTCATATAACTCTTGGAAATCCATTGTGATTGGACCGAGTGTGCGGAGCCATTTAGCACCCAAGACAATGTCACACCCACCCATGTTGATGGAAAACATGTGGGTCTTTAGGTGATAATCGTCCATTTGAAGTTTGACATTTTCACAGCGGCCTTGACATTTCATTGTCTCCCCATCAACAATGTGGACCTGGAAATTAGAGACTGCTATGACAAAACAATGCACTGCTTCAACGACTCTTTGATGGATAAAATTATGCGTACTTCCACTATCAATCAATACTACTACAAGGTGATGCTTAATAAAACCTCTGATTTTGAGAGTTTTGGGAGAAGAAATTCCTGCCAAAGCATGAAGCGAGATAACTTGTTCTTCAGGTGTAGCTAGGACCTCATTATCCGTCTAGTTGCCCTCATCTTCCTCCTTTGGTCCCTCAAATGATGGGGCTTCCTTAGATGAACTGTGATTAGTAGCATCAATTTGAAATAATTTGGATTCCTTGCATTTATGCCCCGGGGATTATTTCTCATCACAGTAGTAACACAATCCTTGCTTTCTTCTTTCCACCATTTATGCTAGTGACACCTTTTGAACCTTAAGTGTTTGGGTAGTGCTCGGAGCCTAGGTGGGCTATCCCTTGGCTCTGAAATTTAGATGAGTCGACTGGGCCGCTAACCCACGTTCTACTTCACGAGCTATCTTGCAAGCTGCCAGCCATGAGACTGGGTGTTGTAGTCAGACGTGGGCTTGTATGGCATCTTTGAGACCACTGGTAAAACATTCCAAGTAGAATTCATCTACTAGACCTCCTGTGCGGAAGGCTAATGATTCAAAGGCTTTAATATATTCTTGCATTGCGCCAGTCTGTTGGAGCTTAGTAATACGACCCAAAAAGTTAGATTCATGATCAAAGCAATCAGAAAGGGCTTTTGAGAATATTTACCAAGTCAATGGCATTGCATAGCAGCGTTGATGCCACTGCCACCATTGTCATCTTTCTTGGTCCAAGTACAGGCTTCCCACACTTAGCTTAGTCGCATCATCTCTGATGTGATTCAATGTGAAATATTGCTCCATTTGTGCTAGCCATATGTTTGGATGAGAGCCATCAAATTTATACATGTCCAGCTTGGGTGGTTGAAGCTGGGATTGTTGGTGGTTTCCATAGAAGTGAAGAGAATGGCTAGACTCGCCCTCAAGGTTTTCATTAAAATCATATGCCTCTAATTGTGCCCCTGACTTTTTCTTTGTGATTGTGTCAGTTAAGGTCTGGGTTTGCTTCGTTAATGCCTCCAACTTTTCTTCAAGCGTGTCGATCTTCTCATTGGCCATAGCTTGAGCTCTGGTTTGTACCATGCACTGATCTAGTGAACTTGTCATTACTGTGAAAAAAAAATTGGGCCACCCAAAATTTTGATGCTGACAAGTGAATGGTACCACCTTGCTCAGCCCATTGACCTGATTCTTATGGGCTAAGTCTCCTATAAGCGTCCCGGGAGGGTCTCCAAAAGGAGTTTTACTCCTCGCTTAGGAATACTACAGTAGCCGATTCCCAGAAAAGTTAATTCTACCCAATGTCCTACGAGAATCATGCCCAAGTATAGGAGCCACACAAATATTCAGATCTGTTGGCGAAACCCTCAACTACAGAGTATGAGTAGGAATGTGGCAATGATTAAACCCCTGCTACGAGACCTGAATGACGAATCCGATTGTTGCGACTGCTACAAAACCAAAACTGCTAGATCCGAATGGTGGATCTAATAGATCCGATTGGCGGATCTGATAGATCTGAATGGTGGATCTGAGAGATTTGAATGGCGAAATTGATTGTTGAGGCTACGACAAAACCTAACCTGCTAGATCTGATATGGAAAAGATGATGCATGATCTAGAGAGAGATAAGGGAACTATGGTCTCAAGGAGTGTCAGGTGCTACAGATCGCAATATACATAAGGGTCCCACAGCAGTACTCGGCCCAATCTTTCCGTGCACTAATCAAGGAGGATCAATTGTACCATTAGCTCTACAACCTGACTACCCTATTGTACGTGCGAGTAATCTCCCCGAGTGTTTTTCTCGATGTACTGTAGTAGCAAGACAGTCAACGGTTTATCTATGGCAAGGTTTCAAGAGAGCATAGGGGGCTTTCGATATACCCATAGGGTACTTGGAAGACAGTCCATGCGTGGTTCTGTCTAATGTGCCACTACTCGAAGGGGTACCCAGAGGGGTTACAAGGGAGTCCAACAAGCATGACCACCTCTTGTATTTCCTATGTGCATGCCTCCCCAAATCCACAGGTTTATGCACTCAATGACAGATCCCGTCGTTTAAAGACGCTAGAACACATCTCTAGCCAAAAAAAAATCCTGCTAAAAATGGAGATCCCACTGGCCCTGGAAAGTGATCTGATGCCACTTGTTATGCTCTTGACCTGCAAGAAGATACTAGAATACCATGTATGCAAAGAAATATACCTAGAACATAGAACAATAAGAAATAATAGCATGTATTTTATTATTCATGAAGGAAAGCAAATGTTCACTTGCTTCTTCGAGGGGGCAACCTCCAATAGAGCTGGGCTCAATTACAAAATAAGACATGACCCTCCTCAAGGGGAGTCTCTATCCTTTATATAGGATTCATACATGAAATACACGGGTTAGTACCATGGTTCTTATTAATACCATCTATCTAATACCATGGCCCATTTGCAACTAACTGTGGTCCCTTCTTTAAATGCGGATCAACCACTTACAATTATTAATATGGGCTTTATTGACTCTTTAACTAACTATAACTATGACTCGACCCTATTACATAAATAAGGCGGGTAGGGTTGGACCCTAACAAAAACACCTTTGATTCGTCCCCTAGAAATAACATTCTCTGCTTCTGGGTCATTCTTCCTAGTGTTCGGCATCGTTTGGCCCATTGAATATCGTCTTCTCATAGATTCCTGTGATATCAATAAGAAACACGCAAAGAATTGCAGCCCTAAGTGATGCATATGGACGAAAGATCAATATTGTTTCAATTATATTGAGAGCTTTGATCCAATGGTAGCAAACATTTTAATCGTTTAACATCAAATTAGAGGGATCATAGTAAGACACGTAAGACAATAGGGGATTTGATTTCAAAGGTAAATACCTTACGATGTAATTATAATCTTTTGATAACATATACTAATTTTTATTATTATCATTTTTACTAAAAATATTTTTGGAGTGTAAAATAATAAATACTTATATTTATTATATGTCTATGTTGATTTAATGAGAGTTAATATATTTTAGAAAATGTGTAGTTAACAGTTATAATAATAATCTATTTTTTAGATTATGGCTAATTTGGAAATGAAATTATAATTGGAAGCCTACATGATCTTATTGAAATACCATATTTTGTGAGATAGGGGGCAAACATCTAAATATGATTTTTTTATTTTTTATTTTTTTTGTAAATATTTTTTTTTTTCATTTATGTTAAAATATTACAACAATGTCTTCTATTTTCTAGAATCCTACTAGCCTCACCCTTACAATATTCGTTTTTCAGTAGGTAGTTGCCAAAAATGACTACACAATGCCTAAAGCATATAACAATACATAAATCAAAGGGAACAAGAGACCAAAACACCATTAACGTCAGCACAAAAAAAGAGTTACTATGAATATGATGACGTTACTAGTGTAGAGTTCTCTAAGTCACAAGTAAAAAAATCTTGGGGTGGCCACACACTATGTAGGAGGGAAAACCTCTATGCCTCCCAGGAGAAGAACCTTCTTAGAAAATACAAACAATCAAAAATTCAAGAGAATACAGTTAACTGAAGCCCCAAAGAAAGATATAGAATTGGAAACCTTGAGTCCACAGGGAAAGAGAACACAGTACCAATATACAAGCTAAGCTACCAAGTACCCTCCTTGATGAAATCTAAGCTGCCAAATGTACAAAATGTTATCAAGAAGTCTAATGGATTGGGGCTCCTCTTTCAGGCCATCCTTTCCAAACATAAGCCAATACAAAGCTTACTCAATATAGTGTTGAATGATGTTGTCATCGATGCCAACATTGATGCTTGAATTCTCTTAATATTTGTTTGGATTACATTATTTGAATCTCCAATGGTCAAGAAGCCCTAAAAGACCTAGAGGCCCCACATGTATTGACAACTTTGAAAATTAATATCAGTGGATATGATCCTAATACCACTATCATTAGATGATCTTTGTCGTGTTGCTTCCAGTGGTATATGACATGCCTCATAGTTCACCTCTGAATGAGAGTTACGATAGATCAATGGTTAAGGCCCCCATCTTGTGGTCATATTCCCCAACAAAATGATGGCAACCACTCATTAGGTATTTATTTAACTAATGGCCATAGAAGGGCTTTCATGAGATAGTACTGAATTATTATTGAAGGATCTTCATGAATTATTATTAAATCAATTTCCCTTTAATATTACCGAAGGATTTTATTGAATTATTATTCAATGATTTTCTCTCTAAATCCTTATTACCAGACAATTTTTGCTTAAATTTTGATCTAGTAATATTTTTAATAATTTTGGTGGTTAGTAGAAATGTGGTTATCCTCCTAACATTGTTCAATTTATAGGATGATATTTGTTGTAGCATTTTTTGGTTTTGATAAGATAGAATAAATTAGTCAAAAAATACATAAAAATATTTTGAAAAAATGTTAAGTTAGGATATGGACATAACAATATTGAATAAAATGTTAGTTAAAAAAAAAAAAAATCTTGATGATGATGTCCATATCAAAGAAAATGTTAGGTTAGATGTCCTAAAAAATAAAGACAAAAAGAAAATGTTAGGTTAGAAAGAAAAGAAAGCAAATAAACTCTGAAAGTGAGCAAGTCTAAATGCTGCTACTATTTTTCTCCAAAAAAATGGTTGTGTATAGCTTGTCATAAATGCCACAACCCATGACAGTCAAACTGTTCAATCTTGACTATTTCATGCTTTAAATTTGATGTTATAGTTAGAGAATAAAGATCTGGCCAAACTGTTTAATCTTGGTAGATCAGTAGTTAGGTAGAGAATAATAAGGTGCTCATCAGTTTAATCTGAGCCCTTGGATGTTATAAGGTTAGAATTAGATAGTTTGCTTTTGTAAAATAAAAAGAAAGGAAAAAGGTTTGCTAGCTTAAATGCACTCATTAAGTGAAGGAAAAATGATAGGATAAGCAAAGGGTAAGTAGAGAAAAGTTGCAAAAGTTTGATGATTGATTGGACAAAATGTACATTTATCATGTTTTACCATATGTTTCTATGTCCATGATGAAGGTCCACAAGATAAATTAATTAACTTCCCATTCATCTCCACTTATCCCTATATTCACTAATTTCCCCTTCATACATTCATATCCATTGATTTTTCATAAAAACCCCTTTTCCTAAGGTCAAAACCCTTTTTGCCTAGGAAAAATGAAAAACCCATGTTAAATCCCCTTTTACACGAAAAACCCACAAAATTTGTTTAGCTAAGTATTGATATATATATATATATATATATATATATATATATATATATATATATATATATATATATGTGAAGGCGAAAAACTTATTAAAAAACTTTATATTTAGCGTATTCCCTTTTCTGCCTATATTTCCCCATTTCGCGTGTATTTCCCCTTCTCTGCTCATATTTCCATATTAACACTAACATAATGTATTAAACCCCTAAAAGTCCTTTTCCCATATATATAAACACCTTTATTAAAATACCCCAAAACCTTTAGTTTTATTATAAAAACTAAGTGTTTAATAAAATATCGCATCGCAAGCCTTTCATGTGAATGCACCTTTCGCATTGCGATATGCGATGCATGATAGACCTGGACCTAATGCATATATATATCATAACTCATACCATATCGCGTCCGCCTCCATCACAAGTCCTGCTAAAGCAATAAACCTCTACCAGTTGTGGTCTCCGATTGCGATAAGAACCCAGACTCGATGCATTATTAACCATGATATATTTCTACATCGCGTCTGACCCTTATCGCATTCATTTGCTACGGGCCTTCCTTCACTTAGCCCCAATTTCGATATGCGATGAACCCGAACCTGACTACATTTATCCGCCCTTGTTCATAAAATTTCAATTCTGCCATATGTGTTTTGCGAATAATTTATTTGTTAAAAGGTTTTTACGATTTTAACAAAGAAATAGCCCAAAACCTCCATTTAACCACTAATCTCAGTTTAACCCATAATAAATCCATTTTCCGCCATAATTAATCATTGGGCCCCTCCATTGCTCTTTCGTGCTTCTCTTTCACTCCTCCACCATTCGATTACGACCATTGAAATCCAACAACCCTCGGAAATTTTGTGTTGGCTCTCTGTATGAGCATTACCCACACGAAAAGCAGTATTCCACTAATCCCCTTTGCTACATGTCAAGCTTAGAGCATTACGGGTGACCCCCTCCCAAAACTAGCCACACCTTATAAGCGATGTGAAGAAAACCAAAACCGCCTCCCACATAACGACAAAATGACCACTGTTAATTTTGCCCAATATTTCAAAAAGAAATCCATTTCTCTGTTTAAACGCAAAAATCACTATTTTGCCTTTCTTTCACCTATTTTTACAATAAACCTTTCATAAGCCTCTGCGACCCAAAAAACCATCATTTTACCTTCTGATACGGTCTCGACTCCTTCCAATTGCCTTTCAAGCTCAATAAAGCCGTTGACCACCCTCTTTGTCACCCTTGTTTTTCTTATCAGTCTCTGTGTTTTGCAAGTAAAGCTTCTGTTCCCAGCTTACAGAGAAAAAGCCTACGTACAATTGGAAGACAAATATGAAGATCATATCAATTTATTTTACCCTGTAACATAAAATCTAATTAGTGATTTACTGTTGAAAAACACACTAAAAACCTCAAATGCACTGTAAAGGTAAAAAGAAACAACAAAGGTTACTCAGCAGGGTCAAATGATTTTGCAGAATTTAAAGAGTATCAGATGAAAGATCAAATGAAGGAGTTAACTAGCGCAAAGGACTCAAAAAATCTAACAACTTAAAGGGCAAAATATCAAACAACAAAGCTAGCACAACCTGAATAAAAGGGGACAACAAGAAGCAGTTCAATAGCTGCCCCTATCTTATTGTATGAAGATCTTTCCTTTCCTAGAATAAAGCTTAATCAGTTTTAGGACATTTCCTTAGTTTCATTATTGTATAAATAACTCTCTTCTCGAGATGTTAATGGTTCGAAGTTGAAGGTTTATTATTCATTGCTTGTTAGGTAGTGTCTGTTCATTCTACTTTGAACTTGGAAGCCACCTTTGAAGGAAGCTTTTGCAGGCACTTGATGTAATCAGTTTTTCTGGAACCTTAATACAAAGCAAAGGATTTTGAATTTGGCTTTACATAGTTTGAGTTATCTTGTAAGTTTTTCCAGTTATCAATCATTATGTTTTTCTTCATATGCTTATGACTTATAGAGATATCTAGGTAGGAATAATTGTGTCTCAATTAATTCCTATAAGCTCCTGAAGTGATCATCTATTAAGAGAATGGATTAATGAACTGTCTGTTTAGCTAATCCCCTCTAATCAATAAATCATCAACATCTTATGTACGGTTAAGTATATTTCCTTGAACCTTTGGAATGTAGTTTAGAAGGTTTTCACATTTACAATTGTTCTTTTTTATAGTATGAAACTATGATAATCATATTATTTCCTGTCCTCTTCTCACCACTATTTTTTATCTATATCACTGTGTGAAGCTTTATAACAGTCCTTTGTTGAAGTATTAATATAACCCAAAGGATTAATTACTTCAATTCTACATCTGTCTTCATTCATTAGTCTTCCAAAACTAAAACCAAAAACCCCAAAACAATTTTTTTAGATGCTCTAGCATTGGTAGCTGACCTACTACTATCTCAGAGGTCCAACAATATTAAAGCTCATAATGATTTATTTTTTTATAATGACTAAGTAGTCTATAATGTTTGCATATATATATATATATATATATATATATATATATATATATATATATATATATCATAAAATTTAATTATTAATAACTATTATCTATTTACAATATATTTCATTAGTAAGGTATTATTTTAATAGTGTGGGTGGTTAGTAGAAATGTGGTTATCCTCCTAGCTTAGTTCATTTTAGTTCAATTTATAGTATGACATCAAAACTCATAATGATTTTTTTTTTTTGTTGTAATGACTAAATAGTCTATAATGCCTACATATCTTATGTAGATTATACTTATGATATATATGTGTGCAATGTTTTTTTCAATACTTGATCAAATTTAATTATTAATAAATATTGTCTATTTATAATATATTTCATTAATTAGGTATTATGATTAGCTTTATTGGTAAAGTTATATATTTTAATATAAGATTGCAATGATGATGTACTAATTCTTATCTAAAATAAAATGTCATCTAAACATTCTAATACTTCTTCCATTTACTAATTTTTATAAACTATTATAATGGATAAAAACAAACTAAGTTAACATTATAATCAAAATATTTCTAACCAAATAAATATTATTCACATTTTTTATTACATAAAATATTCTAACTTAATTTAACAATGAATAGAAATAAAACCCATGTATACATAAACTCATCAATTCTAACACTCATTTTCAATTATAATTTCCCATTTAACATTCGATTTATAATATGATAATATATTGTATGAGTTTGTTAATAAATAATTTATTATTAGTTATATATATAGATATATATATGCTCTGGACAAACATAACTCAATGCTACTGCAACCACAATCATGTTACAGAACATAAATTGTAAATGTGACAGAGTATCCCAACTTTTAGGACTAGCTAGTTCAGATTTTTCTTTAAAATCCAATACATAAACCCAGTAAGCTATCTTATTCTCTGGCAAAAGATGATATTATGGTATTCCCACCATGTCACTATTGGGATATTATCACAACCTAAGATAATGGAGCTCTTATAGTACATTGGGAAATGAAAATTAAATTAAAGTTACAAGCATTTAAAGAAAAAATGTTCTTAAATATCTTTATTTTTAAGAAATCCTTTGATGATATATAAAATTGTTAAATTTGGAATTTAAATATACTAATTTACTTATAATTTAATTAAAATAAATAAAATTAATTGATATTATCAAATATCGTGATAAAAAATTATACTTATGATTAAATTTAAACATTATTCCCTTACTTTTATTGGAATGGAAATCCAAAAATAGTGCCCAATAGAAAAAAAAACATATGAAGGAATCAATTCAGCAAACAAAACAATCAAATTAACTTTAATATAATAGAGTTATTAGAAGTTTTCATTTAGATTCAAGGCCCACCAATTCACACGAGCTATCCTGCTATAAGATAATTCTTTCTCGCCAGATTTAGAGTTAAGCGAATCTTCAAACTAGAACGTCTATCTCTAATTTTCGATTACAAGTCCTGAATATTCACACTTTCCCTTTCATGATACCTTTTAGGGGTTGAGATCACATGGAATATTAACTCGGGCCTCCAAATAAATCTAAGCATAGAGAAAAATAATTACTTAACCAATGAAATTGTAGAGTAGGGTGTTACATTCAATAGGTGAACACTCAATCTTTCACTGGTTTAATCTCTCGCATGTAGTCACTACAGAGAAATAAAAACACTAAGAAAATTAATGAAATTAAAATACTAAAAAAATTAATGATATCTTTGTGGAAATACTACACTTAAAACAAGGAGTTTCAACAAGGAAATCAAATGGAAATGGAAGGAAAACATCCTTACCCCGTATTTGATCATAAAAATATTTTATGGGAGAGTTTACTAAAAAAATGAACATGATAGATGTTGGTACATGATCTGGGATATTTTTGTGAATGATTTCAAACAAAAATCCCCATCATAGAGGACCTTTTATTGACACTTACATTTGCTTGTGAAATTATGAGCAACACATATCAAACAACTTTAAAAAACCATCAACATGAAACAAGGAACAAACAATCTTGAAGCACACATAACAAATGATATGATAACAAAGTTCGCCTAGTGTGGGATATATCTCTGGGCCTGATGTCAAGAGTGGGGAGGCTTATTCATTAGTTGTTGCAAGATGATGATGAGTACATGATGTAGTCTCTGCCAATACAAGGATGATACCCCTTAACTAGAGTGGCATGTCTCTCCACGAGAAGTTCTCATATAAAACATCTAACTAATAAAAGCTTTCCTTCAACATGAAAAAGGAACAATCTCTCACATAAAGTGGCATACAATCATCCTCTCACAAAGTGGCATACATAGATCTCAAATGAAAATCATCATATTAGCAAAAATAAAATGAAGACATTACAACAACGCATCTTATACCTCCAAGCATGGTGACAACCTGAATATAAGCTACTTCGATGAAGGAACTCCCCACACCACCATGTTCCTTGCGAAAAACCATGAAATATGATTGTAATCTTGACCCCTTTTTGACTTAGTCAAATCTGGTCTCCCCAAGAATCTCAAAGATTCTCTTCTGCAGGTTGACTGAAATTGGGCTACTCAGATGAAGAAATGGATCATGTCATCATGTTCCTTATAAAAAAACTAGTTCAAATGAGTATAAACTCGAGATATTTGTAACACCTTCAAAATTTCGCCCCTAGATAATATTAAAGGTCCCTCAAATATCCTCCACGTCAAGGTTCTTCTCCTCACTTTATGTGAAGGGTTCCATGCTCCTCTGTTTGATGGGTGAATGGTAAATCTAAGTTTAAATAAAAAATGTGAGGTAGATTCCTCAACAATACACTACGCTCTAATGGTTGGCAAAATTTTAATTAACTATTGGTTGCGTAGAGGTCCCGGGGTCAAGTCGGTGATCCTCTATCATTGGTCGGTCTTTATTTTAACGGTGGTGCTATTTCTTTGATTGTAGCAAGATGTTTAAATGTTGGGGTTGCCCGTTGGGCAGGCTGGCCTATATGACCAGTCGCGTTCGGTCCCCGCCAGCCATAGACTTCAAATGGGTTGTTGTTATATATATTAACATATATATCATATATATAGTGAGTGGTGTGTGGGCGGGTCCATGGGGCCCGCTCCTTTTTTAATCTTTTTATTATATATATAAAATAAATGAAAAAATATTGTCTGTCAATTTTTAAGGGTCACCATAAATTTTAAAGAGACGACAATTTCACCCCTTCTTACCGTCGGAAACTGACACCGTAAAGTTTCAAATCATCGCCTAATTAGTGGCTAGCAAATTTAGTGGCTCTGCTAGATTTATCTGCCTTCCAAATGTAGTTAGAACTCTACTAAATTTAGCTAGTGGGCCAAGTTCACCAAAACTTTTACTAGCCATAACGTTTGCATATGAATGTGGATTGAGGTGTCGTTTACACCGTTGTAAATATTATGAATATCTCTTCAATCTAGTCCTAGTTTTATCGTAATCCAAGGAATTTGATTTTTGAGCTTTTCCAAAGACATCTTTGGTCTTGGAGCCACATGGATCATTCCTCCCCACTAAGGAGGTTTTGGTCCTCCAAAATCATGAACACAATTTTCAATCCATGGTACTCTCTTATCTATAAAACAAGTACCCTAGTAGGCCACACTTCATTCTCCTTCATCATTGTACTTCAAAGCCATAAGTGGTGAACCGACGCCTATACCCTATGCAAGCATTTAGTACAATTTTGAAAAACCACATGTTCCCTTACAAGACCAAAGATGATCCAATTAAATCCCATACTTGCCAAGAGTTTATAACACACTCATTGTTTAGGTTTACATCACAATTATAACATAAACCATAACCAATCTATCAATGAAAAAGGAAAATAAATTAGCACGTTGCATTCATAAGTGATGGCAATCACTTCATCACTTTTAAAATTGTTTCACAAAATGTGATTTACAAAATGTGGCCATGTTCAACTACTTAAAAATGATACCCATTTTCTACCCAACCAAGTGAATGGGTTCTCTTCTTATTTCTAGATTTATTCATTTAATGGCCTTTCTTCCTTCACAAATTATTTCTGGTCATGGAGTAGCCAACGTGTGGCTCTCTAATCTCCATCCTTGTTGTAGTGACTACAATTATTCTTCCTCCTCCAAACTTTTCAGACCTTCTTTGAACGTTTTTTTCTGATGGGTCCCTGATGAGGAGAACCTCCTCTGGAATCCTCATTATTATTTGAAGGTAATGATATGATACCTTCATCCATTGTTGATCGGTCACTGGTTGTCTTGGAGCATTCTCGAACCTCCTTTCTGACATAACCAA